>CM051236.1:365466113-366066113 GCA_027917425.1 Gastrophryne carolinensis
AATACATTAATATCAGACCTGTAATATCAATTCTGTACAATTTTTTTTTTAATTTTTTTTCCCTTAAAAAATTATCTAAAATGGCAGAAGTGGTCACAGAATTTTTCACATTTAAAAAAAAAAAAACATTAATAACAATTAATTATTAATATTTAAAGATTATTCCATTGAAATGCATTGGAGAGCGCCAGGTAGCGAGAGGTCATACCTGTCGCTGTTCAAGGTCGGACGCTGGCGCTGTGGGCTGAGGCTGGAATAATGATGAATGAGTCGCTATATGGCGCTATCTCAGTCGCTAAGCAGGATTGGCTTGATAAATGTGTGATTGTGGTGGGAAGCCGGCGTTCTCATGGCGGGGCCCGTCATTACCGGTCGCTCACCAGTCGCTACCTGTCGCTATTCCTTCATAAATAAGGGCCTGTGTGTAGAGTAAAGTGGTTGGGAGTAGAGTTGTGCAGCTCTAAAACTAGTAGCAATGAGACAGCCAATACACAGGGTGCACCTAAACTTCATTGCACCTAGGGTTTTGGCCTGCTTTAAAACAATAAACAAAAACTGGTAAAATAACATGCTTAATCATTTGACCATTATTTCCTATAGGAGTAGCAAGCGGTGTGCAATGAAAAGCAGGCTCATTGACAAGGCTGCACTGCTGTGTGCTGATGAATTAGAAAATGACTATTTCTCACTGACCTAATATACACTGACATAAAAAACTTTGATAAATGCAGTTTTCACACACATCGTCGCATAACATGTGGCTTAAACCTGAGTTTGTACCAGCATACTGCTTTTCTAAATCAGGCCACTAGAGAAGGCCACTACCTCAAACTCAAATCAGATGCACCTGACTATAAAACGCACCTAGGATTTAGAGGAGGAAAGTAATTCAAACAAATGTTCTGAACCAAATGGTGTTGGTGATGGAAAAGTTGAGTATCTAATGCAGAGCTCACTGATGGTGTGAGGGGGTAGGTAAGATCCGTTTAGTGTCCCAGTGGACCAGGACCCTCCATGCCGCAGAATGTGTGGATCCACAAGTTCATGCCCAAAGCTTCCTTAGTGCTCCAGCCTCAAAGCTACCCTACCTAGGAGGGTGAGCAGGTAAGTAGGTGGCTAGGCAGACAAACGGGTAGGTAGGTAGGTGGGTTGGCAAGTAGGTTGGTAGGTGGGTGGATTAGTGAGGTAGATGAGTATGTGTTAAACGGGGAGGCCGATTCATTAATAGCGGCAGGTAGTGACAGTTGAGCGACTGTAGCGCCATTTTCAGAGCGCCCGCCAGTAGTCGCTGTGCTTGGCAGTTGTTCTGTAGTTGATAGCAACTCAGTCGGTTTGCCGTAATGTTGAATATTGGGTGAGGAGTCGCTATTTGACAGGTTCCGCGCTGTATGGGAGCGCATGATAGCGACTGGCCCTAGCGACCGGCTCCCACCATATTCATTAACAAATCACGCTCAAAAAATTCTCGCGCTGTAAAATGCATGTTTAAACCCCAGAGCGCTGGCGGCGATGGGTTAAAAGTAGTTTTTTAACCCCAAAACAACCATATTTTTGGAAACCAAAAAAAACAAGTTTTTTAAATAATTTAGTAATATGAATACTTTAATATCAGAGCTGTAATATGAATTCTGTACAATGTATTTATTTATTTTTTTCCCTTAAAAGAATTATCTAAAATGGCAGAAGTGGTCACAGAATTTTTCACATAAAAAAAAAAAAAAAAAAATTAATAACAATTAATTATTAATATTTAAAGATTGTTCCATTGAAATGCATTGGAGTGCGCCAGGTAGCGAGAGGTCATACCTGTCGCTGTTCAAGGTCGGACGCTGGCGCTGTGGGCTGAGGCTGGAATAATGATGAATGAGTCGCTATATGGCGCTATCTCAGTCGCTAAGCAGGATTGGCTTGATAAATGTGTGATTGTGGTGGGGAGCCGGCGTTCTCGTGGCGGTGCCCGTCATTACCGGCCACTCACCAGTCGCTACCTGTCGCTATTCCTTCATAAATAAGGGCCTAGGTTTTGTTGAGTATGTGTTAGACGGGGTTTTGGCTTAAAAAGGAATAAAACCTGTGATTATCACTCTCTTTGTTTTTGTTCCTCTTCCAGGAACCCCAAATAATGATGGAAGAGCAACAAAACCAGGGAGAGTGACATTCCCAGGTTTTGCTCCTCTTTAATGCAAATCTCCAGTTTTGTTGTTCCCCTTCGGGTTCTGGCCTGCTTAAAGAGGCATGTAGAGTTAGCAGTCCCGGAACTAAGATGGTGGGCAGGATCAGCAGATGGTGGACAGTACCAGAGCAGAGGCAGCAGATGGCAGGGAGCCCTGGAGTGAGATAGTGGGCCCAAGCTGCTAAATAGATTGGCATCTATATGTTATGTAAGAGGTCTTGGTTGTTTAGGGATTAATAACTCCCACCCCCACCACCATAAGCTGCCTACTGACACTGTACCTCTCCTGTTAACAACAAATGAGCAGCTCCAGCACACCATTCACTGCAAAGCAGCAGCATACAAGAGCACTAGTTTCAGTTTCAACCTATCTATTGCAGGGATAGGAGAATAAGAAAATAATAGTTTTCCATATTGGGTACAGACATATAAATAACATACTGTACATCACAATACATCACTGTACATAGCTACATATAATACAGATGCATAAGAGGAGGTGTGGAGGCTGATTCATTACTAATGCCAGGTAGCGGCAGATGAGTGTCTGTACAGAGGCACTTAGAGCAGCCGCTAATAGAACTTGGAAACATGTAACGGGCGCTGTAACAGAGCACCTCAGTCGCTGTAGTAACCTGGCCCGCATTAATGAATGGGATGTGTGTTGGGTGCTGTAACACCAGTACAGCGTTGCAGCGAGCCAAAGGTAGCGCCAGCTCAGTGCGACCAACTCTCAGCTCTCCACACTATATTTTTAAAAAAACTACACACACACAGCGCCAGCGCTCTAAATCTGGTCGCTATAGCATAGAGCGCCAGCCGCTGTGTGATTAAAGTTTGTTTTTGAACACATATACATCAGTAACAAAGCGAAAACACATGGAATGACATTGTTTTAACACTGTGACATTAACACTTTAGTGCCAGACCTGTAATGACAATTCTGCATAAAAATATAAAAAGTCAAAAAAGTTTCTAAAAGTGTTTGTTTGCAGCCAGGAGAGGTCACACAATGATTTGAGCAAAATGTCAAACACGCTGTTTAAACACAAGCAAATGAACGTCCATTGATATGTATGGGAGAGCGACAGGTAATACCTGGCGATCTGGAAGCTGAGCAGCCTGTAATAATACGGATGCTACAGTGAAAAATGTATACTGTATGTGTATAACAAATGAGCAAAAGCCTCCACTGGAAGCATTTCTGAGGGCATAACACTGACAGTGCAGTTTGTTGTTTACCTGGCTTGAGCTGCTAAGTAGGTTATTTAGATATTTTACAATAAAGAGATTTCATATAACAATTTGTCTGTGTTACTAATGTTGACTAAAGATTAGTATAGGGGGAGGCCGATTCATTAATAGCGCCAGGTAGCGACAGATGAGCGACAGTAGCGTTATTTTCACAGCGCCCGCTAGTATTCGCTGTGCTTGGCCGTTGTTCGGCTGTTGACAGCGACTCAGTCGGTGTGCGGTAATGTTGAATACGGGGTTAGGAGTCGCTGTTTGACAGGTTCCGCGCTGTATGGGAGCGCATGACAGCGAATGGCCATAGCGAACGGCTCCCAGCATATTCATTAACAAATCCCGCTCAAAAAATTCTCGCGCTGTGAAATGCTTGTTTAACCCTTTCGCTGCCAGCCTACCTGCAGCATTTGCCACTCCCTGTTGCCAGACGATGTTTCACCATTTTGCGCTACACATATTCAACTGTCATTTTTGAAGGGATTTCCAGGGATTTCCCAGGAAAATTATATATTGTTTTTTTCAACAGAGTCTGGGCTTTAACATGAAATGTCTTGTTTGTATTTTTTAGGTGTATTCTCAATTTTTTTGGGTGAAATGTGTGAAAAAAAACAAAAAAAAAACATTTTTTTACAATTTGTAGAGTTTTTTTGTAATAAAAAATGTAAGTTTGTCAATAAAATCTTATTGCGTGAGAAACCCCAATTTCTCCCGGTTACAGCGATACCACATATGTATAGGTAGACACCCTTTCCTGCCCAGAAGCCTTTTATAGCTGCTGGATGACAAATGGTTAATTAAAAAAAAAAATGACATAGGGTCCCCCTTCCCGGGGAGGGGGACCCCATTTTTTTTTGGATTTTGAAGGGTTAAAAACCCTTCAAAATCCAAAAAAAAAAATGACGTGGGGTCCCCCTTACCCAAAGTAACCAGCCCGGGACCAGCTATGGGGGCTTGTAGGCACAGAGTGGGGGGGCCAGCTTTGGTGGCCCCCCCACCCTGCAGCCTACGAGCCCACATAGCCTATGTGGGCCCGGGCTCTTCTGCCCCCCCCTGGCCTTTGGGGAGGCAGGTAATGGGGGTGCGGGGGTTAATGGCAAGCCACCCGCTAGGGCAGGTGACTTGCCACCCCCCCAGCCTTGTGAACTGGTATAAGGGGTCTCATGGACCCCTTACCAGCTCACAAAGGGTTAATGTGAAAAAAAAACACCACACAATAATAAAAAGTATTTTATTAGAAAAAAAAAAAATTTTTTTTTACTGTACTTACCTTCGATTGCAAGCTCTTGTCCCTCGCCGCTCAGCTGACAGATGCCGGTGATCGGCATCCAGAGAAGGAGAAGGCAGGAGATCAGAGGATCTCCTGTCACCTCCTTCCAGGGCACCGATCACCGGCATCTGAGAAGCTGAGAAAGCTGAAGCCGGTGATCGGGACCGGGATGACGTCATAAGCCCCGCCCCCAAGGGGGCGGGGCTTAGAGGCATGATGGCGGCCGCCATCGTGCAGAAGAGAGGAGAGAGCCTCCCAGGCTCTCTCCTGAAGATCGGTAAGTCCTGGGGGGGGATCGGAGGCCCCCCAGGTGAAGAGGAGGGACAGCGGGAGCCAGCGCACACACAGGTAAGTGAATGTCATTTTTATTTTTTTTTTTTTTTACAGTTAGAAGCTGCTGCTGCAGAAGCGGGGGGGGGGGGGCGGCCTATTCCGGGGGCTCTCCTGGAGCCATCCGACCCCCCACGGGGGATCGGATGGCACCAAATTAAAGAGGAGACCCGGCCGGATCCAACAAGGGGTCAGGTGAGTATTTGTTGTTTTTACTTTTTAAACTACAAGCGAGGAAAGTCAAGCACGTAACACCTACGTGCTTGGCACTTAAGGCCCAGCCAAGCCAGCACGTAGGTGTTACGTGCTTGGCAACAAAAGGGTTAAAACCCAGAGCGCTGGCGGCGATGGGTTAAAAGTAGTTTTTTAACCCCCAAACAACCATATTTTTGGAAATAAAAAATAACATGTTTTTCAAAACATTTTGTAATATGAATACATTAATATCAGGCCTGTAATATCAATTCTGCACAAATTTTTTTTAACCTTAAAAAAAATATCTAACATTGCAGAAGTGGTCACAGAATTTTTGACATTTAAAAAAAAAAAAAAAAAATTAATAGCAATTAATTAAGAATATTTAAAGATTGTTCCATTGAAATGCATTGGAGAGCGCCAGGTAGCGAGAGGTCATACCTGTCGCTGTTCAAGGTCGCTCGCTGGCGCTGTGGGGTGAGGCTGGAATAATGATGAATGATTCGCTATCTGGCGCTCTGTCAGTCGCTAAGCAGGATCGGCTTGATAAATGTGTGATTGTGGTGGGGAGCCGGCGTTCTCGTGGCGGTGAGCGTCATTACCGTTCGCTCACCATTCGCTACCTGGCGCTATCCCTTGTTAAATAAGGGCCTAAGTAAGTATATCAAACACTTACCATTTTACAATAGTTGAATACTGGAGGGGTCATATTGAGGAAAGTGAATACAGTATTACTGGGAAGCGCAAATTAATGGAAGACAATTTACAGATGGCTGTAGACAATTGGAGCATGGCTTACCAGGATGGAAGGACATTTTGCCTTGGGTGCTGAAAGACCTTCCCTCGGCACTAAGGCGTTAAATGATGTAATTATAATTCAGCTTCTATTCTAAGATATGTGTAGCCTTGATCATTATTTTGCATTGTTGCATTTGCATAAAAGAAAATCAGAGGTTACCCTTGAAAAAAAGAAAGTTTGTAAAGTAAGAAAACTTTAACAAATAGAAAGGTTGGGGAAAATGTCAGTAAGTGTCAAAAAATGTACTATCAAGCAAAGAACATAACATTTTATTTCTTTGAACAAAAAGCTAAAGCTATACCATTGTATTGTGGAACATTATCATTAGGGCAGAAGAGCACAGCAGGGAATAAAGCTGTTTATAGTTCCTTGGTTGCAAAACTGCCATTACCATAGTTCTACTTTTCTATTCTAACCATCATTACTAGCTAAGGATCTCTCAGCAATTTAGATCTGCATCTATAAACACAATAAATACTTGACAAGAACTGATAATTCTATTAAAGCAGTGTTTTCATTATATATAATCATATAATGGCTTCAGCTATTATTTTGAGTGCATTCTATTGCTATCTAAGTTGTCTCAGGACATTCAGTTGCAAAGGAATTAATTGAAAATGATTTGTATTTGTTATTTATTGCAAAAAAAAAAACACACACAAATCTACAGATTTTTCAGAATGTATCTGTGATGCCCAGCGGGACACCAGCCTTCTGTAAGCAGGCAACCCCCAATCTCCACCGCCGCTTCTGCCTATAGTCAAGCCCCCATTTGCCGGGACGCTAGGTACGCCTCACCGGACACGGTTGCCCCCAGGTCTTAATAGGCGCAAAGGATGGCTGCTTACGGTGAAGGCCGATGGACCACGAGGGTATCCCGAAGCCGAGGTCGCTCACAGGTAGTCAGTCCGGAGGGTGCGTCAGAGTAAAGGGATGAGACAGGTGCGTAGTCAGGGGTAGCCAAAGGGTCAAGCCAGGAGGTCAGAGATCACGGGGTATCCAGAGGAGCAGGCAGGTTCGTGGTCAGACAAAGCAGAGGTCGGTACAGGCAGAAGACAGGGATGGTCGAACAAGCCAGGTCGGAATCAGATAAAAGCTAACAGAGTCACACCCTAATCACAAGCGAGTGCTGGTCTGACTCCATATTTATTGGGCAATTGACCAATGGCCGCCCTGGGGGGAGTGTATGTGCTGATTGGTGCAACTTACAACACTGTGAGTGATTGGAGGCACTAACCAGGGGCTGGTCAGTCTTGGCTGCAAGGCTGATCAGCCCCTGATTCCCATCAGGTGTGGAGCACTCTGTGCTGCCTGCCACTCGCAGCGCAGCGCCTCCTAGTAGCGAAATTTACAGACTGCGGGGCACGCGACTGCACAGCTAGAGAGGGGCGAGGGAGGCTGCCAGAGTGACGCGCCGCGCTCCCAGCAGCAGGAGCGCCGCGTCGCCCAGCAGAAGCTCGCCGCCGCCCCCCTGGCAGAGGTAAGTCCCTTACACTATCAGATTCTTCTTCAGTATTTCCTTGTATTTTTCCACATTTATTGTACACACTACACCAGCTTAATGCTGCCACCCCAGTTCTTCGTGGTAGGGATGCTGTGCTAATAATAATGTCATATATTTGGAGGCTGATTTATTACTAGCACCATGTATCGCCATGTTAGCATCTGTATAGCGGCGCTTAGAGGGACCGCTAGTAGACGATCGCTGTAGTATCCTGGGCGGAATTGATGAATATGATGTGTGGTGGGTGCTGTAGAAGCGCTCTCGCTAATTCACTGCAGAGCCAATGCGGAACACTAGGTGGTGTCCTAAGGTCACAGCCCCCAAGACTCCACCACATCTAACAAGAGGACAATGTTGCAGCGACTGATTGGTAACGCCAGCTCAGTTTGTCTGGCACTCGGTGCTCCACACCATATTTAATAAAAAAACTATACACACACAGCGTCGGCACTCTAAATCTGGGCTCTCTAGCATAGAGCACCAGACGCTGTGTGATCAAAGTCTGTTTTTGTACACATATACACAAGTAACAAAACACATGAAATGAAATTGTTTTAACACTGTGACAATGACACTTTAGTGCCAGACCTGCACATACAATTCTGCATAAAAATAAAAAAAAAATTAAATTTTAATTGCCCAACACGCTATTTAAACACAACCAAATGAAACCCCATTGAAATGTATGGGAGAGCAACACTGAGCGAAAGGCAATAAATGGCGCTGCTGAACCTAAAGCGCTGGCGCTATACACTGAGCCGCCTCTAGTAATACATGTGACGCTATGTGACGCTGTTAGAGGCGCTCACCAGATTCGCTTTATGTGGTTTCACATACAGCGCCCAGCGTTCACCCGACACTACGTGTCGCTAGGTAGCATTACCTGGCTCTAGCCGTTTAAGTGGTGTAACAGAACAATGGATTAGCCATCACCACTGATAAAATAGCTGTTTAGAGTCAGGGAAGCTCCTATTATCCCTTAAATCAGTGGTTTGCAACCTTTTAACGCCAAGGACCCCAAGTGACAAGCAGCGACAAGCAGCTACAACCAAGAGGAGATCAATTATTAAACCGGACCAACAGCCTGGCACAATTGGAAAGAAAAGGTAGCGGCCATTTTGGAGCTTCCCTCCCAAATGACATAACTGAAATGCACAGTTACAGGAAGCCCAGCGTGACTTCCTGTTTGGAGGTGGCCTGCAAGCCCATGAGTGGCCATCTTGTTTTCAAAATGTATCCAAGTAGGCATTAGAAAAAGGTAAATGAATTTTTATGTGCAGCAATCTATATTGTCCTGGGGAGGGATGCATATGAGCACTGTTTGTTGTGTTGGTCTGGTGTAGGCCATTTTTGACTGTTGGTCCATTGTAATATTACCAAAATAAGTAGTTCATAGGCCTAGTAGAACATTTTGAAGCAAGAAACCTGTCTCCTGTTGGAGTGCCCTAAGACATGAGTACCCCCTGGGGTATGCATACCACAGTTTGAGAAACGGTGCCCTAGGTTCTAGTTGGCATATTGTAGACAGTTATTAGGGATAAATTGCAGGGGGTGCAGTAAGGGAATGTGGTAGGACGCAGCACAGGGGAGTAAGCCAGTTCGAACCATTTGGTTGGTGCTTAGCATTTAAAAAGGTTTGAATATTCTGGGAAAGGTGTGGCCAGGACCTGTTATAGACAAAATTTGCCCCTTGGCAAAATGTAAAAGTGGCACTCCCTGGCTAGGGCGGGGGGTAGAGGGGTTAGATAAGGGCTGTGGGTCAGCAGCTGTCGAAGAGGTTTGAGGAGTTTGGGTCAGCGGACAGAGGACAGAGAGGGGGGTTAGATGAGGGGTTTGGGTCAGCGGGTGGATTAAGTGGCTAGATAAGGTGCCCAGGATAGCAGGTAGGGAAGGTGGTTAGGTAATGTGTTTAGGTCAGCAGCTTGGAAGGGGAGTGAGGTGACGGGTTTGGGTCAGCGGGTGGGAAAGGTATAAAAAAAGTGGGTAAAAGTGTAACTAAAGCTTGGGGAGCCCCCACAACCCAAAGTCCAGCAGGGCAGGTTAAGGGGATGTTTACCGCTTGCTCTGCCTCCAGCCTCTCCAGCCTTTGACGGGTGACCTGGTTGGCCTCCACCAGAGCCCAACCAGCCTGTCCATCTGCTGGTGGTGGTGCAGCTGCTCCACAACCACTGCAGCCAGGTCTTTAAAATAACTATTGATGTTTTGCCAAAAAGTGGTGCTGCTGGCCTGCCATTTTGTCTCCATGATTTGGCACCGCCTTACCTAAGACAGGTGCCGTCTGGCTGCAAGCCAGGATTGTCTTCCTTCTGGGCGCTCTGTGGAGCTTGTGGGGCTGCTACTGGCAGAATGAATCTGTAGCTGCAGGGAGGAGTGGTGATGGCCAGGGTCCATGGTGTCCCTGGTGCCAGCAGCTGGTGGAAGTGTCCTCATGATTCTGGTGGTCTCAGATGTTCAGAGTGCCCTTCCTCCAGCTCATTAATTTCAGCCAAGAGTGTTAGTTTTTCCCAATGTTACCACACAGCCTCCAGGGCCCCAAACTGTACCCTCGGATCACCTTCGGGGAGTTTGGGGAAGGTGGTAGTCCTTAAGGAAATTTCTTGAAACAGGGTAAAGGGGGGTGCATTCCTCCCACATTAAAAACCTGGCACTGCTCGCAGCTCAGGAGCACGCCATCAGCATGTGCATGACTGGCTATGTGTTGGGTTCGGGCGCGATCGACACTGTATTGCACAGTGCGGGGCTGGGAGCAGGCTATTAAATGTCGCCCCTCAGCTCTGCTTTTAGCTCTCCCCCTGCACTGCTCATTAAAATGACAGAAGCTCCCACATGAAGCTTTTGTCATTAGCGGTGTAAGAGAAAGACGAATGCAGAGCCGAGGTGTGAGTAAGACACTTTGCCTGCCAGCGAGGGCAGACTGGCCTCTGGGAACACCAGAAGGATTCCTGGTTGGTCACCCATCCTGCGCTGTCAGGGAGAAATCAGTCAGGGTCTAGCACTAGACATGGGCTGTCATGCTATCAGTGCTCGACTGACTAGGGCTACTTGAGACTTCTAGCAGGGCTGTTTGGCCAGTGACACCCATTTGGTAGCCCCCATCTCCCTCCGTATATAATTTGCAGTTCAGCTAGGCTAAAAAGATTCCAGGACAGGCCTAACCCTAATCCTGCAATTTGGGATGCCCCACTGGGGTAGCCAATGGGTCAAGCCGGGAGGTCAGAAATTGTGGGGTATCCAGAGGGGAATCGACTTGCAAAATCTTCCAATAAGAATCATAAAGTTTTATTACAGCACTAGATAAGACATTAGGGGCCCTTTATTGGAACAATCACAAGCACAGGACCGCTTAGAAAACCATAATCCGCCCAATAGCCTCTGGGGTATGGAGGCTGCAAACCTCCAATTTTACTACAAAGCTGCGTATCTGAATTGTTTCTTTCTATGGAACTTGGATCTTGAGCACTCAGAAGTATGGTCAACAATAGAAACTTTGGCCCTTATTTAACAAGGGATAGCGCCAGGTAGCGACTGGTGAGCGAACGGTAATGACGGGCCCCGCCACGAGAACGCCGGCTCCCCACCACAATCACACATTTATCAAGCCGATCCTGCTTAGCGACTGAGAGAGCGCCAGATAGCGAATCATTCATCATTATTCCAGCCTCACCCCACAGCGCCAGCGAGCGACCTTGAACAGCGACAGGTATGACCTCTCGCTACCTGGCGCTCTCCAATGCATTTCAATGGAACAATCTTTAATTGTCTTTAATTAATTGTTAATAATTTTTTTTTTTAATGTGAAAATTTCTGTTACCACTTCTGCCATGTTAGATATTTTTTTAAGGTAAAAAAAAATAAAAAAAAAATTTGTGCAGAATTGATATTACAGGTCTGATATTCTTATATGTTCTTATAAACTTGTTTTTTTTGGTTTAAAAAAATATGGTAGTTTGGGGGTTAAAAAACTACTTTTAACCCATCGCTGCCAGCGCTCTGGGGTTTTAGCATGCATTTCACAGCGCGAGAATCTTTTGAGCGTGATTTGTTAATGAATATGGTGGGAGCCGTTCGCTATGGCCATTCGCTATCATGCGCTCCCATACAGCGCGGAACCTGTCAAATAGCGACTCCTCACCCAATATTCAACATTACCGCACACCGACTGAGTCGCTATCAACAACCGAACAACGGCCAAGCACAGCGACTACTAGCGGGCACTGTGAAAATACTGCTACAGTCGCTCATCTGTCGCTACCTGGCGCTATTAATGAATCGGCCTCCCCTCCAAATATGATAATGAACATTACATCTTTAAATCTCTCCCAACTATACAGAAACAACAAGTTGACTAACAATTCCCTCCCTAGCTGTTATATGCACTGTAGAATATTGTCTGAGATATCCTGGACTAAGACCATACCTGGATCTCCTATGTTCTATAACAATGAGTTTCTATACACACCTGCAGAAGTCATTTTTTAGATACTGAATCACACAATCATATCAGAGTCCTTCACATCTGGGACTGTGAAAAAAGGAAAGCCTGTCTGCAGCAGCAGATCTCTAGTTATATCAGATCTTTGAACCTTCCTAAATAAAAGATGGCACTTCCATCCTTCCAAGAACTTTTTGTATTAGATAACGTAGTACAAATAAATCTTTTGTACTACCCCTCTATCCTAACCTCTTATACATACTCTGGTCCACCAACTCAACCAAAGAAATGGGAAACCAACCTAGGTGTCAGGAATGACTTGCCTTCAGTCCGTGCCCGTGGTGTCCCTAGGCAACTGGCCAGGGTTTCTCCTGCCCAGCAGCTGCCTCTGCCTCCGATGCCATCCCCAGCGGCGCGTGTGTCGCCGAGTAAGTCCTCCCCCCTTGCCCGTTGTCACTCAGCTTGTGCTTGCTGGCCTTTACAGTCAGCTCATGTCTTCCGGGGGTGCAATACTCAGAATGGCCACCGGAGGCTGTTTAAGAGAACAAAGTCTAGAAGGTGCAGCTCTGAGCAGTCTGCCTGGGAAGCTCAGCTGGAGCAATCAGCCCAGAGCTCACCAATCAGACTACAGGGCCAGTGCTCCAATCTGCTGTCAGATCCTAAATGCACCAATCCCAGCCACTGTCTCTCTGTCCAATCCTGCCGGTTTTCCCACTATAAAGGGATTTCCACTGCAGTGTGTCATTGCCTGTTATAGCGCCTAGTACCAAGCATTGAAGCTCGTTTGATTCCTGTTGTCAACCTCAGCCGGAACCGACCTTTTGCCTGCCTGACCACGATTTTCGCCTGACCCCTCTGATACCTCGCCCCGTGACCTCCCGGCTCTGACCTCGGCTTGTAATCGGACTTCCGCCACCCGGCATCCTCGCTTGGGACTCCCTGCCGTTCATCAGTCTCCACCTTAAGCTGATAATCTTTGCGCCCTATAAGTCCTGGGGGTAACCGAGTAGGAGAGGCATTACCCGCGTCTCCTACAAGCGGGGACTTGTCTATAGGCAGAAGAGGCGGTGGAGATTGGGGATTATCAGCTCAAGACAGACTGGTGTCCGGTATAGTCCTTACACTAGGACTTCAGTTGTCAGGTCCCCGGTGAAAACATTTATATAATTCAATAGTTTGGATTCAATCCCTGTCCCCCTTAAAATCTTCTCATTAAAATTTCTATCACAAGTCTATATCATGGCTGTTTATAATAGTAAAATCCAACACTCTAATTGGTGGTGTAGGAAAGAGAGAGACACAATTTCACACTTACGGTGAGACTGTACACGGCCAAACTCTGTGGATACTAGTAAACCAGATAATAAAAATCAATCACAATATAAATTACCCTATTAATATAAGCAGTGTACTGACTAATATTTTTGAATATCCGCTACCTAAACTACTAATATATACTGTCTCTTTAACCCCTTCAACGCCAGCCTACCTGGAGATTTTGTCACCCTTTTTTTGCCAGACCATTTTCACTCTTTTGTGCTACACATTTTTAACTGTGATTTCTGAAGGGATTTCCCAGGAAAATCATATATTGTTTTTTTCAGCAGGTTCTGGGCTTTAACATGAAATGTCTTATTTGTCATTTTATGACAAGTGTATTTTCAATATTTTTGGGTGAAATATGTATAAAAAAAAGCAGAATAAAAAAAAAAAAATTATCCTAAAATATCAATATGCAAGCAACAAAAAACAAGCTAAATCTGAAAGCGCAAGGTCCCCTGAAAAGAACAATACCCAACATGCATAGGAAGGTTTTTTTTTTTAATCAATATTTTTATTGAGGTTATAAGAGAAGTACATACGCATACAACATACTGTATATTTTGTAAAGCATGTAAAGTGAGGTCACCTTGCATCGAGGCTGCCATTTTCTCGAAGAGCATTACTTCGTTGATACGAGGGATCAGGCTCCCACTAGGGATCGTTCTTTTCTTCCATGAGTGTGCTATAATGAGTTTGGCAGCCGTCAGGATATGTCTTATAAGCTCAAATTGTGACCTTGTACAATCGGGGGGTTTCAGATTGAGCAGGGCGAGCTGGGGCGAGGGGGTCAGGTGTAACCCTGTTGCTTTCCTTAAGAGATAATAAACCTTAGCCCAGAAGTGGCGAACCACACTACATTCCCACCATATATGGATGTATGATCCCTGGAGTCGACATTCTCTAAAGCACTCTGGCGGGTAAGAAGGACAAAATCTGTGAATCCTATCCAGGACAAGATACCATCGGAGTAGGACTTTAGTACTGACCTCTTGGGCACCGGTGTTCAGGAACCATGAGAATGAGTTCCGCCATGCTATTTTCCAATCACTTGCCGATAAGCTGATGCCAAGATCATTTTCCCATCTGTTCGTGTAGGTCGGGAGGGGTGCTCCCACGCCTTCGCATAACATCTTATAAACCGTGGCTATCATCCCCTTCCAAAGGGGATATGCCCCACATGCGAACTCAAATGGTGAGGACGGTCCTAACGCAGCTGTCCTGAGTTTGGTGGCTATATAATGAGTTATTTGTGAAAAGCGGAGGTATTCCTTGCTTGGGATATTCCTAAGGGATTTGAGCTGGGGAATGTAATAATTCCTCTATGCACAACGAAGTCTTTAATCCTCGTTAGGTTTTGTGTTTTCCACCAGCCAAACGCCGTTGGTTCCATGAAGGCCGGGAGAAATTCAGGGTTACCTAGAACCGAAAGCAGAGGAGTCTGAGGGGAGGCGAGGTGACCTTTTAAGCTATTGGTTTTCCAGATTCTAAGATAGTGTTTAAGGACCGGGTTGTCGATACCCTTAAGAGCTGTTGAAGATAGCCACAGTAAATTAGAGGTTGCTATCGGAGTGCAACTGGCCTGCTCAATGTCTACCCATAGTGGTCTATCTTCTCCAGCATGGATAGCAGCCAGTTGCGCAATCTGGCATGCAGAGTAGTAGCGGACTATGTTGGGGACTCCAAGGCCACCCTCTTGTTTGGATCTGTACATGGTCGTACGATTTATCCTTGATTTCTGCCTATCCCAAATGAAAGAGTTTAAGGCGGATTGGAGGCCTTTCAAACAAACGGCTGGAACCAGAACCGGTAAGACCCGGAAGAAGTAGAGCATTTTGGGGAGCCATGTCATTTTTACAGCGGCTATTCTTCCCAGCCACGAAAGGTTCAGCTTGGTCCAGGACAGCAGGGAGCGGAGGTCCTTAAACATAGTGGGGTAGTTAGCGGCATAGAGGGACTCATAGTCTGCTGTCAGGTTGACACCTAGATATTTGATATACCACTCTTGCCAGGAGAAGTCAAAGGAAGCCTTAAGGGCAGATAATGCGCTATCAGGAAGGGTAATGTTAAGGGCTTGGGACTTTGAAATATTAATCTGCAGGCCCAAAATCTTAGAAAAAACTTCTAAAGTTTGAAAGAGATTTGGGAGGGATGTGATAGGGTTAGATATGAGCATCAGAATGTCGTCAGCAAATAGAGAAATCTTATGCTCATATCCCCCTACTGTGGTTCCCGCTATATCGACATTAGCCTGTATTAGCCTGGATAGAGGTTCAATCGCAAGGGCGAAAAGTAGAGGGCTTGGAGGAATAGCCTGCATATCTAACAAACGCACCCGGATTAGAGTATAACAAGGAGATCCATGTAGTGAAGGAGGGACCCAGGCCCCACTTTTTCAAAATAAATTGTAGGTAGTCCCAGGCGACTGTGTCGAATGCTTTTCGTATATCAAGAGTTAGTAGCATGGCCTGTCGTCCCTCCTTCCTCACATGGTGGATCAAATTGATGACCTTGCGAATATTGTCCCCCCCTTGGCGCTGAGGGATAAATCCTGCCTGCTCTTTAGAGATTAAGGATGATATATACCTATTAAGACGAGGCGCTAGGACGTTTGCGAGCAGTTTGACATCAATATTTAATAAGGAAATGGGTCTATAGTTGGACCAGAGAGTGGTTTCAACATTGGGTTTGGGTATCATACAGACAGCCGCTGTGAGTGCCTCAGTGCTCCAGGAGTCACCATTACTAAGGGAGTTAAACGTCTGGACCAGGTGCGGAGAGAGTGCCTGGGCAAATTTTTTATAATAGAGGGCGGTGAACCCATCCGGGCCAGGTTGTTTCCCGATCTTTAAGGAGTTAATAGCTTCCTGGACCTTGAACAGATCGATCGGCTTGTCTAAGAAGGTCTTGGCCTCGGGCGGTAGAGAAAATAAAGGAAGTTGTCCTAATAATTTTTCTGCAAGGCGCTCATCTAGCGTAGTCTTAGGTTTATATAGGTCTTCAAGCTGTTTACCGAAAGTTGATACCACCCTCGTTGGGTTGCTAGACAGTGCACCCTCTAGGGTCTTGATTCGCAGTGGTTTAGACCTCTGGGTGATTCCCCTAAGTCTTCTGGCAAGAGGGGTGTTTGGTTTGTTGCTTATGCGGTACCACTTAAACCTAGATTGATTAATTTGGCATTCAGCTTCTCCTGAGAGACACAGGTTAAGTTGATCGCCTGCTTGATTAAGATTGATTCTATTGCGTCTGGTCGGACGCTCTTTATAGGCGGTAGAGGCTGAGTGGTATGCATCAAGCAATGAGAGGAGCTTTTCCTTATGTGAGGCTTTGCGCCTGGGTGAATCTTGAATAAAATGTCCTCGGATTACAGCTTTGTGGGCCTCCCTAAGCAAGGCCTCAGAGCTCACCGACCCCACATTCTGGAGGAAAAAATTCTCTATCTCCTTCCGGAGATGTTCAAGGAACACCTCATCAGACAACATGGGATCATAGAGCTTCCAGGACCTCTGGGAGGATCTCTGAGTCAGGGAGATCAGCTCAACAGCAACCAAGTCGTGGTCAGACCATACTATCGGGACAATAGAGGAGCGGGAGAGGTGGGACACGGAAGAGAGCTGTAAAAAGATGTGATCTATTCTCGTGAAGTGAGACCTCATGAATTCTTACCTAGTGTGGGTAAGAATAGTGAGTGAAATCTCTCTTAGAGGGGTGGACTTCTCTCCAAGCGTCCACAAGGTGATAATGGTTAAGGAGAGAGCAGAATGCCTTTCCTGAGGGGGCATCCCTAGGGTTATCCAAAGGGCGACCCACCGGCTGTCTGTCCAGAGTGGGATGCAGAACTTGATTGGAGTCACCCGCCAGTAATAGAAGCCCCTTAACCTGGAGATCAAGAGCATTAAGAAACTCCTCAAAAAAGGCATTCTGGTTCTGGTTGGGAGCATAATATGTAGCAATTGTGACTGCTTGGTCTTGGACCATACCAGTCAGAATGAGGAAACGACCCAAGGGGTCCCGTATTGTCTGCTCCAAAGAGAAGGGGAAGGAGCGTTTGAAAGCAATGAGGACTCCTCTCTGCTTGGTATCTGCAGATGCTGTAAAGAAGAGAGAGTAGTCTGAGCTAAGAAATTTTGGGGTGTTCTTCTTAGTGAAGTGAGACTCTTGGAAGCAGACAATATCGGCATGTATGGACCTCATCTGACGAAACGCCTTTACCCTTTTTGGGGGGGCATTCAGGCCCTGGACATTGAGCGAAACAAGTTTAACCGCCATCGATAAGAAATACTATATCTGTTAGCTTAGGGGGGCTGGACACCCAAGAAAGAGAGGAGGGGGGAGAACGGAAGAAAAAAAAGGGGGGGAAGTTGCAGAGAACATTTTAAATCAACGCATAGGAAGGTTTAATGCTTTAACATAATGTCTTGAAAAACAAAAATTAAAAAATTTTTTTTTACAAAATTGTCTCTCTCATTTATAACAGGTGACTTGCCAGCCCCCTAAGCCTTGTGAACTTGTATAGTGGTCTCATGGATCCCTCAGTTGACAAATGGCTAAACAAACACACACACATACACACAGAAAAAAATATTTTATTTGTGTATTTTTTTCGTTAAACTTAACTTCCATCCATCCCGGAGCACTGCATCCCACGCTGATCACTTTGGCTCCTTCTCTTCTGTAGCTGCTGGAAGCAAATTTACATAGGGTCCCCTTTCCCTGGGAGAAACAGAAACTATCAATTCTTGGAGTTTGCTTCAGTTTTCCTTTACTGGTAACTCCATGGCAGTAAGTTATGCTTCCTGCTAACTGAGAGCATTCAAATAACTATACTTGGCATTGTGGCCAGGATGCTCCTTGCCACCATGGATAGCGCTGGGACAGGAATTGACTCATAATATTTTGGGAAACAATTATGCTAGTGTTATGTCCACTCATCAGGTAACTGGGACACTAGGCAGTCAATCAAAGCAGCTCCTCCCACTGGGCATCTCCATTTCCAAGCAACTGACTCCAATTGTGCAGTAGCAAGCAATCTGGGGGAAACAAGAAAAATATGTAGGACTGAAGTGCTTCTCTGCAGCACTGGAATATGGAAATTGTATGTATGTTAGTCCAGTTTCCGATTTCTGGAAATGTCATGAAGGAGAATTATTAGTATAGTATAGGGAATGGGCTATCCCCAAACATCTTTAACATTTAAAATCATACATTTTTATTAGGCTATATTAACACATTTAGCAATACATGTTTAAAACTAACATTCAGTCAAATTGAATGTTAGCATTAAACATGTATTACTAAATGTGATAAGCAAATTGAGTGGATAACTGTATTGGAAACAATTTGGTTTAATTAAGAGCCACTCAAAGGTGCAAGCAACCTATAGGCTACATGTGCGTATGGACGGGGTCTGCCAGGGCGCGTTGGTGGGTGTGCACCTTGGTAATGACGGAGGTCTGTCCTTTCAACGCTATAGGGCCATGATAATTTGCTGCCACTGTCACATAGACCACTCTGGCATGTTTGTATGCGATGCAGGGGTGCCTAAGTGATTAAGGTTTGACATTTCGATGCAATCCGCTATTATTGTGGGGTGGAAGAGCTACCTTTAACTTGTTGCTGGCTGTGGTCAGCAAGCCCTATCCGACAGTAGTGGCTAATTGGAGAGGTAGGCGCACCTTCTGGCCTAAGTGTGCCTGCGCTTGAAATACGCTACTATTGTGGGATGGGAGAGCTGGCTTTGCCTTGTTGCTGGTCACGGTCAGAGAGTGTAGCGATAACCCTTATCGCCGGAGGGCTTCACCGCCCGAGACGTCCTTTTCCCAATCGTAAGAGGTGCTGCTGGAATTCCAGAGTCGTCCGTGAGGAAACAGGAACAGCCCTTACAAGGGCTAGTGAATTGTAATATAGCGTTTCCCCCAATAAGAGACAGAACTCAGTATTGAGGGTGAAGGTGAAGTGAACTTTATTAGTGCCACTCTAGGCCTTATATACACAAGTCTCCATGCAATGGGACCTCCCCCGTGGACCTCATGACAAATACACAGACCAACTCTGCTGGTGACGCAATCAGCAAAACAATAGGCGTCTGTAATACACTCAATGAGAACAATGCCATTGCCTGTGACGTAATCAATTAACACAAAGGCAGTTTATAATACAATCCAAACTACAATGACCTAATTAAGAAAAGGCCAGTGAATGACCCGGTGGGCAACTGAATAGTGATGACATCCAAAAGACAGAGCGTCTGTCACAATGCCCCCTTTTTGTGGAACACCCGGCAGACCCGGATTGACCCTGTTCGGGTTAACGTGGGGCTGTCCGGACTCTTGTTATGGGCAGAGTTCTGTGTAAGGACAAGTCTGCACATAGTGAGTAACCGGACTAAACATTGACGTGGGCTGTACATAGGAATCGGTCATGGGTGGGGTCCAAACACTGGGATATTGTGGCGTTGGTGAGTTCAGCACCAAAGTCCTTGGTTGGATGTGTGCACAGGTGCTCTGCTTTCTTATAGCTGGCCCAAGTTTCAATCTCTTTCCATGGAAGCTGATCGGAGAATCCACAATCTTCTGCACATCTACATCATCGTAAAAGTAGACAAAACCATAACCCTTAGAAACGCCAGAGGCATCCCTAATAATTTTGACACTCTTTACAGCGCCATACTTTGAAAAAACATCCTTAATTTCAGGCTGATTAATCCGACGGCCAATGCCCCCAACAAAAATAGTGTTTGGCATACGTTTCCCTTCTGGAAGGACGTAACCTGATGGCTGATCCTCTTCTTGGCTTCTTGTAACAGACATGACGTGATGCAGACGAAACCCCTGGGTCTCCCCGACCAGTGGGCTGGAGTCGGCAGCTCGGGCTGGAGACCGGGTTGTAACAGGGTTGACGCTGGCTGGTCCAGAGGTAGCGTAGGCAGAAGTCATTGGTCCTAGATCATTTCCCAATAGTACTTCTGCTGGTAAGTTGTCCATAAGTCCCACCTGTACCCTGCCGGATCCAGCGCCCCAGTCAAGATGTACTCGGGCGGTGGGGAGTCGAAACACAGCTCCTCCCGCCACCCTTACTGCAACGGTGTGTCCAGTGCGGTCTTTGTTCTTGACCAAATGAGGTTGAAGCAAGGTAAGTGTGGCTCCGGTGTCGCGTAATCCTTGCGCGGTGCGCCCATTGACTCGTACCTCCTGGCAATGGTGCTGTCGGTTATCTTGGATGGCCGCTTGTACGGGATCAGCTTCATACAGTACCCCCAGATACTCTTCCGAACTGCTCTCAGCTTCCAAACAGTGTGCCACAGGAGTACGGGAGGTGGAAGGTTGCTTTTGCCCCCACGTGTTTCGGGGAGGCTCTAGGGCGCAATCACTGCGATAATGTCCCCATTGTTTGCAACGATGGCACTGAACTGTGGAGAGGTTCGGTTGCTGCGCTGGCCTATGTGGCCCAGAGTAACGAGTTGGCGCGGAAGCCACAGGTGCTTGAAATTTGATGGGAGGTGGTGGTTTTGGAGCGGACTGTTCTGTCCGGCGAGCATCAGTGTACTCGTCGGCTAGACGAGCAGCCTCAGGTAGCGTTAGAGGCCTCCGGTCACGTACCCACTCTCTTAGCTCTGGTTGCAGGGCATTGAGAAAGTGTTCTAGTAAAAACAACTGTAGTACATCCTCAGCGGTCGTGGCTTTGCATCCAGTGACCCAGTGTGATGCTGTACGATGGAGCCGACATGCCCACTCCGTGTAAGAATCCCCTCCCTTCTTTTGGGATTCCCGAAATCGTCGCCTGTAGGCTTCCGGGGTGACAGCGTACCGGGCTAACAAAGCCTCCTTTACCAGATGGTAGTGTGGTAAGTCCGCATCAGGGATGGCCCGGAAAGCATCGGAAGCTTTCCCAGATAGTTTCCCCGATAATATGGTGACCCATTCCTCCGTGGGTACCCGGTGTAAAGCGCACTGCCGTTCAAAATCGGCCAAAAATCCGTCAATCTCGTCGTCACTTTCCTGGAAGGACTTAAATGCTGCAAATGGAATCTTTCTCCCCCCAGTGTAACTGAGGCTGAGAGGCTGCTGGGTTGAAAGTCGCCGATCTTCCCTTCGCTTACTGGCCTCTGCCTCCGCTGCGGCGAAGACTCGGTCGATCAGTTCCTGTGATGGATTCGGGCCATAGACCGACAATCTGTTCCGAACCGCTTGAACAAGAGCAGCGTCTTCATCGATCTCTATATTGGTTTCGGTCCTCACTGCTGCACGATCCATTTCGATCAGCTCGGCTATCAGTTCCTGACGTGGGCGGTTGCTAGCTGACCTTCCCCGGCTCTCGAGTAGATACTTCAGGGTCAGCCTTTTCAACTTGTCATACTGACTCTCCATCAGGGTAGCACTCTCTCTGGGTACAAAGGACCATCCGACCGCTTGCCACCAATTGTAGCGATAACCCTTATCGCCGGAGGGCTTCACCGCCCGAGACGTCCTTTTCCCAATCGTAAGAGGTGCTGCTGGAATTCCAGAGTCGTCCGTGAGGAAACAGGAACAGCCCTTACAAGGGCTAGTGAATTGTAATATAGCGTTTCCCCCAATAAGAGACAGAACTCAGTATTGAGGGTGAAGGTGAAGTGAACTTTATTAGTGCCACTCTAGGCCTTATATACACAAGTCTCCATGCAATGGGACCTCCCCCGTGGACCTCATGACAAATACACAGACCAACTCTGCTGGTGACGCAATCAGCAAAACAATAGGCGTCTGTAATACACTCAATGAGAACAATGCCATTGCCTGTGACGTAATCAATTAACACAAAGGCAGTTTATAATACAATCCAAACTACAATGACCTAATTAAGAAAAGGCCAGTGAATGACCCGGTGGGCAACTGAATAGTGATGACATCCAAAAGACAGAGCGTCTGTCACAGAGAGCACTACCCGACAGTAGTGGCTGATTGGAGAGGTAGGCACATCTTTTGGCCCAAGTGCATCTGCACTTGCAGTCTTCTACTATTGTGTGATGGGAGAGATGGATTAGTTAGCATTGGCATACAGTAGCATATAGAAGGCTTGGGTGGTTGCAGTGTCCCAGAAATTTACTTAAAGGTGCAGAGACATGCATGTGGAGCAAATGGAGGCCCAACAGAGGACATACATTAACAATGCAAATATAACTGTGCCCTGCTGGGCTTTCTGTCTTCAGTAGAGGGAAGGGATTAAGAGCCTTATATTTGATGTGTGCCTCTTAGCATTATTTTTGTGGCTATAGCACTAGTTCCAAAACGCTGGCATTCCTGTCTTATCTGGCGCTGTGCTGTGTATTACATTGGTGCTACCAGTCACTGAGCAGAACGCTACTAATTATCTTTGAATTTTGCAGCCGATTATCCCAAAGCCTGTAAGCGCCACTGCCGTTTTTCCGGCGCTCCCCAGCATATTTGTGAATTTTTTTCCTCCTTGAAATCTTGAAGCATGTTTTCCTTACAGTCACAAAGGGGCTGACACTTAAGCCAATAAGGGCAGTAACCAGGCTGTATAGGCTGTATGTAGTCATGTTTGTTGGTAACCAACATGGTGGGTAAGAGCTAGGCGAGTATGGTGAGCATTACTGCCAACCAGCAGGAGGTGATGTTATAAGGGTGCTTTGGGGCATAGGGGACCCCTCACAACAGAATGTTATTTATGTCTCAATTTCTGCTTCTTTTTCCCTTTATCCCTATCCTATTACTTTCCCTCTGTCACTTTGTTAGGGAAGCGCCGTCTTGAAATTTCGCACAGGGCACATCTTTATCTAAGGCTGGTACAGTAAGCTTGAGCTTCATAAACAAGGTTTATGGGTTCCTGGATACATTATTGTTGAAGCATACCCCAACACCTGTATATATATATTGTTCTACAATCACATTCAACAAATCTGGCTTTGCTTTAATAAATACAGTACTTGACATGAGAGCAACATGTGAAAACTCTTTTGTCATAGACAATGAAGACAATCCATTTATATATCAAGAAAGAAACCAGAGACACAGTAGAATGAATATTAAAATGTGTATTTTAGCTATAAAATGGACCTATATTATACGATCATGTAAATGCAAAGCAGTCGGTTATGTTCATGAGATGCATGTTTGCATTCAGCTATGAAATGTATCACTGTTTTGTTTCAAAGTCATTCACTGTAAGGAAATCCTATAGATCTTCTAGTACATTGTCTATCCATTTATTCTATTTTGGTTGGACTATGTAAAAAGAACTTTTCCTCAATGTTGTCAAGAGATTTGACATCACAGAAGCCATATACAGCTTCAATAATTCATGTGGGAAGTGATGTCACATCTGGATGCCTTAAGTTTCTAGCTTATTAAGGCAGTCTGGAGCTCGTGGGGTTGGGGGGGACTCACATACGCAACCATAGAAGGCAAGCTTACCTATGTACGGTCTGGCATATAGGTATGTGAACACTTGACATGATGAGCACTTGTTAAATATGTTGCACTGATGATATTTCTAGCAGTGTACACGATATCAGAACCAACTGAAGACTGATTCAAGTGCAGCAGACGTAATCTTTTCTGGCAACATAATAATAAAACAGGATGATCATTCTTTGTTTAGAGGTCAAAGAGATACAGTTTTCACATATAATTAAAATCACATAAGCACTACAAAATCACTTAATAATAAATAAAAAATAATGAATTTGTAAGGATGCAGTGCAGATGCCAAAAATAGGCCTACAGCAGAGTCAGTCAAATTAGATTAGTCTCCCTAAAGCAACTACATCCCAGGAAGTAAGTGTATAAGACAGTAATATCAACTGAATTATTTTGTGAAATTCTGTGAGTGTTTGAGTGTTCATGTCACCCATGTGGTTTCCACTTCTTTTTTTTATTTGGCACTGTCATCTTTTCGTAAGTGTGCACTGAATGGCGCAGCCAGTCAAAGCATCTATTCTTAAATAATCAGCATTCATTGACAAACTAGTTTTTTTCATATAGGCCAGTGTCAGCGACTGTTTGTATATCTATTGGTCCTTATGCTGTATTTAACAGCGCCAATGTGTACTGCTCTGCCAACTTCTTGGTGGCGCTTGCCCTATTTGCTATATTTTAAACACGCGGTGAAGAGATTGCCATAAAATATTTCAACTTAAAACACTGGTATGATCAAAATGTCGCAAGCTTTGAAGTTCATTTAGGCTCATTTTAATTTGTTCAGGGCAAAGGAACATATTGGTAGGACAAAATAGGAGTGACAATAGATTTCTGATACATTTAAAAAAATACATTCATTTGCACAGGTATTAAATGAGGCATAAAGTGATACAGTGGTCAAAACAGCAGGGTACATTAGTGCCCCATAGTGCAAAACAAAATGGCGCAATGCAATAATAAATCAGGCCCATAATGTTCTACTTTACGGGTAGGCTGATGTTAATAATACCTTCATATCACATAACCCCACATTGGGGGGGCAGGAAGAATTAAACTCCAGTACTTGCAAATCCCTCAAGAGTGAGTCCAGAGTAACAGGATACGAAACTCTATCCTCTTTATTATTAATACTTTATACAGGTTTAGGAAAATTGACTTCAGTGATATATACAATTATATTAATTCAATTCTTTAACTGAAACTAACCCTGTACTAAATGTAAATAAAACTGATAGCAAGCTTGACTCTGTCTAATGTCCTTGCCAAAAAAACTATAACAATCTCACAAAGGTTCTTAAATATTAAAAACTGTTGAAAGATTTAGAAAAAGATTATTCAGATTAAATGTTACTATTGACACTATGTTGATTTACAACATATTGTAGAATTACTAAAATACACATTCTGGAGTTCACATTAAGTCACTGTAGTAAGGTTCAGTTTTGTACATGATAGCAGGTAAAAGGTTCAGCTCCTGAACCTGAATAGAGGTAATACAAGGGTCACACTTTTTTTCCTATTTGTTTTAATCTTTTGTTTATTGAGATTCCAGAGGTAAATTATGACAATTATTGTTACAGAGGTATTCAACATAGTCATTGTATACCATAAAATCTACTTAGAACATTGTACTATTAAAGTTTTTTTGTTTTCTCCACCCTCCCTCTTTTTCCCCTTCCTAATCTCCCTCTTTTCCCCTCCGTTCCCTCCCCTGCTTTTTTTTAAAGTCATACCAGGCATAGGGCTCGTAGGCCTTAGGCCATGTCATGATCCATTTACCTGCCTGATCACGCAATGTCCTCAGCCGGCATGCCCAGGTTCCTGTCTGCGGACAGAGCTGGCTCGAGTGGCGCTCGTGGCCATATCCCTGGCCTGTCTGTCCGTCCTTGCGTGCCTAATGATATTGAGCAATCAGCCCACAGTTTGTTAGCTGGGCCAATGAGCCCGAGTGTTCCCCCCGGCCAATCCCGTTACTTCCCATCCATTAAAGGTTTTCCCTTCACACTGTCTCATTGCCTGTGATAGCGTGCTGCTGGGTACTCTTGATCCTGTGTTGTTGATTGTTACTGTTGCCGACCTAGCTTGTCTGACCATTCCATGACAATCTTTAACCAACATGCCAGGAAGAAGGATGCTGAGCTTGAATTCATTTTTAAAATTGTTTTATTTGTTGTGTTTAATTTAAGTGTCCTAAGTAGCTCAGCACCCTGCCAGGTATTCCTCCAGGGGGTGTGCCAGAGTATGTCATACTATTCATATCCCGTGGTAGCCTGGTACACACAACACACGCACTTATAGTTAATGGAAGAAAACAATTTAAGGACAAAAACCAAACCATGACATATGAGAAAGGCATATTGTGTGCTATATTATTTATTATCACAGAAAGAAAAAACTAAAAAAAACCCAAGTGTACATATTTCCATGCTTCTGTCATATTCTCTAAGCCATGTATAAAATTCTCAAACTCATAAAACAATCGCTGCTGATCTAGCTATGGAATTCAGGTAAGTATAGGTCCTCTTTCACATTGCAGAAGGTCTTCAAACTGTTGAGAACTGCTCTAATCCAAAAGCCTATGGAGTATCACGAAAATTTAGAGAGGCCAGTGAGGGGAGGCTTTGAGGAAAAGGGAAGAATTCTGTGTTCATCCAGGAGGTGCTAGAGGGGTGTACCCCTACCCTAAATAAAAAAGCTGTTAAACTTGAGATGAGAAATAAGCAAACACTACTAAAAAAATGGAGGCTCTCAGTTAACATATATTGCAATATAAGTACAATAGTAAGGGTCGGACTATCTCGTCATGGTTACCCAGCATATCCAGTATGTTTATTGCAATAAATGTTAAAACCAGAACTACACTCATTCCCTTTGCTGATGCCCCCTACCCGTGCCGTTACACTCCGCAAAAATCTTTCATTTTAAATCACTCCCCTGGCAAAATTTTGCCCTGTGATTGGCCACTAATGTCCCTTGGCAGCTCGCGACTGGATACCTAGGGAAGACCTGTGGACCGGGTGACCATGGTGGCCTTTTGTGGGGCTCGATTTTGCTGGGAGAATGATTTGAAAGGCAGTTTACATGTGTGTGCCAGTTTACCTGTCCCTGCAATGTCCATCCTCCCAGTGTTATGTTGAAAACTGCTGAGAAAGGTAGTCAATGACCCCAGGCAGTCCATGAACCATATTAGGGACTCAAAATTAGAAGTAGGGACCCACCATAAGGGTCGCCTTAATGTGGCATGAACTTTACTCAATTGCAAATCAATTGCAAATACAATTGCATGCAAATGAAGGACTCTGCTTTCTACAGGATGAACAAGCTTGTTAATATTTGATCGTAATGAAAGTGTTTATAGCTGGGTTGTTTCACTGTCTTCCGCCCAGGCCTGGAATAAAGTGAATAAATAGTTTGAAATCTTGCAACTCCACCCACCCTTTATTCACCTAACCATTGAACCTTTTTGGAGACAGAGGAGTTGCATGTGAAGGGGCGAGTATTTAATGAATGGGGGATGTGTGCCAAATGTGGCTCAAGACTACCTCTTAGTGCTAAATGTGGTTCTCCATGTGAGAAAAGTTGGAGACACCTGATTATGGCGTAATAATGACTTTAGATTGTGACATATCAATCTGCTACAAAGTAGAGACTGTATTCAGTATATTGTTACAATTTTATTAAAATGTGCACTGAAAAAGAAGACACAAGTAAGCAAGTTATTATTTTGTTTAGAGTGACATGATACTAAGCATTTGTCGTGAATTAATTGTAACAATAGGAAAGGATCGAATTTTCTTTTAATTTTTACTTTCAATGGGGCAGTTATATGGCTTAAGATAATTCCCCCCACATTTTTGAATAAGAGCAGCCTGTGGAGAAGTTTGTTGCATACCTATTGGATGTGGTTATTTATACATGTTTTATTTTTAAAAAAAGACGTCTTCATTTGAAAAACCCCCTCAAAATTTGGCAGGCTGTCACAAAACTAGTGTAGTCATTAGGGAAGCTTCAAAAATTTGGGACATTATAAATGCAAGATACTGTATGTCCATGCAACATTTTATTTTGTGCATGTGGCTAAACTGCTGAGTACACAAAGGAGACAGGAGAAATACAAGGGTGTGATATATGGATGTGTCCATCCAATAGATCTTCTGTTTTATGGTGAGAAATAAAGATCATTGCTAAGTGAATCTGAAAAATGGACTAGTTTCAACCTGACAAGCGTGACTTTATATGCATATGGTACTAATCTTCCCCTGTCCAACAGCCATAAAAATTAGATAGCAGTAAGAAAATAAATAAATCCAAGAATGATGTACTATAAGTAGCATACTCTGGCTCATGAATGGGTCTGTGTTGTTGATGGTATATACAGAAACACTCATTAGCAAACAGGGTTTAGAGCCATCTTAAGTGGCTTGTTTGCATGGATTCAACTTTCTGGCTTTGAGTTGAGTAAAGCCCACAACACTTTGATGGAAACGTAGATCTTTAGGATGCTGCTGCAGGTACATAAATTAACACTAAGCTTGGAAATGATGGATTAAATGCTTTATTATTAGTTGTAAATAAGGGGCCTTTATGGAAAATTAATATTGTTAATAATGTTGCATATATAAATATAGGATTATACAGCAAAATAGTTTACAATACCAGCAGGCACAGGTGGCCGGGCTGGAATTGTATTCAAAGTAGATAGGATCAGCATCCTGAGACAATAAAGCAATAAAATACAAACCAAGCAGGCTGGGACAAGATGGAGAAGCCAGATTAAGAGAAGAGTAAACTTACGACTAGGGTCATAAAAGATCAAAAGAAGGGTGAGCGACTGTAGCAGTATTTTCACAGCGCCCGCTAGTAGTCGCTGTGCTTGGCCGTTGTTCGGTTGTTGACAGCGACTCAGTCAGTGTGCGGTAATGTTGAATATTGGGTGAGGAGTCGCTATTTGACAGGTTCCGCGCTGTATGGGAGCGCATGTTACCGAATGGCCATAGCGACCGGCTCCCACCATATTCATTAACAAATCACGCTCAAAAAATTCTCGCGCTGTGAAATGCATGTTTAAACCCCAGAGCGCTGGCGGCGATGGGTTAAAAGTAGTTTTTTAACCCCCAAACAACCATATTTTTGGAAACAAAAAAAAACAAGTTTTTAAAAACATTTTGTAATATGAATACATTAATATCAGACCTGTAATATCAATTCTGCACAAATTTTTTTTTTTTTTCTTTACCATAAAAAAAAAAACTAACATTGCAGAAGTGGTCACAGAATGTTTGACATTGAAAAAACAAAAACAAAACATTAATAACAATTAATTATGAATATTTAAAGATTGCTCCATTGGAATGCATTGGAGAGCGCCAGGTAGCGAGAGGTCATACCTGTCGCTGTTCAAGGTCGCTCGCTGGCGCTGTGGGGTGAGGCTGGAATAATGATGAATGATTCGCTATCTGGAGCTCTCTCAGTCGCTAAGCAGGATCGGCTTGATAAATGTGTGATTGTGGTGGGGAGCCGGCGTTCTCGTGGCGGTGACCGTCATTACCGTTCGCTCACCAGTCGCTACCTGGCGCTATCCCTTGTTAAATAAGGGCCTAAGAAGACCAAAGGGGATATTGGATATATATATATATATATATATATATATATATCTGGGTGAGAGACGGAGAGGCAGGAGGAAGGCAAGAAGGAGACTGCTGGCACATGAGAAGGGCAGGGCGAGAGGCAGGAGAGGGAGAGAGAGAAAGGCATGAAGGCTGCCAGCTGAAAAGGTCTGCTGGTGGGTGCCCGTTTCAGGAGGGTAATGCTTTTAAAGTTGCTTTAATCCCTGTATATATGTATGCCAGTCTCAAAACTGTATTGTATTATGTTGAAAGATTTGATTGCATTATTGTGTTATTTTGTCAACAACATATCTCTTTATTTACTACTTGTCTCAGTGTCCTCTGCATATACCAGAAGTTGAAAGAACCTACAGTCTTATAGTCTTATGCGTGTATCCATTGTGTTATCATTGGCCAGATATTGATAATATTTGTATATGTGTTTGCCTATTTTAGTCAAGTCGGGCAGGATAAATATACATATATAATATTACTAATATTTTAGTTGTCACATAATTTGGACAAGTTTTTCAGTTTTAATTATATTTACACAGTCATGATAACACCAGGGCGTTCACTAGCATTTTAGCGGTGTCAGGTGAGAAGAAGGGATGGGTGTGGGAGATGTTTTTAAGTTAAAGATGGTGTCTAGGGAGGTAATATGAGGCTTGGGGAGTTGCGGTTGTGCGAAAATCATTAAAAGAGATGGTCATGTTAGAAAGGGGAGGGCAAATGGATGGCGGGAAAATAACTAGTTCTGTTTTGTTCAAGTTTAGTTTGAGGGAGTGAGATTGTATAAAGATTCAGTAGCTGTGAGACAGGTGAGACAAGATATGAGGGAAGAGATTAGGACCAGAGAGGTATATTTGAGTGTCATTTATGTACAAGTGATAATAGAAGCCTAGTAAGGGTTTAAGTTGGTCAGTATAGACTGAGAAAAGCAGGGGGCCTGGGACAGAACCATGCGGCACACTGACAGACAGAGGCTGGAAAGAAGAAAGTACGATACAAAAAAAATCTGCATGTTTCTAGTATACAAATGTGTCCTTCCTTAGCATTTCTCATGGTTACACAGAATATGTGTACGAAGGCAGACATTTTTGCTTGTAATTAAGGCACACTCATTAGTGTACACTAGCTTCACAGATGGGTTGAATGCAGAGGAAAAATTCCTATGTGTGCACAAAAACTGAGCAAAATTGAATTTTCTAGTATTATGTCAAATCTACAGTATACAAACAAAATCGTTGGACGTTCCAGGCAAAACATTTAAACACTAGCTGTAGATGGTGTGACAAAAGGGGTAACTGTTGTGTTTTGCAGTTGGAAATCTTGGAATCAAACTACAGTTTATTAAACAGGTAAAGGATAATCAAGTCTAGATCTGGTAAAGAGTGGAAAATACAATCAATGTAATGAACATCTCCAGACCCACGTTTTTCCACTCCACTTCTCAATAAAGCAATGTACCTCTATGCCTAGCTCCTTCGTACAATGGGAGTGGCACCTACTCATAGTGGGGTTAGGGGGTGGGGCTTTAGCTGCAGCTGGTGGTGACCAATTGTTGACTGTAAATCAATGACACCCCTGATCTCCACCGACCCACTAAGAGGTTAAGCGCCGGTGTCATCCCCACAGTGCCACCTGAGGCGGCTGCCTCACATGGCCTAATTACAAGTCCACCCCTGGCAACCTGAAAAGAGGTAAAAATTCAAGTGTATTGAAGAACTAAGAAGTTGCTTTCACAATCTCAAGTGTACACGTGAAACCAAAAGTGACATATTTTGCTTTCACTAAAATGAAATTTGTGACAATTGTAATTATTTGACACAGTTCTCTCATCTGTATTATATGTGCCCCATAGAAGTCTGGCACCTTTATTGCATAGCTGTAGCAGTTACCAATGCTTTCTGGTTTGGTCATCATTCAAAAATTCATGACTGAATGCCTTGGAGACATTAAAGATGTATGCAATCTTCCCAATCTGCCCAGCGTCTGGGCGGCTTTAAACTCTCATTTGTCTTATTCTACATTAAAAACTCTCTGTGGTCTTCCACATTCCGTAGGTCAAAAACAAGTATGGGATCAACTTTCATTGTGATCATAGCGGAGTAAAATGCTGTTGTTTGAAAAAATATGCCTGACAGACCTCACTGGCATCAGCTAGCACATTTCAGCAAGTCATTCAAACATCAGGGCAATCAAGCGTTCCCTTGTTTGAAAAAAAAAGCAATCCTTGAAATTTGTAGCTTGGTTTTTCCACTGTAAAAAGTAAGTAAGTGCAAATGAAAAGGTTAGATAACTTCATCACACATGAAATACTGCTAACTACTGCCAGCAGGCCAAATGATTTGGCAGGGTCACAGTTTGAGTGTTGCTCTTCTGCACCAGCGGTGCCCTTTTGTGTTGGGGAGTGGCAAACTGTCAGTGGTGCTTGTTGATGACTCTCTTGACACATTGACGTTATAGTACTCTCCTGCTTTATGGTCTGATAAACTCCAGATGTGAGTGTTGCTTGATTTCACCGTTAAACCTTTATGGTTGTTTTACCTTTTTTTAATTGTGTTCCAGCTAAGTACAGTATTCCATCTAAAATAATCAGAGTTCTGTGCACAAATTGGGCAGATCTACTGTAGTAACATTTGTCCTGGTAAAGCAAACACAACCAACTAGCCCTTATGGCCCTTTCCCACCTGTCCCCTTACATTGCGTTGAAGGAGGAGTACTTCCAACACAACAAAAGCAGAGAGAAAAATTACGAACAATTGCAATTAAGCAGGTATTTATCTTATCTATCTGCAGTCCACAAAAATCCAAGGACTCTTATACACTGTATATTTCTACCTTATTGTGCAGTGGTGGCCCTACATGTTGCCTTGCATCATGCCATTGCTTCCTGCCTGTTGGCGGCAGCATCAAGCTGGAGGGAGTGTCTGCTGAAGATCCAGTGAGCATCACAGGCGGTAGCAATGAAGGCAGCAGAAGACGCTGGCAGCAAAGGCAGCAGGAGACCCTGGAGGCAGCGGCAGCAAGAGACCCTGGAGGCAGTGGCAACAGGAGACCCTGGAGGTAGTGGCAGCAGGAGAAGCTGGAGACAGTGGCAGCAGGCGAACTTGTAGGCAGTGGCAACAGGAGACCCTGGAGGCAATGGCAGCAGGAGACCCTGGAGGCAGCGGCAGCAAGAAACCCTGGAGGCAGTGGCAACAAGAGACCCTGGAGGCAGTGGCAGCAGGAGAACCTGGAGACAGTGGCAGCAGGGGAACTTGTAGGCAGTGGCAACAGGAGACCCTGGAGGCAGCGGCAGCAAGAGACTCTGGAGGCAGTGGCAACAGGAGACCCTGGAGGCAGTGGCAGCAAGGAGAACCTGGAGACAGTGGCAACAGGAGAACCTGTAGGCAGTGGCAACAAGAGACCCTGGAGACAGCGGCAGCAGGAGACCCTGAAGGGGATGGCAGCAAGAGAACCTGAAGGTGGTTGCAGCAAGTCAACCTGGAAGCGGTGGCAGCAAGGAGACCCTGGAGGCAGCAGCAGTAGGAGACCCTGGAGGCGGTGGCAGCAGGAGACCCCAGAGGCAGCAGCAGCAGGAGACCCTGGAGGCAGCAGCAGTAGTAGACCCTGGAGGCAGTGGCAGCAGTAGACCCAGGAGGTGGCAGCATCAGGAGCCAGCGTCAGAAGAACCGGTATTGCTGGGGGCAGAAGGGGCTGCTGGTAAAGCCCAATATCTGTGCTTTACATGCGCTGCCTATAGACTTTTTTTGCACATTGCAAATGTAAGTGCAGAGATGTGAAAGGGGGCATGTACTTTACTAGGCAGAATTTTAACCCACTTGTGTCAAATTAAAGTATTTCTACAATGATGTGTTGCAAGCTGGAAGGTGTGAAAAGAGCCTATTGACAATGCAGGTAAAGTAAATTTGTTGAGCTTCACTTGCAATGCATCCACAATGTTGCTCAATACTCACCGTCCACCACTTTTATGCTCCTCCCGCCTTTCTCTGGGTCTTATATACCTTATCCACTGCCAGGCTCTGAAGCCACTGCCTGGGTCACATGCTTCGCTGTCCGCCAGTCTCAAAGGTACTAACCAGCAGCAGCCCCTCAGCAGACTCTTAGGTTTCCAGGCCCTCAATGCTTTATCTGTAAGAATATCTCAGTCGGATCTCCTGAGCTTTTGTGTCACATAATGAACTGCTGTCAAGTGGCCTTAGTGGAGCCACTGCTGATACATCTAGAACCGCTGCCAGACATCCCATAGAGCTGCCACTGTGTGGCAGCTACTTTCGTGTGTCCAAACCAATATGTTGGAAATGCATATTGTGAAAAGGGTCCTTGTACAGATGATGCACATGTCATGGGGTTTTACATTAAAAAAATGTCATATTTTGTCCAGTGACAATTTCCTGAAGATCATATACCATCTCCACTACTCTCTACTGCATCAATTCAGGTAAGTTAATAGTAAACATTGGTGGGCTTGTCCAGTGGTTTGGACTTTACACCAGTTATATCTCCTCTCTTTCTTAATTTGTTTGCGTTTTATTTGTTAATCCTCCAGCTCTGCTAAGCCAGGTCCCTGTATCTAATCTTGCCGCTTGTTACCTTATATCGCCTGCATTTAAAATGTTCTTTTTTAGCCTTATAAGACATGGCTGACCTTTGGTGCGCACAACCTGAGGTGTTGCACGAGGTAGGATTCCAGTTTTTTGTAAGGGGGGACCAGGAGACGCTATTCAGACACTCCTGAGAAAGAAAGCTTTCAGCTTATTTAGAAGGTCTGTTTTTCCACACGTACACAGTTTCCTTTTTCCCTTTCTCGGTCTCATTATTTCCCGATAAATCCATCTTTCTCTCTTCCTATGCCCCTTTTTCATTTGTTTTCATAGTTCCCTCTCTTTTGCCGTCATTTTCATATCCACACTTTCTTTTATCAGCATTCCCTCCATTTCTTGCATGTCTACATTCCCTCCATCTCCCTCTCATTTTTACATTCCGTTCTTCTCTATTCAACATTTTCCCTCTTTTTTCACATCTGTCATGTTGCATTATTTGCATATGATTTACTTTTAAATGTCCTTTCTTTTCACCTTCTCGACATTTTTACCCCACTTTTTTATGCATTCCTCTCCTATCTGTTTCTTTTTCATATTTCCGTGGCTATTTCCTTTCCTCCTTATACTATTTTAGCTTTTCGTTCTTTCTAATTTTCTGCGTTCCTACATTCTTTTGAATGGCGAATAGGTTCTATATTAATCATATGCTTTTCAGAATCCTTAGTGATACCCATAACAAATTCCTGGTAACTTTAGAGACATTAGGGTCGATTCACAGCCTTCTACATTCTTTCCTGTTTTTATCTCACTGTGTGAACATTACACATGGCTTTTTTCAGTATCGGAGTGTTCACATGATTCAGAGCCTCCATCGGGAGCATCTCGTATTGTTCCCGATGATGTGAGAGCCATTGAGAACACTGTGAGAATCTCTCTCAAAGCCAATTTCACAGACGAAGCTCTTGTATATTTTGATGTGAAATTCTCACTCGTATCCTTTTTAGAGTGTTTTTTAACGTATTTTGTGTGAATGTCAGGTGAGATGTGTGAATGTCAGGTGAGATTCTTCTAGTTTCCATCGGAAAATTCCTGTTTTTACCTTCATTTAAGGGCTGATTCAAAGCCTCTTTCACATGCACTTTCACGTGAAAAAGCATGTGTATGTGTATTTTTTCCGTTGGGTTTGGGCCATTTGTGAGTTTCTCGTTAGCTTTTTCCATCGTATTAGTGTTTTCGTTGTGTGTGTAAGTCTTTTCCGTTGTGTGTAATTGCGTTGTATTTTTTTCACATTCATGTGTAAAACTCGTGATGAATGAGACTACCACATGATTCAGAGCCCAGATTTAGCATGTGAGAGAAGGCTTTACAACGGGAAATTTCCGACGGCACTTTCGGGTACTATTTGTTGGTGAGATTGTGCTTTCGCGGTGTGTGAAAAAACAGAATTGAGTTCTTAAGGCACTGGGAGGCTGTCACCTTCTTTTAAACACCCCCCAAAATAAACATTTTTAAATATTTTTGAATAAAATGTGACCTATTTTTTGATAAGGTATATCTTTTTTTAAGTTTATATTTTATAAAATTACATTTTCAAAAACATTTACCACCCCTCAAAAATATTAGAAATATTAAAAATAAAAATACATTAAGAATAATAATTTCATAGTTTATATATATTTATGTTTTTATACAACTCTTAAAGCGGTCCTTCACTCTGAATAAGAGTTTATCTTATATGGTTCCCACACCCAGTACATACAGATTGCTCACATTAAAAATCATCCTACCTGCAACTACTGCATGTTATGAGCCTTTAAACATCAAAGATGGCGGCTCATTGAACATCAGGCAGCCTGCAAACAGGAAGTGGCTTCTGACTGTGCTGCTTTGCATTCTGGGACTGCTGACCTTTTCCTGACCCCAGCTCTGCTCTGTCTGAGCAAAGCACAGCTATAACCGGCCCCCCTGTACTTTATCCCGCTCTCCTCTCCTCAGTAAGTGTGATGCTTCTGAGTCAAGATGGCGGCGCCCACATCCTAAAGTCCTGAACAGAGTTGCAGCCCAGTGGGCGAAAGAATAATTAGTAAGTGACTAAAAACTTAAAATGAATTAATTTTAGATGCTGGGGAATCAATATATAAGGGTTTGGGCTTTTCAATAAATCATGCTGAATGTCCAGTTTAAGGTCTGCTTGAATGTTATCAAATTATCCCCATTTGTTTATTTAAAATTTTGGTCACACTGCTTAGGTGACTTGCCTGGAAGTAGGAATTATTTTTTTCTGGGGAGCAGGGGGAAACTTGGGCCTGGTGCAACAGGTCAGGGAGTTAGATTTGTTTTATTGGCTTTTTTTATACTTTTTTTTTTTACCTAGGTGCAAGAAAAAATACCTAACCCCGTGTTACAAAAGTGTTTGTTTGCAGCCAGGAGAGGTCACACAATGATTTGAGCAAAAAAAAAAAAATTTCATTTTAACCCTTTCGCTGCCAGCCTACCTTGAGATTTTGTCACCCTTTGTGGCCAGACCATTTTGCACTATTTTGCGCTCCCCATGTTCAAATGTGATTTTTGAAGGGATTTCCAGGGATTTCCCAGGAAAATGATATATTGTTTTTTTCCCTGGGAGGGGGACCCTACATCATTTTTATTTTTAAGGGTTAGGGTTAGCCTAACCCTAACACTTAAAAAAAAAAATATGACGCAGGGTCCCCCCTCCCAGTGGGGGGGGGGGGGGACCCATTTTTTTGGGGAATTTTAAGGGTTAGGGTTATTAAAAAAAAAAAAAATTTTAACCCTAACCCTTAAAAATAAAAAAAATGACGTAGAGGGGAACCCATTTTTTTTTTTTTCATTTTAAGGGTTAGGGTTAAGCTAACCCTAACCCTAACCCTTAATAATAAAATAAAAATTACTTAAGGTCCCCCTCCCAGTGGGGGGAACCCATTTTTTTTTTAATTTTAAGGGTTAGGGTTAGGCTAAAAAAAAATGACGTAGGGTCCCCCTTACCCGTCATAACCAGCCCGGGACCAGCTATGGGGGCTTGTAGGAACAGAGTGGAGGGGCCAGCTTTTGTGGCCCCCCACCCTGCAGCCTACGAGCCCACATACCCTGTTTGGGCCCGGGCTCTTCTGCACCCCCCTGGGCTTTGGGGAGGCAGGTAATTGGGGGTGCAGGGGGTAATGGCAAGCCACCCGCTAGTTGCAGGTGACTTGCCAGCCCCTAGCCTTGTGAACTGGTATAAGGGGTCTCATGGACCCCTTACCAGTTCACAAAGGGTTTACAGTAAAAAAAAAAAAGACACACAAAATTTTTATTTATTAAAAAAAAAACTTTACTCACCTCACCCGATTGTCAGCTCCTGTGTTCATCAGCTGTCAGATGCCCTGGTGATCGCTGGCCAGAGGAGGGGGGGCAGGGGATCAGAGCATCCCCTGCTCCTCCACTGCTCTGCCCAGCGATCACCAGGGCATCTGACAGCTGAGCCGAGGAGAGGCAGCAAGATGCCCGGGAGTGACGTCATAAGCCCCACCCCCAAAGGGGTGGTGCTTAACAGCAAGATGGCGGCGCCCATCGGGAGAGGAGGGGGAGAGCCCTTTCAGGCTCTCCCCTGAAGCTGAAGAGGCTGGGGGGGGCGATCGGAGGCCCCCCCAGTGAAGAGGAGACCCGGAGGGAGGCAGCGCGACTGCAGGTAAGTAAATGTCATTTTTATTTATTTATTTTTTGTTTTACAGTTAGCAGCTGCTGCTGCCAAACGGGGGGGGGCTATTCCGGGGGCTCTCCTGGAGCCATCCGACCCCCCACAGGTGATCGGATAGCAGCAAATTAAAGAGGAGACCCAGCCGGATCCAACGAGGGGTCAGGTGAGTATTTCTGATTTTTATTTTTTTTGCTAGCAGGGGGGAAATTCAAGCACGTAGATTCTATGTGCTTGGCACTTAAGTGGAGTGGAAGCAAGCACGTAGAAACTACGTGCTTGGCACTGAAAGGGTTAATTGCCCAACACACTATTTAAACACCAACAAATGAAACCCCATTGGAATGTATGGCAGAGCGACACTGAGCGAAAGGTAATATGTGGCGCTACTGAACCTGCTGAGCTGCCTGTAGTAATACATGTGACGCTACATGGAGCTGTTAACGACGCTCACCAGATTCACTTTATTAAATGTGGTTTTTCGTACAGCGCCCAGCGTTCACCAGACGCTACGTGCCACTAGGTAGCATTACCTCAGAAATGTTTACATTATATCTATGTGGGCATCCCAAATATTCAACTAGGAAGAAGTATAGAAGAATGCATGGCAAACATTAAAGTGATTAAGGTATGCTTTATGAATTAAAAAGAAGAATGCATTAAAGTGGTTAAGGTATGTTTTATGAATTAAAAAGAAGAATGCATTAAAGTGGTTAAGGTATGATTTAGGAGAAGAAGAATGCATGGCATGCATGGTATACTAAGTAGTTTGCAACAGAAGAGAGTTAGCACAGCAATAAATATGTAATGGGCTTGCATATGTGTAGAATCCACCAAAAAAGCCAGTGTCTGTGTATAAATCTCAAAAAAACCAAAGGTTAACGGAATTTAGGGGCTAAATGTAGAAGGCTGTGAATCGACCCTATAGTGCCCAGAAGTACCGTCGGAAATTTGCCATTTTAAAGCCGTCTCTCACATGCTAAATCTAGGCTCTGAATCATGTGGAAGTCTCACTCATCACAAGTTTTACACATGAATGGGAAAAAAATACAACGCAATTACGCACAATGGAAAAGACTTTCACACACAACGAAAACACTAATACGATGGAAAAAGCTAACGAGGAACAAATGGCCCAAAACCCAACGGAAAAAATACACATACACATGCTTTTTCATGTGAAAGTTCAGGTAAAAGAGGCTGTGAATCAAGGCCAATATGCATGGCCTGATATGACTCAAATTGCTTAAATTAAAAATGGGTGCTCTGGGCAGGGTGTGCTATTTCCCAACACTATAGGGTTGATTCAGAGCCCCTTTCTCATCGTTTTTATGGAGGTCTTGCTACCAAATGAAAAATCATGCAAAAATTAAAACATTTCACACTAAAGTTCTCGCAGAAAAAAGGCTCTGCTGAATCAGACGAGGGAAATTTTCACGCAAAAAAAAGGTGAGAAAGGGGCTGTGAATCAACCCTTATACCCCCCATGTCCTTTTCCTATTTCTTACCTTATTTTATCACAGCTTCCCAAATTCTTGTAATCATATTCTCTTACTGGCTTTAAACCGGACCTTCACCATGATTTAATGAAAAGCCCAAACTCTTAGAAAACGGTTCCCCAGCATCTAAAATTAATATATTTAACATTTTTAGTCACTAACTTATTATTCTTTCCCCCACTGAGCTGCAACTCTGTTCAGGAATTTAGGATACGGGCGCCGCCATCTTGACTCAGAAGCATCACACTTACTGAGGAGAGGAGAGTGGGATAAGGTACAGGGGGGCAGGTTATAGCTGTGCTTTGCTCAGACAGAGCAGAGCTGGGGTCAGGGAAAGGTCAGCAGTCCCAGAATGCAGAGCAGCACAGTCACTTCCTGTTTGCAGGCACTTCCTGTTTGCAGGCTGCCTGATAAAATGGCGGCTTCCATAAGCCGCCATCTTGGATGTTTAAAGGCTCATAACATGCAGTAGATGCAGGTAGGATGATTTTTAATGTGGGCAATCTGTATGTACAGGGTGTGGGAAACATATAAGATAGACTCTTATTCAGAGTGAAGGTCCGCTTTAAGTTCTGACACAACTGGCTATAGGCGGTGTATATTATTTTCTTGGAAATTGAAGCTGACTTTATTGATGTAAAATTGTAACTTTCAATGCAATATATACAATAAATATATCCAGTACAATATATAATATATGCCGACCCCGCATAGGTGGGTTGTTTTTCTGAACTAAGACTTGTACCTATACAAGAAATATTAAAGCAAAAAAAGAAAGTGTGCGTGTTGAGGGGCAACAAGAAAAGAGAAAATATTAGAAGAAAAAATAGGAAAATATACAATATTTAAACCAGACCAACAGCCTGGCACAGTTGGAAAAGAAAGATAGCGGCCAATTTGGAGCTTCTTCTTCCAGCATCTCAGCTATGCTGCCGTTTGGATTCAACTGACATAACTGACAATGCACAGCAACAGGAAGCCCAGCAAGCCCTTCCTGTTTGCTGGTAGCTTGCAAATGCATGATCCGCCATTTTGTTTCTAAAATTTATTACAGCAGGTGTTGAAAAAGATACATTAATTATTATGTGCAGCAATCTAAATTGCCCTGGGGAGGGATGCATATGAGCACTGTTTGTTGTTTAGATCTGGTTTAAGTCACTTTTGACTGTTAGTCCGCTTTAAATATGCAGCTTGCCAGTGCTCTTATTTTTTATTTGCCCTGGCATTCCTGTTGCAGGTTATTGTAGCACAGGACAATGACCACCACTGCAGCTTTGTAATCTGTAAACCGCTCGCCGTCAACGTGTTTCACTGCCAGTGGCAGCTGTTTCAAGACAAGAAAAAGCTGCCACTGGCAGTGAAACGCGTTGACGGCGAGCGGTTTACAGATTACAAGAGGATACACTTGCGATAGCCAACCCGACCCCTTAAAGAGCAACACCAACGGCCGTGGTGATAAGGAACAGGGTGAGAGCCTCGCCTATTTTAAACACAAGCGATTTGTGAATTATTTCAAATGTGAGTGCGCACTTTTTAAGGTTGTACTTTATACTTTTATAATTAAAAAAGCGGGATTACACTAGATTCTTTCCCCTTTTCTTTTATTATATACCTCTACTATATTGGGGAGCTGAAATCCATTGCAACCAGCACTCACAGCTTCTAATTGGACATCCATATAAAGGAGAGATCCCAGAGGAATTAAAACAAAAGCCTCATATTATCTACCAGCTGGTAAGAGTACCCAGTATTGGTGACGGGCACGGTGGTGATGGCACAAGTCTATGCTTATTGAAGACACTGCACTATGTCATAGCTGTGATAGCAGAACAAGAAAGTGCCGTATTTTAATGCCACTTTGAATGGAAGTGGAAGAATTGTAGTCCTACTACCATAAACAAGGACGATTTAAAGGGCCAGTGTCACCCGACAAAAGAACTGCTAACCATATCTCTTTTGCTCTGTGTTTAAATATTTGCAACTGTCATTTACTCTATATTTGGGATAAGAGTTCATAACACGTGGAGCAGCTATAGTCATTTGATAAAATAACTGATATTTAAAAACTGTAGCGCGGGTTCTCACCATTAATTGCCTTGACACACTGATTGGATTTATGGTTCTTTAAGGTACAGTATACTGATGTCACAAGAAATCATTATCTGTACCTCAAATGACTTTTTGTCACTGGGCAAATGTAGGCACGTGCCTAGGGCTGAGCTACAGACAGGGGTGCGCTCAGGGCAGCAGCCAGCAAAAATACATTCAAGCCACCTGTAGGGAAGCTGCCTTCTTGGTCGGCGATGCGGGAGGGCGGTGATGGCAGGACATTTTTTGTTTCAATGCATTGGTGGATCAGCGAGGACCCATCCCTGCACGTTGCCACCACTGCTACAATAAGCAGTGGACAATCCCTAACACACCCGCTCCCATACCTCCCAACTGTCTCTGATTTGGAGGGACTGTCCCTCTTTTGAGTCCATGTCCCTCATTGTTCTCCTCTGTCCTTCTTTGAGGTATAACATGCAGATCTGCATCAATAAATTATTCATTTACCTAATCAAAGTGTTTATATTGTTGTAACTGTTACAACCTAACTCTTATCCATCAATCAATAAGGGGGCATGGCTTAATTTAACAATTGTCCCTCTTGCCCACCCTGAAAAGTTGGAAGGTGTACACTCCAACTTGCCTTGCCCCTGCTCGCTGTCACTGTCTTCTTACTATGACAGGAGGGGGGCACCAGCAAAGTGCAGGAGATTGGGGGCATGGTCTTGCCGGCTGGCACCTGGTCACTGCACATATGAGCAGGGGAGCACCTGAGGAGATAATCCACCAGTAATGCTGACAGTGGGACACCCTCGGGCCTTGTGGTGAGACTTGAGTATGAAGGGGTGGAGGGGACCAACCACCAGGACAAGCTGATTAAGTGACCTTGAGGCATCCCCATCTGGGATGCCCTATTGTGAGCCCCCAAAAAATCCTTAGGTCAGGAGTCACTCACTGGGCTCTCTGGCCATGGATGCATTCCTGGCCTCCCTGTAGCTGATGCTGGGGGAGGGAGCGTGCCACACACAGCAGGCAGGTCAGGGATGTGGCAGCTAATTTCCCTGCTGCAGCTCTCATACAAATGGTGCTTCATTCCGTGCACTGGGGAAACCGGGGGGGTCCATAGAACCCTGTGCTTTGGTCCATTTTAAGGGAAACAAAACCCACCAGCAGCCAGCCTGAAATTAAAAGATTCCAGGGCTGGCCGCTGGCTTTTTCCCAAGGCATCCCATCCCATTGGGATGTCCTGCTGTGTGAACCCCCCTCCCCCCCCCCCCCCGTTTGCCTGTAAAAACTCACCTATTCTAAGTATGTCACACACCCCGCTTCAAGAAATTCATAACGTGTGGGTAATACTGACCTGTAGAGGGCGATATGCAGAGATGCCAGGAAAAAAGAGAGCCCCTCCCAGTCCATAAATACCTGGGACCTCCCACTCATTACCCAGTCTTCATCTCTGCAGACGGCGAGCAAGTCAGAAGATGTGGTCTCCTCCTTGCACAGGGGGATTTCAGGTAGCCGGGATGACTCCCGGCCCTTTAGTTATCTATTTCCGCCTGGATCTTTTTTTTCTGTTACCTCATGCCTCCCAGCCTAGGCTGACGGTCCGGGTGAGGGTAGAAAAGCACCCTTGGTGCTTAAGAGCAAATGCTCTCCCGTGAGACCCTATATAAGAGGGTAGGCGGTCATCCGTGACGGTGACCCCGGTTTGGGATGCCCCGTCCCTTGGCCTTACACTTTGGGTGGTCCCCCCCTTTGGGTAATGCCCCTCTCTCTAGCGGGATAGCGGAGGGTAGGAGCAGGGCCCCTTATTTGGTGTTAGGTCCAAATTTTGTAATCATTAATTCTTAATAATGTTTTAATGTATTCATTTATTAAATTATCCTCCCAATAGTTATTAACTTATTTATTACTTCATAACAGCGTGTATTTCTCTGTCAAAACGGCGCTGTGGCCGCCATTTTTATGCAGGCTTTCTCCCTGAGGTAAAAGGGGCGGGGCCGGGCGGTCAGGGTCAAAGCCATGGCCCGCTCCCCTCTTTCTGTCTCTTCTGATACCAGCGCCGCGGCCGCACATGGCTGCGGTGCCGGCCTTTTTGCATTGTCATGGCGGAGGGGAGCTTCTCCCCTCACGCTTTCACTCTTGGGGGTGGGGCCGGGCTTTCCAGCGCTGCGGCCCGCCCCTGTGTCACAGGCACCGCTGAGGTGCTTTTCTCTGTGCCTGTTTCCTCAGAAGGAGCTGGCCACGCCCCCCTTCTCTCCTCAGAGCTGCTCTTTACCTCACGGAGAGAGGAAGCTGTCTTCAGGACCACAGTGAGTGGCCCGGTGGGCCCCCCTTCTGTCCCATCACCTATAATTATATATTTTTATGTCATATATATATATATATATATATATATATATATATATTATTCTCCGCTTTTCTTATTAGCCTTTTTATTATGTCTTTCAGATATAACCTACAGTGGTGTTAGGGGGTTTCTCCCGGTCCTAGGGTCCCTGGGTTCTTAATTGGCTTATTGCAAATCCTCCCACTTGGGACATTAAAGGGGCATCCCGGGTTGCTTATATGCGTAATTCCCTCGGTCATTGCAACCAACTATAAGTTCACCTTATGGAGGCATCCCCGGATACTGGGCTCGGGCTCCCCTCGGGGCAATCCCGGAAGTGTATGGGGTGTGGGGCATCCCTTACTGGCGATGATGTATATCTGTGTATACCATGCACACAGCAGACTATTACGCGGCAGTCCGGACTCCAGGCGTCTGGTTCAGCGCCGCCGGTCTCTCCTCCTCCCCCTCCCAGTTTGATCCGTGCCCAGTCTGACGTTGTCATGGGCGGGCAGTTGCAATCGGAGATGTGTGCCCGATTGGCCAATCTTGAAAAATTATTCTCCAGCACGGTCACCAGAAAGGCTCCGGCTAAGAGAAAGCACTTGTCGCCATCTTCACCGGCGGCCGACTTGGATGATCTTGATAATCTGGACTGGTCTGATTACTCCCAACTTGAGGAAGGGGAGGTATATGAAGAATCAGATAATTCAGACGATCAGCAGTTTGTGGGTGCTGATACCGAGCGGGGCTTGGGGAGGTCTTCGGATGCTCCTAATGTTCTAGCTCAGATGTTTGAGGTTTTGGCTATTTTTCCTCCTGAGGTGGTTCCACAGCAAAAGGGGGAATTTTTCGAAGAATCCAGGCCGCGCTTGGAATTTCCCAACCAAAAGCATTTTGATGGGATTATTGCTAAGGAATGGGAGAGGCCTGCCCGGCTCCCAGGTGTCCCTCAGGGTTGGGACAAAAAATATCCCTTTCCCTTGGATACGGTTAAGAGTTGGGCGTCCCCTCCCGAGGTGGAAGCACAGATTCTGGGTTTATCCAACACTACTGTTTTAAATTCTCCTGATTGCTCCACGCTTAAAGATGGTGAGGATAAACGCATTGACCAAATGGCTTGTCATGGTTTTGCCAGTGTTGGGTCAGCCATGAGGCCGGTTTGTGCTTCAGCGCTGCTGGTGGTGGCTACCAGGTCGGTGGTCAGGGACCTGTTGACTTCTTCCGGGTTAGATCCGGATAGTGACGAGTTCCTTGGCCTTAAAAGGTGTGAATTGTTTTTGTCATTTGTACTAGCCACCTTGGATGACACACTGATGATGTGTGGCAGAACGTCGGCTCTATTGGTGACTATTCGGCGTTCGGTTTGGTTGCGCCAGTGGGCGGCTGATTTTGTGTCTAAAAAGTCGCTGACCGCTCTTCCCTTTGTGGGATTACGGCTCTTTGGTGAGAAGTTGGACTCAGTTGCCAAGGGTGGTAAGTTACCTCAACGCAAAAAACAGTGTCGTCCCTTTCGGGGGGCGGGTTCCTTTGCTCCTTCCTTTCGCGGGGCTAGAGCTGGCAGAGGAATTGTGGAACAAGGGCAGAGGACGTGCCCGCCCAGGATACAGCTGGGGCTCTAAGCCCAAACCTGCTGCCAAGCCAGCTCAGCAATGAGGGGGCGCCCTCACCCATGTGGGTGGGGGGACGGCTGCAACACTTCTCCCAGGTTTGGGAACGGGAGGTCTCGGACAGATGGATCCGGGAAGTGGTGACTTCCGGCTACAAGCTGGAGTTCGAGCTCCGGCCCCCTCCCAGATTCCTCAGGTCTCGGGTGCCTTCGGACCTTCTGGCCGCGCAGGAGCTCCAGGCGGCAGTAAAAAGTCTGTTGGATATGGCAGTTATTTGCCCAGTGCCCCCCTCAGACAGGGGTCGGGGCTTTTATTCCAATCTGTTCACAGTGCCCAAGAAGGACGGCTCGGTTCGACCCATTCTGGATCTAAAGATCCTCAACAGGTTCGTCCGTCCGCGGAAATTTCGCATGGAAACGCTGCGTTCAGCTATCCATTCTCTTCGGCAGGGGGACTTTCTGACGTCTGTAAACATCAAGGACGCCTATCTGCATGTGGCGATTTTTCCAGCGCACCAGAGATTTTTCAGGTTCGGCATTTTCAGTTTGTGGCACTTCCTTTCGGTCTTACCTCGGCTCCAAGGGTTTTCACCAAGGTGCTGGCCGGGGTGATGGCTCTCCTCAGAGCCCAGGGTATTCGCATTGTCCCTTATCTGGACGACCTTCTCATTATGGCATCTTCCTTCAGCCAAGCGGTATTGGACACCAGAACTGTGGTGTCCACTCTGGAGAGATTCGGGTGGGTGATCAACTACCCCAAGTCCTCCCTTTCTCCGTCCAGGTTAGTGTCTTTTCTGGGAATGTCCCTGGATACTTCCCAGGCCAGAGTGTTTCTTCCTCAGTCCAAGGTTCTCTTGATTCAGGAGTTGGTTCAACTCCTCTTGTCTATCCCTCGTCCAGCCATCAGACTGGGGATGAGGCTGGTGGGATTGATGGTAGCCTCCTTCGAAGCGGTTCCCTTTGCTCAGTTCCACACAAGGACACTCCAGCTCCATCTGTTGGTGGCCTGGGACGGGTCGCCACTGTCGTTGGATCAGTCCTTCCTGATGACCCCCCCGAGTTCGGTGCTCCCTTCAGTGGTGGCTGGATCCAACCAATCTGTCGAGGGGCAGATCCTTTCTGGCCCCTTGTTGGGAGACGGTCACCACGGATGCCAGTCAGGATGGGGGGGTTCTGGAAGGATCGCCAGTTTCAGGGACTGTGGGGGCCTCAGGAGGCTCACGAGTCCATCAATGTTCTGGAATTGAGGGCCATCAGGATGGTTCTGTTTCGCTTGACTCATCAGTTGCAAGGATTGCCGGTTTAAGTCCGGTCGGACAATCGGACGGCGGTCGCCTACATCAATCACCAGGGAGGGACTCACAGCAGGAGTGCCCTCAAGGAAGTGTCTTTGATTCTGGCCTGGGCGGAGACCCACGTCCCGTGCATTTCAGCAGTTTACATTCCGGGAGCGGAGAACACGGAGGCGGACTCTCTGAGCAGGTTCTCAGCTCGCCGGGGGGGAATGGTCTCTCAGCCCCAAAGTTTTTCGCTTGATTTGTCTCAGGTGGGGGTCCCCGGTGGTGGACCTCTTTGCCTCTCGTCACAATCACAAACGTCCGACATTTGTGTCTCTCTCACGGGATCCACTGGCTCTGGCAGTGGATGCCATGTCTCTGAACTGGAGGGATCTGGGGTTTCTGTATCTGTTCCCTCCGTTTCCCTTGGTGGCCAGAGTGGTGCGCAAGCTGGCCCTGGAGGGTGCGTCAGCAATTCTGGTGGCTCCAAGGTGGCCAAGACAGGTTTGGTTCGCAGATGTGGTAAGGTTAGCAGAGGATCAGTTCGTTCTGCCCCTGCTGCCGGATCTGCTCACCCAGCTTCAACTACGTTATCCCAATTTACCAACGCTGGCTTTGACGGCGTGGCTGCTGAAACCTCCATCTTGAAGGAGGAAGGTCTTTCCGATGCTGTGATTCGAACTCTCATTAGTGCTAGGAAGCGGTCTTCCTCTAATATCTACTATAGGACTTGGAGGTCTTATATTGATTGGTGTGAGATCAGGGCGTTGCCTTGTAGGGAATTTTCCATCTCCAGAATCCTGGAGTTTCTTCAACATGGTCTGGACCTGGGGCTCCAGTTTAGTACTCTGAAGGGGCAGGTTTCTGCCCTGGCGGTGTTCTTTCAAATGTCATTTGCCCTACATCCTTTGGTTAAGACTTTTTTCCAGGGAGTCATGCACGTGCGGCCTCCTAGAAAACCTTTGCTCCCTGTTTGGGATTTGAATTTGGTTCTTTCTGCTCTTCAGGATTCTCCTTTTGAGCCCTTGAATGATATTGCCTTGTCTTCACTTACGCAGAAGGTGGCCTTTTTGGTAGCCATCACTTAGGCGTGTCTCTGAGTTGGCGGCTTTGTCCATTCAAGACCCGTACTTTGAGGGGCATCAGGACAAGGTGTTTTTTCGTTTCAAGTCCGATTTCCTTCCTAAGGTTGTTTCTGCCTTTCACCTAAACCAAGACATTGTTCTGCCCTCTCTGTGTCCTAATCCCAGCAATGACAAGGAGAGGGCCCTGCATTCTTTGGATGTGGTTCATGTTGTGAAGTATTTTTTGCAGGTAACGTCTTCCTTTCGTAAGACGGATGCCTTTTTTGTGGTGCCCTCCTTGGTGCATGCCATTAGTAAATGGATCTGTCAGACCATAGTTGGGGCCTATTCTGCCAAAGGTAAGGTACCCCCTTTTCGTGTTACTGCTCATTCTACTCGTGCGGTTGGGGCATCCTGGGCTTTTCAGCACCAGGCCTCTGTTGAGCAAGTTTGTAAGGCTGCTACTTGGTCTTCTGTTCACACTTTCCAAGTTTTACAAGGTTGATGTTCGGGCCTCAGCGGATGCTGTGTTTGGCCGCAAAGTTCTGCAAGCTGCAGTGGTTTAAGTTGTGCCTTGTTGCCTTGTTTTGGATCCCCGCCCTTTATGGACACTGCTGTTGGATGTCCCACACGTTATGAATTTTTTGAAGCGGGGTGTGTGACATACTTAGAATAATACCATTTTGTGAATACTCACCTGTAAAATGGGTATTATAAGTATGTCACACACCCCGCTTCACCCTGCCCTTTTGTATTCTGGATCCTTTATATGGTGAACTTTGCGTTGTTATGCTTTGTGTTGGGCTCTTCCTGGTCCCTTACCTTACTGCTGTTCTTATACTGGGTAATGAGTGGGAGGTCCCAAGTATTTATGGACCGGGAGGGGCTCTCTTTTTTCCTGGCATCTCTGCATATCGCCCTCCACAGGTCAGTATTACCCACACGTTATGAATTTCTTGAAGCGGGGTGTGTGACATACTTATAATACCCATTTTACAGGTGAGTATTCACCAAAGGTATTTTCCACACTTCAACGGCACATGCACGGGCTCTTGTTCAATGAGAACCACCAGGTGGCTCTCATTGTTGTGAATTGGTGTGTGCGCACTTCCGCCCAGTCATTCAGATAGGCCGGGATGGGAATGCGGGCCCCCTCGGATGCAGGCGATGTGGAACTCTGCCAGTAGTGTGTCCACCAGAGTGGATTTGTACTCTCTCAGCTGCTCCAGTGCTGTCCTCCTTCTGCTCTTCCCTGCCACCCTGCGGTGAGAGAAAGTACTCTTCCTCCTGCCCGCCTCCTTCTCTTATTCCTCCAAAACTGTCCTCTAGCTGGACAGTGGAGTACCTAGCTGCTGTTGGCTGGCCCAACAACCCACTCTGTGAGCTATGTGTTCACTGCCCTTACAGTGGGGAAAATGGGCATTCCTCCTTCTCTGCTTCCTCCTCCCTCAAGGCCTGAAGCTATTTTTCTAGCAGGCAGAGGATGGGAATGGTAGCTCTGACATCATCAGTGCTGACCATACTTGTGGTTGCCCACTCACTGGTGGTGAAGTGCTGTTGGTCTGCATTTTGATTCACGTGGGTATTTAGTAGCTGGAACGCCACTTTGGCCTGTTGCTGCTCACACACCCTTTCCAGCATGTACAACATGGAATTCCAACTGGTGGGTAAGTCACATATGTGGCGGTGAGTGGGAAGGCCAATATTCCTCTGCAGTGCAGACAGGTGAGCGGCAGCAGGGTGGGAACACCGAAAGTGCGAGAACATGCTAAGCACTTTATGGAACAACCCAGGAATTAATGGATAATGGTCCAGGAAGCTCCGCACCACCAAGTTGAGCACATGCACCAGGCAAGGGATGTGTGCAAACCCACATTGGTCCAAGGCTGCTACAAGGTTCACTACACATGACCTTGACTAGGTATCAGGTTCAATGGCAGCAGCCACTCATCTGTCTGCTCCTGGATGCTGGTCCACAGCTCCTGGGCGGTGTGTGGTCTTTCGTCCAGACAGATGAGTTTTAGCACCGCATGCTGCCATTTCCCCATGGCGGTGCTCAAATTGGTGGTGCAGGGGCTGTGCTGCCTGTCTGAGGAGGAAGCAGAGTAGGAGGAGGAGGATACAGGAGGCGCTGATACAGGAGAATATTCACATGAGTGCTTGCCGCATCAGACCCAGCCACCACTACATTGACCCAGTGGACAGTTAGGGAGATGTAACAGCCCTGCCCATGCTTACCTATACACATGTCTTTGTTAAGGTGGACACTCTAACTAATGGCATTACCCAGTGCACATCTTATTTTTTCCACAACCTGTTGGTGCAGGGCAGAGATGGCCTGGCGAGAAAAGTAGTGGCGGCTGGGAACGGCGTATTGTGAAACAGCTGCCGCCATCAGCTCTTTAAAACTGTCTATCTCCACTAGGTGGAATGGGAGCATTTCAAAGGCCAGCAATTTTGGTGGTTCTGCCACTGCAGCTCATGTTTTGCTTGCAGATGGCTGGTCATTCACGAGGTGCTGAGATGAAAAGCAGTTTTCCCTCGCTTCAACGACTGTTGGCACAGCTTGCAAATGACCTCTGTTTTGTCTGCTGTGCAGTGTTTGAAAAAATGTCAGGCTCGCGAGATCCTGTGAGCCTTACTTGGTGCGCTCAGTCTTTGGGTGCAGTGGCAGCAATCGGCTGACTGCTGGCATCTTTTTCTCCCTTTTCTGCAGGCTGCCTGGAGCTATGTGACCACCACCTCTTCCTCTCTCTGATGCCCTTCAGTCCACGTTGGTTCTAGGACCTTATCACCCTCTCTGGCATCCTCTTCTCCCCACTGCTACCTGCTAGCCCCCTCTCAGCCTCAAGATTGCAACTGGGGCAGGGGCAGATGGATGGCCAATGGTATCCCAGCCAGGAGTGTTATCTTATCATAGAGCATTAGTGAATCTATGACTTCTGGGTGGGACAGCCTTGCAGATTTTACAGGTGAAGAGCTGTGCACTCTCAGATGCAGTGGAGTGGGTGGAAGACAATCTCATGGAACTGGTAGCACTGTGTGCTATATCATCTATGACTGCCTCAATTTGTTCTGGCCTCACCACTCTACCAGTAGTATTGGGACTAGAGATGAGCGAACTTCTTGAAAGTTCGATTCAGGCGATTCGCCGAATTTCCCCAAGAAATTCGGGTTCGCCCAAATCGAACTTTAACGAATCGCTCATCTGAAAAAAAAAAATGCCGGCATGGTGGGAGCGGGCAGGCCGGCTACACCTGTCAGCGGGCCGCCGACAGCGTAGCCGGCCTGCCTGCTGCCACCATTTTTTTTTTAAGCAAAAATGCTGGCATGGTGGGAGCGGGCAGGCCGGCTACGCTGTCAGCGGGCGGCAGAAGCCGGCCCGCTGACAGCGCAGCCGGCCTGCCCGCTCCCACCATGCCGGCATTTGTTTAAAAAGCAAACACTTACCTGCATGGTCGGAGCGTGGAGGCCGGCGCCGCTCTCAGGCGCCCTCTGATGACGCGTCCTCTGATGACAACTGAGAGCGGCGCCGGCCTCCACGCTCCGGCGCCGCTCTCAGCTGTCATCAGATGACGCGTCATCAGAGGGCGCCTGAGAGCGGCGCCGGCCTCCACGCTCCGACCATGCAGGTAAGTGTTTGCTTTTTAAACAAATGCCGGCATGGTGGGAGCGGGCAGGCCTTCTGCGCTGTCAGCGGGCCGGCTTCCGCCGCCCGCTGACAGCGTAGCCGGCCTGCCCGCTCCCACCATGCCGGCATTTTTTTTTTTTTATTTCAGGGAAAATTCGATCGGCGTGAACCAAAAAAAATTCGGGTTCGTGCCGAATCGAATTTTCCCTGAAATTCGGAGCGAATTCCGGTTCGTCCGAACCGGTTCGCTCATCCCTAATTGGGACCTACAAAAATGTGCTCCAAACCATGGCGCCAGCTTGCACCAGAGGAAGGTGTAGCAGGCAATTTAGCAACACGCCCTCTCCATGCAGCACCAGTGACCAAATGAGCACCAGCCCAATTACCAGCAGCAGACGCAACACAGTTCCTTACTGGATGATTTCTGCAGTGTTAGACACTTGCAGTTACAGTGGTCTTACAGAAAGATGTGGGATAACAGGGTACACTCACCCCAGTTCTTACAGCAAGTTGTATTATAACAGTGTACACTCACCTTAGTGCATAGAACAACTTGTAGTAAAACGGTACATTGACCCCAGTGCCTATAGCAAGTTGTAACAGGGTACACATCAATTCTTAGAACAATTTGTGGGATAACACGGCACACACACTACAGTTCTTAGAGCAAGTTGTGGAATAATACCATTTTGTGAATACTCACCTTGTAAAATGGGTATTATAAGTATGTCACACACCCCGCTTCAAGATATTCATTACCTGTGGGTAGTATGGTCCTGTAGAGGGCTTCTGCAGAGATGATTGGAGGAAAGAAAGCCCCTCCCAGTCCATAAGTACCTGGGACCTCCCACTCATTACCCAGTATAAAGAAAGCAGTAAGGTAAAGGACCAGGAAGAGCCAAATATCAGTCATAACAACGCAAAGTTCACCATATGAAGGATGCAGAATCCAAAGGGCGGGTTGAAGCGGGGTGTGTGACATACTTATAATACCCATTTTACAAGGTGAGTATTCACAAAATGGTATTATTCTAAGTATGTCACACACCCCGCTTCAAGATATTCATTACCTGTGGGACATCCAATAGCAGTGTCCATAAAGGGTGGGGATCCAAAAACAAGGTATAAAGCACAACTCAAACTACTGCAGCCTGCAGAACTTTGCGGCCAAAAACAGCATCCGCTGAGGCCCGCACATCAACCTTGTAAAACTTTGAAAAAGTGTGAACAGAAGACCAGGTAGCGGCCTTGCAAACTTGCTCAACAGAGGCCTGGTGCTGAAAAGCCCAGGAGGCCCCAACCGCACGAGTAGAATGAGCAGTAACACGAAAGGGAGGATCTCTCCCCTTAGCAGAATAGGCCCCTACAATGGCCTGACGGATCCATCTGCTGATGGTAGACTTTGTGGGTGCTAGACCCTTCTTGGGCCCAAAAGGCACCACGAAGAATGCATCAGTCTTGCGAAAGGCAGACGTTACCACCAAATAATACTTCACAACACGAACCACATCCAAAGAATGCAGGACCCTCTCCTTGTCATTGCTGGGGTTAGGACAGAGAGAGGGCAGAACAATATCCTGATTTAAATGAAAGGACGAAACCACCTTAGGAAGAAAGTCCGTCTTAAAACGGAAAACCACTTTATCCTGATGTCTTTCAAAATATGGAGCTTGAATAGACAGAGCCGCCAACTCAGAAACACGTCTAACTGAAGTGATAGCTACCAAAAATGCCACCTTCTGCGTAAGGGAAGACAAAGGACTATCATGCAAGGGCTCAAAGGGGGGACCCTGTAGCGCAGAAAGAACCAAATTCAAATCCCAAACCGGAATCAAAGGCTTCCTAGGAGGCCGCACATGCGTAACCCCCTGGAAAAAGGTCTTAACCAAAGGATGTAGTGCAAAAGACTTTTGGAAAAATACCGCCAGGGCAGACACCTGCCCCTTCAGAGTACTGAGTTGGAGCCCTAAGTCCAGTTGCAAGAACTCCAAAATTCTAGAAACAGAGAATTCCGTACAAGGGAAGGCCCTAGCCTCACACCAATCAATATAAGACCTCCAAGTCCTATAGTACACGGATGAAGAAGACTTCTTTCTAGCACGAATGAGAGTCTGAATAACAGCGTCAGAAAGACCTTCCTCCTTCAAGATGGAGGTTTCAGCAGCCACGCCGTCAAAGCCAGCGTTGGTAAATTGGGGTAACGAAGATGACCCTGTGTGAGCAGATCTGGCAGCAGGGGCAGAACGAACTGATCTTCTGCCAACCTTACCACGTCTGCGAACCAGACCTGTCTTGGCCACCTTGGAGCTACCAGAATTGCTGTTGCTCTCTCCAGAGCAAGCTTGCGCACTACTCTGGCCACCATGGGAAACGGAGGGAACAGGTACAGAAACCCCAGATCCCTCCAGTTCAGGGACATGGCGTCCGTCGCGAGAGCCAGTGGGTCCTTCGCCAGAGACACAAAAGCCGGAAGTTTGTGATTGTGACGGGAGGCAAATAGGTCCACCGCCGGTGACCCCCACCTGAGACAAATTGAGTGAAAGACCCTGGGATTGAGAGACCATTCCCCCTTGCGGGCTGACATCCTGCTCAGAGAGTCCGCCTCCGTGTTCTCCACACCTGGGATGTAAACAGCTGAGATACACGGGACATGTCTCTCTGCCCAGTCCAGGATCAGAGACACTTCCTTGAGGGCATTCCTGCTGCGGGTTCCTCCCTGGTGATTGATGTAGGCCACCGCCGTCCGATTGTCCGACCTGACCTGGACCGGCAAGTCTCGCAGTTGATGAGTCAAATGACAAAGAACCAACCTGATGGCCCTCAATTCCAGAACATTGATAGACTCGTGAGCTTCCAGGGGACTCCACAAACCCTGAACTTGCAGATCCTTCCAAAAGCCCCCCCATCCTGAGAGGCTGGCATCCGACTATCTCCCACTGAGGAGTCCGAAAGGATCTGCCCCTCAGTAGGTTGGTTGAGTTCAGCCACCACCGAAGCGAGCGGCGAACTCGGGGAGACATCTGAAAAAGATGATCCAGCGACTGAGGAGACCTGTTCCAGACCGATAACAGATGGAGCTGAAGTCTCCTTGTGTGAAACTGAGCAAAGGGAACCGCCTCGAATGAGGCCACCATCAAACCCACCAGTCTCATCCCTAGACGGATGGACGGTCGAGGCATGGACATGAGCGACCGAACCAACTCCTGAATCAGAAGAACCTTGGACTGAGGAAGGAAAACTCTGGCCAGACCTGTATCCAGAGACATTCCCAGAAAGGATACTGTCCTGGACGGGTGTAGGGAGGACTTGGGGTAGTTGATCACCCAGCCGAACCTCTCCAGAGTGGATATTACCGTCCTGGTGTCCAATTCTGCCTGGCTGAATGACGGTGCCATGATGAGGAGATCGTCCAGATATGGCACAATGCGAATCCCCTGCGCTCTGAGGAGAGCCATCACCCCAGCAAGCACCTTGGTGAAAACTCTTGGAGCTGTGGTGAGACCGAAGGGAAGAGCTACAAACTGAAAGTGCCGATCCTCCACCGCGAACCTCAGAAACCTCTGGTGTGCGGGAAAAATGGGAACATGGAGGTAAGCGTCCTGAATGTCTATGGACGTCATGAAGTCCCCCTGACGAAGAGAATGAATAGCCGAGCGCAACGTTTCCATGCGAAACCTTCGCAGTCTGACAAACTTGTTGAGAATCTTTAGGTCCAGTATGGGCCGGACGGAGCCATCCTTTTTGGGGACCGTGAACAGATTTGAGTAAAAACCCCGACCCCGGTCTAATGAGGGAACTGGGCAAATGACTGCCATTTCCAGAAGACTCGATACTGCCGCCCGGAGCTGCTGCGCAGCCAGTGCCTCCGGGGACACCCGAGACCTGAGGAAACGCGGGGGAGGGTAGGACTCGAACTCCAGCTTGTAGCCGGAAGACACCACTTCCCTGATCCACCTGTCCGAGACCTCTCGGTTCCAGACCTGGGAGAAGTGCTGTAGCCGTCCCCCCACCCGCACGGGTGAGGGCGCCCCCTCATTGTTGAGCGGGCTTGGCCACGGGTTTGGGTTTTGAGCCCCAACTGTATCCTGAACGGGCACGTCCTCTGCCCCTATTCCAGGAATTTCCCCTTGTAGAAGGGAAGGCGAAACCTCTTCCTGCTCTAGATCCCCGAAAGGAAGGAGTGAAGGAAGACGCTCCTCGAAAGGGGCGACGTTGCTCCTTGCGTTGAGGTAGTTTGCCCCCCTTGGCCACGGCATCCAGCTTGTCTCCAAAGAGCCGTAACCCAAAGAAGGGAAGAGCTGTTAGTGACTTTTTTGACCCAAAGTCAGCCGCCCACTGGCGTAACCAAATTGAACGCCTGATAGTAACCATTAGAGCAGAGGCTCTACTACTCATCATCAAGGAATCATCCAAAGCGGCCACCATGAAGGACAAAAACCCCTCACATTGTTTTAGTTCACGAAATTCCTCACTGTCCGGATTCAAACCGGAGGAGGATAACAAGTGCCTGACCACCTTTCTCGTAGCCACCGCCAACAGCGATGAGGCACAAACAGGCCTTATTGCTGCCCCAATACTGGCAAAACCATGACAAGCCATCTGGTCAATGCGTTTATCCTCACCATCCTTAAGAGAGGATTGTTCAATACGGCTGAGTTGGATAACCCCAAAATAGGGGCGTCCACCTCGGGGGGAGACGCCCAGCGCTTAACCGTATCCACTGGAAAAGGATACCTCTTATCCCAACTTTGGGGAATGCCTGGGAGCCGGGCAGGCCTTTCCCATTCCTTAGAAATAATATTATCAAAATGCTTTTGATTAGGGAATTCCAACCGCGGCTTGGATTCGTCATAAAACTCCCCTTGCTGTTGAGGAACCTCCGCCGGAGGCGAGATAGCAAGCACCTCAAACATCAGAACATTAGGAGTATCCAAGGAAGTCCCTGAGCTCCGATCGGAATCAGCACCAACAAATTGCTGATCATCAGAAATATCTGAATCCTCAAATAATTCCCCTTCTTCTAGAGGGGAATAATCTAACCAATCCAGGCCGTCCTCGTCATCATCATATTCAAAATGATTAACCGGTGATAAATGCTTCCTCTTAGCCGGTGCTTTCTTGGCAACCGTGGAGGAAATTCATTTTTCAATACTGGCCAACCTGGCACACACATCAGATTGCGACTGCCCCCCCGTGGCAATCTCACACGGGGCACGGGTCAAAGTGGGAGGGGGAGAGGATGAAGCCGGCTGCGCTGACCCAGATGCCTGGGGACCAGACTGCCGTGTAATAGTCTGCTGTGCACATGATATATATAGGAAAAAATCATCCCCTGTTAGGGATACCCCACAATCCATACACTTCCGGGATTGTCCCGAGGGGAGCCCGGAATCTTGGGATGCCTCCATAAGGTGAACTTGAATAGTCGCTATGAGTGAGGGAATTACGCTATTAAGCAACCCGGGATGCCCTTATATTGTCCAAGTGGGAGGTTTTGTAATAAATAGCAAAAGTACCCAGGTACTCTAGGACCAGGAGAAACCTGAAAAAAATTCCTGGCAGTTCAGCCTGAAAAACATAGAAAAAGACAGTAAGAGGTTCTCCCTATATAAACCTATATCTATTATACCTATATATATACATATATATATGCAAATATGTACAGATAAGCAACGGCCGCAGGGCCACTCACTGAGTCTTTGGGCGCCAATACACTGTGTCCTCTGCCTGAGGTAACACAGATCAGAGCGGGAGACGCAGCAGGGGGGCGTGGCCAGCGTGGATCGCGCGCTGCAAGGCTCCGCCCAGCAGCTCCAAACTCCTAAAGGGCGCGGGCTGCGGCCTCATACCGAAGGCCCGGCCCCGCCCCCTCACTGAAGAGCGTGAGGGGAGAAATCCTCCCCTCAGCTCTGAGGTAAAATCCAGTGTCTGTCAGCAAAAAAGATTGCAACAAGTTTACATTATAACTATTCATACCAGAAAAGTAAACATTTTAAACAAACATTTCAAATAAATCTATTTTCCAGGCGCCCCCATAGAAAAACACCAGAAGCTGAATAAGCTGAAGGTAAAATCCAGCACCTGTCTCAGCTCTGAGGAAAAAAACCCAGCACAGTGTCTGTCAGACGTGAGGGGAAGCTCCCCTCCATTAACACTCGCGCACCGGTGCCGCAGGCAGCTGCGGCCCCGGGCGCATAATAGAGCCGGTAGCAGCCCGCATAACAAGCGGAGCTGCTCCCCGCTCGGTCACGCTACCAGCTCCAAACTCCTAAAGGGCGCGGGCTGCGGCCTCATACCGAAGGCCCGGCCCCGCCCCCTCACTGAAGAGCGTGAGGGGAGAAATCCTCCCCTCAGCTCTGAGGTAAAAATCCAGTGTCTGTCAGCAAAAAAGATTGCAACAAGTTTACATTATAACTATTCATACCAGAAAAGTAAACATTTTAAACAAACATTTCAAATAAATCTATTTTCCAGGCGCCCCCCCATAGAAAAACACCAGAAGCTGAATAAGAGGCCTCCACACAACTAAAAAAGGGGAATAGGCCATTTAAGGGGAAAATTAAACTCTTGGACAGGGCATCCCAAACCGGAGTCACCTTTATAGGGTCTCGCGGTGGAGCATAGCTCCTGAGCACCTGGGGTGCTGTTATACCCTCGCTCGGACAGCAGTCAAGACTGGGAGGCATTTAAATAGCTATATATTAATAAAGGGGATAAAGAGTCCGAACGGAAATAAAAATATATATAGGCCGGGAGTAGACCCGGCTACCTTAAAGTCCCCCTGTGCAAGGAGGAGATATCATCTGCTGCTTGCTCGCCGTCTGCAGAGATGAAGACTGGGTAATGAGTGGGAGGTCCCTGGTACTTACGGACTGGGAGGGGCTTTCTTTCCTCCAATCATCTCTGCAGAAGCCCTCTACAGGACCATACTACCCACAGGTAATGAATATCTTGAAGCGGGGTGTGTGACATACTTAGAATAACAGGTTATACCCCAGTGTATAGAGCAATCTGTGGGATAACAGGTTACACCCCAGTGCTAAAAAAACCTTGAAGGATAACAGGGTACACATCAGTGCTTAGACCAAGTTGCAGTATAACAGGGTACACACCAGTGCTTAGAACAAGTTGTGGGATAACAAGGCACACAAACCCCAGTGCTTAGAGCAAGTTGTGGAATAACAGGTTACACCTCAGTGCTTAGAGCAAGTTGTGGTATAACACGATACACACACCCCATGTTTGAAGTCGAGGGATAACAAGGTACACACATCCCGTGTTTGGAGCAAGTTGTGGGATAACACGGTACACACAGCCTAGTGCTTGGAGCAAGTTGTGGGATAACAGGTTACATCCCAGTGCTTAGAACAAGTTGTAGTATTACAATGTACACACCAGTGCTTAGAACAAGTTGTGGGATAGCACGGTACACACACCACAGTGCTTAGAGCAAGTTGTGGGATTTCTGGATTCTGGCCTATAGCTAGGCATGTGCATTGTGTGAGCCCAGACTGAGCCAGCCATTTGTAAAAATGCTTTTTTACACCGGAAACTGAGAGCTCAGATGCCACAGGGGGGAAAGAGCTGCAGGTAAGCCAGGGAGCCTCATGTCAGTCGGCAGTTCTGGTCTGTTTTGGTCAGGGTAAAGTCTAAGAGAATATATTTTTCTTTGTATGTGGGTGTCCACCCACCTAAACAGGAAATGAGTCAAGAACAAAAAGATGTTGAAGCTTTCAAATTTTTTGTGGATACATTTTAACATTTCCAAGTCTCTTGGATGAAGATTAAGAAAAATATTAAATTGCCATCAGCATCCACGTTATGATGATTTAATCTACTCAACAATACAAAGGACTAGTATGAATAGTACATTGAAAGGCTTTCAATACTAAAGTTGTGAAAGAAAGAAAGGAAAACTCACCTCACACCATTTTAGATATGAAAGAGACTACATTCACTTTAGCCAAAGCCCCCTGATTTCAGTATATGATACCAATCTAATTTGGTAAATTACTCTCAAGACCAAAATGGCATAGAAAAGTGATGATTAATTTCCATTCCACCCCATATTTGGCATCATTGGATAAACTGAACATTTTTAACTCTCATCTCTTTGCTACTTTATTGACTTTCTTAACAGAATTTCTTCAGCAGATGCAGCTTATAATACAATGTTACTGTATGTTACCAATAATAATTTGACTGTAACCAAAGCATTTCCCTTTCCTCAGTCTAAAGCCTAATTGATGTGCCCTACAGGCAAACAGTTTGTGGAGAAAGTCATGTTATCTTAATACATTTTCTTTTATAACAAATTGGGCACTTAGTAATATTCTTTGAAATATGACAACACCTAATTTAATTTACTAACATAATATAAAGTTACATAGTCATTCCTTTAAATTCCAAGGTGATGCTTTAAACAAAGTATTAGCAGACAAAGCCATAGTGAAAATAAAAATCTTGAATGTCCATCAAAAACATATTCAATGCCTTTCATCTAAATATCGTATTTTCTTAGTGTTCATAATAGAGATTTAGATTTTTATTGATTTTTAAAGTGGACCAACACCCAGGATTTTGACTATCCTAGGTTTTGGTCCACTTCAGGGGGGCACCCTGATTAAGGGTGCCCCGCTGTTTGAAACCCCCCAGAAAGCCCCCAAAACTCACCTCACCACGCTCCCACGTGGCCGCGCTGACCAATCACCGCCGACGGACAAGCGGGTGACAGCGGCGGACAACACAGCGCGTCCGCCTCCGCCTCCCGCGCGCCCCTCTGACAGTGTGCGCGCGCACTTCTAGAGGGGCACACGGGAGGCGGCGGCCGCCGCCGATGAGGTGAGTTTTTGGGGGGTTTTGGGGGGGGGTCCCTCACGCGGGACATCCCGATCTCGGATGTCCCGCGGTGAGGGAGGTGATCGGCCCGGGAATCTTATAGATTCCCGGGCCGATCACCCCTGGGTGACGATCCACTTTAATGTATGATAATTTGACAATTTAAGGTGTGTGGTGTCATTTTTACATTTAACCCTTTGTGAAATGCTAAGGGATCCATGAGACCCCTGCTTGGGGGTCTGGCAAGTCATCTGCAGCTGGGCGGGCCATTAACCCCCTGGCCCGCCCAGTTACCTACCTCCCCAAAGCCTGGGGGGGGGGGACAGAAGAGCCTTGGCCATAAGGCTTTGGAGCCTGCAGGTTGCGGGGGCCACAGAAGCTGGCCCCTGCCCCCTGTTCTACAAGCCCCCATAGGTGGGCTGGTTATGCTGGGTAGGGGGACCCCACACCATTTTGGGGGGATTTTAAAGGTTTTTAGCCCTTAAAAATCCCAAAAATGGGGTCCCCCTCCTGAGAAGGGGTGCACTATATCTTTATTTTAATTAAACCTTTACGTCCCACCACTCAGCAGGTTAAAAGGCTTCCAGCAGCAGTAGGAGGAGCAGAGTGATCATCGTGGGAGACAGAGTTTTTGGTGATCGATCGATTGGATGAAAGCTGGGGATGATGGGGACAGGGATCCCACACCAATTTTTTTTATTTAACCCTTTATAAAGGTGGATAGTAGTATATAGTAGTTTATTTGTAAATGTTATAAATTGCTCTTTTCAGTTTTGGGGGTATCCTGGACAGGAACGGGAACTAAAATCCTATTGTGTGTAGAAGCTCCACATGGTACAACGGTACTTCATATGTATTGGTAGAGCCACAAACTGAAGGTGTAGGCCATCTGCTGCAAACCGCAGATATTTCTGATGGCCTGGAAAAAACGAAATGTGTAGGTACACATCCTTTATATCCACTGTTGTCATAGAATTTCCCGGCTGGAGTGACACCACTGTGGACTTTAGCGATTCCATGTGAAATTTCCTCAGAAGGGCGAACTTGTTTAGGCACTTGAGATCTAATATCGGGCGTACAGATTCGTCCTTCTTAGGAATTATGAACAAATTGGTATAAAACTCCTGACCTCTCTCCATGGGAGGAACAGGACAGATTCATCCAATCTCATTGTTTCTGCTTTCTGCGGATTTCCCTGACCAAAAGAATCTCTAGGGTGATCTGCCTCCTAACTCGATCTTGTAACCTGAGGATACAACTTTCTGTATCCAAAGATTTGTTACATGGAGACTCCAAATATGCGCAAAATGCAGGAGCCTCCCCCCACCTGCAAGGGTGGGGGTGTCCCTTGATGCCCAAGAGGGCTTTAGCTTTGTTCCGCCAGACACCTCTTGCCTTATTTTGGGACATCGATTTCGAACCAAATTATATTTGGTACCCTGAAGAAGTGAAACCTCTACCCCCACAAAAAGGCAGAGGATTAGAGGCCCTGCGGAAAACAATATGAGACTTAGTTAGACTTAGTTGACTTACTACCAAGATTAGTTGACTTACTACCAGTAATCTCCTTTACCCTGTCATCCAAGCACTCTCCAACCAAGGGTAGTCCCGTCAGATTCTTCTTAGAGGCTGTGTCAGCTGAACATTGCTCTAGCCATAAAGCACGCCTTAAAGCTACCACTAGAGCTAAGCCTCTGGCACTTAACCTGATCAATTCATCCATAGCCATAGATCACATACCTGCTGATATCCAAACTAGATTTGATCAACTGGGAGCATGACTTCCATGAAAGACCCGAGCGATTCTTAGAGTCCAGTTGTTTTAACAACCTCCTCCTTGCCAAAGTGCTATGGATGTAGCACAGGTCAGCCGAAAGTTCGACCCCATAATAGAATAAGCATGGCGTCCCACCTGATCTATGTGCTTAACCGCTGGATCCTTTGAGAAGCACTATCAGAGGATGGCATAACAGAAGTCTTGGAAAAACCAGAAACCGGAGTGTGCACTATAGGGGGGCAAGACCATAATTCAGTGTCATCTGGAGGAGAGGGATATATAGTATCTAGCACTTTAGGAATGGGCAAGAGACTATCTGGCTTCTGTCATTCATTTTGAATCAGATTAGAATAATGTATATGCACCGGAAAAAAACGTCCTGTTTTTCCTGTGTAAACCAATTCCCCTTTTTCATTTTCAGGGCTTTGGGCCTGAGAAATCCAAAATCTTCAGAATGGAAGTAACCAAATTATCCGTCTTCTCCTTAAAATGAGTGCCCCCTTGTGTAGAGGACTCAATTGGAATCCCTACTGGATAAATCCTCCCCAACAGATAACTCTTCCTGGGAGACTATGGCAGCAATGATATCCTCTTCAGAGGAAATTAATGTTTCTTTTTCTTTAAAGCCTTCTTTGGAGCCAGTACTTCTGAACGACTCTCTAGGCGGGCCAATCTATCCGCAATCTTCTTGAGAACTTTCTTGTCTTGAATGTCCTCCCAAAACTGGACTGCCAAAGGGGTTCTGAGGGCCCGGCGACAGGGGTCGGACCCCTTGCAGGGGAACACAACTGTCTTCCATACTTGGCAACTACTACGGATACTAGATACGGTGATCGCTGGAGGGGGGTGGGGAGGCAGAAGATCAGAGGATCTAGTGCCCCTCCACCCTTCTCTCCAGTGATCACCACATCTGAAAACCTCCACCCCTCTCTCCAGCTATCACATCTGAAGAGGTGAAAATTCAGTGGTGATGGAAGAAGCAGGGGGAGGGGGCCTATCGGGCCCTCTGCAGAAAACTAAAGAGGGGGGATCACACACAGAGGCAAGTAAATGTAAAATAAATGTTTTTTTTAACCCCTATTGTTGGCTGCTGCGGTAGTGGGGGCTATTGCGGGCACTCGCCTTAAGCAGGAAGAGCTTGGGGGATCGGAGCCCCCCTTGGATGAAGAGCAGACCCAGCCAGATCAATTGAGGGGTCAGGTGAGTGGCTTTTTGGGTGCTTGCAGGGGGAAAGCCAAATTTACGTGTCTAGCGTTTAACAGTAGGAGAAGCATCCACATACATTTTACGTTGCTTGCGTTAGAAGGTTTAAAGTAATTCAAGGGGTCATTCTTCAGCCCAGGATGCCGCCCTGATCATCTGTGTGGACAAAAGGTAAGTAGCCTTTTGTTTTTTTATTGCCCGCTAAATCACTTTAAAGTAGATCAAACACTGGTCCTAAAAAGTATTACTACAGATTTGTATTGTTGTGTACCCCTCAGCATTACAAACCAGCATGATAGACATATAAGCTGAGAGTTAATCAACTAGAAAGGGGTAAACACTAACAAACCAGATAAAAATGGATATCTCCTCGTGAAAGCCTTTTACCCTTTGCTGCCCTGCTCAGCATGCCATAAAATACTGATAAAACACTGTAAGGAATGTAAAAAAAATGTATATAGTACAAAACAAATTATCTGTAAGGAACTATGTATGCTGGTATGCCTTATGTATTGTATATGTATTAAGTAATCGCTGTTGGTATTAAAAGTATAAAAACACATAATAAAAATAGATTAAGAGTGACACCTAGTGTTAGCACTAATGTACTGGCGAATGATTTAAACAAAATTGGTAGAGTTTTGATCCCCTATAAAAATGTTTCTTGTAGTTTCTATTTATTTAGACTGTAAGCTCATGTTGTTTATCAGCACATAACATTCTGTTGTATTATCTATTCTACCCTGCCTATAACTACTTCCTTGTACCGCAACAGAGAAGATGATGGTGCTGTAAAAATGTAGAAGAATAATTTGTATTGCACAATCACATTTTGGTGTTTGCATTGGTCAGATGTGACCTGTATCTTATCTTTCATGTCTTCCAGAGAGAGCATGCTTTCCAATGATCACAAGCCTTGCAATGTTCACACACAAAGCAGACATTCGTTCTTTAATGAAAAATTTTAGTCTCAGTAAAGTTGGTTTGAGGGAAAGCTCCCACAAGAAACCTACATTTAAAGTGTAAAACAACATTTTTAAAGAAAGAATCCTTTAGCTTAGAATTGAAAAGATGTGCCCCCACCCCCAATAATGGTTATCAGGCATTTACAAAAACTCGAACATGCAGCTTATTAAACAGAAGTAGTCTCATACATACAGATACACAACCAAGGTCTTTATGCATGGTTCATGTCAAAAAATATTTTATTTTCAACTTCACCATACTGCTAGCCTCTAATCAATAAATATTATATGTGCCACTAAAGAAATCTTTAAGTGAACATTAACTATGTTTACCTGTCGCTTCCTTTGCAGAGCCAGACCTTACCTGGCACATGGTTGCCTGGAGGGTTTAGGTTCACTTTAACAGTCAAGCATTATGGGGGTTGCCTTCGGCAGATGCATTTCTGCACACTGAATTAGATTTATAGTGTTGCTCAGGTATGGTTTTCTTTGGTTTAGATGCATTTGGCAATAGGGAGGTGCTGAAACTAAACACCAATCAAGTCAATAGGAAAAATTAATGTTGCTTTCGGTTCTCTGAAAAACAAAAAAAAATCTGTATTCCCACAAAATTGCAAAGGAAATTATGGAAGTCTCTTTCCTTTATGTAACACATTCTACCGTTCCTCTATCATTAAAGAAATGTATTATTTTGTTTTCTAGGATCTGAAGCATCTCACCAGATTGAAATACTTTAGCTGGCAAAAGGATATGACATGATTTACATATGAGTTTAAGGTTAATAAATACAGTTAAAAGTAATAAATTTTATTAATAGGCAACAGACACACACACACACACACACACACACACACACACACACACACACACACACGTGTATAAATACTAAGCAACCACAATTTAGTAACTGCTAGCACAGTTGTAGTAAGTCTAACTGCATAAAAATGTGATAGGATCTCTATCTCTATAAAGTGGTACGTAAACAATCCATAAAATATGATGGATAATATACAAAAATAGCAGAAAAAGTAAAAAATGAATGAAAACGTAGCTAAGAATATCTACAGTGAATGATGAGGATATAAAGCAACAGCACTGTAAAGTCACAGCCAGGGCGGGAACTTAGAATGAAGAAGCACTGCTCCTGGAGGCGAAGTGGGCATCCAGCAACAGAAACGTGTTTGTTTATTTTTAAAGTAGACCTAAACTGTCCTCAATCACCCATCATTTCTCATAATATTATTCATTGCTGCTGATAATTCTCTGGTTCTGGGGCCCACCATGAGCATGTCTGCCCAACTTGCCAGTTTGGGGTGTGGACATTCCAGGGGCCCGGCACTTGTCTGGGTGTGCCCAAAACTGGCCTCAAGCTAAACTGAAGTACTCTTTGCCAGTGCTTCTGACCCGCCACAGCATGAAATGTAACCTTTGCTAGTTCATAGTAAAATGTGCTGCTCAAAATAGCATACCAGTGATATGTTTCCGGTGTAGCGCATATATTGTATCAAGATCAGTCATGCACCCTGTTAGAGGGTAGCGGGGATGTGGCCACCAATGCACTTCTAGCTGAATTTTAGCCAAATATGACGAGTGCAGCTAAGCGTGCTGATTGGATGAGAACCCACACTTGCCAGTAGGACTGGAGAAAGGTGAGTTTACTGGGCGAACTGGGGGGTTTTACACAGCAGGTCATCCCAAATTGGGGTGACCCAGAGGCAAGGACCAAAGCCCAGGATAGTTAAAATCCCGGGTTTTGCTCCCCATTAATGCCCAAATGCACCTCAGCACAAGACAGGGGGCACATGGCAGTGGAGTCCAGTGTAGACTGGAATTACACGTTAATATGTACAGCATGAAGAAAACAGAAGATGTTGGTGATTGATCCTGTATGTAAGGAGTGTAAAAAAAAGTTGATGCCAGTATTTAAATATATATTCAATATTAAGCCAAGTTCAAGAACATGAAAGCATAAAATGTGCAATTCTCAGCTATGGCTTACATCGTTACACGCTGGTTCTCCTATAAAGGCAGGACATCCAATACTCCAGTATAGGGAATAGTGGTAGGCCGGGAACCAGATCCTGGCTGATCATTGCTGATTCCTGCATTGCTGGCTCACCGTCTACCCTGCTGAGACTGATCATCCTCAGGTCCTTGTTACCTTCTTGAGTACTGTCAATTGCTCTCAATTACTTGCTACTTTCTCCACTGCTGCTGATCAGCCTCCAGTCTGTGCTGTTTTCTCCACTTCCACTGCAGAGTCCACCATTACTGCTGATAGTTCTCTGGTCCTTGACCTTCTAAACTGTTCCCAATCACCCTCCATTTCTCACCACATTTTTCATTGCTGCTGATAATTCTCTGGTCCTGAGGCCCACAATTTGCAGGTCTGCACACCGGGTTCACCTGTTTGACTGTAGAATCATCCCACAGCCCAGTCTTAATAAGGACCCCCGGCACTTGTCCCCACTATGCGCAGTACTGGCCCTATACTAAACCGAATAACTTTTTGCCAGCTCTTCTGACTCACCTGAGTATTAAAACTAATCTTAGCTAGTTCATGGTAAAATGTGCTGCTCAAGATCAGACTATCAAGATCAGTCATCACATTATGTCATATATATATATATATATATATATATATATATATATATATATATGGTATATATATATATATATATATATATATATATATATACACAATAAAAAATTATCTATCTATCTATCTAGCCCAGGACAGATATAAGTCTCCAGATGCATAGTTGCTATAACTCGCATTTGCATTTAAACGTATCACTTTTTCCTGAAAGTATCAGAAATAATTCAATGTGAGGGTCCCTTCAGAAGTCAATTCATTTTGGGGACCCTGAAAAATGAGTCAGATGAAGGGAGCAAGTTCTGTAGGGTTTATCAGAGAATACAAAGTGCTGGTGTTGGAAAGATGCTGCCCTTGACAGCCAACATGGAGCATACAGGCTAGTTTAACCCTTGGCCTGGAATGAAAGTTCAACTGTAAAATAAGGTTTTGCTGTATGAAAATGGCAATTATATTTTGTTATTAGTTAATCAAATAGTTAGCAATAAATAATAAATACATTTATAATAAATAAATACATCCATACATGCTCACACATAAAAACACTTAGAACTGTTGAACATACAGTACATATTATACTATGTCCCTAATGAACAGATTCCAGGTTATTGCTGCCATCTTCTGGAGGCTGTGGAAACTGTATTAGCATATAAAAGTTTTTTGCTTTTTTAAACGTCACCTAGAATTAATTATAATATAATCAGACCAAGAAGATTAATTTCAGAACTTTTTCCACCTTTTATGTCATCTATAATATGTACAGTTCTATTGAAAAAAAAACTGAAATCTTTACCAAGTTACCTGGTAACTTCTTTTCTGAACATACAAACGGACAGCATACACATGAGAGCTTGTGTCTCCACCCCTTGAGATGGAACACCTGACCACCAGAATTAGATAAAACTTTGACTCCTCCTCCCAGTCCCCGGTTGTTGTAGAGATCTGAAAAAGATAGACCAAAAATAGAACTGGGGGGCGTGGCTTGCTGATGGAGAGATAGGAAGCAGAGGCACGAGGCTCCCGACAAATTCCCTAATTTCTAAGACATTACGATCTGGCAGCGACAAACAGAGTGATGTCCAAAAAGAGGAAGGCAAGGGGTGCCCCGAAGTGTCAGCGCAGCACCCCCATCTCGGACTATTTTGGAGCTGTGGTGCCAGAAAGCTCGGGTCCGTTACCCCCCGCCAAAATGGTGCCCGTCACCTGGGGGGCGGAAGAAGATAAGGAGACGGTTCCCCACACCACCATGAGAAGAGAGGAGCACCCGACTGAGAACCGGAGGGCACAGGGACAAAAAGCCGACCTCCCCCCACAGGCTATGGGACGGAGGAGTGAACCTCTACTCGAAAATAACGGACCGCCGCCCCCTCCAATATGGCGACCGACACGGAGGGAAGAGGGGACACCCCCTCGGACAGCTGAAAGGCATAGATAGCCCTCAGCAGAAAGCTGGACAACGCAAGACAGAAGGAGCCGCCCGATCACCGCCTCAGCCGGTGCGAGACTGCGAGCAGCCGCACCAGCTGATGAACGAAGAGGAGGAGGCGGGCTGCACAACGCAGAGAGCCGGGGAGTGGAGAGCCACCCACGTGACACAGCAATCGGGAACCCAGATGGTGGAGATGCTGCAAGGGACGGCAGGCTTGCGTCTGAGCCTGGAGAAGGTAGGGCTGACAACGAAGGGGGGGCCCCCGCTGACAGTACTCACCACTGCCATAGTGTATCATCAGGAGAGCACAGGGAGGTGCTGGGGGGAAATGATGGGGGGAACATCAGATGTAAATACCCTGGCTGAGGTTATAGCTACCCCACACCAGCAGCCCCCTGACAGAAGCAGATCCCCCCCTGCGACCCACATGCTGATGAAGGATGGAGGGACCCCCAGAACAGAAAGAGGGGATCCAACAGCAGAGCACAATGCCCAAACCTATACCCCCTCAGAGTGGGGTGGAGGGGCTGGGCAGCCTGGAGCAATGGAGAGACCGGCCAACCCTATACTAAGAGATTTATCCGGTGACACCCTGCCCCGAGCTTTGATCTCAGCTATCACAGAGTCGGTTAACACTAACCTTGCAGAAGCCCTAAATACACTTCCTTCCAGATCGGACTTTGAATCCTACATAACCAGAATGGAAGGGCTGTTCCGCAGAGAATTGACATCCATGCAAAACTCCATGGCGGACCTATCGAACAGAGTAGATGCTAATAATGAAGTATAGACAGACCTACAAATCAGAGTGGAAGCGTTGGAACGGGATTGAGACGTCACAAAGACACTGCTCTCTGCCCTCCAATTACAACAGGACGATCAGGAAAACAGAGGATGACGAAATAATATAAGGCTGCGGGGCATCCCTGAATCGATAAGCCCACAAGAGCTGAAAACAACAGTGTGCGGCGTGTTCAATAGCCTATTGGAGCGGCAATCTTCAGACCATATCGAGATTGATAGGATCGGATAGGATTGATAGAGCCTTGGGCCCCATGCAAAGCGACCCCAACAGGCCAAGGGATGTAATTTGCAGGTTACACTATTATCAGATTAAAGAAACAATAATGCAAAGAGCCTGGAACAAAGGTCAGATTGATCTCGCGGGGGTGCGAGTCACCCTATTGCCAGACTTGTCCAGAAGGACCCTCCATATGCAGAAGGAACTGAAACCACTCTTAGAGCTGATCCAGCAACATTGCGCAACCTACCGTTGGGGCCATCCTTTTCATTTGATTGTACGGAAAGATAGGAAGAGCTACTTCCTGAGATCCCCTGCTCAACTAGTGGAGCTGTTCGATTTTTTAGGGGCAGCTCCCATCGCAGTGCCAGATTGGCTTGCGCCGGAGGCAGAGCGAGGACCTGACCCACTTCCGCAGCGTGAGAGACTACGCAGGCAAAACCGCCGGCGCCCAGACATCCCACCCGGACAGGCATGAGGAGGGGGTCGGGACCCCCCCGGAAGCCGAGTAGAGAACCCTGGAAACAACAATTCACGGTTAGAACGGTTAGCATTATTTTTGTATTTTTGCACCATTTGTCGCTCTCTCTGAGGACTTCAGAACAGTTTTTTGATTAAAATGTTTCCCTGATACAATTATAATTGAACGAATGTCTCCATGTCGTATAGCTTATCCTGATTGGATGACCTGATTTATGGCAAAAGTAGAAATGTGGATACGCCTCGGTCCACTTGAGTGGACGGAGGGGTTCCTGTGATCTATTGTAGGTTCCCCTGGGTAGGGGTGGGTCGGGGGAGGCGAGGCCTCGGGCCTGGATATGGAGCGGGACAGGTATTGGTTTGGGGGGCCCTCGGGTGTCCGGAGAGGTGGCCCCGAGGAGGGGATGGTTGAAATACCCCACAAGGGAAGCTCCTGCCTGAGGCCCTGCAGTCTCGCGCATGGTGTCATAGGGCGTCCCCCTGCTCTGGGCGCCTGGGTGGCCCTCCTGTCCCTCTTGAGTGGACAGATGGGGGAACCCCACTGGTCCGACCCGAGCTGCCGACGCGCCCTCGCTGATGTTAACCCCCTAAACCAGAATAGATGGGGTTGATTGCCCTCCCTCTGTGTGGCGGGATGTGGAACCAGCCCGGATAAACCCACATTTGTCACAGTCGACTCAGAAGATCTTGGGGATCTGCCGCTGGGACCCCTGGCCTGCCCTGGATGGGAGCTGGACCTTGTGGGGACCCCCTCCGGGGCAGTTGAGGGACTCGGGGCGGGGCTGGGGGCGGCCGCGGGAGGATCAGGCCCCCCCCCCGGGCTAGACCTCTAGAGACAGATGGTGTGACCGGAGTTGTGGCTCCCTTACCTAGTCACGGAAATCGCAGGAGCTGGTACAGCCAAAGTGGGTGTCCTGGAGACACGGGTGAACAGCCATCCCTATCTTGTAGAGAGAGAGTGTTTACATGGAACTATCTTTTACAACCTACCTTAATTGTTATCGTTGCGTTTATCTAAAATAATTGTGTTAAATAGTTAACTGTCGCTGCCTAAAAGTTTATGTACATGTGGGAAGAGATTTGGGGGCCTCTAGCGGTTTTTGAAATTCCACAGCGTTCGTTGTTACACAGTGCTTGACTCCTCTTCATCTGGCTCCCATATCCCCCCAGTGGCCTGGTCGGTGCCTCGTTAGGAGCTACCGGAGACTCCTCCGGGGAACGCAGGACTGAACCTCCCTATCTGGGATGGTCAATAACATTTTTTCTAACTGGCCCGAGATCAGGCCTTCTCAGGTACTCAAAAGTACTTTTTCTCTTACTCTTTTTTTCTCTTTATTTCTTTTTTCCTGTCTACTGATTTCCTCCCCTATAAAACTGGCATTCAACGCTCTTTGCTCTTTTGGCCTTATCTAACCCCTGTCACATTTTGGGTCTGATAACCTGCCCTGTGAGATGGCTATGCCGGGTTCCGGTGAGGGAGATGCGACGGGGGCGGGGGTGAGGAGCCAGGATCCATGGGACCCTTCATCGAAGATAGTGTCTCTAAACTGCAGAGGCCTCAACATACCTGAAAAACGCTCCGCGATGGTATCGGAGCTGAGAAGACTGAGAGCCCAAGTTGTTTTCCTGCAGGAGACACACTTCAAGGAGAGTTCTTGCCCCAGGATTTCTCCTAGATATTTTGCTCAGACATACATGAGCTCCGCCCCTGACTCTAAGTCTAAAAGGGTAGCAATACTGTTGGCCAGGACCATCCCATTCCAAAAGGTGGAATCAACTTCAGATAAAGAGGGCAGGTATATTATGATCAAGGGCTCGATATCAGGAGAGATGTACACAATGGCTTCTGTGTACGCCCCCAATAATGGCCGAGTGGACTTCCTGCTGGAGTTCTTCTCTAAACTGAGAGACTTCCAAGAGGGGAAGATACTTTTGGGAGGGGACCTAAACATTACCATGGACCCCCTCATTGACTCTATATCGGGCGAATCAGCTGTCCCTTATAGGGGACTGCGGAAAGTGAAACAACCTTTCACGATCTGCAACTATGTGATGTCTGGAGAATTTTTAACCCAAAGAACAGGGATTATTCACACTGTTCGGCAGCTCACTCAACATATGCGAGATTGGATTACATACTCCTCTCCCATAGCTTGCTTCCCAGCATCTCTATCTGATCACAGCCCAGTATGGGTATCCCTATCCTGTAGAGAGAAAAGTGAGAGGGCCTGGAGGTGGCACCTGAATGAGACCCTACTAAAGGACTCTGTGACAGCCCAGGCAGCCCAAGTAGGGGGTCTCAGAGGGGTATTTATCCAACAAGCGACCAGGTTGAAAAAAGCATACACCTCAAAACGGGACCGGCTGCTGCTGCAGATTCAAAATTTGGAGAAGCGACACAAAGTCTCAAATGCGGAAGACGCTGGGAGAACTGACCCTATGCAGGGAACAGTTGAACTCCCTACTACTACAAAGAGCGGCATTTACCATAAAGAAGTGTAAGCGCTTCTATTATGAATGGGGGAATAAAAGTGGGACACTCCTGGCCAGAGCCCTAAGGAAGCAACAGTCCCTCAACTTCATTGATACAATAGTGGATCAGACGCAGCAGAAACGGCACAACACGGGGGACATAGCTAAAGTGTTCCGGGAGTACTACCACTCTCTATATAACCTGCGTACGCAGGGGAGTGGAGACCCCCAGAGGGACCTTTCCAGAAAGAGAAGGTACATCGCAACCTTGGGTATGCCCAGACTAAGTGATGAGGCAGTTGCAAGACTGGAAGAACCGATATCGAGTGCGGAGCTGCGACAAGTGATTAAGTCCCCAGGCCCTGATGGGTTAACTATTGCATATTACAAAAAATTTGAATCTGTTTTGAGCAAGCACCTCCTCCAGGCACTCAACACAGTGGCAGGAGAAGGGGAGCTGGGAACATTCCCAATGGAAGCGCTGGAAGCCCACATCACAGTTATCCATAAAACAAGGACCCACTGAGCTGCAAAAGCTACCACCCTATATCATTACTGAATGTTGACCTTAAATTATTCACTAAAATTCTTGCTAACCGCCTGGCGGTATATCTACCAAGCTTAATTGAAGAAGATCAATGTGGCTTCATCCCTAGTAGAGAGGCTAGGGACAACTTGATTAGAGCTTTAAACCTCATATACCGCTCGTGAGTAGACAATAAGCCAGAAAATCCAGGCCATGCGTGGATGGAAGAATCTAGGGACATTCAGAGGACGAGACTTAGTGAGGGGACAGAACTGGTGCTGCATAAACGAGCTTAGAGACGGATGGAGCAACCCACACCTGGACCCTTGGCGTTTATTACTCTTCCAACACTTCCTACAAAAGACTGGACCAAAGAGTTCACTGGGGCGGGACCTCACACAATTTGAGGCACTAGTTATGAGGAAAGACCCCTGGAAGGGAGTGATTTCCCAGATATACCAGCTATTGGATACAGAACATGAACCAGCCCCTTCCTTCTGCCGAGCATGGGAAAGGGACATGGGTAGAGAGTTTACGGAGGAGGAAGGAGGGAGGAGTGAGAATATTCTCACTGGCTCATAAATCATCCATCTCAAGCCAGACACAAGAGACGAACTACAAGTACCTTTCCAGATGGTACTACACCCCGAAGCGCCTGGCTTCCCTCTTTCCGGGGTCCCCGTCCACTTGCTGAAGATGTAAGACGGAGGAGGGATCACTCTTTCATATCCTTTGGACGTGCCCTAAGATAACACTGTTCAGGACAAAGATTACGTTGACCATGACCAAGATCACTAAAGAACAGGTATAGAAAATAGGTGTTGAGGCATATGATCAATGCGGCCAGATCACTGATCCCCAGATTCTGGAAATCTGAGCATACTCCAACGGAGGAAGAATGGATCCGCGAAGTTAACAGAATAAGGGAGATGGAAGAGCTGACGGCCTCTGTCCAAGATAGAGAAGAATAAACACGAATGACATGGGTCCCCTGGTACGCGTTTTGGGGCTCGGCAGTTTTCTCCTCTCCGCCCTCGGCACCTGTGGCCTGTGCGAGACCTGTTTAGGTTATGCGCTGCACTGCGGTCCATGGCTGGAGCACCATGCCCCCCCCCGGACACGGTAACCCGCTCGAGGCAATTACCCCCCCTCCCCCTCTTTTCTCTCTCTTTTTCCTCTCTCTTCTCTCCCCCTCCCTTGTGTACTCTATTCTTCTACTTACCCCGCACCCTGACAGGACACAGTGCCTAGTCCCTTGCCATTACTCCAGAGGATCGGGACTCAGCCTCCCCGATAATCTCGATCTGAAAGTTGAAACATTCAATGAACTGTCCAGAAATCCACAGGATAACCATGAGAGAGACCATAAGGGATCTTTCCCCTTCCTCTTTAGAGATGAATAGAAGCCAAGCCTCCCAGAAGAAGGAATGGGGAAAAAGGGAGTGAGCTTACTGCTCAAACCCTCTCAGAACAATTTAGTCACATTACGGTGATGGGAGGAAAATGAAAGTGGGAGGGGGCTGGGTTGGGGTCGGACTATAGGATTAACTCTAAATTATAGTCTAATGCTACGGATGTATTACCTGTATATATATGTCCGCTGTATATATTCTATCTGTATTATCTGGAAATTAAATAAAGAATTAAAAAGAAAAACAGAACTGGTTAAATAAGCATGAAATAAATTCAATGAAATCTTAAGGGAGGGAAACCCCATATGCTGCCCATTTGGATGTTTAGAAAAGAAGTTACCAGGTAACTTAAGTTTTCTCAAAACATCCTCTGAGCAGCATACACATGTGAGATAACCGCGTTCTTCATCTATTGGGTGGTGAATGCAGCTCTAGGAACACTTCTGCCAAAGGACTGATCCTGTAAGGTCAGCAAGTACAAACAATAATGCCTCACAAATGTCTTGGCTGAAGACCAGGTGGCCGCTTTACAAATCTGTTCAATAGAGGCCCCAGTTTGCTCTGCCCAAGACGTAAAGGTACTTCTCGTCCAGTGAGCTGTAATTTTTACTGGAATTTGTGATCCATGATAGGTTATACTAATAGCATTCTTCATTCAACATGCCGACATTGACTTAGAGACTCGTTGGTCTTGAGAATGATACAGACAGGCTGTCTGATTTTCTCCAATCCTTAGTCTGATGAAGCGAAAGAGACCACCCACCCAGTGGGGGGTGTGTGAATGGGGTGGCACAACTCGTAACACTGTGGTGCACTACTTTGGTATTACATGAATTTGACTACACAAAAATGGGGGGAAGCCCAAATACCCCCATGTAATATCTGACCAAAGATTTTACTATTGCACACACCAATAATATTAAAAAAGTAATATTTTAATAATTTGATTCCAATATACAATTATAACACAGACATATACAAATCTAAAAAACATATAAGACAACTGTAGTATCCTTATCTGCCACCGGGGGGCATGGGTGTGCCATGATATAAGATCATCCAGTAATGCTAACCTGTGTACCCAAAGCAATAGAAATGTAACTCCTAAAACTATCAATAACTATAACTATATACAATCAAATTTACAGTAAAGTGCTATGTGCCAAAGTGCATCAATCTCATATAAAACAAGGATGATGATTCAAAACATCAAATCTGTGATCCCAACCTCAGGAGACATAAATCAATAGCAAAAACAATCAATCAAAACTTATCTCAAACTGGATGATGGTGACACCTCAGCCCCCCGTTCAGCGAGCCCACGCGTTCCGAGACGCTGGGTCTCTTCCTCAGGGCAGTAGAGTGGCTGACTGGGTAGCAGCTCCCATAGTGGTTTTATACCCACCCCACCTCGTTCCCCCGCCGCCGTTAATGGAAAGCCGGTGTGTCGTGGGCGCGTTCCGGCCAGAAACGCGTCACACGACCTCCGGCGGAAGTGACGTCACGTGCGCTCCACCCTGGAGCGCGGAAGTGTGTGTATACAGAGCAGAGGGCTCGCAGCTCGCGCTGCAGTCGGGAGGCTAATGACAGCGCAGGACTGGGAACGCGGTAGGTGAGTACCACCCGGTGGGGGCCGCACCCAGTACCTAATACAATGAATACTTTAGGACCATACAGTGACACTACTAAACAAATGGTCTATGAACAATATCTATCAACAATAAATATCCATATATGCATCATATACAACAAATGCATAAAATGATCGGCGTCATAATCTATATACATTTTATATACACATTTTAATGCATTCAAAAAAGGTCTACCCTGTTTTTAGTACAGGGAGAGTGGCTAATGATATAATCATTGTACTAAAAGCCTGCTCTAAATACCATTCTCATCTCAGTCTAAACTAGGTACAGAATACCAGGCTATAACCACAATAATCCAGTAAGACAGGACAGCAATATGATAAAAAAAGGGGGGAGGGGGGGGGGGAAGGGAACACAGACAGATAGGTAGGGACAAAGGTATAAAAGAGGGACAAAATGAGGGACAGAGTGAACTGGCCACCCAAAGCAGGGAACCACATAAGCAGGGAGACAAAACACATCCCAGATTCCTTCCACTTTCATGCTGGGTGTTCTCATGCTGCTCCATCCAAAGGGTAGTAGTAATGCGCCCAGTTCCGGCCTCAGGGTGGGGGCAACCCTATTCAGGACTCCATATCATCCTATGATGTAGGCACCCGTGCCGGACACGCCGGGGATCCATATAACACTTGGAAGAAGGAAAAAAACGCAGGGCTAATCGTCCAAGGTGGTGTAAATCGAGAGGGCTTGTGCAACTCACTACCCTCTGAGAGGGTCAACTCCTGTTCATATAATAAGGAGGTCAAATCGTCCATCGCGACCCCCTCCCGCCAATCAATTACGGCACTGGTATTTTCAGGTGCCTCAAAGTATTTTTTGAGGAGAAGTCTCCTTTCTGCCTCAGTGAGGGAAATTCCTGAGATGTTAATAATGCTGAGTTCCTGATTATCCCTTTTATCCTCAATGAGTGAGGGGTGAGGGGCCTCTATGGGCTGATCTCCTGCCTCGGTCTCTTGGGGGGACCCTGATGGAGTCGGCGATGGCCCCAACGGGCATTGTTTTTGCCACGATTTACATCTCCTTTTGCCCCCCCTCCTATTCCTACCCCTCCTCCTCCTTGACTCCTTGCGCCTAGTTGTCCTAAAAAAGGGGCGCGAGAAATCTGTGTCAGAGGTTCTGCTAGAGATTGATGCACTTCTGCTTGAAGACCTACTCCTATTGTGAGTGTAACCTGTGCGACCGTTACCCACATGTCGCCATTTATATACTCTGTTGGTTTGTGCATCAGTTTTATCCCTTTGTAGCTTATCCTGCTTGGATGTCATGATTGTATCTTCAAAGGATTCTAAATCCTCATTAAGCTCTACTTGTAATTTTTCAATTTCTTGTGCAGGGGTATCCCGTGGGATTTGCTCATACAATTGTCTAATCGTTTCTTTCACTCCACTCAGGGTGGCCTTGTCCATAGCTATCAATTCCTCCATTAAATTCCTAGAGCATTGGGTGAGGTGTGTTTCCCATTTTTGTTTATATTCCTCTGGAATCTGCCATGCCGGGAAAATTTGTACCCTTAACCCCCTAGGGATAAGGCCTTGTTCAATATAAATCCCTAAACTATTGATATTCCACCAAAGTTTCGTGTACCGTATTTGTTCACGTTTAATCTGCTTAAATATTTCTTTTACAGCTGGTGTTGTTTCTGTTGAGACTGTCACTGTCCTATCTTTAAGCTGCTGAAGTTTATTGAGCCAACTTCTCTTCCTAGACTCAAAATGGGACGCCATGTTTGTGGTGCCAACCTTAGGGCAATATATAGCGAAAGAGACCACCCACCCAGTGGGGGGTGTGTGAATGGGGTGGCACCCACAACTCGTAACACTGTGGTGCACTACATTGGTATTACATGAATTTGACTACACAAAAATGGGGGGAAGCCCAAATACCCCCATGTAATATCTGACCAAAGATTTTACTATTGCACACACCAATAATATTAAAAAAGTAATATTTTAATAATTTGATTCCAATATACAATTATAACACAGACATATACAAATCTAAAAAACATATAAGACAACTGTAGTATCCTTATCTGCCACCGGGGGGCATGGGTGTGCCATGATATAAGATCATCCAGTAATGCTAACCTGTGTACCCAAAGCAATAGAAATGTAACTCCTAAAACTATCAATAACTATAACTATATACAATCAAATTTACAGTAAAGTGCTATGTGCCAAAGTGCATCAATCTCATATAAAACAAGGATGATGATTCAAAACATCAAATCTGTGATCCCAACCTCAGGAGACATAAATCAATAGCAAAAACAATCAATCAAAACTTATCTCAAACTGGATGATGGTGACACCTCAGCCCCCCGTTCAGCGAGCCCACGCGTTCCGAGACGCTGGGTCTCTTCCTCAGGGCAGTAGAGTGGCTGACTGGGTAGCAGCTCCCATAGTGGTTTTATACCCACCCCACCTCGTTCCCCCGCCGCCGTTAATGGAAAGCCGGTGTGTCGTGGGCGCGTTCCGGCCGGAAACGCGTCACACGACCTCCGGCGGAAGTGACGTCACGTGCGCTCCACCCTGGAGCGCGGAAGTGTGTGTATACAGAGCAGAGGGCTCGCAGCTCGGGAGCTGCTACCCAGTCAGCCACTCTACTGCCCTGAGGAAGAGACCCAGCGTCTCGGAACGCGTGGGCTCGCTGAACGGGGGGCTGAGGTGTCACCATCATCCAGTTTGAGATAAGTTTTGATTGATTGTTTTTGCTATTGATTTATGTCTCCTGAGGTTGGGATCACAGATTTGATGTTTTGAATCATCATCCTTGTTTTATATGAGATTGATGCACTTAGCACTTAGCACATAGCACTTTACTGTAAATTTGATTGTATATAGTTATAGTTATTGATAGTTTTAGGAGTTACATTTCTATTGCTTTGGGTACACAGGTTAGCATTACTGGATGATCTTATATCATGGCACACCCATGCCCCCCGGTGGCAGATAAGGATACTACAGTTGTCTTATATGTTTTTTAGATTTGTATATGTCTGTGTTATAATTGTATATTGGAATCAAATTATTAAAATATTACTTTTTTAATATTATTGGTGTGTGCAATAGTAAAATCTTTGGTCAGATATTACATGGGGGTATTTGGGCTTCCCCCCATTTTTGTGTAGTCAAATTCATGTAATACCAATGTAGTGCACCACAGTGTTACGAGTTGTGGGTGCCACCCCATTCACACACCCCCCACTGGGTGGGTGGTCTCTTTCGCTATATATTGCCCTAAGGTTGGCACCACAAACATGGCGTCCCATTTTGAGTCTAGGGAGAGAAGTTGGCTCAATAAACTTCAGCAGCTTAAAGATAGGACAGTGACAGTCTCAACAGAAACAACACCAGCTGTAAAAGAAATATTTAAGCAGATTAAACGTGAACAAATACGGTACACGAAACTTTGGTGGAATATCAATAGTTTAGGGATTTATATTGAACAAGGCCTTATCCCTAGGGGGTTAAGGGTACAAATTTTCCCGGCATGGCAGATTCCAGAGGAATATAAACAAAAATGGGAAACACACCTCACCCAATGCTCTAGGAATTTAATGGAGGAATTGATAGCTATGGACAAGGCCACCCTGAGTGGAGTGAAAGAAACGATTAGACAATTGTATGAGCAAATCCCACGGGATACCCCTGCACAAGAAATTGAAAAATTACAAGTAGAGCTTAATGAGGATTTAGAATCCTTTGAAGATACAATCATGACATCCAAGCAGGATAAGCTACAAAGGGATAAAACTGATGCACAAACCAACAGAGTATATAAATGGCGACATGTGGGTAACGGTCGCACAGGTTACACTCACAATAGGAGTAGGTCTTCAAGCAGAAGTGCATCAATCTCTAGCAGAACCTCTGACACAGATTTCTCGCGCCCCTTTTTTAGGACAACTAGGCGCAAGGAGTCAAGGAGGAGGAGGGGTAGGAATAGGAGGGGGGGCAAAAGGAGATGTAAATCGTGGCAAAAACAATGCCCGTTGGGGCCATCGCCGACTCCATCAGGGTCCCCCCAAGAGACCGAGGCAGGAGATCAGCCCATAGAGGCCCCTCACCCCTCACTCATTGAGGATAAAAGGGATAATCAGGAACTCAGCATTATTAACATCTCAGGAATTTCCCTCACTGAGGCAGAAAGGAGACTTCTCCTCAAAAAATACTTTGAGGCACCTGAAAATACCAGTGCCGTAATTGATTGGCGGGAGGGGGTCGCGATGGACGATTTGACCTCCTTATTATATGAACAGGAGTTGACCCTCTCAGAGGGTAGTGAGTTGCACAAGCCCTCTCGATTTACACCACCTTGGACGATTAGCCCTGCGTTTTTTTCCTTCTTCCAAGTGTTATATGGATCCCCGGCGTGTCCGGCACGGGTGCCTACATCATAGGATGATATGGAGTCCTGAATAGGGTTGCCCCCACCCTGAGGCCGGAACTGGGCGCATTACTACTACCCTTTGGATGGAGCAGCATGAGAACACCCAGCATGAAAGTGGAAGGAATCTGGGATGTGTTTTGTCTCCCTGCTTATGTGGTTCCCTGCTTTGGGTGGCCAGTTCACTCTGTCCCTCATTTTGTCCCTCTTTTATACCTTTGTCCCTACCTATCTGTCTGTGTTCCCTTCCCCCCCCCCCCTCCCCCCTTTTTTATCATATTGCTGTCCTGTCTTACTGGATTATTGTGGTTATAGCCTGGTATTCTGTACCTAGTTTAGACTGAGATGAGAATGGTATTTAGAGCAGGCTTTTAGTACAATGATTATATCATTAGCCACTCTCCCTGTACTAAAAACAGGGTAGACCTTTTTTGAATGCATTAAAATGTGTATATAAAATGTATATAGATTATGACGCCGATCATTTTATGCATTTGTTGTATATGATGCATAGATGGATATTTATTGTTGATAGATATTGTTCATAGACCATTTGTTTAGTAGTGTCACTGTATGGTCCTAAAGTATTCATTGTATTAGGTACTGGGTGCGGCCCCCACCGGGTGGTACTCACCTACCGCGTTCCCAGTCCTGCGCTGTCATTATCCACGTGAGCAGGGCTCGCCTCCCGACTGCAGCGCGAGCTGCGAGCCCTCTGCTCTGTATACACACACTTCCGCGCTCCAGGGTGGAGCGCACGTGACGTCACTTCCGCCGGAGGTCGTGTGACGCGTTTCCGGCCGGAACGCGCCCACGACACACCGGCTTTCCATTAACGGCGGCGGGGGAACGAGGTGGGGTGGGTATAAAACCACTATGGGAGCTGCTACCCAGTCAGCCACTCTACTGCCCTGAGGAAGAGACCCAGCGTCTCGGAACGCGTGGGCTCGCTGAACGGGGGGCTGAGGTGTCACCATCATCCAGTTTGAGATAAGTTTTGATTGATTGTTTTTGCTATTGATTTATGTCTCCTGAGGTTGGGATCACAGATTTGATGTTTTGAATCATCATCCTTGTTTTATATGAGATTGATGCACTTTGGCACATAGCACTTTACTGTAAATTTGATTGTATATAGTTATAGTTATTGATAGTTTTAGGAGTTACATTTCTATTGCTTTGGGTACACAGGTTAGCATTACTGGATGATCTTATATCATGGCACACCCATGCCCCCCGGTGGCAGATAAGGATACTACAGTTGTCTTATATGTTTTTTAGATTTGTATATGTCTGTGTTATAATTGTATATTGGAATCAAATTATTAAAATATTACTTTTTTAATATTATTGGTGTGTGCAATAGTAAAATCTTTGGTCAGTTATTACATGGGGGTATTTGGGCTTCCCCCCATTTTTGTGTAGTCTTAGTCTGATGAAGATATTCCAGAAGACATGCTCTGATGTCCAAAGATTTCTGTACCGAAGAATCTTTACTGTCCGCTGAGGGAAGAACAATACCATGCATTCTGTAAAAATCAGAGGAAATCTTCGGAAGGTAGCAGAGATCTACCCTTAAAACCACTCGATCTTGAAAAATCTGAATAAAGGGGTGACGACAAGATAATGCCTGAATATCACCAACTCTGCGTGCCGAAGTTATTACCACCAAAAACAAAACCTTCCAGGTAAGAAACTTGATATGAGAGTCTTGGATACACTCAAATGGAGGAGCCATCAAAGCTGAAAGGACCTTAGCAAGATCCCATTGGAGTACGATCTTCATGCGAACAGGCTAACCAAGGATAAGGATAAAAGTATCTTGTCTAGAAAATCTGATAGTGCTGCTAACTGCACCTTCAGTGTGCTAACACTGAGACCCAAATCCACACCTCTTTGGAGGAATGTGTAAATTACCTTCTTTGAATATCCTTTCCTCCGAAGCAAGGCAACCTCAGGGTCCCCAGAGTCAAAGACCACTTCTAGGGATCTGGAAAGAGCACTGGTCCCTGGAATAACAAGCCTGGTCTCATCGGAAGTCTCCATGGCTTCTGTATGGACAGTGTTACAAGATTCCCTTCAGATGAACTGCTGATAAGGACAGTAGGTTCTGTTCTGTCCACAGCAGAATTTCTGTTGCCGCTGATAACAACCGAGGAGACCTTGTTCCTTCCTCATGATTCAAATAGGCTACAGTTGTTGCATTGTCTGTTCTAATCTAAACATGCTGATTCTTTAGATGATGTGCAAAGGCAAACAGAGCTTCTTTCACAGCAATCAATTCCCTTAAATTCAACCGACTCAGTGCCTTGGACCATCTTCCCTGAGACGTCAGGGCCCCGGAATGGGCTCCCTGTCCCTAAGAGGAGGCTCCCCCCTGAGGACTTAAGGTTCTCAAAGGAGGAGGAAATATGATCTTTCAGAGCTTGCATCATATCCACCATACTGGGCTCCCGTTCTTTGTTCACCATCTTCTCTGTACAGGAGTGACATACGGCCTTTCTAAAGGAATCCGATAGCTTGACCTCGCACATTGTGCACCTCCTACTCTTCTTTTCGGCTTTGGACCCCCGAGTTGGATTTAGACACTTACAAGGCTGAACTCAGGGGATTTAGTCTAAAAAAAAAACAAAAAATGGGTCAGGGGTTGAGTAAAGCAGAGTGACCGATGGATTAGGATCAGGATTGTGTTGATCTGCGGGAGAATTCCCTATTGGTGCAGATAGGGGAGCAGATATACACACAACCTCCTCTGCCTGGTCTGCCATTTTTGGAATGAGGTAAAGATTAACTCCCAAGCATCCTTAAATAGCGTGAGAATCTTACACAAATTATGGCTTGTTAACCCTTCTGTTAATACCCAAAAAGGGAGGCCAGAAGCCGAAATTATAAAGTGCCTGCATGCGCCCTTTAACAACAGCACATGTGCATCAAACAGGAAACCCGGTGGTGCATGTATGATGTCATCGCCGCCGGGAGGAGAAGGCCCAGACAAATCAATTCCCCCCCCCCATCCTAGCTATAAAGGTCAGAGCATGTGCGAGCGCTAACCACAGCACGAGGAGAAGAGGTGAGTGTTCACTGGAAGGAGAGAAAAAGACCTCTGTCTCTCCTTCGGCTCTTACAAATTAATTCAACCACAATGGAGCCACTGGGACTCCAGAAAACAGTACCTCCCCCCCTTCACCAACACTAGCAGCGACAGCAGCCACCACCCCAAATAGCGTCCGCTGCCGCCCCATCCCTCTCCTCTGGCCGCTGCCCAACACCTAGCGTTCTTACATGAGTGGTCGAATGGTGCAAGCAGAAGGGGAGAGGGGGAGAGAGAGGACAGAAGAAAACATTTTATTAAGAATAAAGCCCTAATCCTAACTAGAAGGGGGAAAAAACGGGACTCGGTCATCCCAGCCTTCTCCTAACTCCATCCTCAGTAAGAGGGAATCACCACTTAGCCCACTTTGTCCACAAAAGTGTGAAGATCAGAGAACGGAAACCTGGTCAGTTCCCTGGGGGTATCCCAGGCAGTGCCTCTGGGGCAAATGGGCTTGCCTGTTCAAACCCATAGTGCTGGCTACTTACTTACTTACCTAAACCTTCAGGTTCCGGAGCTAGTGGACTGGCCCCTATCTCAAGCAGGAACACGAAAAAAACTGGGGACTGGGACACAGTTCAAAAAATAAATAAAGGAACTGTTAAAAAACTGTTACCAATCAACCTTATATGAGATGCGAATACATCTATCCACAATCACAATTTGATCTAGGGGACACAGGGCAAAACAATTATATAAAGTGATGTGCTATACAAATAAATATACTAAAATTGAGTCAATTTTCACTCAAAACATAAAAATGTATCCTCCTCAAAGACTGTGTAGCAGAACAACCTCAACCATCTCTATAGAAGAATGTGTTGCCGAACAACCGCCATCATCCCATAGCAGACTGTGACAGAGACCCACCCCATCATTTTCCATAGCAGACTGTGACAAATGCCCCCCCATCATTTTCCATAGCAAACTGACAGAATCCCACCATTATCTTCCATAACAGACTGTGACAGAGCCTCCCATCGTCTTCCACAGCAGACTGTGACAGAATCCCCCTTCATCCCTTAGACTGTGACGAGCCCCTCCATCATCTTTCATAGCAGGCAGTACTGTGTGCACTTGCCTGCTTGCTGGGCTGGGAGCTGTTCTCCCAGTTTGCAGCTATGGCCCTTGTCTATTCTCTTTCATGTTTGGGGGGGCGGGCATGGAATAGCGAGATGGCCTGCTGGCCGACCTGATTGGCTGCACGGAGCACCAGAGGCTGATTGATGGGCTGCTTAGCATCCCATTAAACAGCTGCAGTATTGGGCCGAATGTTGAACCCTGGCACGGACTTCTCACACTAGTTCTGGGTCGGAGACCTGAACTCGCAAAGTTCGTCACGAACCCAGAAGTTTGGTCTGCTCATCAATTGTAATGACACAAAGGACTATTTACCACATAGTTCTTCTGTGCGAATAGTTTGACCCAAAACTTTATTTTCACCTTAATTTACCATAAACCTAAAGTCAAGTACTAAACATTCTTTTGGATACCATGATGAATGGTATCATCATGTTTTTCTGTGACTCTGTAGAAAGGCCCTTTTCACAAATTGCCTTTTACAACACGTTGGAGTATAAAACTTAAATGTGTCACAATTGGCCAGAAAACAGCTTATTAAAATAAATGGGTCCTTTCAGATCAGTGCGCTGCGGCTGGCAAATCGTTATATGCAGCGTTTTGCCAGCAGCATGACCGCATTCCATAGAAGTCGATAGGCACCACAGGTAAAGCTCATGTATTGTGCTTTAAATGCGGTGCATTGTGGTGAAGGATCATACTCACCACCCCCTCCCAAACGATCGACGCTGTTCCCCCAACTGCTGTTCTGGTCTCCGTACTCTGGTGCTACAGCCAGCCCAAGAGGTGGAGCACTGCCGGACTGGAGGAGGATGCCGTCGCTGCCTCTAGGTGGTTGTGCCACGCCAGGGGACAGGAAACACCGGGGAAGTGCGCGTAGTGTATACTGCGCTGCATATCAGCGTTTCCACCACAATGTGGTGGAAATGCACAGTGTAAAAAAGGCATTAGACTAACACTAAAGAGGAGCTTTTTATTAAGCATATAGTTTTATTGTAAAATATCATATTTATACAGTTATAAATCAATAACACAGATGGAGTACCCAGGAATTTTATTCCTCCTGAACTGTGACAATCGCCCTCCTAATATGTGTCTTGGGCTTCATGAGTTTGCGGCTCTCATGCCCTCTCTCCTGCCTCCTCTACCCAATACTGCTTTCCTGTGAGTACTTCTCTCATTTGTTGCATAGTCATTGCCTGGCTGCTTATTGCTGCAACCCAGAGCTGTAGCTAGCTTCTTTTGCGCCCGAGGCAAGCCCAGAAAATCGTGCCCCCCCCCCCCGCAAAAAAAAGAAAATGTTATATATATATTTTATATATACGGTTTTGTTCCGTGCAAGAATCGGGATGCCCCGCAGCATGACACCCCCCAGTTTGCCCACTACAGCTCACCTTTCCACATTTCAACGGCACATGTGTGAGGGCCATGTGCTGTGACTATGTAATTCGGCTGCCAGCTCTCATAGACTTCGATAGATCTGAATGACTGGGATGGGAGTGGGATGCCCCACTGTGTAATACCCCCCAGAAGCCCAGTTTCACTCACCTTGTCCCGGAGCCCTCGCTGCGTCTCTGCGCCGTGGACACATCCTGGCTTGCCTCTAGCCTGTGCGTGCACCTGCATCTGGCCTTTCTGAATGGGCAGTATGGGCATGCGACAGCTAGGACGTGAGCGGGGAATGCATACAGCGGCGCACTTAGCAGTCAGCGAAGCCGAGTGAAAGTGAGCACGCTCAGCCAATCTGCGTGCTTGTTCTGTTCAGTTCTGCTGTTGAAGCATGGAAAGGTGAGTTGTAGTGGAAGAAAGAGGGGTTTCACACTCGGGATGCCCCAGCTAAAAAGCTAGCAGCTGACCCTGGAATCTTTAAGATTCCAGACTGACCACTTGTGGGTTTTGTTACACTTTAAAGTGGACAAAAACCCAGGATTTTCACTATCCTGGATTTTGGTCCCCCCCAGGGCATCCCAATTCTGTGTACTATGTGAAACCTCCCCCCAGGTTCCCCGATCCTACGGCGCATGCACATCCTCCCGTTCAATCAGCAGACGCATCCCAGCTAACCTATGACACGGTGCATGCCTGCACCGGCCATTCACTATTGCCTGGCTCGGATACATGCCCTGCTAAAGGGATAGGAGGGAGAAGGTGAGTATACTGGGTGACCTGGGGAGGTTTCACACAGTGGGGCATCCTGATTTTGGATGCCCTGGGGGGGGGAATCGATCAATTAGGGTTAGGGTTACCCCCTAACCCTAGGCCAGAAAGTACACCTAAACACCTTTAAAAATACACATCAATATAAAAGAAAATATTTTTATCTGTACACAGAACTACCAGCACCATGCTAGAGGGATAGCGGGGATGAGGCTGCGGCCTGCACAAGCGCCGTTGGACTGGGATGTAAGGTAAGTGTAGAGGGCGACCTGGGGGTTTCACACAGCGGGGCATCCTGAACACCCTTAAAAACACACAATACATATCAATATAAAAGAAAATACTTTTATTTTTGCACAGAACTACCAGCACCAGCCAGGCATCCCATTTGCGACATTGGTGAGGGCAGTGTAAGGGGATGTGGGTGAGGAAATGGCCTCCGCTCCACATTTGTTAAATTAGGCCACACCCCCTCATTGAGGGATAGATAGGTGATGGGTTATAACAGTTAAAGTGGACCAACACCCAGCCGGCGATTACAAGGCCAATCCAATCCCTCCCCGTGGGGCATCCAACATCGGGATGCCCCGCTGTCTGACACCCCCCAGGACGCCCCATTCACCTTACCTTACTCCCAGTCCAATGGTGCATGCGCGGGCCGCATCTCACGCTTCTGTCTAGCAGGGCGCATGCCCGCATTAGGCATTTGTGAATGGCCGGCGCGGGCGCACTCCCTGTTAGAGGGAAGCGTGAGATGCGGCCGCCAGCGCACTCGGAGTATGGCGGTAGTATGGAATCCCCCCCTCCCATTCCCCATATAGGCAGTGTAGCATCCCCCCTCCCATTCCCCATATAGGCAGTGTGGCATTACCCCTCCCATTCCGGCGTGCTCGCCTGCACTTGGTGGATCTCGGCTAGACTTGGCCCCTCAGTCAAGCGCAGCGCAGTCGAGCATGCTGATTTGACAGGTGCATGTGCCATAGGACCATGGAAGTGAGAGCCAGATCGTGAAACACAGCGGGGCATCCTGAATCGGGTGCCCCAGGAGCAAGGACCGAAACCCCAGATAGTCAAAATTCTGGGTTATGGTTCACTTTAAAATGGAAAAAAATCAAGAGTGGCATTTTAGATTCCAAGGCTGGCTGCTGGCCTTCTCCAGGGGCATCCCAGTTCAGTGTTTGGCGGCTCATTTGGTGATGTAAATATCTGGCAGCCGCATCCCTGCATCTTTGGGATGTGCGCACTCTCCTGCAACCAAAAATAGAGATATGCTGAAGGTGAGAGTGCGCTGCTGGGGGTGTACAGCAAACTGCTTTGGTCCAGAGAACGCACATGCAGCATAGGACCAGGAAAGGCAAGTTTGTATGGGCGTATTTGGGATGCCCCTGGGGCACAGAAAAAAGGTTTTGTTCTACTTTAATGTGCCATTTGCTCCTCCCTCTTGGTGCTCCATTTTTTAAAGTGGATCAAAACCCAGGATTTTGACTATCACCCTCTTTCATGTTAAAGTCTAAACTCTGCCACAAAAAGAAAATATGCCATTTTCTTGGAAATTCCTGCAAAAATCACAGTTAAACATCACGCAAAATGGTGAAAAATATTCCGTCAGCAGAGGGTGACAAAATCTCAAGTAGGCTGGCAGTTAAAAGGTTACAGGTACCTATGCATGTTGGGTATTGTTCTGCTCGGGGGACCTTGCGCTTTCAGATTTAGCTTGTTTTTTCTTATTTGCATATTGATATTTTAGGAAAAGGTGTTTTTTATTCTGCTTTTTTATACAATTTTTTGTGAAACCCTCTGCAACCTAAGAATTCTTCGAGATATTACTTCCAGAAAGTTGAGCCCACTACAACAAGCTGGGTATGCTTAGAAAGCTTAACATGTGTACTTTCAGGGAATATATAGTTTATCAGGGATATTCCAAATGTAAAGGGTTGTTTTGGTAGAAAAAGCACAAGGTGCGCACTTTGTCTGCAGAGCTGAAATTTTGAAGTAAAATTACCATTACGCACATGCTTTACTTTGGTGTGTTTGGCAACTCTCTCCTTGACAGAACCTATGCATGCTGGGTATTGTTCTGTTTGGGGGATGTTGCTTTTTCAGATTTTCTTTTTTTTTTCTGGTTTGCATACAGTTTTTTTTAGGAAAATGTGGTTTTGATTCTGCTTTTTTTATCCTTTTTTAGGGAACCCTGTGTAACCAAAGAATACATTGAGGGATTACTTCCAGAAAACTGCACCTATGTCAACAAGCCTGGTACGCCTAGAAAGCCTGAGGTGTATACTTCTAGGGAATACATAGTTTGTTTGGGGTATTTCAAATGTAAAGGGTTGTTTTTCTTGAAAAACTGCAAGGTGCGCATATTGCATAGCATAGTTGTATTTTATCTGAAAATCTCCTAAAGCATTGTTTCAGTTTGGGGGAGTCTCCTGGGCAGGAAAGGGTGTCTACCTATACATATGTGGTACCGCTGTAAACGGGAGAAATTGGGGTTTCACACAAAATAAGATTTTATTGACAAACTTACATTATTTATTACAAAAAAACACTACAAATTGTAAAAAATAGGTGTTTTTTTAATTTTTTTGCACAATTTTCACCCCAAAATATTGAGAATACACTTAGAAAATGACAAACAAGACATTTCATGTTAAAGCCCAGGCTCTGCTGAAAAAAATAATATATTACTTTCCTGGGAAATCCCTGGAAATCCCTTCAAAAATCACAGTTGAACATGGGGAGCGCAAAATAGTGCAAAATGGTCTGGCAACAAAGGGTGACAAAATCTCAAGGTAGGCTGGCAGTTAAAGGGTTAAAACATTATCTGTTTGGAGCTGCCTTTATACATTATAGAGAAAAACAAGCACATATGGTGTAATATACTAACCAAGAGTAATATATGTCATTTAATCTGTAGAACACTGCTGCCACCTAAAGGAACAATAAGAATAAGATTATTGTTATAATAAACAGACTCATCTTGTATGTGGAATGGCACACTGCATAAGCCCCCATCCTGGAAGCCTGAGACCAGGCACACTTACCACTTCCCCAATGCGGCACAGGTTTGTTCCCCCACATGTCTGCCACCAGCCAGCAGGCTTACACATCACAATACAAATGTTGGCCCAGTGAACCCCAATGGCTGCATATGGTCATGTGAATGGCAGCTATATGAGGGGGGCAGAATCGGAGAGTCAGGGGGCATATACACATAATACAAGACAGGGATGCCACTGTGCTGAAAGGATAGAAGGACATCCAGTCTGTTTTGACTCGGGGTCCTCTTTAAACCCACTTGGAGGATCAAAAACGAAATTGTGAGCTTATGAGACAAAAATGATAAACTGCCAGAATAAAACATCTTTAGGGCAGATTGCTTTCCTGTATCTTCGCCACTTTACAACCTGCTTATGCTGGTTTGCCACTAGAGGGAGTGCTAAATCAATTCAACTTATGGATGGTACCATAAAGAAACAGGAATACTATATGACAACATTCTGCAGAGCATTAATGCATGAAAATCTTAAGAACCAGAAATCTTTCAGCATCTTGCCTACTTAGTTTTTAGAACCGATATTAAAATTGCACAGCTACATGAAACATTATTTATCACTTTAGTTACACAATTCAGCAGAAGATGATACTCTGGATCTTAGCATTCAAAAAGTTGCTTGGCAGTAAATGGCTGGCTTTGTGTATACCAAATGTAAATATCATCCACTGACACACCAGGAAATTATATCAGGGAATTTCTCCTCTTTTGTAGAACTTCATTGTAAATATAGAACGAGGTCACGGGACCTTTTCATCTGGTAGGTGATCCATTGCACCTGATGAAGGGGTCCTTCAGGCTACTTTCAGGCCAGGACCATTATGAGGCATATGTGATTGCGCTGCAATCGACTGCGAAACGCTGCACATCATAACCAATGGGCACTTTCACATGTGTGTCTGGATTTGGCATTTGGCCTTGCTTACAGTTTTTTGAAGGGTGCTGGGATTCCACTCTATTAAATGGTAACGCTTTCAACATGCCAGAGAATGCAGGTGCGCTGGTCCTGCTTGGTGTCAACTCAGCCTCAAATAATTTCCTGGTGTGCCAGGGAATATTTAGAGTTTCTATACTAACCAGACCAGAAACTGAACCATAGAAATGTCCAGCCCAAGTACTGTACATATCAGTGGATGAAACACTGCCAACCCAAGTTACAATGTGCAGAATCTCCTACAGCATTCTGCATCCAATATCAGTAGTATACTCTACCTACTGTACTTGTCACCCAAACACGTCTTCACACCCTCCCGTGCACCAGAACCCAGCAAGCCCAGTACATCTGGAAATTCAGCCCTAGTCACCCAACAAATCCCCTGTATATAGTCAAAGAAAATGTGGTGTTTCCTGTATCTTTTTGTCCCCTTTCAGCATCAAACAGCAGTGGTCCAACATTTTGTTTTATTTTGTGGAACAAATCATGGCCTCAATTTAGTAAACTTTCCTTAAAACACAAACCCATGAATAAACTTATTTGGAACCTCTGAGTCCACTTCCATGGAGGAGGAGGGGGGGGGGCTTGGACACTGCTTCACAATTCAGTGCCACACACCCTGTTGGAAGTGGTGCGGACTACACTGTGTTCACAGCAGTTTGCGTCCCTTTTGAGCAAAGTTCTGAAAGTAAAGAGGTAAGCATCTCAAATGCAGGGCTTATTGGTTAGGGTCTACATTAAACCAGGTAAGGAATGACCAAATGAAGCTGAAGGAGGAAGGAGCAAGAGAAAGCAGTGTGTGGATGGCTGTGGCACTGGGAGGGGAGTGGAACAAGTGGTGCTCGGAATAGGGGAGAGAGGGTGGAGGAAGCACACTCCCTCTTGGTACCAGGGGGAGAAGGGTGCAAGCAGGTTGAATCATTAACCCATTGGTTGGGATCGGGCATAATTTGCTGTAGGGCTGTGACTAGACACCCGAATTTAGTCATGAATGTATCCTACATTTATTTTGCCAACTACTTGCAAAAGACCATGATCATTATTTTCCTTACTGAGTTTTAGGGCTTCTTGTGTACATAGCCCCCAAACCTGTGATTTACTTGTCAGCATACGGTTTCCAGGTTTCTTATATTGCTGTGGCTCTGTGTTGCTACAGTGGGAGTGATTTTCCTGGCCTAAGTAAAGCCGTTAGTATAGCTTTTGCCTACAAATCCCAGAATCCAGTAACAGGTGAATTCAACCAGTAACCCTGTAGCTACTGAAAACGATTGTGATCCCCTCATCTTAAGAGACTGAATCAGCGCAGGAGTGGTTAAACCTGTTAGCTCAGTGGTGTGAAGCATCATCTTTGCCTCAGTTAATCAGATGATTAGCAAGCCAGAGTGAAGTCACATTATTGCTAGAGAAAATGGTTGCACAGAAAGAAATATTAAAGCGGTCCTTCACTCTGAATAAGAATCTATCTTATATGTTTCCCACACCCTGTACATACAGATTGCTCACATTAAAAATCCTACCTGCATCTATTGTATGTTATGAGCCTTTAAACATCCAAGATGGCGGCTCATGGAACATCAGGCAGCCTGCAAACAGGAAGTGCCTTCTGACTGTGCTGCTCTGCATTCTGGGATTGCTGACCTTTTCCTGACCCTAGCTCTGCTCTGTCTGAGCAAAGCACAGCTATAACCCACCCCCTGTACTTTGTTAGCTTCACAAAATGAAGAAAAACATTTCCAAACCTTCGTATAGATGCATCTAGTGGTCAATTTATGACTGTTTTAATCACTCTGGCCGAACAGCCTTTCTTCTCCAAGATGGCCCCTTCAATATGCATGCTGTTAGTTGTAGCTTTGCTTGCTCTGGATGTAGAATAGGTCCCTGATGAATCAAATTCAGAATATTTGGTATATGACATGGCCCCTTCTTCATCATCCTTTTCAGTTCAGAGAACCAGGACCTTCTTGGCCAAAACGGATCTATGAAGATAATGTTGGCCTATTCTTGCGCTATCTTTCGGATCACTTTTGGCAGAATTCTGAAAGGAGGGAAGGCGTAAGCTAGGTGAAAATTCCAGGGATGAGCCAGGGCATCTTCTGCTAACACACTGTCCTCCCACATCAGTGAGTAAAACATTTCGCATTTTGAATTGTTGGCAGTGGCAAAAATCTCTGAGGAAGGCCCCATAAGACCACAATCTGGAGGAACACTTCCTGGTTTAGACAGCAGTCAGCCTGTTGAACCCTGACCCGACTTACAAAATCTGTAACAGTGTTCAGGGTATCCTTTAAATTAACTGCTGATATTGGCAGGACATTTTCCTGTAAGGAGTAAGGAAAACAGAATGGCGTTTGAAAGATTTATCAGATACAGAGAACTGGTCCTGCCCTGACAATTTAGTTATGCTACTGTGGCATTGTCGGCGCAGATCAGGACATCTCTGATTACTGGTAAAAAGGGATCCATTGCCAGCCTGACCACCAATTGTTCCCTGAATTTTGAGGATTTCCATGCTATGTATGGAAGCCACTTACCCTGGACATTTTGACTGTCCAGGTGAGCTCCTCAACCCCAGGAGCTGGCGTCTGTCACAACTACGGGATTCTTTTGCTACCACTGTCTTCCTATTTTTAGTATCACTGGATGTGTCCACCAATGGAGGCTTTCAAGGACATCCTCCTCTATTTGGACTTCTTGATACAGTGAGTCTGGGCACCTGTCCCAATGAGATGAGGATATCAGCAGGGTTCTCATATGGAGTTGAACCCATGGGACTGCTGGGATCGCAGTCGTCATGAGACCGAGCAGGGTCATAATTTCTCATAGAGTAACCTGAGGAAAATTTACCAATTCTTGGGTCACTGGTATGATCCTCTGTAACTTTTCGTGGGGAAGCAGAATGCTTTGAAGGATGCAGTCTAGATTGTACCGAGTAATCTGCAATAATGACTGGGTACTAGACTTGATTCTTTTAAATTGACAATATGTGTATCATATATCAACACCTTACCTTACCAGATACCCCCCCCCCCCGCAGAACCTTATCTTGGTATAGATCCAAAGAGCAGTCTGCAAAGAAAAAGGGAATTTTTAGTCTACTCAGAATTCATTTTTCTCCAGACCCCTTCAGTCAAACAGAGTCCTTACTATAGAGTTATATTCTTCTACTGGTCGGAGGGACAGACCTGACTGGAAGATATGCAAAGCTTGATCTCCTCCTCTTCTCGGTTCCTCCTTCTGTGGGAGCATATCTCCCTGCCCCAGCAGTAAATAAAGGGCACCCAGAGGAATTTAAATGACCAAACCATTGCATAAACAACCAACATTTTGTAACTGTACCTATAAGGCAACTTAACAGGATCTGAGTCACCTTCCACATGTGAGCCATTGATATGAAAAGCCGAAATCACCTTAGGAAGAAAGTCATGTGGTAGGCTTATCCTTGTGAAATGTGAGGTAAGGCAACTTTGAAGATAACACGGCCAGTTCCGTGATCGCAACTAGGAACACTACCTTCTGCGTTATCAAAGACTACTTTGTTGGCTAAAAGGGGGCTCTTGCAGAGCCGAAAGAACTAGGTTCAGAACCCATAGGAGTATTGGAGGATTGAAAGATGGATGAGCATGTGCTACATCCTTCATGAAAGTTTTCACCAGGGAAAATTCCTCCAGTGGTTTCTAAATCAGCTCTGACCAGGCTGAAATCTGTCCCTTTATTGTGCTTAGAGTTGGGCCAGAGTCTAGACCTTGCTGCACAAAGTCAAAGATTCTCAAGTTATCTAATCTCTGGGTCTACTCCTGCTTTCACAGCAACGGAAATAGGCCTTCCAGGTTTTGTAGTAGACTCTGAAAGAACTTGACTTTCTTGCCCTTATGGTACAGGCCACCAGGGAGGTTTAAACAGCCAAGCCGTCAAAGCCAGCGTCTGAATTCGGGTGGAATATTGGCTCTGTGTCTGTGGATCGGGAAGATCAGACCAGAATGGTCGACACCTGCGCTAACTTGATCTTTTTGATGAGCCCGGGGAGCAGTGGAAGCTGCAGAAAGGTGTACACCAAGTTGAATTTGGACCATGGGATCCAAGTGCATCCACCTCTAGGGCTAGTGGGTCCTTTTCTCTGGCTTCAAACTTCTCCACCTTCCGGTTGTGCCTGAAGGTGAATAGGTCCACATCTGGTAGTCCCCACCTGTCACAAATGTTGGTAAAGACCTTGTTTGACCGAGCCCATTTCGTGGATTGACTTCCTCTCTGCTGAAGAAGTCCACATCCAAGATATGGACCACTGATATGGCTGGAACGTGGTGTTCCACCCATTCCAGGATCTTGTATACTTCCACCATAGCGCCCGTGCTTCTGGTGCCCATCTGATGGTTGATGTATACGGCAGCCACCGAATTGTCTGATTGGACCCTGAGTGGTGTGCCTGTCAGATCCAAGTCCAGTGACAGTGTGCCAGGTGAATCGTGAATCCAGCATATTGATGTAGTCTCGACTACATGGGAAGTCCAGCGACCCTGGACTGTCTTGTTGTCCAGGATGCCTCCCTACCCTGTCAGGCTGGAGTCTTTGGTCACCACCTTCCACTGAATAGGCACGAAGGATTTTCCCTGCAGGATCAGAGGAGATGATTGCTACCAGTGCAGACTGGATGCATGCATGTGGAATGCAGTGTCTATTGGGACTTGTCCCATGATGAGAGAATGGGCAGCTGGAGAGGTCTGGTTTGGAACTGGGTGAAGGGCAGAGCTTCCTTTGCCAACAACATTAGCCCTGTTAATCACTGGCGCAGAGTTGGAGTGGGTAGAGAGATGATGGTCTCCACCATGTGCTGTAAAATCACCTGCTTGTCTGGCAAAAATACCTTGGCCACTTCCATTTCAGATGCATCCCCAGAAAGAGGAGGGTCCTTGATGGGAACAACTGAGACTTCTCTGAGTTGATGATCCAACCAAATATCTCCAGAGTGGACCAGAATTGTAGGATGTTGCTGTGCCTCCTCGCAAAAGGGGCTCACGGTAGAAGGTTGCCCAAGTAGGGGATTACTCTGATTCCCTGTTGGTGAAGGAGTGACTACTACTGCTAAAATCTTGGTGAACACTGCTGCTGTGGTAAGGCCGAAAGCTAGAGCTATGAATTGGAGGTGGCGGTCTCCCATTGCGAACCTGAGGAACCTCTGGTGGGTTGGAAATTTTGGTACGTGAAGATTTGCACCTTGAATGTCCACTGAAGCAAAAAAATCTCCCTGATATAAAGATGCCAACATTAAGCGCAGAGGCTCCATTCGGAACTTCTGCATCCGAATGAGTGTGTTGAGCTTTTTTGAGGTCCAGAATGGGACGAATCGAGATCTCTTTTTTAGGTATTACAAAACAGTTGGAATAGAAGCCAGATCCCCTCTGTGATGAATGTACCGGCTAAATGATTCCCATGTGCATAAAACACTCTACTGCCCTGCAGAAGTGAAGAGTGAGCGGGTGAGATTGGGCAGTTGGACTGAAAGAATCTGCTTGGAGGAAACATCTCGAACTTTATTTTGTATCTGGACGATATCGTCACCCAGACATCGGATGTGAGCTTCAGCTTCACACCTCTGTAAAGTGCAGTAGACGTGTAAAGGTGAGGGCGTCCCTTCCTGCCTTAGGGTTTAACTTGAACTTGGGTTGCCAGGCCTGGGGTGGCCTCTGAGGAAAGGGCCTTCCTCCCCTTTACTGCAGAGTGGGTCTTTTTCAGCGCTGACTGTGATGCTCTGTACAGACAAAAGAAAGGAGCTTTCGTAAATGACGGCTTGGTCCGCCATCTCTGATGACACTTAGTAGACTTACCTCCCGTAACCTTCTTGACCAGGCCATCAAGTGGTTCTCTTGGATACCTCGTCGCCCGACTATTGCTTGAGCCAGATTGTCCTTCGCAATGCACTAGAAGCGCCTGAAGATGCAGATTGGCATGGCATCAGCCATAACTTGTACATGAAAAACCATGACGTACATGCAAGTAGCTTTGAGCGTCCTCATCCTCTTATGGGGTTGTGCAGCTGAGAGCATCCACCCAGATCCCACATGCTGCAGAGAGCATGTTTGTTGCAAAAATATGGCAGAGGGCTGCTCCTACCAAGACAAAGGCCTGTTTGGACAATGTCTACTGGATCTTTTACTGAAGCCCCCTCAGATGTGGGATCAGGACATGCTTGCCCAGCAGAGAAATGGATGCATCGACCTCTGGAGAGGCTGCAAGCCTTTTAAATGAATCCGCTGGAAAGGGGTAAAAAGACTTCATTCTCCTTGGAACAGTTGGTGTCTCGTCCGATTGCCCCCATTCCTCTTTAATCTGTTCCTCAAACCGTGGAAGGGAAAGATCATCTTTGCTCGCTTCCATTTTGGGCATATTCTGGGCAGACATCTTCGACTGTGAAGTTTATGTCACGCACAGGGACGCTGCTGCTGTAGTGCCAGTATTCCCCCTCAAAGGTCTCAGACTCTCTGTCAAGGATTGCCATCTCCTGATCATCAGCGACTGAGATCTCGGATACCTCAGGTTACCTCAGGTTCTATGGAGCGTGGGAGAAGTGTGTGGGGGATCATGCCGCTTGGCACGCATGAGCTGCATTTCCCACTGCATGTTCTGCATTTCTTCCAACATTATCTCCCAAGCTGTCTGTAAGCTAGTAAACAAGGATGCTGAAGGGAGCGTAGCCCCTGCCAGAGGTACAGAGCTATGGATATCGCCACTCTGATCTCCGCCTTTACTCTTGCATCCTTTGCCATCCTGTCGGATCAGGTCTGGCTGTGATGCCTGACAACTGTGACATGGTGATGGGCACGGTGCTTCAGACCCTGTGAAATAATCATCTGGGATGCCTATTTCCCCACTAAATGACTACTGGAGCAGGAGCAGAAGGTGGACCAGGCAATGGGAAGTGCAGAAAGATTGTGTGCTTTACTGGCAGGAAAAGAGGGCGAGAGCATGATTTTTAGTCCAAAAAATCTAAAGAGTAGTATGCCTGGGAAAACAGCTCTATACACACAACCCCCCTCCCCCCACAGAGCATTACAACAATAAGCCCCCTGCAGAGTATTTAGCAAGACGAAAAGCTCACCTGCTACTGAAGGTCTTCTGCCCTTGGCTTCACTAGCAACCCACTCATAGACCCAGGAAAACAAAGGTGCCTTGTGCCAACTCCAGACTGGCTCTGCTGATTCAAGAGTCTGGTCACATGGGCATGACATCATCAGAGGTCCTTTCGCTGGCTAGCAAATAGCATCTAACCCCGGCGGCACATCAGCACCACGCGGCCAGCTTCCGCATGACGTAATCACAGAAGGCCCCAGAGCAAGGGTGTCTGTCTGCCCCCTAGGGAATATGAAAGTGGACCAAGAGTCCATTTTAGACACCCAAGCTGTGGGAACACCAGAAAGGTGAGGGATGCTTGGCCAAATCAGGCTACCTCTGTTAAGTGGACCAAATCTAGGTAAGTGGGATTGGATTTTGGTCCACCTAAAAACCCCTTGCCCCTCTGGGGCATCATGATTTGGGATGCCACTCCATTTACAGTATGCTAGGAATTGGGGAGTGCACAGTATATGTACACCAATCCATTAATCTCTATAGGTCACTGAAAAACAAGGACACAGGCAGGCTGCAGTTGGCACATCATAGGACCCCTGATAGGTAAGTATTGAAGCCTGAATTTGGCCTTTCTAGCGGGACTTGGGATTTGGAGGGGCATTTCAGATTGGGATGCCGTAGGCGGAGGGGATAAAGCAGACCTAATGTCTTTTTAGACTGGAGGTCAACTTTAACTGCCTTTTTACCTTTTTCTGACAGTGGCTTGGTTAGAATCCTATTAAATATTGAAGAAGAAGCTATGGACACAAGTGTCTTTCCCTGGTATTGGGAGAAGCTACCTGAGATTCAGCAAGTGAGCAATGAAGGGGTGAGGGACATGTCACCTGCTGGAATCTACTGACGCTACCCTTTCCCATGACTGCATAACTCCTACCCTGTGTTGGGAGCAGGGGAGTTATTGCTGGATTAGGGCTTTTGATGAGGCAGGGATAAGAAACCAGGTAGAAATAAAGTCAGCAATATAGGCAGTCTGAGACTGGCCCACCAGAGAATCCTCCGATGGGCCCCAGACACTGATCCAAGGCCACCACCAGGGCAGACAGGACCGGATTATGAGGGGAGCGCAAGAGGCGCTCACCCTGGGGCCTCCACCACCTGCCCTGCAAAGGGGGCCTCCACCAACCTTTGGGTTATGGTCTGTCCCTTTTCAGTCTTTGGTCTGATGGGCCACAGAGCCAGCAACAAAGCTATTGGCGGCAGTGGGGGCCCCCTGTGCCTGGGCAAGCCTTGTTTTGTTTTTGCAAACCTGCAACCAAAGCTACCACGGGGCAGGACGGAGAGTCTAGAGCAGCAAAGCCGCCGTCAGCAATGCTACAGGGATGGGCGGGTGCAGAGCTGTCTATCGGCGGACAATCACTGCACATAAGCCACCAAGCACAGACGCTGGACCAGCTGGGCGACTACACTACCCTCCCACCCAGAATGGCAAATCAGGAGTTCCTGAGCAGAATTCATCCACTTCCAGTAAGTAGGTGGGTGCCAAACAAACACCAATCAGGTACTTAGCTGGACTAAATATTATAAGGGACAAAAATACTGTATCTGGGGCATCCACTAGATTTTGTGCCCATAGGCCTCCACCACTGTTAATCTGGCCCTGAGGGCAGGTCCAAGACTAGAATAGAGTTTTTGAGCTTCCAAAGGGGTTCTGTGAGTTTGTTACTTATTCACAATAGGCTTTGTCCCTTCAACCTTTTTAGCCTGTACCTACAGTAATCTGAGCAGCAGCGACATTTCTGCTGCAGTGATTGGGATTGATTGATAAGACCATCACTCATAAGCCACAGGCAGCAGCAACCACAGCTCTCAACACAGTGTGGCACATCTGCTGTAAAAAGCCAGGACCATGTAAGGCTAAGGGGGAGGCAAAGGAGGAGGGTCAGTTGGGATCAGACATTAGTCTCTGTTTAATTCAGGGATCCCCCTATGGTTTGGGCTAGAGATTTGATTCAAAAGCCTGGCTTTACAAAAAAAAAGCTGTGTGACGAGTGGAAACCATGGGCAACACTAAAAGTAGAAAACATTAGAGCCCTGTCAGAGGAATAGGCCCCTGATAGAGAATAGGAACCTTAAATAGTGTAGTTAAACCTGTTAGATGCATTTCTTGGGACCATTGCATCATGAAACCACATGATGGCAGTGTTGCCTCAGGAATGGACCTAACCAGTACATTAATGGTCTGGCGTTCCCCTTTAGGTTGGTAAATAGAGACTCAGCCAGGTGGCATTGGGATAGCAACAATACCAAGGTTATATAAGAGAGAGACCAACCCTTCTAGAGTGTTCTGCTAAGTTCTAAGCCAGGACTCATGTCATGAGGGGATGCAAGTCAATGTAGTGAAGGAGCTGAGAGACAGCCATGGAGGAAACTATTGGAATAGACTGTATGCTGTAACCTGTGGATCATGTTGTACTGAACTGTTTGCTGTGTTACCATGGAAGGAAGCCAACTAATAAAGACCATGTTGAGTTCACCTAAGAGTGTCATCTCTGGATCTCAGAGACGTCTGAAGCCAGTAAGTACACCTCCACCCACACATGCCACACTGACATGGGATGCCCTACCCTAGGTCCAAGAACCCCCCTCGCTCCCCAGAGCCCGCTACAGCTGCCATTACAGAGCTCTCACATGCCCATGCCTTGGCTTTTGTAATTTTATTTTTTTAATTTAATTAATTATTGGTATACAGCCTTTTTTATTAGCAGGAGAAGGTGCAAAAAGAAAACCCGATTCCCAGAAGAATGTCAGTCACACTGTATTTGAAAGTTATACTAAAGGCCAGCCTGATTATTGTCCCATTGTCTTGGGCTACACATTTCACTGTCCCAAACTTCAATCCATTTTCAAAAAGACCCCGCAGTTCCTTATTTGTAAAAGTATTAGAGCATTGAAGATGCAGAGAAATAAGGAGAAACAGTGAATGTGGCAACAGGGATGTGATGTAAGCACACTGTGTGCTTTACATATATCATAGTAAAAAAATAAGTGCATTGTTGTGATTCTATTTATTACTACAGGCACATAGTGTGACCAGAAAAAGGTGGTGAGAAGTGCTGCAGGTTAAGAGCATCTCAAGTCTGCCAGCACATAGTATGACCAGAGAGGAGAGTGGGGTTTCATTGCTGCAGAGGAGGCAGCCAATCAGGACGCCTGGGGAGGGAGTGGGGGGTGTTTCCGTTCTCGGTCCACTGAAGGTTGAATAAAGGACCAGGTCAGCGGGGTGGAGACTGAAAGCTGAATGAATAATTGATTTCCTTACTAAGTAGACCAACACAGAAGGAAGGAGAGCGCTGGAGGAACTCAATGTAAGATAAGCTACTGATTCTTTTGACTTGCCAATCACTTTAAAGTGGACCAAAACCCACCATGATCGGCCTGGAAATCTATAAGAATCTATAAGCATTCAAAATTGGGATGCCCCACTGTGTGAAACTCCCCAGGTCGTACCATACACTTACCTTGCTTCCCAATCCAACGTCGCATGTGTGAGCCACGGCCGCATCCCCTTTATCCCTCTAGCAGGACGCGTTCCTGCGCCAGGCATTTGTGAATGGCCGGCACAGGCACGCTCCCTGTTGGAGGGAGCTTTAGCTGTTAGGCCCATTAGTTATTTTTCTTTCGTAGTATAACTTGTAAACACACTCAGCATTTTATTTTATAGATACAAAATTTATATATATATATATATATATATATATATATATATATATATATATATATATTAGCTATGGAACCGACTACATTGAGAGGTCAGCAATTGATTATGCTAATGAATAAAATAACAAACTCCAAGAGCTCGACGCATATTTTGGAGCACCTAATGAATGGATTATGTGAAGCCCGACAAGACATAGCTTATGCCTTTTTCTACCAGAAGGTTTTCACCAGTCTCTCCAAAAATTAATAAGTGAGTGGTAAAGTGATGATGGCCACAGATACAACACACTTTCTATTATGTATTTACTGTTACTTCAAACCAAAGCCTTTTTAGATTAGCTATTTTAAAGTTATTAGGCAGTGATGGGGTTATATCATTAGTTATTCCCTCTCACTGGGGCATCCTGATTTGGGATCCTCCTGTGTGAAATCCTGGCAATTGCATTAATTCTACTAGTGGCTGATCCCACAGCGCATGCTAGGCTTTAGCTAGGCGCATCCCCATACCAGGCGTTTGTGGCAAGAGGCGCAGCATGGTAACACCATTAAGTTTCTTCTCCACACTGAAAGTGCAGCAAAGAGAAGCTGAATGGAGCCAAGTGCACTGACTCACTGCCTGTCTCCACCTGCGCAGTTGCATTACCGGAGGGGTGAGTTTTACACACAGTGAAAAAGGGGGTTTTAGTCCACTTTAATTGAAAAGTTTGGTGAGGTAAGGGCCTACCGAGCTCCAAATGAAAGGCCACTCCCTCTGACTTAACCCCTCCTCCTTACGTATCAGTCACAGTGATTGCGGCACTGCAATGTAGTGTGCATGCTCATATCACTGGGACTGACACGGGGGCGTTGCCAGTTCTCTGAAGGTGGCTGGTCTGTGGAGTCTGGGTCTGCACACCACAGGACTCGAGAATCAGTATATTATATGACATTGGAGCAATATGTAATAGCTACCTTAGACACAGGGTCAGGGCCAGGACTGAACAAACAGCCTCATAATCTAACCTCTGGCCCACTCTCAGCTCTCTGACCAGGCAGTCGCCATGACAACCCCCTGCAAGGTCTAACTGAGGCATGCAATGGATGCATTCATTTACCTCATGCTGTCCACACCCATGGGCTGACTGGGGTTAAAAAATGTTCCCCCATTACATGTTGAGTGGCAGGAACCCCCATAACAGGCTGAGTTGCAGAAACCCCCAATAACAGGCTGTGAGGCAAAAAAAAACCATATCACGCAGAGTGGTAGAAACCCCCCCCCCCCATAACAGGCTGTGAGGCAGAAACCCCCCATAACACGCAGAGTGTCAGAACCCCCATAACATATTGAGGGTCAGGGCCAGGACAGAACAAACAGTCTCATAAACTAACCTCCGGCCCACTCTCAGCTCTCTGACCAGGCAGTCGCAATGACAATCCCCTCAAGGTCTAGCTGAGGCATACAATGGATGCATTCATTTACCTCACACTCACCACACCCAGGGGAGGGCTGGGGTTAAAAAATGTCCTGGGACACACTGGCCCTTCTGCAACATGTCTGGCCTGGTATATGCTACCACCCATAACATGCTGAGTGGCAGAACTCTCCAATAACAGGCTGTGAGGCAGAAACCCCCATAACACATTGAGTGGCAGAGACGCCCCATAACACGCCGAGTGGCAGAAACCACCCATAACAAGTTGTAAGCCAGAAACCCCCATAACACGCGGTGGCAGAACCCTGATAACATATTGGGGGTCAGGGCCAGGACAGAACTGACCCTTCTGCAGCATGTCTGGCCTGGTATCTGTGACCCCCCCCATAACATGCTGAGTGGCAGAAACCCCACATAACCCGCTGAGTGGCAGAACCCCCCAAAACACATTGAATGGCAGAAACCACCCATAACAAGCTGTGAGGCAGAAACTCCCATAGCACGCTGAGTGGCAGAACCCCCATAACACAGTGAATGGCAGAATCCCCCAATAACAGGCTGTGAGGTTACATTTAATCACAGTTAAACATTTATAGGGCAAAATAGTGAAAATAGCCTGGCAACATAGGGTGACGAAACCTCTAGGTAGGCTGGCACTTTAATGCAAATTAGCACCCATGATCATGTGACTGCAGCCTCACTGGTGGTGTCACTTGCTGCTTTAGCTTCTAAGTGGCCACATCTCTGCTGCATGCTCTCTTGCCTGCCTCTGTCTCTGTGTGTCTCTCTTTTGCTTATATTTTTCAGGTATCTTCATCAACCATGACCTCCTGGGAGGCTGCCCAACTCGAAATCTACACCCAGTTTAAATTTGACAGTTATAACCAAATTTTTTTGTTGGGGAGGATTTTGACAGTTGGAATTCAAAAACAAAATTTTGGGGATTTTGACAGTTGGAACTAAAATTTTTGTTTTTTGGCGAAATTTCGAATTCTGACAGTTGGAAGTCAAAAACAAAATTTGGGGGATTTTAAAAGTTGGAATTTGATAGTTGGAACTACAAATGTTTACAATTTTTGACATTTAAAATTTTGGAAACAAAAGAATCAGCATAGCCTGTCATTGTAATAGGGTCCTGGCTGATGCTAGGGATGTCGGGAGTTGTGTTAAGCGGCCAAACTGTAATAAATGTCCATGTAAACTCCAAAAAACATTCAATCTACAAATTGAACAAAACTACAGTATTACATTGGTAAAAAAAAGCAAAACATAGGCACCCATGCATCCAATGTAAATGACCCAGTATGGTGCTTTCTAATGGGGGTGTGGACCAACTATCACTTCAGCCTCCCAACTCATAAAAAATGTTTCCCAAAGCAAAGAAAAACAATATTAAACCTACAATTAAATGACAAGTAAATGACCCAATATGTTATTTCTAATAGGGGCCTGGATCATGTGTCAGTATTTTTGACATGGCCAAACCTGTAATATGTTTTCCCAGAACACCAAAAAAACAATTGAAACATGAAATGAAACAGACTTACTGTATTTCTGCTTAAAAAAAAGCATCCAGGCATCCAACATAAATGAAGTAGTCCGTATTTCCTAATAGGGACCTGGCTTGGAATTCCAGTTGCTGCTCATCAGAGAGCAAACCTAGGCTCCGTAGCATCACATATATCCTCTTCCTTTCTTCTCCAGTTCCATTTTTCATCAAAAAATCCATTTTAAAGCAGCTTAAGGAACCAGGCTGTCCTGTCGTGCTGGCCAAAAAAAGCATCCAGGCATCCAATGTAAATGAAGCAGTCCATATTTCCTAATAGGGGCCTGGCTTAGAAATCCAGTGGCTGCTTATCAGAGAGCAAACCTAGGCTCCATAGCCACAAATATCCCTTTCCTTTCTTCTCCAGTTCCATTTTTCTTCTAAAAATCTACTTTAGAGCAGCTAAGGAACCAGGCTGTCCTGTCGTGCTGGCATTTCAAACCCCATAACAACTGCACCAACTGTCACTATAGCCTCCCAAGCAGCCATAACTGTTTTTCTGCTCTGCTCAAACTTCCTTATGCACATAGGCCTGTCACCCTGCTGAGGAGCCGGATATTTAAAGAGGGCCTGCTCTGATATGGCCAACTTTGTAATAAAACACCCAACAAAACATATTAAATGTAAAATTAGATTTAGAGCATGTATCTGATGTCAATTAGTCCCTTACACATATGTACAGGTACAATGAGAAAATTTGAGTGATTATAAGTAGTATTTTGATTAAAAATAAGCTTTAATATTTTAGTAGATGTCAGAAAAAGGAAGGGTGATAGTCTGTTCTGTGTTTAAAGAGAAGTTAAATAAATAAAAGCCTCAGCATGGCGACATCCTGATCTGTGATGCCTCGCTGCATATTCCCTGCCTGCCAAACCTGCGGACCAGGCAGCCATTACCACTTCCGCCTATGATAGCCAATCATGTGACCAATCAGGTTCACCAGGCAGACTTGCACATTATTGTGCTCCTGGTCAAGGGTGGACTGGCCATAGGGACACCCGAGACAATGCCCAGCGGGACGCTCTGCTTTGGGGCCAGTTGGAAAATGTAAACCATATAGATATAGGTACATTTAATTTAAATAGAGAAAGCATATCAAAGCCAATAAAACATGATTCAAGCATTTAGGGAACTGTAAAGGCATACATTAAAAAAAGGATACCTACCTGTGTCCTCATTGTGAGGTTCTTTCCGAGATTGGATCGCTTGGTGTCCTTGCGTGCTCCTGCTGCCTCTCATGTCAGTGATTGTGCATACGGTTCATTACAGTAACGGGAGTTTGGCAGACACAGGCACTGTGTATTTTTGGGCGATCTGGGGGATACACACAACCAGGCATTTCAAATTGGGATGCCCCCAACAAACCAACAGAAGGTACAAAACCCAGAAAAATCTTTGTGCTTCTTTAATGTGTCAGCAGGCCTCATTCTTTCAAGACAGCACATAGTCCATAGAATTACACTGATTTTAGCTTCTGCTCGCTCTATTCAAACTAAAAAGTTTGGTTAGAGTTGATCTATGAGGAACAAATTTCTTTTCAAAGCAGACAGTTGTTCAGATATTTAGTATTTATAATGCTCAGAATATGTAAATGAATGCCTGGCTAAATAATCTTTTCTTTACAGATCTGCCGTGGCTTCGGTCAGGCAAGGACCGTATAGATTTCGAGGTCATGGGTCCCGAGGCATGCCGCACACGCTGTTCCATCTGCCTCGAGGATTTCAAACTGCACGAGCCTTTGGGATTCCTAGGCTGCTGGCACATCTTCCACAAGAAGTGCCTACACAACAGCCTCCAGGACCACTACAAGTGCCCACTGTGCCGTAAATGAGCACTTGGGTACATGGTAGGTCATCTTGCCATGGCTGGTAACACAACAGAGTGTTTTTATGCTCCTTTCTTTCATTCTGTTTCAGATGGCCGTTCCATCCGCCTCTGAAGGTGAATGCGATGTCCTGATTCCACCCCCAAATCCATCCGGATGGTGAAATCTTATTATTATAAATATATTGTATTAATAATAATTAGTATATATTTAATGTGTTTATAGAATATTGTATTATATTTATATAGTATTAATTATAATAACAACATTAGTCGTTGCGTCGTTTGGGTTATGTTAGGTAAGGGTTTCCTTTAGCGCCATCTCCCGAGTCTGCCTCCAGCCAACATCTGCTTCCATGTCTCCTCCGGCCCGGTCATCAGCACCTGTCCCCACCAGCACCCGGCCATCGGTGCGTATGTGTTTGTATTTGTTCTGTGTTGTCTATGTCCTGACTGCCACTGCCACACACACACACTAACAATTATACACTGACACCATCCAGACTCACCCTGACACACCTACTTACACTTGTAGAGTGACGCTGACCTGACTGACAACCATGACCGTAGAGGTAGGGTAGATGGCACACACATAGGTTAGAACATCTAGGTAGATTAGGAACACTACACCTGCATCCAGCACTAGTAAAGTAGGGCTCACGATGGCTAGCATCAGTTAGGATAGGCCAGTGTAGTGTAGTGTAGGACCTGCCCGAAAAAGAGTCTACCTTGGCGTTGGTGGGCAGGCTCATAATCCGTTGGCCAAAAAATAAAGATAGACACTTGTGTCATGTGCTCTTCCCCTATTGTAGATCTAATTAAACTGAATTTCTAACCAGAAAGCCAAATTAAGTTGAGGGGAGGTCAGTCCCATTTGTGGCAATGCTTCCTCTCCTCCCTCACCTCTCTATTACTTGCTTACCTGTTTCAGTGGCACTTTCCCTCAGCTGGGAATTGGGAATTGGGAATTGGGAAGCTGGAGCAGCACAATGTTACATGCTAAAATCAGTGCTTCCAGCCGAGGAACGTTGTGGCACTGGAGCAGGTAAACCAGTGAGCAGCAGTAGGGCTTCCCCTATGGCAGTGCGCATGTGCTCCAAAGAGCAGTGACTGGCCTATAGGAATAATCGCTGATAACACCACTATTTCACTATTTCACACAATATCAAGTGTTTTGTTTTTGATCAATGGATTATGCTAAAAGTAAAGTGTACAGGTAGATAAATGACACATAAACTGTGTGTTTAGAAATATATTTAGACACATTTCGCATGTAGTGGGGGACTATTTGTGTTTTATAACACTTTTTCTTTCTTAACTAGACACAATAGTCCATGAGACCCCTTATACCAGTTCACAAGGCTAGCCGCAGGTGACTTGCCATTGACCCCCGGCACCCCTATTACCTGCCTCCCCGAAGCCCAGGGGGGGCAGAAGAGCCCGGGCCCACATAGGCTATGTGGGTTCGTAGGCTGCAGGGTGGGGGGGCCACAAAAGCTGTTCCTACAAACCCCCGTAGCTGGTCCCGGGCTGGTAATGCTGGGTAAGGGGGACCCCATTTCATTTTTTTGGGATTTTTAAGGGTTTTTAACCCTTAAAAATCCCTCAAAAAAATGGGCCCCCCTCCCATAGGGGGAACCCTATGTCATTTTTTTTTAAATTAACCCCTTATGTTCTGTCGCCCCGCCGCTATAAAAGGCTTCCAGCTGCAGCGGGAGAGCAGAAGCCAGATTGATCAGCGTGGGACACAAGGATGGATTGGAGGTAAGTATTAAAAAAAATATATATATATTTGTTTCTGTGTTTTTTTTTACACTTAAACCGGACCAACACGTGTTTTTACGGGTGTTGGTCCGGCTGTGTGGTCGTTGTAAGAAGCAAGAGGGGGCATCCACTATGCTGGAGCCCCCCTTGCAGACCGCCCGGCGGCCAATTGGGGGACTCCATTCTCGCCGCTGGCTCAGTATGCAGGTGAGTAAAACAGGCGATATATGCGGTTTGCTGCGAGGGGGGCTCCAGCATTGTGCATGCCCCCCCTGGCCTCTTACAACGACCACACAGCCGGACCAACACCCATTAGGGTAAAAACGGGTGTTGGCCCGGTTTAACCCCTTGTGAACTGGTAAGGGATCCATGAGACCTGCCTCCCCAAAGCCCAGGGGGGGGGGGCAGAAAAGCCCGGGCCCACATAGGCTATGTGGGCTTGTAGGCTGCAGGGTGGGGGGGGCACAAAAGCTGGACCCTCCACTCTGTTCTTACAAGCCCCCATAGCCGGTCCCGGGCAGGTAATGCTGGGTAAGGGGGACCCCATTTCATTTTTTGGGGGGGGGGTTTAACCCTTAAAATTCCAAAAAAAAATGGGAGGGGGGACCCTATGTAATTTTTTAAAAAATTAAATTAAAAATTAACCCCTTATGTTTATAGTGTGGATAGTAGTAGTATTTTATTTATAAATGTTTTAAAGTGCTATTTTCACACAAAAATATAAAAAAAAAAAACAGTATATATATATAATATAATATATATAATATATATATATATAATATATATCTATAATTTTCCTGGAAATTCCGGCAAAAATCATGGTTAAACATGGCGCAGAATGGGGGAAAATGACCTGTCAACAGAGGGTGACAAAACTTCAAGTAGGCTGGCAATTAAAAGGCTTAATAGTACCTATGCATGTTGGGTATTGTTCTGCTCGGGGGGCCCTTGCTCTTTCATTCATTTTTTTAGGGAAACCCTGTGCAACCTAAGAATTCTTCGAGGGCTTACTTCCAGAAAGGTGAGCCTACTACAACAAGCTTAACATGTCTACTTTTAGGGAATATATGGTTTATCAGGGATATTCCAAATGTAAAGGGTTGTTTTGGTTGAAGAATTGCAAGGTGCGCATTTTGTCTGCAGAGCTGAAACTTTCAAGTAAAATTACTGTTATGCGCACGCTTTACTTTGTGGTGTTTGTCAACTCTTCCCTTGACAGTACCTATGCATGCTGGGTATCGTTCTGTTCGAGGATGTTGCTTTTTGAGATTTTACTTGTTTTTTCTTGTTTGCACATAGTTTTTTTTTTTTAGAAAAATGTGGCTTGATTCTTCCATTTTATTCTTTTTTAGGAAAACTTTGTGCAACCAAAGAATACATTAAGGGATTACTTCCAGAAAACTAAGCCCACATAAACAAGCTTGGTACGCCTAGAAAGCTTGAGGTGTGTACTTCCAGAGAATATATAGTTTGAGGGGGGGTATTTCAAATGTAAAGGGTTGTTTTTCTGGAAAAACTGCAAGGTGTGCATAGCGCATAGCGCAGTTGTATTTTATCTGAAAATCTCCTAAAGCTCTGTTTCAGTTTGGGGGAGTCTCCTGGGCAGGAAAGGGTGTCTATCAATACATATGTGGTACCGCTGTGACCGGGAGAAATTGGGGTTTCGCACGCAATAAAATTGTATTGACAAACTTAAATTTTTTATTACAAAAAACACTACAAATTGCAAAAAATAGATTTTTTTTATTTTTTTTTTGCACATATTTCACCAAAAAGTATTGAGAATACACTAAAAAAAAGCCAAACAAGACATTGAAAGCTGAAGCTCAGACTCTGCTGAAAAAAACAATATATAATTTTCCTGGAAAATCCCTGGAAATCCCTTCAAAAAACAAGGTTGAACATATGTAGCGCCAAATAGTGAAACGTGGTCTGGCAACAAAGGGTGACAAAAATTCTAGGAAGGCTGGCACTTAAAGTGGACCAACACCCAGGATTTTCCACTTCCGATCGAGGTGCCCCCCTGTGTGAAACCCCCCAGAAAGCCCCTAAAATCTTACCTTATCGGCGACGGACAAGCGACAGATAAGCCGCCGCCGCCTCTCGCGCGGCCCTCTTACAGGGACACGCGGGAGGCGGCGGTGGCTTATCCGTCGCCGATAAGGTAAATTTTTAGGGTCTTTCTGGGGGGTTTCACACAGCGGGGCATCCCGATTTTGGATGCCCCACGGGGACGGAGCTGATCAGCCCGGGAATCTTATAGATTCCTGGGCCGATCAGGGGTGGGTGTTGGTCCACTTTAAAGGGTTAATGTATTGTAGGGTTTCCATCAGTGTCACGTTATCTAAGCCTTTGTCTAAGCCAGTGGCTAGGATTTTGACTATCCTGCGTTTTGGTCTGTGCCCTGCTGTGTGAAACCCCCCAGGTCACCGAAACCAACTCACCTCTTCCCGGTCCTACGGCACGGGCGCTCATCCAATCAGCACGCTCTGTTCCACTGATGTCCCGTCATTTAAGCCTTCGTCTAAGGCGAGCGGTTCTGAGCGTGCTGACGACCGCAACCCCCCGCTAGCCTCTAACAGGAAGCGTGCCCGAGCCGGCCATTCACAAATGCCTGGCGCGGGCTTGCAGCCCTGCTAGAGGGATAGCGGGGATGCGTCTGCGGCTCGCACATGCGCTGGTGGACTGGGAAAGTAGGTGAGTGTGTGGGGTGACCTGGGGGGTTTCACACAGCGAGGCGTACCAATTTTGGATGCTTCGGGGGGGGGGGGGGGGGGACTGATCGGCCTGGGAATCTTTTACATCGCCATGGGTTTTGGTCCACTTTAAAATAACTGCTACCCAGTCCATGTCCATAATAAAAGTATGTACACACATCATCCTTTATAAATGTATTTTAAGTGTCAGCTTGTTTCAAATCTGTGTAAGTTACTTGTATATTAAAGCGGACCAAAACCCACATTTTTAACTGGCATCCCCTAAATTGCTCCCCCTATGAAGAGGACCTTTTGCCAATTTTTTTCTGCTCCTGCTTTACTCTAATCCCAGATAAGGGCCCTTGTTGTGTTGCCAACACAAGAAATATTTTTTATTACATTATTTGGTGAGTTAAAAAGCTCACCAAGGTGTAAGCTGCACCCAAATGCGGGCTCACTTTTGTGCATTTTCTTTAGCATGACCCCTAGTGTCAGCAGATTCTTGAAAGTGGACCAAAACCCACCAAATTTGTGCAATACATTTGGCCCCAGCCACTGCCAATACCCCCTTCTTAGGGTGTAGAACTAAAAATTGATCTTTTCCCTTTTAGAATAGTCCTGTAAGATTGCAGAGGATCCCTCGCTATCCCTCGCTGTAAGATTGCAGAGGATCAGTCATTGCATAGGTGTGGCAATCACATCATTGCTACACACAACAGGGGCAATGAATGGAGGAGGCGGAGCTTTGCAGCTAAAACGTGAGGTATTATCGGGGATTAGATCTGGATTAGATTAGTAGGAAGAGGGAGGTTGTGATGCTGCTGTATGGAGCCCTGGTGAGACCACAGCTAGAATACTGTGTGCAGTTCTGGAGACCTTACCTGCAAAAAGACATTATTCAAATAGAACGTGTCCAAAGGCGGGCAACAAAAATGGTGGAAGGACTTAAACTTAAAACTTATCAGGAGAGACTTAAAGAACTTAATGTGTACAGTCTGGAGGAAAGAAGGAGAGGGGGGACATGATTGAGACCTTTAAATATGTGAAAGGATTAAATTGTGGGATCTGGGCAGATTTCTTGCACTATGCTTATTTATTGTGGGGTTTGTTCTTTTTTCAGGATTCAGGAGCTTAAATAGGGGCCGGTGCACCAATAATAGCCAGACTGCGGAGGTTTTGGCTTTCAGCTCCACAAAAGGTATTTTCTGCAGCTATATAAACATAGTTATAAAGGTTTGTGAGTGGGTATTTATTTTTCTCTCTCTCTCTCTCTCTCTCTCTCTATATATATATATATATATATATATATATATATATATATATATATATATATATATATATATATATATATGGCACACTGCATATTTAAAGTGGACCAATATCCATTTAACATAAAATCCCGATTGCTGTTGCCCCCCTCAAATCAGCACCACTGCCAAATGTTCATTTCCTGCACCAGATTCCAGACTCTCTGCCCAGACAACTCAATTGGCTGTCTCTCCCTCTTAGCTAGAATCCCCGCCCCCATGCCTGGAAGCCACCAGGTACCGCAGCGAAGCCATTGCCTGTGACTGGGCAAATGATGGTGCCGCAGTTGTCGAAGCCTGCCACCTGAGCCAGAGGGATGAAGGAGCCGCAGCTGCCGCCCGAGTAGGGGTAGGAAGTAACCCCATCTATTGGTATTAGGGGTTAGCCCTGGAATCCCATCTATTGGTATTAGGATATTGTCATGAGGGTCCTAGGGGTTAGCACCTGTTAGAGGTTATTGTTAGTGCAGTGCAGTCCCTTTTCTTTGGATTTAGGGGTAGGAAGTAAGCTCAGCCGCTGCAGGTAAGAAGAACCGGCCGGCCGGAGCACGGGCCACCACTACCGCCGGAGTCCTCTTTTCCTCTCTTCTGTCTGGCTTCCTGCCCACCTTCCTGGCCACCCACCTACCTAACTGCCAATCCCCCTCCCTACCGACCTACCTACTAGGTCAGCCACATTCTTGCCTGTTTAGGGGTGCGGGCATGCATGCCTGGTGGTGCATGCATGGGTTTGGAAGCACAGGGGTGCATGTGTTTTGGAGTGTGTGTGTGCATGGGTTTCGGGGTGTGGGAGTGCGTGCATGTGTTTGAGAGTACGGGTCTAGCCGTCCAATGTCACCAAGCAAATGAGAGAGAGGGAAGGAGCACAGCCAGGATGTCTGAAGCAGGATTTTGAGCTGACAGACCCTGCTCATTATGCTTATTATGTTTATTATTATCCAGCGCCACAGCTCCAAAGGCCACGCCCACTTTTTTCTGAGGAAAAATCATAAGCTAAAGCTGTAAACCTCAATATTTTAGCCATTTCTTCTTCAATTTAAATATCACTTTAACCCAAACAACAACACACTTTATAATTTAACTTTAACTTATATTTTAATAGCTTAATATACGATGCATAGAGATGATACAGTCCAATGTTTTATGTAAATGTCATGTAATGTAATAAATGTAATAAAATATTGTATATGTCTTCAAGTTAAATAGTAATGCAAACATAAACCAAATGTTGCAGCAAGCAGTTAAAGGCAATTTAAGGTCAATAATAAGCATCCGAATGCAGTAATAAAACTAAGCTGATAACAAATGGCATCATTGTCATGTGACACTAATTCATGCAAAATAATATTTTGCTATTAAGCACATACATCTAAGGCAGTTTCACGAATTCTGCCTTCCAATTTACATATTATTTAAGTTATGGCGTTATATTTATAACATATTTATAAAAGCGGGAGGAAGAAGTAGTTGTGGTGTTGTCTGTAGCAACCAGTCATTGGTCATTTACTGTAGAGGGACCCTGTAAAAACATGTTGTAAAGACACATTTCACACCCATCATTTCATCAAAAAAAAACATTCGCTATCCAGTCAATTCCCTCTTAACAATACATTAAAATTATAGATTTATTTCTAGAATAATTACAACACTAATAGAGATAATGTGATACAAACTATATTAGTTATTCATGAATTATGGCAAGTGGGTTTTGGGTCATTTAAACTGCATTTGATTTGCATTGTATTTCAGTTGATTGACTTTGATTGAGCCAGCTTAAAGTGAACCTATACTCAGCAGGGTAGTTTATGTCATCACCTTCTATCCCCAGCCCAGTGCCCCAAAACAGCTTGTGTATGATGTCGGATGGCAGCCATATGGTAATTTATTCAGCTCCAAGGTAAACTGCCACTTAATGGCAATTGAGGTTGTACTGCTGTATTGCAAATATTATAACTGATAAGGCTGACTCCCAATGCTGAGTTGTTTTAACTGCTGTTTAACATTGCTGGAAAGCACTAGAGACAATATGGCCATCCATTCGTACAGTAGATTGCATCCGGTTTGTGTTTTTATGAATATTGGGCAAAGGCTTTAGTTAAACAAAGAAACAGGCTGTTTCGGGACACTGGGCTGGGGATGGAAGGTGATGACATAAACTTCTTTTCTAGGTAAAGGATCACATTAAAGCAACAACCCACTGAAAAAAGCACTGGAGGTTTCTTGAATTAGGCAGTGGATGGGTATCCTGACGAGGAATGTCTCCAGCTTAAAGTGGATGTCCAGTCTGTGCCTGATTCCCCGACCTAGCCTCAGGAGGGAGGAGGCAGGACAGGGGGGGTTAAGAAAATAAAACTCCTTACCTGTCCCAATAACCTAGCTCTGTCTCCAGCACTACAAACAACAGATGCAGAGTGGATGCACTGAGCGCCCACCCTTCCATTCAAGTAAATTGGTGGGCTTGTGTGCACATAAAGCGGAGGATGCCGCTGTTTGCATCTCATTCAAGATGGACGCACTCAGCTTTGGATTCGTCAAGGCAACTGTCTCTGGATTATGGCCTCTAGATAAGGCCCCCCCCCCCCTATCTGGTCTTAGCCTCAGGGAAGGAGGCTAGGGCAGGGGGTCAGGCGGAAATTGAATAAACACTTTACCAACGACAGAAGGCTGAATTGTGGCCTGAAAGAGCCACCGTCAGCCAGTGATATCCTAGAACAGGCACAATGCTGGGAGTCTGCCAGCCTGGCGAACCCTGTGTGTCCGCAATCCGGTGGGCAAAATGAGGGGTCACAGAAGATAGTAAGTAGTGGTGCCGGCATTTGGGTGCGTCCCCCATGCCTAGGTTAAATCTGAATTCTACTGAAAATTAAACCCCCCATTATGCCTACCTCTCCTGTCACTGAGGCAGGATGGGGGGGTTAAAAAAACCCTAACACCTGATCCACGTGTCTGTGCCTTCCTCGCGAGCCTGGATGGCAGCCACTAGAAAAGACACAAAGTGGCACCCCCCACACAGCACTGCTTCCATGTAGCCGTGACTCGCTCCTGAGCCCAGCCATTCAGATAGGCTGGGGCAGCAAAGCTACATGAAAATCATGTGCACTGGGTCACTTCAGCCGCAAAGCTCGGGATCAGCCAATCTGTCATGTCAAAACTGCCAGGTGGGCGTGGCCTCAGTGGTGGAAAAAAAAACGGCCACCGCCAAGTCGGCTGTATCGCTCAGGGTGCTCAGGGGGGAAGGGGCAGAGAAAGGGTTTGTGCTGCACCCAAGCCCCTGAACCCCACCAGAAGCTCTGTGTAGATGCACAGTGATTGGTTGACTGAGAGCCACTAAAGCTTCCAGTGAAAGCTTCACTGGAGGCTGCCGCTGGTAACCCTGGGAGAAGCACTGCGAAAAAGGGCTAATCATTTTTTTTTCAACTTGGGCAGAGGGTGGTAGCAGCCAGTTTCTAACTGGACTCCCGCTTCAAGAATAAGTTACAAAAAATATGTACAATGGGTATAGGCTACATAAATTACACATGTCCATGTGCAATGGAACAGCATTTAAAAAAAATGAAAAAAACAACCTTAAAGCAAAATAAAACCTTGGACTATCCCAGGTTTTATTCTGTGTCTCGTGGGCCTCCTGATTTGGGATGTCCCGCTCTGTGAAACCTGCCAAAACGCCCTGTAAAACTCACCTGTTCCTGGTCCAGCGGTGTATTCCATTCGGCAAACGGCTCTGATGTTCTGCAATGGAGAATGGCGCAAACCCAGTGTCAGATCAAAGAAGCAGAGGATGCAGGGGATGCGGATGCTCTCCATTGTAAACAATTAGAGCAGTTTTCCAAATTACGGCAAACTTTGGTTGGACCAGGGAAAGGTAAGCTAATAGCGGTGATCTAGGGGGTTTCACACAGCGGGGCATCCCAACATTTTTCAGGACAAGGTATCTAAAAGATTTCAGTGCCAGCCACTGGCCTTCCCTCGGGGCATCCCAATTTAGTAAACACTTTTTTCATGATTTTGTTCCTCGGTGCAAATCAGCACCATACTTAACTGAGGTGTTTTCTCATGAGATAAAGTGTTTACTCACAAAAAACATAAGTAAAAAAAAAAAAGGTCTGGGCAAAAGAACTCCAATACATAATTATTCAAATACTGTCCAAATTCTTGTGTACGCCAGCCCTTAGACAGGATTTCCTGTAAAAGTAAGGCACTATCTGTACCCAGTTAGCTACAACACCCAAATCGTTTAATTGTCAGAAAATAAATGAATTAGGTTGGTAATCTGTACGCCCTTTGGCTTGTTATAAAAACACATGCTATGTCCATAAATATAGTGAGTTGTGGTCCTCCCAGATCCTCCAAAATCCAGATTTCAACCCTTATAGGCATTTAGTTAAATGACAGAAGTAGAAAATGTAAGTATATAAGTTGTAAATCTCTGAGTCCGGTGCTTTCTAGTTTCTAAACAACATTGAAAAAATGACTGAGATCCGATTGGTTGCCACCAGTAAAACCCATTTTTGCAATATTAAAAAAAGGCCTGAATCATTTTCTGAGGCCATGTATTTGATTTATGGCCATTTCTTTGTATTCCTGAGGATTTGTGCATTAATAAATTTGTTATCAGATAACAAGTAACTGTGGGATGCAGTAAGGCAGTATATGTACAGCATTGGAATCTTAGCTGCACAAATGTCAGTTGTGCTTTATTCCGCCTTTAAAATAGTCATCTAAACTGCTGTCGTTTGGTAATACAGATTATCAGATTTCCTTTTCTTTTCTGTTTTCATAAGCATTAAAAGCGTGCAAAAACTATAAAATATTTTAAAAAGTTGTTTATAGCTGTATGGCCACAGCAAATACATTCACGATACAATACATGGTACGATTTTCCCATCGTATTGAGCAGCTCCCTAAAAAACAGAAAATGATAACAACCATTAGAATTCAAAGCCTAACATAATAACAGTCATTGTAAACAGCAATAGACGTGACTATGTGTAAATGTTTGCTATTGCTAAACATACTTTTGAGGTTTTCTTTGGCACTGAATGGCATTTGTGTTTTGTACAAAACAAGTCTACCTAGAGATGTTTACACAAGTTATTGCCACTTACTGCATGGTAAGAATCGGGGTTCCAGAAATTACAAATCTAATGCTCCCCCTTGTACATAGGACAAAGGAAATACCACTCCTTCTATCCCCTGATTCACATAATATTGCAAATATGATTATATAGTAATTTATAATACGTATAATACAGGGCTCAGTGGGATACACACAGCAGGGCCTTGGTGGGGGTAGCCTAAGCTAGAGGCCAGGCTCCCTGCTATTAGAGTATACCTTATTTTAAAAGGGGACAAGCCGGCCGCAACTGCATGGTCTGTGGCTCCGCCACCCTTCTCCTCACTAGCAGCGTTAGGCACTGCCATCTCGTGTGGTACCCGTAGGTCCCTGCTGCATATACAGATAATCGCCTGGCAGTTCCTGTACTGCTTCCTGGTTCTCCTGAGCCGAGGATCAACTCCAGTGTGGCTGCCACCCCATGGTTTTCCCTGGTCACGTAGGGCCCCAGGGTTAGCCCAGGGATAGGGTTCCTCCTTCGGACATGGCGGACAGGGTGGCTCGGTTGGAGAGCATGGTCAGTGGCCTTCCTCAGCAGGGGCATCCCACCCAGACAGGAAGTCTGTCTCTGCCCACCCAGACAGGAAGGCTACTGCCAAACATAGGCATTTTCAGATGGAGTCCTGGGAGGATTCTAGCTCCTACATCGAGGAACTATTAAGGGTTCAGGATCTAGTTCCAGCTGGTCAGTGGGGGAGGTGTCGTCCGACAGCGGAGAGGTTCGCACTGCTCGACACTTCTTGAACTCGCTATGGAGGTCTTCTAATACATTGTGCTGGCTATGGAGGACTTGGTGTGTCTGGTGGCTGGCTTTGCTGCTCACCTTGCAATGCACGGTCTGGCTGCAACAGTGGTCAGGCGACACTGCTTCTAAGAAGATGCTTACTGGCCTCTTGTTTTTGGGGGTCAACTTTTTGGTGAGCCTCTGGATGACCTGATCCAGAAGGTCACGAGTGGGAAGGCCTCTACAGAATCGGAAACGGAGGACCTCTTTTCACTGAATTTTCATTCCTTCCGGAAGTTTGGAGGTTCGACAGACTTCGCTTTTCGGTAAGCAAAAACCATGGGGAAAGCCTAGACCCCAAGGGACCAGCTGGCACAAGCCCTCAGCCGAGTCTTCTCAGGGCTGACGGGGGGTGTCTTTTGCACTATGCGCCGGTGTGGAGAGAATGGATATCCAACGCCTGGGTTCAGGAGGAGTTTCATCCGGATACAAGATCGAGTTCTGCACCAGGCATCCACACAATTTGTGGCGTCCAAGCCGTTCCGAGTCACGGAACGGACGGCGACTCACAACCGTGCAATATAGCTCTTGCTGGACCGGGGAGTTGTAGTACCTGTGCCCCCCTTAGAGCAGGACTGTGGCTTCTACTCAATACTATTTGACACCCCCAAGAAGGAGGGGCCTGTTCGATCCTGGATCTCCGAAATCTAAAGAGTTACGTTCGGGTGTAGAGGTTCAGCATGGAATCTCCAAGGTCGGTCGTGACGTTGCAGCAACAGGGGAATTTTCTGGCAATGGTGGACATAAAGGATGCTTTTCTGCATGTTTCAATCTTCTTGGGTCACCAACAAATCCTTGTGCTTTGCGGTGGGTGCCTGACACTTCCTATTTGTGGCACTGTGGTTCGGACTGGCCACTGCCCCACAAGTGTTCACGAACATTTTGGCAGTGGTGATGGCACTCCTGCGGAGGCAGAGTGTGCAGGTCTCCCCCATACCTGGACGACTTGCTAATCCGAGTCTGATCACTGGCAGAAGCACTGTAGGATATTCAGACAGTCCTGTCCACGCTGGAACTTTTCGGATGGGTGATCAACTACCCCAAGTAGCAGGTAGCTCCCTCCGGAGAGGATCGAACAGGCCCCTCCTTCTTGGGGGTGTCAAATAGTATTGAGTAGAAGCCACAGTCCTGCTCTAAGGGGGGCACAGGTACTACAACTCCCCGGTCCAGCAAGAGCTATATTGCATGGTGGTGACCTATTTAGGTATGACATTGGATACTCAAAGGGCACAAGTCCTTCTTTCGGGTGCAGACGTGCACGCCTCTTCAGGAGGCGGTGAGGTCTGTGCTGACAGATGAACATTTCATAATCAGGCAGGTCATGCACCACCTTGGCTCGATGGTGTCTACACTCCAGGCCTCTACAAATGCTGCTCCTATCGAAATGATGTAGGAATGTGCAGCGATCCCTGATTTGGTGGCTGGACCAGCAGTCGCTGGCAATGGGTCGATTTATTCCTGCTGGTCGGGTGGGTCATCCTAACCAGGCGCCAGTCTGATGAGTTGGGGTGGTGTTCTGGACAACCAGACTGTTCAGAGTGTCTGGGACCAGTGGGAGCACAGTCTTCCAATCAATGTGTTGGAACTGAGGGCGATTCTGCTGGTTCTCAGGCATTGGTCTGCCTAGCTCCAGGGCCTTCCGGTCAGGGTACAGTTGGACAATCCTACGGGTGTGGCGTACATAAATTATCAGGGTGGTACCAGGATCTGGCAGACGTTCCAGGAAGTGAGTTGCATAATGAGGTGGGGGGGACTTCACATTTCGGTTCACATTCCGGGGTGGCGAATCTGCAGGCCGATTATTATGCACTTCTTAGTTACAGTATATTGAAGATATAGCAAATTAATCTGGCGGTATTATATTGCCCTGGTGGTCAGCAGTGATTACTGGTACTTCATATAGATTATATTGCGTGTGAGTGAAGATGCATGCACAGCATCCTTATATCAAGCATACAGGTCAGATTCAGATGTGTACCATAATAAAGTAAAAAATAAAGTGCAAAGGTTTTGTCATAGCATATAAAAATGGTCAAATAGGTTTTACCCTCAGTAAGTAGCAATATCAGTGAGATTGTTTCGAGATGGTTAAACCTCTTCCACAGCGGAGCGATCATCCATATATCCACATACACTATAGCAGCATTATATCTTTAGGAGTGTGCCTATTCCATAAACCTCTTTTAATGAACCTTTTTTTGTGCAGCAATCTGAATTGCCCTGGGAGGGGTTGCATATGACTCCCCCGATTTCCTGCAGCTTGCTGCAGATGCTGTAACAGGTCTTCAAAAGTTGCCATTTCTTTCTTTTCCATTATTCCACAACCAAGCACAAGTGTCGTCACATGACTGCCCTGTTTCCTTGGCACTCTTGAGAGTGAGCTAGCCTGGCAAGCCACAGTGGTCAAGCTAGCCAGGCTCAGTTGTGCTGGAAGCATGGAGGGTCAGGGATGGCAGTGACCACATTTGTCCCACTTTAGAAAATCAAAAAATTCTGTGAAATACTCACCTGTAGAATTGGTATTATACGTATACAGTACGTCCTGCTCCAGATATAATACTTACACTTGGGTTATCCTCCGCCAGAGGGCACTGTGCACTGCAGACATGCAAAAAACAGGCTCCTCCCGGCCCTTCATATACCCGGGGACCTCCCACAAATCCCCAGCATTGAAAAGCAGTGAACAAGAAGCCGGGAGAATCTAACCACCAAAAACTGGAATAACAACAATGTAACAATCACCATACAGGGGATCCACAACAATGCAAAAAAAACAGGGTGGGGTGGAGCAGGACGTACTGTATACGTATAATACCAATTCTACAGGTGAGTATTTCACAGAATTGTATTATTCTAAGTATACAGTACGTCCTGCTCCAGATATAATACTTACACTTGGGACATCCAATAGCAGCGTCCATAAAGTAGGGTGGGATCCCCAACAAAAAAGGCACAGCAGACAGTAAAAGCACTGTCACCTGCAAACCTTGCTACCAAGAGCGACATGAGCAAAGGCTCTAACGTCAACATCATAAAAACCTTTGAAAAGGTACGAACAGAAAACAAGTAGCGGTCTAGCAAACTTGTTCAACAAAACCTGGTGCTAAAAGGTCCAAAGATACCAAGGCACCAGTAGAATCAGAAATAAAGTGAGAAGAAGATTCTTCCCCTTAAAGGAATAGGCCTGAGTAACAGCCTGACAAGATCAAACGCTAACAGTAGCCCAGGAAGAAGCCGAACCTTCCCTAGGACCAGAAGGGACAATCCATCCAAGTAAAGGCTAGGACAAAGGCCGCTTAACCCCTGGAAGCAGATGAGATCAGGCACATACAGATGTAGGTGCCCACAAACCCCAAGGGGCATCAGTCCCCCTAAGGGACAAGAGACAATCCAGGAAAAAAATTCCAGCACCTGTTGAGGGAACGTAGATCCCCTTGCCACAGTGTTACTAGGAAAAGCACAGAAGAAAGACAAAAAGTCTTGGATACATGAGCCTAAGACACCACCTTAGGCAGAAGGTCCGGCGTAAAGCGGAACACCACCTCATCTTGGTGTATATAACAAAGAACGAGGGCTAGCTAAACAGAGCCACCCGCTCAGGCACACGTCTGACTGAAGTAACAGCCCCCAGAAGGACAACCTTGTGGATAAGAACAGTCAGACAGCATCCGGAATAGGTCCAAAGGGGAACACCCTGCAAGGCAAACAGAATAAAATTCAAATCCCAACAGGGACCCTAGAACTACGTGGGGGATGCACCTGAGCAATCCCCGAAAGAATGCTTAACCAAGGAAAAAACTGAGCAAAGACTTCTACAGGAAGGCAGACAGGGCAGAACCTGAACCTCCAGAGTACCGAGTTGGAGAGCCAACTCCAACCCATGCTGTAATGGGTTGGAACAGAGAGCGCCCAACAGGGGAGAGACCAAGACTCACACCAATCATTATGGGTACGCCATACCCCACAAAAGACGGAAGAAGAAGAAGAAGCCAACTCCTAGGCTTCCAGTAGTCACAGTCACCCAGAAGATAAGCCCGTCTCCATCAAGGTGGATGAATCAACCGTCAGGCCATCTAGACCAGAGCCTGAAGATTGGGGTGAAATAAAAAAGGGGACCTGAGTAAGCAGATCAGCACTCCTGACAGAACGTACAGGTCCGCTGTCCTCAGTACCACATCTGCAAACCACACTCCACTAGGCCACCCAGGTGCCACCAGTATCACTGGTTCCCCCTTCCAGAGCAAACTTGCTCCAGAACCCTGCCTAGCAGGGTGAATGAAGATAAGACATACAGAACAGAATGTCCAGCCATAAAGTTACTAAGCCTCATGACCAAAGTCTGAATAATCTGAGACAGGGAAAAAGGGCCTAGAACCTATGATAGTGATGGGGCCCAAAAAGATCCACACTAGATGGATCACATAGTGACACAAGAATTAGCACATCCTGTCACAGAAGGACATCCACCGGAGCAAATCTCGCCGATATGCAGGGAACTCTGTCCTCCACCCAGATCAGGATCAGATACCTTCCTGGATCATCCTGCTCCGAGTCCCACACAGATAATTAATACAGGCCACTGTCGTCAGACAGACCAAGAGCCCCCAAATAGACAGGTCCCGCAAAGGAGTAGTCCAGCGAGATAGAGCCGACCTGAAAGCCTACCGCTTCAAAAATAGATAGGTGAATGGACCCCTAAAGGTCCCACCGCCCCCGGAACCACAGGGGATTTTAGAAGAACCCCCCCCCCCGTCAATCCTGATAGATTTGGTATCCATCTACAGGAAGACGCAAGGAAGGGGGTGCCCCCTGACTGGTTCCTTGAGTACAACCGTCTCAAGAGGAACCACCGTACCCAGGGGAAGGGTACACAGACCCAGCTCCAGGGAAGCTGGAACCCTGTCCAGCATTTACAATATAAGTTGCAGAAGAGCCCAAGGGCACTGAGCATAAGGGACAACCTCTGAGCAGCCACCAATAGGCCCAACAGCTGCAATCCAGCCTAGTGAAGAGACGGGGACAGCAATGAGGGGCCGAGCCCATGTAACCAGATGTCCACTTTATAGCCAAGGAAGCAGGTTCCTGCCTGAACTGAATCCAAGTTCAACCCTAGGAATGGAGATACCAAATAAGGGGACAATGAGGAATTGAGGTGATTGAGCACCCATCCAAATGACTCCCAAAGGACACCACCAGCCGAGTAACAAACTCGGCCTGACGTAGAGATTGGGAAGCAAAGAAGGACGACCAGGTAGTTCCTCGCGCGGACGCCCCCTTGGTCTCATCAGAGACATCACCCCCGTCATCGCCGTGGCGAGCACTCTGGGAGCAGAAGAGATGCCAGATAACAAGGCCACAATCAGCAGTGTTGGACCTCCAACACTAACCTGTAAGATCCTCGGTGTCCAGAAGACACAGTGGCAATGAAATAAGCATCTTAGATCTCCACAGACGGCAAGAGGCCCCTGGAAACAGGGCGCTGGCGGCCCAACTCAGAGAAACCATGCAGAAACTGCCTGTGAATGTAAATTGCCGAACCTATGGAAGGCCAGAATGGGCCAGAGTGCCTCATCCTTTTGGGGAAATGTGGAAAGGTTGGTGTAGAGGCCCCTGCCTCTGCCTGATAAGGGCAACCTGCAAGTGACCCCAGACCTCGCAGGCCATGCATGGCCTGCGCCAACACCTGAAGAGAGACAGGGACCAGAAGCACCCTGAAAATCTCGGGAAGGGACCAGCCAGCAAACACTATCCTGCATCCAGAGGAAACTACCTCCTGAATGCACCAGAACGAGGCCTGACGCCTCCTGATAGGAGCAAGGTGCTGCGGCCATCCCCTCACCCAGACGGGCGAGGGCGTTCCATCATGCTTGGGGGGTTTTGGTGAAAGATTTGGACTTAGGGGCGTTGTCTGCCACTCCTGGGGCAGGAATCTACACCAAAAAGCTGGAAGGACACCCCTGGTTCGTGTTTGACACTAACATAGGGGGGGGGGAGGGGTGCCCCTGCCCCGAGGAGGCCAAGACAGCCTTCTGCGAAGGGGTGTTTTGCCCTTTTTCCCAAACAGGTCCAGACGGGCCCCAAATAGGCGTTGCCCTCTAAAGGGAAGCCCAGTAAGAGTCTTTTTTGTAGCATCGTCAACACCCCACTGTCGCAGCCAGACCAAGCGGCGTATAGCTACCACAAGGGCAGAAGTTCTTGCACACATCCTAATGGTGTCATCCAGCGCTAAAAGGATAAACCTTACAAATACATCACAACTGGAGAGTGCATTAAACACCTCCCAAGGGAGAGCCTCAGGTTGATGATCAATCATCTTTCTGATGAGGGTCCTAGCGGCCACTGCAGTGATGGCCGAGGCACAGACCGGGCGCAGAGCCGTCCCTGCACAAAAAAAGGCGTGGGAAGCCAGCCTATCAATGCGCCGGTCCTCTGCATCCCGAAGGGTATGATAAGTAGGGGCTGCAATAAAGGGGGGTTAAGAACCCCTATGATCGGTGCATCCACCACGGGAGGTGATGACCAACAGTTAACCACATCAGGGGGAAAAGGGTATTTCCAATCCCAGTCCCCTGGAAGTTTACTAGGGGATTCCCATTCTTTGAGTACAAGAGCCTGGAAGTGATCCTGCTCCAGAAACTCCAAGCGCGGCATCGCTGTATGGAAACTCTCCCTTCTAGGCCTGGGAGCCTCACCAGGGAGAGAGATAGACAAGACCTCGAAGATCTTTATCAGTAATTCATCAGTGTCACACAGGCCCCAGGAACCAGGGCCAGTATCATCGTGACTCCTCGGCCCCTCGTCAGATGAGCCTGAGTCAGAAAACAGCTCACCTTCATCAGAAAGAGCAAAACCCTGCGGAGTAGTGAACTGCTCAGTTCCCGAAGGAATGGGCGAAACCGGAGGCGTCAGGGACCGCTTCTTACCCAAGCGCTCTGCCAACCTCGAAATAACCTGATCAGCCGTAGGCAGTCTGCGCGGCACGACTTGAGTCGAGTGCGACTCATCAGGAGTGAGATTTAAGCACGGGGAGACAGGTGTATTGAAACAAGGCGAAGCCACTGGCAACCCTGACTGCAGGGCCAGTACTTGTTCAGCACAGGGTCCGCAGACCCGTGCTCTGTCCGCATCAGCATGGGGTTGACCACACGCTGTACACAGCCGGTCTTGTCCCAGAGGGACCCCGGTCACATAATTCTGAGATGCCTCCATATGGTGATTATCAATGCAAATATGCCAGCAGGGATTTATGCAATAGGCAACCCTGGATGTCCCAAAGTCCCGCTAGGAATGTGGGAGAATTTTTTGTAAGCCCGCTATAATTTATGTTAGGCCGGGAGAAGCCACCGGAGTCTTTGACGTCTGAAAGACAGAAAGGGAATAAGAGGTGTCAGGGCCATGCGCAGCAGAAAATAATACTAATGATGAAATCACCCGGGAGGGCACTTACAAACCTGGGGAGGAGGAGGACCGCAAACACGCGCGCGCGCGAAGATCAACAAAATGGCGCCAACCAAACCTCGAAGGGCGGGCCCAATCTGGCCGTGACGCGAAGCGCGCCACGCCAGGTCCCCGCCTCCCCCAAAGAGCACGAAGCTCTGAGGCAGCCGTCCAGGCTTGACAAGCCAAGTATAGGATATGCTAGTAAAAGCATCTGCTAATGGATACTCGTAGAGTCTAACAACACCGCCACCCAGCACAGTAAATTTTAATAAAAAAATGAGAAGGCGAAAACGGCGGCGGCCAAAATAAGAAGAGCAAGCAGCACGGCTCTGACACACAGTTGCCAGTCAAGGGCAATACTACGGCCATAAGCGTGACAATACAGTACACTGAGACCGCCAAACACACACACACACCCCACCTTTATTTTTCTCCGAATACGGGGGGAAAGAGGGAGGATGGTGACCCTTTACACAGGGTCCACTGCTACACGGGGCATGGGCATAATGCGGGAGGGACATCCACTAGAGGCTCACCATCAGCCTAAACCGCCTACCCTTTGGTGGGGGACTGCAGTGGAGCGTAGCTCCATAAGCACGCATGGTGCTGCCTACCTTCACCCGACCAGCGCAGCCCAGGCTGGGAGGCACATCACAAGAGGACGGGTGGAAATAGTCCAACAGGGCCGCAGGCTGTAATAGCCCCGCTCACCTGCGAGAGAGTGAGACTTCATATCTTCGCAGTCAGCACTGCAGGGAAATCTGGGGATTTTCGGGAGGTCCCCGGGTATATGAAGGGCCGGGAGGAGCCTGTTTTTTGCATGTCTGCAGTGCACAGCGCCCTCTGCCGGAGGATTACCCAAGTGCAAGTATTATACCTGGAGCAGGACGTACTGTATACTTAGAATAGCTTAGAGGAGCATTCCTCCTGATTACAATGGTACCACATATGTATCGTTCCTCTCCGGGGGGGGGGGGGGGGGGTTATATTCAAGGGTTAAACCCTTAAAGGCCAGGCTCCCGCTATGTGGGCTGGTAGACCTACCAGCACGCATAGCCCACATGGGCACCGGGCTCTTCTGCACCCATCGGGGTTTTGGGGATGCAGGTAATGGGGCAGGGGGACGTTGTGGCAAGTTACCCGCTCTGGGTGCTGTCCTGCGCCGTCTGATCCCTACCACAGACCGAAAGTGATTGATGGAAGCCGGGAGAAGGGCACTTAAAAAATTTACTAGTTTAATCTTCATATAAATAATCATTTCCTTGAGTTTACATAAGTTACCGTCAGTGGAGCTGTCCCAGAATGAGGAAGTTGCAGAGTGTAGTCCTCCTCCACGTTTTTGCATAACGGTACAGGTTACTAAAAAAAAAAAGAAAAGTCAGACAGGGCAAAACATTAGATTTATGAACAAGCTCCAACATAATGGAAACCATTAGATCAAAAGCTAGCTAGCTAAAACATTTTTAATTAGTCTCACAGCCCATAACAAAAAGGAATATATATAGTAAATTCTAGCAGACCCTTTACCTTAAGTACCAACTTAACCTAGGATATGCATAATCTTCGGCTGCTAACTTCAGGCCCTCGGATGGCACCACTTGGTCTTCTGCCCTCGGGTCAGCTCAGATTTTTGCGCAGCTACCAGGGCCTCTAATGTTACCAGTAGGCCCACCTTGGCCACCCAACCCTTGCTGCCTTTTCTAGCTGCCGATCATGCTTTGCCCCACACCATCTTTTCTGCTACTATGTATATAGATGTGTCCCTGCTGCTGACTGCTTTTTGCTGATTTTTGCTGCTGCTGGGTGGCCTACACATTTCCCGCTGTCTGCCTACCCCAATACATGCAAAACATGTTACCCAAAAGTGTGCAGTGCTACATTGTGCTACTCTAAATGTCACCCTGATAAGTGTGAAATGGCATGTTCCTTGTCACAGAAAAAAACTCACTTTTGTCTGTTTATCCTCCCATCAAACATTGGGCTTGAAAAAAGTTTTTCGCACAAAAGTGTTTCTTCAATTTTTTAATATCGGACCATATTCATAACAGTTCTCCTTTAATAGGGACATTGCCTTTAATTTAGAATGCCAAGACAAATCATTAAAATCTTTTTATAGGTGTGATGAAGCTGCATTTTCCTGTGACACACCCAGTCATGAATCATTATTATTTAAGAGAAATCATTATACTGGTGATGGTTTAAAGCAAACTGTTGACAGCTGTTACAAGTATGGCATAGTCAGAATAGTTTTTTTAAGGGTTTGGGCTTTTCATTATGATGCTGAAGGTTCGGATTAAAAATAATAATCCAGATTTGTGACATGGAGTCCACCTGATCTTTACTACTGCTGCTATGACAACAGAATCGCACACCCTTCCAAAGCATTCCATTCCTACTTCATCCCTCCTTGTTTATTCTCTGATCCAAAATTCCACCATCCAACTCCCACTAGACTATTAAAACATCTACTCCAGATTCAAGTTATTCGTCACTGTTTTTCATTTAATTAAAATCATGATATTATGCAACAACTAAGGATTCAGTGTTATTCAAATGCAACTCCAGGAAACGAAGTAAATTGTAAAGTAAAAGATCTTGAAACTAATTTCATTAATTAATAGAAACATAGAAAATATCACATGGTCCATCTAGCCTGCCCCAAATTATATATTTTTTCTTTATTTTATCTTCTTTTCTTACTTTGTAAATCATTTACTCATAGGGAGAAGCTCCAAATAGATCATCAGTGGCTTATCATTTTTCGGGCCCCATGAAAAGTTCTGTCCATGAGCCCTAATCAAAGAAAATTTTGTATATTGTATTTTGAAATACAATATTAATGCCCAGAGGGTTTCACACAGAGGGGCATCCTGGCCTTGTCCATCCATGGCATAGAGAATATTTGCCAATATGGCTGTCCAATTTCTACTCCCCGTGGCATCCCAAACTAGGATGCCCCACTGTGTGAAACCTCATATAATCGCCACATGCTCAGGTCAAGGCCTCACTATACCTTTAACTAGACACATACCCAGGGAAGTCATTTGTGATTGGCTGGCCCAGGCATGCCCCCAACTAGAGGTGAGCAGGGATGTAACCAGTGACCCACTCTCCACCATTCAGCTAAATAGCTGCTGTGACGTCACAGCATCTTGCATAACTGAATGGAGCTGAGCGCACTGATTCTGCAGCAGTGGCTCACGTATAGTGGCTTCCTATCTGCTGCACACTCTGCATTGTGTTAAACAGAACCCCTCACTCGCCACAGGCCGCCCTCCCACCGAATGCCATTGTATATATTTTCAAACAAAAAGTTTCTACTGATCTGAGCTTGCCTCTGGGGGCCTCATGGTGGTGGCTAAGCATGCCACTAAGAATCATGGAAGAGTGATGGCAGAAGGAGACCATATGGTCCATCTAGTCTGCCTTTATGTGTGTATGTTCTCTTTATTCTAAGATAGATGTGTGTTTATTCCAGGCATGTTACTGTTGATTTGTCAACTACCTCTGCTGGAAGTTTGTTCCAAGCATCTACTACTAACATTTTTGAACGTTGCTCCTGATATTCCCGAATCCCCTGTATTCCCTGAATCTCTCCCAATGAGAGATGCCTGCTGAATTATGTAGTCACAGGGGAAAGCTCTCATTGGAGAGGATCTGCTCATGTGCTGTTGCAGTGGGAATAGGTGAGTGTTTATCGGCGCCTGGCTGGTTTCAGACAGCGGGGCATCCCAACTTAGGATGCCCCGGGGGGGGGAGCCAGTGGCCAGCCCAGGAATCTTTTCGTTTCCAGGTCAGCTGCTGCTGGGTTTTGTGCCACTTTAAGTTTCTTCTTAAAAACATATGTCTTCTGAACCTTATTCAAGGCCGCATGCCTTCCCCTGGGGCATCCCAAATTGGGATGGTCCACTGTGTGAACGTCCCCCCCTGGACACCCATAATCACTTATCTTTCCCCAGCTAGTGTCATTGCAATGCCAAATGAAGGTGTCTTATTGATATAGATCCAATACGAAGTGTACATTTTTTGAAGAGAAAACGCTCAAAACTCTGGTATTTAAAACCCATCTCTGAAAAAAAAATGCAAATAAAAATAAAAGATACAAACCTCACCTTTGCTAATACATTTTAGTTTTGCCCCATCCAGATTTTCTATACTAACCAATATTCGAAATCTCTATACTCTGATACCCCTAAATAAATTCCAGCCTAACCAAAAACTTCAGCTAGGTAGTAAATAGTAGTCCCCCTGTGTGCCTATATTCTCTGTATAATTACAGCCTTTCTGTGAAGGCCTCACAGAGAACATTAATGAACAAACCGTATCATTAAAACCAAGGAACACACCAGAAAGCTCAGGGATAATGGTATGGTGAAGTGCATTGCTGGGTTGGGTTATAAAAAAATAGTTCTAGCTCTGAACATTCCATTATCTGTAAATGGAAGGAGTATGCCATAACTGCACCAAGAAATGGTCGCCCACCTAAAGTGACAGCCCAAGCAAGGAGAGCACTAATTAGAGAAGCAACCATGTTTCCCAGGGTAACTATGAAGGAGCTGCAGAGGTATGCAGCTCAGGTGGGTAAATATGCCCACATGACGATTAGTCGTGTACTCCACAAATCAACTATAAAAAGGTAATTTTTAAAGGCTAGACAGATGAGACCAAAACTGAACACTGTACATCACCCTAAACACACCATGGTGGCTGTATCATGCTGTGGGATGCTTTGCTACATCAGGGGCTGGGAAGCTGGTCAGAATTGATAGGAAGTTGGATGGAGCCAAACACAGGGCAATCCTGGAGGAAACCCTAGAAGCAGCAAATGACTCAGAACTGGGACGTAGGTTCACCTTCTAGCAGGACAACAACCCTAAATATACAGAACATCCAAAGCTACAACGTTTAAGGTTTAAAGTGGACCAAAACCTGGGATTTTCACTATCCTGGGTTTTGGTCCATCACCCTGGGGCACCCCGCCGTCATTACCATTTAATAATACAACGGCACAGGCACGGCTCTCCTCCAATCAGCTTCTCCGGCTGTGCATATTATGTGGATGGAGCAGCTAAATTAAATCTTTGACGCGCACATTATCAGCGTGCAGCATTACTCACATCCTTTGGCTGTGTGTGGCCATGCACAGACATTCAGTAATGTCGCACATGGCCGCGCACATCCGGTATAGCATGCAAATAATGCCACCACAGGCCGCACATGCTCTGTAGGGTCATTGGCAAGGTAAGCCTATTGGGCGACTGGGGGGGTTTCACAAAGCAGGGCCTCCCATATCAGGATGAATCAGGCGTCCCTCATATACTCTCATAGACCCCAGGGCCACTTTTGGTCCATTATAAACATAATATATATACAATGCATGTTCACACGTTGAAATGGTTGGAAAATAGTTAAAGTCCAGACCAGACCATTCCAATGAGAATCTGTGGCATTACTTGGAAATTTCTCTCCTCAAACACTCTGCATTCAATATGACTAGCTTAGGGCTATTTAGCAAAGAAGAATGAGGGAAAAAATCAGCCTCTAGATGTGCTAGTAGAGACAGACTTGTAGCCAGAAATGAAACTAAATGTGGTCCTACAAAGCAGTGACTCGGGGTGGGGGAGGGGGGCAGAAGGGTGGATACATATGAATGTCAGAAAGCATGCATCATTTTTTTTTACACTTCACAAATAGTTACTACTAGTTACTACTTTGTATTTTTTATCATATAAAATTCCAATAATGTACATTTCAAAAATTTAGGGAGTAAAAATACTTTTTCAAGGCACTGTATAGAAGATTGGGACTGGAGCTTACCAATATATTTGAAGGCTCTTTCAAGCTTTACTAGATGAGTTAGTGACTGTTCTACCACAGCAGACATCCACTCATTGACCCGAGTTTCATCATAGTCTACTTCTCCTAGGATAATGTCTACACACTTGACAAACAAAAGACAGAATAATGACAGAATAATGAACAGCTAATGAGCAACAGACTGAAAAAATTATAATTGATTTTTTTTCACAGGGCAAAAAAAATTAGCAGTTATGTAAAAATGATTCTACCAAGTGTGAAAAATCTGGTACTTGGAGTTTGCCTAAAGCGATTTCTGAGCCAAATAAACTGAATCGCTGTATTGTTGTGAGACAGATGGCCATTGTGTAATGTGTGCTGTACGGACACAACGGCAACTTGTATTATACTTACTATAATTAGAATATTCTAAGACGCTGGCAGTATCAAAACTATGAATGACTTATTACATGCAGTATCAAAACTCTTCCACAGAAATGTTATAAAAAATAACGGTAACACAATTACCTATTTACAGTTATCTGCAGTCTTAACTACCACACATACAGTATTTTAACCATATAAGACGCACTATTTTTCCCCAAAAGGAGGGGGGAAATATCATTGCGTCTAATTGGACGAATGTAAAAAAAATATATAAAAAATATATACTTACCTGAGGCTCGAGCCCGCTGTCCCCGCTCCGGCTCCACAGCGCGCACTTAATGAGGTGCAATGGCAAAGCTGGGAGTCAGAGCAGGGATGCTGTCTGTCCCCGCTCTGGCTCTCGCCCCCTTCACTGCCTCTTGGGTGCACACTGACAGCCGAGTGTTTGTGCCAGCGTGCTGAACAAGATGCGGTGGAGGGGGCGTGAGCATCCCCACTTTCGGGACAGACAACGTCCCGGCTCTGGCATGGCACCTTGTTCAGTGCGCACGGACACTCGGCTGTCAGTGCGAACAGGAAGTGAGGGCGTGGATGGGGCTCCTGTAAGTATACTTTTTTCCTTTTTCTGGGGTGTTGGGGGGAGTGTCACACTGATTAGGGGGATGCCACACTGCCTATATGGGGAACAGGAGGGGGGAATGCCACACTGCCTATGGAAATGGGAGGGGAGATGCCACACTCTCTATACAGGGAATGGGAGGGGGGATGTCACACTGCCTATATGGGGAATCTGATGGGTGGGGATGCCCCACTGCCTATATAGGGAATGGGATGGGGGGGATGCCACACTGCCTATATAGGGAATGGGAGGGGGGAATGCCACACTGCCTATATGGGGAATGGGATGGGTGGGAATGCCACACTGCCTATATGAGAAATGGGATGGGAGGGGGATGCCAACTGCCTATATAGGGAATGGGAGGGAGGAATGCCACACTGCCTATGGGAAAGGGAGGGGGGATGCAACACTGCCTATACAGGGAATGGGAGGGGGGAATACTACACTGCCTATATGGGGAATGGGATGGGTGGGAATGCCACACTGCCTATATAGGGAATAGGATGGGAGAATGCCACATTGCCTGTGGGGAATGGGATGGGGCAATGCCCCACTGCCCATGAGGAATGGGATGGGGGAATGCCACACTGCCTGTAATGGGGTGTTTTAGCACAACATTTGATTTAGAATATTTTTTTCTACCCTATGTGCGTTTTATGGGCAGGTGCGTCTTATAGAGCGGAAAATGTGGACGATTTCTAAGATGTAAATGGGGGATACTTCATAACGTAGTACAAAAAAAAATTCAGAAAACAAAATTCCTTTGAAGCTCTTTGTGATGCAGAATATAGGGAACAGCCGGGGCGCATTAGTCTTGTGGTTGCTAGAAGTAAAATTATTGGCCTCTCACAAGACTAAAGGAAAATAATGTTCTTTACAGGGACCTTTGGGCTAAAGATAAAAAAAGAATGAAAAGCCATATACTCACCCCACCACCAGTGCATCCAGTAAAAACCTACCTGAGGCGTACATGCACACACTGGTTTTTCTATAGGCTGCCTCCATTTGCAACAGATAAGGGAGGTTAGGTTGGTCTTGCACAAAACATGTGCAAGACCAATTCTCCAGTACCAGTAATTATTGCAGCACTAGACTATAAGGAGACTGCGGTTGGGAAGAGAAAGTGAGTATTTTTTTCATGGGCAAACAAATGTGGAAGGTTCGAAGACTAACAGATGCGATTATAACACCAACTATAAATTATGCCAACTAGTGATCTGGCAGCAAAATTGTGTGATCAACCAAGAAACTGGTAGGAAACAAAATGTTCAGGTATTTTCCAAAGAAAATGAGGGTATTGCTAGGAAATCTCAACCAAGTAAAGAGAAACCTTTTCCCTCCAAAAGGGGGAAATGTCCATGAATCTTATGGAGCGAATGTTTAAAAAAAAAAAAGTCTCTTGACCTTATCGACCCTCCAGTACCATTGATTGTCCTCATGCATCTGATTGTCCACTGGAACCAGGGCTGCAGGAGGATGATCAGATGCAGGTAGAACAAAGACTCTTGACACCCTGGTAAGGTTAGTGGACGGGGTTAACAAAAACTCCTTACCTCCTCTGAGATCTAGCAGTGGTCCCAGCTTCAGGTGCAGCTATCTTGGATTTGCTGCACAGAGCAGCTTCTCCACCTTAATGGTCAAGCGGGTATGCACGCAGAGCAGAAGTTGGTGCACTGGCATTGCTGGATCCCGGATGCCAGATGTGGTAAGGAGGTGTTTTGTAACTCCCACAGCTTCAGTGTGGTGATTGAAGGTGGGAATTCTGCCACACTGTCTATTGTAGAGGGATTGGGGGTGGGTTTTGCCACACTGCTTGTTATGGGGGAGGGGGGTTCTGCCACACTGTCTGTTATATGGGATTGGGGGTGGGGGAAATTCTGCCACACTGCCTGTTATAGGGGTTTGGGGGGATTCTGCCACACTGCCTATTATAGGGGATTGGGGGTGGAGGTATTGCACACCGCTTATTATAGGAGGGCTGAGGGGGATTTGCCACACTGCCTGTTATAGGGGATTGAGATGATTCTGCCACACTTCCTGATATAGGGGGGTTCTGCCCGCTGCCTGTTACGGGGTGATATGTGGGTATTCTGACACTTCCTGTTATTTGGGGGTTTTAGCACACCATTTGGTTCAGAATATTTTTTTTTCTTATTTTCACCTCCAAACATTAGGTGCATCTTATGTTTTATAGTGTATGAGTGTGTGTGTGTGTATATATATATATATATATATATATATATATATATATATATATATGCACAAGACAAATGCAGCCGAGGGAGGTCTCAGAGGAGCCAGGTCTCCTAAGCTGTGCCTCCTGGTGTATCTTTAAGATACAGCAAACCAGCTACTTACATGTAAGCTATATTTGGTCATTTTGGACCTTCAATTTTTTATGACAGAGAGAGCTCAAGCCTAACACTTATGACTAAAAACAACATTATACATTATTTATTTAGATCCCATTATGTGTTTGCTGATCTTTTAGTTCCTTTGAATGGGAACCGGGTTAAAAATTCATGTAGATCTCAGGGGAATTACAACTAGGACCTCAGAAGCTCAAGGCCCATATAGAGCAAACTTCCTTCGCCCCCTCCCCCCCCCAAATTAGAACTCCCCAAACCTTAGATTATATAAATCACATGTGTCAAACTCAAAGCCCAGGGGCTAGATGTAGCCCTCCAAGACCTTTTATGTGGCCCTCTGACAGGCACCAGACAGTGGTGGTTATGTGGCAACCCTTCTAACTGGCCTGGTCACTCCAAGGCTTTTGACACCAGCAGATTGTCCTTGTGTCAGGTGCTGCCGTAGGCTGCACTCCACTATGGAGCACAGTATCAACACTAGTCCCCGGAGTGGTGCCTATAAAAGCAGCTGGTGTTTTTATTGTAATGGGGGAGAAGAGAGTAGTGTCTGCAACTGTACTGTGTCTCTGTGCAACCAGCTCTCATCACACAAGGACACATCTGCTGCAGGGGTTCTTGATATTGCCAGGTAAAATTATTGGAAGTGCTTCCCTGGGCAAAATAATGCAGCATCTGCATATGTCCTGGGCAAAATAATGCAGCATCTGCATATGTCCTGGGCAAAATAATGCAGCATCTGCATATGTCCTGGGCAAAATAATGCAGCATCTGCATATGTCCTGGGCAAAATAATGTAGCATCTGCATACCCTGTTTCCCCGAAAATAAGACATCCTCAGAAAATAAGGCCTAGTGCCTGCTTTCGGAGGATATAGTTATATAAGTCATCCCCCGAAAATTGTATTGTAACCACTAGGGGGCGTAATGACGGGGCACGTAAGGGGGGAGCTCCAGGGAGGTGGAGGAGACGCACGCTGTGCCATATTTCCGGGGAAAAATTAATCTAAGACAGTGTCTTATTTTCGGGGAAACAGGGTATGTCCTGGGCAAAATAATGCAGCATCTGCATATGTCCTGGGCAAAATAATGCAGCATCTGCATATGTCCTGGGCAAAATAATGTAGCATCTGCATATGTCCTGGGCAAAATAATGCAGCATCTGCATATGTCCTGGGCAAAATAATTCAGCATCTACATTTTTACTGGGCATCTGTGCTGGGCAAAATAATTCTGTCTCTGTAACCATACACTTGAACCGTTGTGCTTACATTTTGTTTTTGTTGGTTATTAACTGGCCCTTTGAAGGAGACCAGAATGCTGATGTGGCCCTTGGTAAAATGAGTTTGACACCCCTGATATAGATGTAGATGTAGTAGAAGGTTGGAGTTGAGGTTTAAAATGGACACCATTGCAGAGTGTAGTTACTTTAAACGTTGCAGGCAGTAAAATAAGCTGTTACCGATGCTGAACATACCTCTTTTACAATGCAGCTGGCTTCATCTGAACTGAATGCAGCCTGTTATAAAAAGAAACACATATAAAACAGATATATACTAGACATTTACAATATATAACTGGGCAAAGTGCAATGATAAGATGCTGTAGCTCACGTATGCAGTGTACAGGGTCAGGTTTGTGGAACTGTGACTTGTTGTTAAAGGTAATAAGCTATGGCTTCCCCTTATTAAACAGACCAGGTAAAAATAACCAGCCATTACAAATGCTGACAACAGTTACAATAGCCCACATTCCCATATAGTACCTTCTGCTAAACTGACAGCCTCAAGCCACATGACGACTTTGTACACGGAGAAAAAAAACATTTATATAACAACCTCACATGACTGCACTTAGTTTTTTTTTTCATTTGAAGTCTGATATAATCAGTGGCTCTTGAAAAAAAGAACCATTAATAAGCCCAAGAATAAATACTCTGAAACAGACCTGTGCCTGGTTAGGGGGGTTAAAGTGGACCAAAACCTAGGCCCAACAGCCCTGGAATCTATAAGGTTCCAGGGCCACTTGATTCCCTCCCCCCAGGCCATCCAGATTTGGGATGCCCCATTGCGTGACACCCCCAGGTCGTCTTGTAAACTCACCTTCTCCCACGATCCAACAATGTATGCGTGAGCAGCAGCCGCTCCCAGCTATACCTTTAGCAGTGTGCACACCCACGCCAGGCATTTGTGAAAGGAAATTGCAGGCATGCTCCCTGTTAGAGGGTAGCAGGGATGCAGCCACCGGCGCATCCTTAGATGAGCCTAGATGAGATGGCATCAGCACAGTTGAGCGAGCTGATTGGTCCAGAGGCCGCGCATGCACCTTAGGACCAGGGACAGTTGAGTTGGAGTGGGTGAGTTGGAGTGGGTGACCTGAGAGGTTTCACACTGTGGGGCATCCCACATTGGCGTGCCCTGGGGCAATGGACCAAAGCCTGGGATAGTCAAAATCCTGTGTTTTAGTCCACTTTAAAAGCAGGGGTTTCTGATAAGTTACTAAGGGATCGATTCAGCGCCAGGTGAGAAAAAAATGCCACTCACTTTCACTGTCAATCTTGGGGGGTGATTAAGCAACCAAATGTACTGTAAATATAACGTTTTTTTTTTACCTGGTGCTGAATCACCCCCAAGTGGACAGTGAAAGTGATGTCCCCCACTAAAAAGTAGTGACAAATAAAAAGCAGCTTTGGGCAGCCGTACTTACCAATTCCTTGTTCCCAGGACTGGACCCACATGGTTATTGCCGCCCAATCACACTTGCTGGGCGTCTTGCACATTACCTTGGCCGCCTGCAGTTCTGTGGGAGTGCCTGGTCCCAGACTCAAGAAGCTGTATATATGAGCATGCTGGGGGGGGGGGGGGGGGGGTACGCACTGTGGGGCCTTAACTTGGTGGAAGAGAGAGGTAATTTGAGGGAAAAGTATGGACTGGAGCACCTTGGGCCCACCAGAGAAAATCATTTTGGGACCCACCAGAGCGAATTCTTCTTGGGGTCCACCATAGAGAATTGACCTTGGGTCCCACCAGAGGAAATCATTCTTGGTTCCCATCATAGAAAATTATTCTTGGGGCTCACCCTTCACAATTAGATTGTAATAATTAAAATGTGATGTTTTTTAATTAAATAACAAGCTCACAGAACACCCTGGGCAAACCAGAAATACTTTTTTTAGAATTGGATCTTTTGTAGTGCACTAAGGGTGGCCCTGGGTCAGTGCATGGAGCCCGCGGGAGGATCTTCTGGTGCTCAGGTGGGCCAGTCTGACATTTCTTACACAGCCTGCGGTTAATTTTATTTTCTGTTTTTCTGCAGACTGTTGGCACTCCCCACCACCACAATCACATCAACCAGAGCGAATAAGCTGCTACAGGGAAAAAAAAGACACTATTTTTTTTTGCCTGGACTGGGACTTTCATCATTGCCACAAAAGGTGATAAAAGACTCTAGGGCTGGGTGATCCCCCCCCCTCCTACCAGGGACATACGGATTTGGGATCCCAGGCAATATACCCTATGCCACAGCACCATGGACATCCCCATTCCCTTCGCCCTGTTCCTTTTGCCCACATAGAGCAGAAATACGCGCATTAGACCAAGGATTAAGGGGAGTATATGCCCACACCGGTGGACCATTCTTGTTCTGCTGAAGTCCTTTATAATGTATGTTTGGTCTATACTGCGCAGGATTTCACCAGAATATTATCAAAATTCTGTTCTGGTCAAACCAAATCAAATCAAAATCAAATCAAATCAAATTTAAAGTGGACCTCCACCCAAAATGAGGATTCCAGGTTAGGGGTTTATGACATTTGTTTTGCTTTAAAATGGACCAAAACCCTGGATTTTGACTATCCTGGGTTTTGGTCCTTTTCCCGAGGGCCCCCCGATCGGGGGTACGCCACTGAGTGAAACCCCCTAGATCGCCGAAACCGACTCACCTCTACCTGGTCCTACAGCGCATGCGTGACCGCTAGAAATGACATGACATTTTTCCACATACAGAATTTATGGGTACAGAGGTGATATATACCAGTAAGTTATTTTCCTTACATCTGACCCCCCCCCCCCCAGTACTTTACCTTTTTAAAGGGATTGTCCAGGCTATGTGAGATTTCTTGCATATCTGCCATGCAGAAAATTTGAGCTGCTAAATTAAGCTGCTGTTATTAAGTTGCATCCTCTTTTCTGACCCAGCTCCTGGTTATTTTTTTATGATCAATGTATTTTTGAGGTGAAAAGTGGTCATGAGAGTTGACATATACAAAATAGGGGAAAATACAGACAAGCAAAGCAGGGAGCAGCTATCCGTTCGTGCACATACAGTACATCTATCAGTGTGTCCCACACAGTCTGATGCAGGAGGGGCGGAGAAAGGCCCACCTCTCAGTGCACAAACACAGGTGGTCATGAATAAATAAAATCAAAAAGCTAAAGGGAAGAAAACAGCAACCCACTAAAAGGAATCATCTGCACGGCAGGTATGCAAACAATGTTTTTTTTTACACTTGGACAATCCTTTTAAAGTTGACCAAAACCCAGCTCGATCAATTTCCCCCTGGGGCATCCAAAATCGTGATGCCCCGCTGTGTGAAACCCCTCAGGTCACCCCATTCACTTACCTTGTTTCCTGGTCCTACGGTGCGCCTAAAAGCAGCGGTCGCATCCCGAGATCCCCCTAGCAGGGAGCGTGCATGCGCCAGGCATTTGTGAATGGCCGGGGCGGGCACGCTCCCTGTTAGAGGGAAGCGGAGGATGTGTCCCTCAGGGCACTCAGAGCCGCTGCTCTTAGATGCTCCGTGGGACCGGGAAGAGGTGAGCTGAGTCTCGGCGTCCTGGGGGGTTTCATGCAGCGGGGCACCTGAAAGGACCAAAACCCAGGATAGTCTAAATCCTGGGTTTTGGTCCACTTTAAAGCCCAAACTCAGCCAAAATATATATTTTTTATTATATTAGGGTTAGAGTTAGGATACGTTAGAACCAATGTGATATTATTATCCACAAACTGTTCATCAGACAAGCAATGGATGTCATGGGGACTAGAAGAGTACACCATTACAAGAACCTCACATGATGTGGTGCTAACTATCGTTGCTCAGTTTTGATGACATTCATTGTGACATTTGATGACTTTGTATTTTCTGATAACCTCCCCGTATCCACCAACTAAACAGAATATGAGGGGAGATATCTTCAACAGGATCACAACCATTAGAAAACAACCTTAAAGCAGAACAAAACCTCCCGACTGCCTACCTGGAATATTAAAGACAAATTCTCTGGTTTGATTCAGTTTTAAAGTGGAAAAAAACCCAGGAATTTGACTTTCCCAGCTTTTGTTCTGTTCCCCAGGCCATTCCCCACAACACACCTCTTCTTCATGCCCAGTGCACATGCGTGGGTGTGCAGATAATCAGAGCCGTTTGCTGCATTTATATCCTTCTGCAAATGGCTCTCATTGTTTTCAATGGGGAGCGTGCGTTACGACCCCCCGTGGAAAGCCGGTGGCCAGCCCTGAAATCTCTTATATTCCAGGGCAGCTGCTGGTGGATTTTGTTTTGCTTTAAAGGGTATCTGTAGTTTAAAAAACAGTATACTTACCTTACCTCTTGGCAGCTGATTCAGTGCATATGGGATTTCAAAGCTCCCCTGCAGATGTCAGCTCCTCCCCAAGAACAACGCTGAATAATTAGCATTAGGTGTTGTCATTCTAAACTCCCTCCTCTGCCTCCAGTCAGCAAGAAAGTCTCTTCCTTCATGGCAGGAAGCAAAGCAGTGAAACACACTCGCCCAGGCAGCTAAGTGCTGCTAAATAAAGAAGACTGCATAAGAGGAATACATTCACTGTAGCACTTTACTTTACGGTAAGGTTAGAGCATGTTTTTTCTTAAAGAGGAATAACATCTGGGTATTGTTCCTCTCAGACAGGGCATCCCAACTTGCCTTGTGTATCCCCTCAGGTCACTGTAAAAACTCACCTTCCTGTCAATTCCATGCCACAAGTGTGGCCGAAACCAAGCGAGCTGATTCGCTGAGCGGCCTGCTCAGCCAGCTAGCATGCTCCATTTCGCTTGCCTCCCCAGCCGCTGAGCTGAGTTGAGGCGAAGGAAGCCAAGCAGTGTTGGGTTCGATGTCCGTCCGCATCCCCTGCTCAGTCTCTAGCTGTGGCGTGTTCACACCCATTTGCACATGGCACAGTTATGCACACGGCCAAGGGTGAGTGGGGATGAGCCCGCTGCTCTGAGACGTGGTGAGTGCTTCAGAAGCAGGTAAGGAGGACCTGGGGGGTTTCACACAGCAGGGAATCCTAAATCGGGGAGTGGGACTCGGACGGCCATGGAGTCTTTTAGACACCTGGGCCTCCATTGTGCCTCCTAGTCCAGGAGGGCTGAAAAGAAAGATACTTACCACTTCTCCCCTGAAATTCCCAGCTTTGTAAAACTCACTTGATGCTGAGATCCAGCATCCACGCATACCCCGGAGCCTTGTGCATAGGGGACCTGCTGAGGCAGTGCCTGGAATACCCCTCCATTGCAATGAATGGAGTGGCGAGTGTTGTTGTGTAGCATGGGAGCCCCACTTTCTCCATTACAGTGAATACAGTGGGCAGTGTCGTTGTGTAACAGGGGAGCCCCACTTTCTCTATTGCAGTGAATGCAGTGGCCAGTGTTGTTGTGTAGCATGGGAGCCCCACTTTCTCCATTACAGTGAATACAGTGGGCAGTGTCGTTGTGTAACAGGGGAGCCCCACTTTCTCTATTGCAGTGAATGCAGTGGCCAGTGTCGTTGTGTAACAGGGGAGCCCCACTTTCTCTATTGCAGTGAATGCAGTGGCCAGTGTCGTTGTGTAGCAGGGGAGCCCCACTTTCTCTATTGCAGTGAATGCAGTGGCCAGTGTCGTTGTGTAACAGGGGAGCCCCACTTTCTCTATTGCAGTGAATGCAGTGGCCAGTGTCGTTGTGTAACAGGGGAGCCCCACTTTCTCTATTGCAGTGAATGCAGTGGCCAGTGTCGTTGTGTAGCAGGGGAGCCCCACTTTCTCTATTGCAGTGAATGCAGTGGCCAGTGTCGTTGTGTAGCAGGGGAGGCCCACTTTCTCCATTGCAGTGAAAACAAGGGCCAGTGTCGTCGTGTAACAGGGGAGGCCCACTTTCTCCATTGCAGTAAATGCAGTGGCCAGTGTCATTGTGTAGCAGGGGAGCCCCACTTTCTCTATTGCAGTGAATGCAGTGGCCAGTGTCTTTGTGTAGCAGGGGAGGCCCACTTTCTCTATTGCAGTGAATGCAGTGGCCAGTGTCTTTGTGTAGCAGGGGGGGCCCACTTTCTCCATTGCAATGAATGGAGTGGCCAGTGTCGTTGTGTAGCAGGGGAGGCCCACTTTCTCCATTACAGTGAAAACAAGGGCCAGTGTTGTTGTGTAGCATGGGAGCCCCACTTTCTCCATTACAGTGAAAACAAGGGCCAGTGTCGTTGTGTAACAGGGGAGCCCCACTTTCTCCATTACAGTGAAAACAAGGGCCAGTGTCGTTATGTAGCATGGGAGCCCCACTTTCTCCATTACAGTGAAAACAAGGGCCAGTGTCGTTGTGTAACAGGGGAGCCCCACTTTCTCCATTGCAGTGAATGCAGTGGCCAGTGTCTTTGTGTAGCAGGGGAGCCCCACTTTCTCCATTGCAGTGAATGTAGTGGCCAGTGTTGTTGTGTAGCAGGGGAGCCCCACTTTCTCCATTACAGTGAATACAGTGGGCAGTGTCGTTGTGTAACAGGGGAGGCCCACTTTCTCTATTGCAGTGAATGCAGTGGCCAGTGTCGTTGTGTAACAGGGGAGCCCCACTTTCTCTATTGCAGTGAATGCAGTGGCCAGTGTCGTTGTGTAACAGGGGAGCCCCACTTTCTCTATTGCAGTGAATGCAGTGGCCAGTGTCGTTGTGTAGCAGGGGAGCCCCACTTTCTCCATTGCAGTGAATGCAGTGGCCAGTGTCGTCGTGTAACAGGGGAGGCCCACTTTCTCCATTGCAGTGAATGCAGTGGCCAGTGTCGTTGTGTAGCAGGGGAGGCCCACTTTCTCTATTGCAGTGAATGCAGTGGCCAGTGTCGTTGTGTTGCAGGGGAGCCCCACTTTCTCTATTGCAGTGAATGCAGGGGCCAGTGTCTTTGTGTAGCAGGGGAGGCCCACTTTCTCTATTGCAGTGAATGCAGTGGCCAGTGTCTTTGTGTAGCAGGGGGGGCCCACTTTCTCCATTGCAATGAATGGAGTGGCCAGTGTCGTTGTGTAGCATGCGAGCCCCACTTTCTCCATTACAGTGAAAACAAGGGCCAGTGTCGTTGTGTAGCATGCGAGCCCCACTTTCTCGATTACAGTGAAAACAAGGGCCAGTGTCGTTGTGTAGCATGGGAGCCCCACTTTCTCCATTACAGTGAAAACAAGGGCCAGTGTCGTTGTGTAACAGGGGAGCCCCACTTTCTCCATTACATTGAAAACAAGGGCCAGTGTCGTTATGTAGCATGGGAGCCCCACTTTCTCCATTACAGTGAAAACAAGGGCCAGTGTCGTTGTGTAACAGGGGAGCCCCACTTTCTCTATTACAGTGAATGCAGTGGCCAGTGTTGTTGTGTAGCAGGGGAGCCCCACTTTCTCCATTGCAGTGAATGCAGTGGGCAGTGTCTTTGTGTAGCAGGGGAGCCCCACTTTCTCCATTGCAGTGAATGTAGTGGCCAGTGTTGTTGTGTAGCAGGGGAGCCCCACTTTCTCCACTGCAGTGAATGCAGTGGGCAGTGTCGTTGTGTAGCAGGGGAGGCCCACTTTCTCCATTGCAGTGAATGCAGTGGCCAGTGTCGTTGTGTAGCAGGGGAGGCCCACTTTCTGCATTGCAGTGAATGCAGTGGCCAGTGTCGTCGTGTAGCAGGGGAGGCCCACTTTCTCCATTGCAGTGAATGCAGTGGCCAGTGTCGTCGTGTAGCAGGGGAGGCCCACTTTCTCCATTGCAGTGAATGCAGTGGCCAGTGTCGTCGTGTAGCAGGGGAGGCCCACTTTCTCCATTGCAGTGAATGCAGTGGCCAGTGTCGTCGTGTAGCAGGGGAGGCCCACTTTCTCCACTGCAGTGAATGCAGTGGCCAGTGTTGTTGTGTAACAGGGGAGCCCCACTTTCTCCACTGCAGTGAATGCAGTGGCCAGTGTCGTCGTGTAGCAGGGGAGGCCCACTTTCTCCATTGCAGTGAATGCAGTGGCCAGTGTCGTCGTGTAGCAGGGGAGGCCCACTTTCTCCATTGCAGTGAATGCAGTGGCCAGTGTCGTCGTGTAGCAGGGGAGGCCCACTTTCTCCATTGCAGTGAATGCAGTGGCCAGTGTCGTTGTGTAGCAGGGGAGCCCCACTTTCTCTATTGCAGTGAATGCAGTGGCCAGTGTCTTTGTGTAGCAGGGGAGGACCACTTTCTCTATTGCAGTGAATGCAGTGGCCAGTGTCTTTGTGTAGCAGGGGAGCCCCACTTTCTCCATTACAGTGAAAACAAGGGCCAGTGTCGTTGTGTAACAGGGGAGCCCCACTTTCTCTATTACAGGGAATGCAGTGGCCAGTGTTGTTGTGTAGCAGGGGAGCCCCACTTTCTCCATTGCAGTGAATGCAGTGGGCAGTGTCTTTGTGTAGCAGGGGAGCCCCACTTTCTCCATTGCAGTGAATGTAGTGGCCAGTGTTGTTGTGTAGCAGGGGAGCCCCACTTTCTCCACTGCAGTGAATGCAGTGGGCAGTGTCGTTGTGTAGCAGGGGAGGCCCACTTTCTCCATTGCAGTGAATGCAGTGGCCAGTGTCGTTGTGTAGCAGGGGAGGCCCACTTTCTGCATTGCAGTGAATGCAGTGGCCAGTGTCGTCGTGTAGCAGGGGAGGCCCACTTTCTCTATTGCAGTGAATGCAGTGGGCAGTGTCGTTGTGTAGCAGGGGAGGCCCACTTTCTCCATTGCAGTGAATGCAGTGGCCAGTGTCGTCGTGTAGCAGGGGAGGCCCACTTTCTCCATTGCAGTGAATGCAGTGGCCAGTGTCGTCGTGTAGCAGGGGAGGCCCACTTTCTCCATTGCAGTGAATGCAGTGGCCAGTGTTGTTGTGTAACAGGGGAGCCCCACTTTCTCCACTGCAGTGAATGCAGTGGACAGTGTCGTCGTGTAGCAGGGGAGGCCCACTTTCTCCATTGCAGTGAATGCAGTGGCCAGTGTCGTCGTGTAGCAGGGGAGGCCCACTTTCTCCATTGCAGTGAATGCAGTGGCCAGTGTCGTCGTGTAGCAGGGGAGGCCCACTTTCTCCATTGCAGTGAATGCAGTGGCCAGTGTCGTTGTGTAGCAGGGGAGCCCCACTTTCTCTATTGCAGTGAATGCAGTGGCCAGTGTCTTTGTGTAGCAGGGGAGGCCCACTTTCTCTATTGCAGTGAATGCAGTGGCCAGTGTCTTTGTGTAGCAGGGGGGGCCCACTTTCTCCATTGCAATGAATGGAGTGGCCAGTGTCGTTGTGTAGCATGCGAGCCCCACTTTCTCCATTACAGTGAAAACAAGGGCCAGTGTCGTTGTGTAGCATGGGAGCCCCACTTTCTCGATTACAGTGAAAACAAGGGCCAGTGTCGTTGTGTAGCATGGGAGCCCCACTTTCTCCATTACAGTGAAAACAAGGGCCAGTGTCGTTGTGTAACAGGGGAGCCCCACTTTCTCCATTACAGTGAAAACAAGGGCCAGTGTCGTTATATAGCATGGGAGCCCCACTTTCTCCATTACAGTGAAAACAAGGGCCAGTGTCGTTGTGTAACAGGGGAGCCCCACTTTCTCTATTACAGTGAATGCAGTGGCCAGTGTCCTTGTGTAGCAGGGGAGCCCCACTTTCTCCATTGCAGTGAATGTAGTGGCCAGTGTTGTTGTGTAGCAGGGGAGCCCCACTTTCTCCATTGCAGTGAATGCAGTGGGCAGTGTCGTTGTGTAGCAGGGGAGGCCCACTTTCTCTATTGCAGTGAATGGAGTGGCCAGTGTCGTTGTGTAGCAGGGGAGGCCCACTTTCTCCATTGCAGTGAATGCAGTGGCCAGTGTCGTTGTGTAGCAGGGGAGGCCCACTTTCTCCATTGCAGTGAATGCAGTGGCCAGTGTCGTCGTGTAGCAGGGGAGGCCCACTTTCTCCATTGCAGTGAATGCAGTGGCCAGTGCCGTCGTGTAGCAGGGGAGGCCCACTTTCTCCATTGCAGTGAATGCAGTGGCCAGTGTCGTCGTGTAGCAGGGGAGGCCCACTTTCTCCATTGCAGTGAATGCAGTGGCCAGTGTCGTCGTGTAGCAGGGGAGGCCCACTTTCTCCATTGCAGTGAATGCAGTGGCCAGTGTTGTTGTGTAACAGGGGAGGCCCACTTTCTCCATTGCAGTGAATGCAGTGGCCAGTGTCGTCGTGTAGCAGGGGAGGCCCACTTTCTCCATTGCAGTGAATGCAGTGGCCAGTTTTGTTGTGTAACAGGGGAGCCCCACTTTCTCCATTGCAGTGAATGCAGTGGCCAGTGTTGTTGTGTAGCAGGGGAGGCCCACTTTCTCCATTGCAGTGAATGGAGTGGCCAGTGTCGTTGTGTAGCAGGGGAGGCTCACTTTCTCCATTGCAGTGAATGCAGTGGCCAGTGTCGTCGTGTAGCAGGGGAGGCCCACTTTCTCCATTGCAGTGAATGCAGTGGCCAGTGTTGTTGTGTAGCAGGGGAGGCCCACTTTCTCCATTGCAGTGAATGCAGTGGCCAGTGTCGTTGTGTAACAGGGGAGGCCCACTTTCTCCATTGCAGTGAATGCAGTGGCCAGTGTTGTTGTGTAGCAGGGGAGGCCCACTTTCTCCATTGCAGTGAATGGAGTGGCCAGTGTCGTTGTGTAGCAGGGGAGGCCCACTTTCTCCATTGCAGTGAATGCAGTGGCCAGTGTCGTTGTGTAGCAGGGGAGGCTCACTTTCTGCATTGCAGGGAATGCAGTGGCCAGTGTCGTTGTGTAGCAGGGGAGGCCCACTTTCTCCATTGCAGTGAATGCAGTGGCCAGTGTCGTCGTGTAGCAGGGGAGGCCCACTTTCTCCATTGCAGTGAATGCAGTGGCCAGTGTCGTTGTGTAGCAGGGGAGGCTCACTTTCTGCATTGCAGTGAATGCAGTGGCCAGTGTCGTCGTGTAGCAGGGGAGGCCCACTTTCTCTATTGCAGTGAATGGAGTGGCCAGTGTCGTTGTGTAGCAGGGGAGGCCCACTTTCTCCATTGCAGTGAATGCAGTGGCCAGTGTCGTTGTGTAGCAGGGGAGGCTCACTTTCTGCATTGCAGTGAATGCAGTGGCCAGTGTCGTCGTGTAGCAGGGGAGGCCCACTTTCTCCATTGCAGTGAATGCAGTGGCCAGTGTCGTTGTGTAGCAGGGGAGGCCCACTTTCTCCATTGCAGTGAATGCAGTGGCCAGTGTTGTTGTGTAACAGGGGAGCCCCACTTTCTCCATTGCAGTGAATGCAGTGGCCAGTGTTGTTGTGTAGCAGGGGAGGCCCACTTTCTCCATTGCAGTGAAAACAAGGGCCAGTGTCGTCGTGTAGCAGGGGAGGCCCACTTTCACCATTGCAGTGAATGCAGTGGCCAGTGTCGTTGTGTAGCAGGGGAGGCCCACTTTCTCCATTGCAGTGAATGGAGTGGCCAGTGTCGTTGTGTAGCAGGGGAGGCCCACTTTCTCCATTGCAGTGAATGCAGTGGGCAGTGTCGTTGTGTAGTAGGGGAGGCCCACTTTCTCCATTGCAGTGAATGCAGTGGCCAGTGTCGTTGTGTAGCAGGGGAGGCCCACTCTCTCTATTGCAGTGAATGCAGTGGCCAGTGCCGTCGTGTAGCAGGGGAGGCCCACTTTCTCCATTGCAGTGAAAACAAGGGCCAGTGTCGTCGTGTAGCAGGGGAGGCCCACTTTCTCCATTGCAGTGAATGCAGTGGGCAGTGTCGTTGTGTAGCAGGGGAGGCCCACTTTCTCCATTGCAGTGACAACAAGGGCCAGTGTCGTCGTGTAGCAGGGGAGGCCCACTTTCTCCATTGCAGTGAAAACAAGGGCCAGTGTCGTCGTGTAGCAGGGGAGGCCCACTTTCTCCATTGCAGTGAATGCAGTGGCCAGTGCCGTCGTGTAGCAGGGGAGGCCCACTTTCTCCATTGCAGTGAAAACAAGGGCCAGTGTCGTCGTGTAGCAGGGGAGGCCCACTTTCTCCATTGCAGTGAATGCAGTGGGCAGTGTCGTTGTGTAGCAGGGGAGGCCCACTTTCTCCATTGCAGTGAATGCAGTGGCCAGTGTCGTTGTGTAACAGGGGAGCCCCACTTTCTCCATTGCAGTGAATGCAGTGGCCAGTGTCGTTGTGTAGCAGGGGAGGCCCACTTTCTCTATTGCAGTGAATGCAGTGGCCAGTGCCGTCGTGTAGCAGGGGAGGCCCCCTTTCTCCATTGCAGTGAAAACAAGGGCCAGTGTCGTCGTGTAGCAGGGGAGGCCCACTTTCTCCATTGCAGTGAATGCAGTGGCCAGTGTCGTTGTGTAGCAGGGGAGGCCCACTTTGTCCATTGCAGTGAATGCAGTGGGCAGTGTCGTTGTGTAGCAGGGGAGGCCCACTTTCTCCATTGCAGTGAATGCAGTGGCCAGTGTCGTTGTGTAGCAGGGGAGGCCCACTTTCTCCATTGCAGTGAATGCAGTGGCCAGTGCCGTCGTGTAGCAGGGGAGGCCCACTTTCTCCATTGCAGTGAAAACAAGGGCCAGTGTCGTCGTGTAGCAGGGGAGGCCCACTTTCTCCATTGCAGTGAATGCAGTGGCCAGTGTCGTTGTGTAGCAGGGGAGGCTCACTTTCTCCATTGCAGTGAATGCAGTGGGCAGTGTCGTTGTGTAGCAGGGGAGGCCCACTTTCTCCATTGCAGTGAATGCAGTGGCCAGTGTCGTTGTGTAGCAGGGGAGGCCCACTTTCTCTATTGCAGTGAATGCAGTGGCCAGTGTCGTTGTGTAACAGGGGAGGCCCACTTTCTCCATTGCATTGAAAACATGGGCCAGTGTCGTCGTGTACCAGGGGAGGCCCACTTTCTCCATTGCAGTGAAATCAGTGGGCAGTGTCGTCGTGTAGCAGGGGAGGCCCACTTTCTCCATTGCAGTGAATGAAGTGGCCAGTGTCGTTGTGTAGCAGGGGAAGCCCACTTTCTCTATTGCAGTGAATGCAGTGGCCAGTGTCGTTGTGTAGCAGGGGAGGCTCACTTTCTCTATTGCAGTGAATGGAGTGGCCAGTGTCGTTGTGTAGCAGGGGAGGCCCACTTTCTCCATTGCAGTGAATGCAGTGGCCAGTGTCGTTGTGTAGCAGGGGAGGCCCACTTTCTCCATTGCAGTGAATGCAGTGGCCAGTGTCGTCGTGTAGCAGGGGAGGCCCACTTTCTCCATTGCAGTGAATGCAGTGGCCAGTGCCGTCGTGTAGCAGGGGAGGCCCACTTTCTCCATTGCAGTGAATGCAGTGGCCAGTGTTGTTGTGTAGCAGGGGAGGCCCACTTTCTCCATTGCAGTGAATGCAGTGGCCAGTGTTGTTGTGTAGCAGGGGAGGCCCACTTTCTCCATTGCAGTGAATGCAGTGGCCAGTGTCGTCGTGTAGCAGGGGAGGCCCACTTTCTCCATTGCAGTGAATGCAGTGGCCAGTGTTGTTGTGTAGCAGGGGAGGCCCACTTTCTCCATTGCAGTGAATGCAGTGGCCAGTGTCGTCGTGTAGCAGGGGAGGCCCACTTTCTCCATTGCAGTGAATGCAGTGGCCAGTGTCGTCGTGTAGCAGGGGAGGCCCACTTTCTCCATTGCAGTGAATGCAGTGGCCAGTGTTGTTGTGTAACAGGGGAGCCCCACTTTCTCCATTGCAGTGAATGCAGTGGCCAGTGTTGTTGTGTAACAGGGGAACCCCACTTTCTCCATTGCAGTGAATGCAGTGGCCAGTGTCGTCGTGTAGCAGGGGAGGCCCACTTTCTCCATTGCAGTGAATGCAGTGGCCAGTGTCGTTGTGTAACAGGGGAGGCCCACTTTCTCCATTGCAGTGAATGCAGTGGCCAGTGTTGTTGTGTAGCAGGGGAGGCCCACTTTCTCCATTGCAGTGAATGCAGTGGCCAGTGTCGTTGTGTAACAGGGGAGGCCCACTTTCTCCATTGCAGTGAATGCAGTGGCCAGTGTTGTTGTGTAGCAGGGGAGGCCCACTTTCTCCATTGCAGTGAATGGAGTGGCCAGTGTCGTTGTGTAGCAGGGGAGGCCCACTTTCTCCATTGCAGTGAATGCAGTGGCCAGTGTCGTTGTGTAGCAGGGGAGGCTCACTTTCTGCATTGCAGGGAATGCAGTGGCCAGTGTCGTCGTGTAGCAGGGGAGGCCCACTTTCTCTATTGCAGTGAATGCAGTGGCCAGTGTCGTCGTGTAGCAGGAGAGGCCCACTTTCTCCATTGCAGTGAATGCAGTGGCCAGTGTCGTTGTGTAGCAGGGGACGCTCACTTTCTGCATTGCAGTGAATGCAGTGGCCAGTGTCGTCGTGTAGCAGGGGAGGCCCACTTTCTCTATTGCAGTGAATGGAGTGGCCAGTGTCGTTGTGTAGCAGGGGAGGCCCACTTTCTCCATTGCAGTGAATGCAGTGGCCAGTGTCGTTGTGTAGCAGGGGAGGCTCACTTTCTGCATTGCAGTGAATGCAGTGGCCAGTGTCGTCGTGTAGCAGGGGAGGCTCACTTTCTGCATTGCAGTGAATGCAGTGGCCAGTGTCGTCGTGTAGCAGGGGAGGCCCACTTTCTCCATTGCAGTGAATGCAGTGGCCAGTGTCGTTGTGTAGCAGGGGAGGCCCACTTTCTCCATTGCAGTGAATGCAGTGGCCAGTGTTGTTGTGTAACAGGGGAGCCCCACTTTCTCCATTGCAGTGAATGCAGTGGCCAGTGTTGTTGTGTAGCAGGGGAGGCCCACTTTCTCCATTGCAGTGAAAACAAGGGCCAGTGTTGTCGTGTAGCAGGGGAGGCCCACTTTCTCCATTGCAGTGAATGCAGTGGCCAGTGTCGTTGTGTAGCAGGGGAGGCCCACTTTCTCCATTGCAGTGAATGGAGTGGCCAGTGTCGTTGTGTAGCAGGGGAGGCCCACTTTATCCATTGCAGTGAATGCAGTGGGCAGTGTCGTTGTGTAGTAGGGGAGGCCCACTTTCTCCATTGCAGTGAATGCAGTGGCCAGTGTCGTTGTGTAGCAGGGGAGGCCCACTTTCTCTATTGCAGTGAATGCAGTGGCCAGTGCCGTCGTGTAGCAGGGGAGGCCCACTTTCTCCATTGCAGTGAAAACAAGGGCCAGTGTCGTCGTGTAGCAGGGGAGGCCCACTTTCTCCATTGCAGTGAATGCAGTGGGCAGTGTCGTTGTGTAGCAGGGGAGGCCCACTTTCTCCATTGCAGTGAATGCAGTGGGCAGTGTCGTTGTGTAGCAGGGGAGGCCCACTTTCTCCATTGCAGTGAATGCAGTGGCCAGTGTCGTTGTGTAGCAGGGGAGGCCCACTTTCTCTATTGCAGTGAATGCAGTGGCCAGTGCCGTCGTGTAGCAGGGGAGGCCCACTTTCTCCATTGCAGTGAAAACAAGGGCCAGTGTCGTCGTGTAGCAGGGGAGGCCCACTTTCTCCATTGCAGTGAATGCAGTGGCCAGTGTCGTTGTGTAGCAGGGGAGGCCCACTTTCTCCATTGCAGTGAATGCAGTGGGCAGTGTCGTTGTGTAGCAGGGGAGGCCCACTTTCTCCATTGCAGTGAATGCAGTGGCCAGTGTCGTTGTGTAGCAGGGGAGGCCCACTTTCTCTATTGCAGTGAATGCAGTGGCCAGTGTCGTTGTGTAGCAGGGGAGGCCCACTTTCTCCATTGCAGTGAAAACATGGGCCAGTGTCGTCGTGTACCAGGGGAGGCCCACTTTCTCCATTGCAGTGAATGCAGTGGCCAGTGTTGTTGTGTAACAGGGGAGCCCCACTTTCTCCATTGCAGTGAATGAAGTGGCCAGTGTTGTTGTGTAGCAGGGGAGCCCCACTTTCTCCATTGCAGTGAAGGCAGTGGGCAGTGTCGTTGTGTAGCAGGGGAGGCTCACTTTCTCTATTGCAGTGAATGCAGTGGCCAGTGTCGTTGTGTAGCAGGGGAGGCCCACTTTCTCTATTGCAGTGAATGCAGTGGCCAGTGTCGTTGTGTAGCAGGGGAGGCTCACTTTCTCCATTGCAGTGAATGCAGTGGGCAGTGTCGTTGTGTAGCAGGGGAGGCCCACTTTCTCCATTGCAGTGAATGCAGTGGCCAGTGTCGTCGTGTAGCAGGGGAGGCCCACTTTCTCCATTGCAGTGAATGCAGTGGCCAGTGTCGTTGTGTAGCAGGGGAGCCCCACTTTCTCTATTGCAGTGAATGCAGTGGCCAGTGTCTTTGTGTAGCAGGGGAGGCCCACTTTCTCTATTGCAGTGAATGCAGTGGCCAGTGTCTTTGTGTAGCAGGGGGGGCCCACTTTCTCCATTGCAATGAATGGAGTGGCCAGTGTCGTTGTGTAGCATGCGAGCCCCACTTTCTCCATTACAGTGAAAACAAGGGCCAGTGTCGTTGTGTAGCATGGGAGCCCCACTTTCTCGATTACAGTGAAAACAAGGGCCAGTGTTGTTGTGTAGCATGGGAGCCCCACTTTCTCCATTACAGTGAAAACAAGGGCCAGTGTCGTTGTGTAACAGGGGAGCCCCACTTTCTCCATTACAGTGAAAACAAGGGCCAGTGTCGTTATATAGCATGGGAGCCCCACTTTCTCCATTACAGTGAAAACAAGGGCCAGTGTCGTTGTGTAACAGGGGAGCCCCACTTTCTCTATTACAGTGAATGCAGTGGCCAGTGTCCTTGTGTAACAGGGGAGCCCCACTTTCTCCATTGCAGTGAATGTAGTGGCCAGTGTTGTTGTGTAGCAGGGGAGCCCCACTTTCTCCATTGCAGTGAATGCAGTGGGCAGTGTCGTTGTGTAGTGGGGAGGCCCACTTTCTCTATTGCAGTGAATGGAGTGGCCAGTGTCGTTGTGTAGCAGGGGAGGCCCACTTTCTCCATTGCAGTGAATGCAGTGGCCAGTGTCGTTGTGTAGCAGGGGAGGCCCACTTTCTCCATTGCAGTGAATGCAGTGGCCAGTGTCGTCGTGTAGCAGGGGAGGCCCACTTTCTCCATTGCAGTGAATGCAGTGGCCAGTGCCGTCGTGTAGCAGGGGAGGCCCACTTTCTCCATTGCAGTGAATGCAGTGGCCAGTGTCGTTGTGTAGCAGGGGAGGCCCACTTTCTCCATTGCAGTGAATGCAGTGGCCAGTGTCGTCGTGTAGCAGGGGAGGCCCACTTTCTCCATTGCAGTGAATGCAGTGGCCAGTGTTGTTGTGTAACAGGGGAGGCCCACTTTCTCCATTGCAGTGAATGCAGTGGCCAGTGTCGTCGTGTAGCAGGGGAGGCCCACTTTCTCCATTGCAGTGAATGCAGTGGCCAGTGTTGTTGTGTAACAGGGGAGCCCCACTTTCTCCATTGCAGTGAATGCAGTGGCCAGTGTTGTTGTGTAACAGGGGAACCCCACTTTCTCCATTGCAGTGAATGCAGTGGCCAGTGTCGTCGTGTAGCAGGGGAGGCCCACTTTCTCCATTGCAGTGAATGCAGTGGCCAGTGTCGTTGTGTAACAGGGGAGGCCCACTTTCTCCATTGCAGTGAATGCAGTGGCCAGTGTTGTTGTGTAGCAGGGGAGGCCCACTTTCTCCATTGCAGTGAATGCAGTGGCCAGTGTCGTTGTGTAACAGGGGAGGCCCACTTTCTCCATTGCAGTGAATGCAGTGGCCAGTGTGGTTGTGTAGCAGGGGAGGCCCACTTTCTCCATTGCAGTGAATGGAGTGGCCAGTGTCGTCGTGTAGCAGGGGAGGCCCACTTTCTCCATTGCAGTGAATGCAGTGGCCAGTGTCGTTGTGTAGCAGGGGAGGCTCACTTTCTGCATTGCAGGGAATGCAGTGGCCAGTGTCGTCGTGTAGCAGGGGAGGCCCACTTTCTCCATTGCAGTGAATGCAGTGGCCAGTGTCGTCGTGTAGCAGGGGAGGCCCACTTTCTCCATTGCAGTGAATGCAGTGGCCAGTGTCGTTGTGTAGCAGGGGAGGCTCACTTTCTGCATTGCAGTGAATGCAGTGGCCAGTGTCGTCGTGTAGCAGGGGAGGCCCACTTTCTCTATTGCAGTGAATGGAGTGGCCAGTGTCGTTGTGTAGCAGGGGAGGCCCACTTTCTCCATTGCAGTGAATGCAGTGGCCAGTGTCGTTGTGTAGCAGGGGAGGCTCACTTTCTGCATTGCAGTGAATGCAGTGGCCAGTGTCGTCGTGTAGCAGGGGAGGCCCACTTTCTCCATTGCAGTGAATGCAGTGGCCAGTGTCGTTGTGTAGCAGGGGAGGCCCACTTTCTCCATTGCAGTGAATGCAGTGGCCAGTGTTGTTGTGTAACAGGGGAGCCCCACTTTCTCCATTGCAGTGAATGCAGTGGCCAGTGTTGTTGTGTAGCAGGGGAGGCCCACTTTCTCCATTGCAGTGAAAACAAGGGCCAGTGTCGTCGTGTAGCAGGGGAGGCCCACTTTCTCCATTGCAGTGAATGCAGTGGCCAGTGTCGTTGTGTAGCAGGGGAGGCCCACTTTCTCCATTGCAGTGAATGGAGTTGCCAGTGTCGTTGTGTAGCAGGGGAGGCCCACTTTCTCCATTGCAGTGAATGCAGTGGGCAGTGTCGTTGTGTAGTAGGGGAGGCCCACTTTCTCCATTGCAGTGAATGCAGTGGCCAGTGTCGTTGTGTAGCAGGGGAGGCCCACTTTCTCTATTGCAGTGAATGCAGTGGCCAGTGCCGTCGTGTAGCAGGGGAGGCCCACTTTCTCCATTGCAGTGAAAACAAGGGCCAGTGTCGTCGTGTAGCAGGGGAGGCCCACTTTCTCCATTGCAGTGAATGCAGTGGGCAGTGTCGTTGTGTAGCAGGGGAGGCCCACTTTCTCCATTGCAGTGAATGCAGTGGCCAGTGTCGTTGTGTAACAGGGGAGCCCCACTTTCTCCATTGCAGTGAATGCAGTGGCCAGTGTCGTTGTGTAGCAGGGGAGGCCCACTTTCTCTATTGCAGTGAATGCAGTGGCCAGTGCCGTCGTGTAGCAGGGGAGGCCCCCTTTCTCCATTGCAGTGAAAACAAGGGCCAGTGTCGTCGTGTAGCAGGGGAGGCCCACTTTCTCCATTGCAGTGAATGCAGTGGCCAGTGTCGTTGTGTAGCAGGGGAGGCCCACTTTCTCCATTGCAGTGAATGCAGTGGCCAGTGTCGTTGTGTAGCAGGGGAGGCCCACTTTCTCCATTGCAGTGAATGCAGTGGCCAGTGTCGTTGTGTAGCAGGGGAGGCCCACTTTCTCTATTGCAGTGAATGCAGTGGCCAGTGCCGTCGTGTAGCAGGGGAGGCCCACTTTCTCCATTGCAGTGAAAACAAGGGCCAGTGTCGTCGTGTAGCAGGGGAGGCCCACTTTCTCCATTGCAGTGAATGCAGTGGCCAGTGTCGTTGTGTAGCAGGGGAGTCCCACTTTCTCCATTGCAGTGAATGCAGTGGGCAGTGTCGTTGTGTAGCAGGGGAGGCCCACTTTCTCCATTGCAGTGAATGCAGTGGCCAGTGTCGTTGTGTAGCAGGGGAGGCCCACTTTCTCTATTGCAGTGAATGCAGTGGCCAGTGTCGTTGTGTAGCAGGGGAGGCCCACTTTCTCCATTGCAGTGAAAACATGGGCCAGTTTCGTCGTGTACCAGGGGAGGCCCACTTTCTCCATTGCAGTGAATGCAGTGGCCAGTGTTGTTGTGTAACAGGGGAGCCCCACTTTCTCCATTGCAGTGAATGAAGTGGCCAGTGTTGTTGTGTAGCAGGGGAGCCCCACTTTCTCCATTGCAGTGAAGGCAGTGGCCAGTGTCGTTGTGTAGCAGGGGAGGCTCACTTTCTCTATTGCAGTGAATGCAGTGGCCAGTGTCGTTGTGTAGCAGGGGAGGCCCACTTTCTCTATTGCAGTGAATGCAGTGGCCAGTGTTGTTGTGTAGCAGGGGAGGCTCACTTTCTCCATTGCAGTGAAAACAAGGGCCAGTGCCGTTGTGTAGCAGGGGAGGCCCACTTTATCCATTGCAGTGAATGCAGTGGCCAGTGTCGTTGTGTAGCAGGGGAGGCCCACTTTCTCCATTGCAGTGAATGCAGTGGCCAGTGTCGTGTAGCAGGGGAGGCCCACTTTCTCCATTACAGTGAATGCAGTGGCCAGTGTTGTTGTGTAGCAGGGGAGCCCCACTTTCTCCATTGCAGTGAATGCAGTGGCCAGTGTCGTTGTGTAGCAGGGGAGGCCCACTTTCTCCATTGCAGTGAATGCAGTGGCCAGTGTCGTGTAGCAGGGGAGGCCCACTTTCTCCATTACAGTGAATGCAGTGGCCAGTGTCGTCGTGTAGCAGGGGAGGCCCACTTTCTCCATTGCAGTGAATGCAGTGGCCAGTGTTGTTGTGTAGCAGGGGAGCCCCACTTTCTCCACTGCAGTGAATGCAGTGGCCAGTGTCGTCGTGTAGCAGGGGAGGCCCACTTTCTCCATTGCAGTGAATGCAGTGGCCAGTGTCGTTGTGTAGCAGGGGAGGCCCACTTTCTCCATTGCAGTGAATGCAGTGGCCAGTGTTGTTGTGTAGCAGGGGAGGCCCACTTTCTCCATTGCAGTGAATACAGTGGGCAGTGTCGTTGTGTAGCAGGGGAGGCCCACTTTCTCTATTACAGTGAATGCAGCGGCCAGTGTCGTTGTGTAGCAGGGGAGGCCCACTTTCTCTATTGCAGTGAATGGAGTGGCCAGTGTCGTTGTGTAGCAGGGGAGGCCCACTTTCTCCATTGCAGTGAATGCAGTGGCCAGTGTCGTCGTGTAGCAGGGGAGCCCCACTTTCTCCATTGCAGTGAATGCAGTGGGCAGTGTCGTTGTGTAGCAGGGGAGGCCCACTTTCTCCATTGCAGTGAATGTAGTGGCCAGTGTCGTTGTGTAGCAGGGGAGGCCCACTTTCTCCATTGCAGTGAATGCAGTGGGCAGTGTCGTTGTGTAGCAGGGGAGGCCCACTTTCTCCATTGCAGCGAATGCAGTGGCCAGTGCCGCCGTGTAGCAGGGGAGGCCCACTTTCTCTATTGCAGTGAATGCAGTGGGCAGTGTTGTTGTGTAACAGGGGAGGCCCACTTTCTCCATTGCAGTGAATGCAGTGGGCAGTGTTGTTGTGTAACAGGGGAGGCGCATGCGAAGACAGCACCCAAATTGCGTGCATAGCACAAGACCGGATCTCGGCAGCAGCTGAGTATAACCCAGCTGGACATTGACGGGGCAGCTGCAGGGAAGCATAAGTAAGTATCTTTTATTTTAGTCCAGCATAGACTGTCCCTTTAAAGCCCAAATGCAAGCAAAAATACAGTAGTTTTGCTGTGCTCAAAGTTTTGCATTAGATGCTCAGCTGACCATATAGAAGCCAATCTAAGTGGGCAAAACTGCAATCAATATTAATTAAAGCAGACCAAACCCCACATGTTTACCTAGCATCACCTGAATTGCTCCTCCCATCAAGAACATCTTATCCCAATTTTTAGTGCTCCTGCTTCACTCTAATCCCAGATAATGGCCCTTGTTTTAGCTCTAAAGCTCCGCCTCCTTCATTCATTGCGATTGTTGTGTGTGGCAATGATGTCATTGCCACATCAATGCAGTGACTGATCGCCTGGAACAGTAAAAAAAACTGTGATCGAGGACGATTCTAAAAACTAAATGACCCATTTCTAGGTCTACACCCTAAGAAGGGAATATCGACAGGGGCCATGACCAAATGTATTTTACAAGTTCGTGGGTTTTGGTCCGCTTTAAGCTTAGCTGTGCTCTGATTAGCCACAGCACCGGGTGGCATCCCCACGCACGCCACGCTGGCAGACATTCAGGTATGAAGGGATTGGCGAGTGCGAGTTTCCCTCCAGAGGTCTCAGCATGCACCATAGGATCCAAGAACAAGGTGAGATGCCTGAACGGTTTCCCAAATCGTGATGCCAAAGGGAAAACTTACACCTGGCTCTTCTTTTGGACTTGCTGTGTATAATACATTTTGATCCACGTCAATCTTCTAAGTTCTGAGAAGATAATGTACATACAGTACTCATAGAGGAGCTCATGTCAAAACTGACTGGAGTTTGTCTCCCAATCAGAGCACACCCGGATGCCTGTGACTGAACCGTCCATATTGACCGTTTCCATGTTCCTGCTGCCCCCCTGGTGAATCTAATAGGCCAGCAGCCTATTGGGTTTGCAAGGTGGGTGTGCATTTTAAGGTGCACCTGCCAATGGTCACATAAGGCAGCAATCGATGGAAGGCAGGAGTGGTGGGTTGGGCTCCCTGACCCCCATCATCAACCTGTCATCATAGGTAAAGTTATAAAGAGTAGTTTGTATGAGGTCAGGATCACTTTGTCAATTATCTATGGAGAGACAGAAAATACTTTCTCAAAAGACCATGTGTAAGGCCACAAGGCCACATTCTCACCCTAAAAAGGTCTTGAAGATGAACTTTTCTGAGAATGGACATTAATTACTACATACCTTTCCTCATTCTTCATACTTGTCCCTTCCAGCCTGCTGGCAGCCCCTCCTAATACAGGGATTCCAAACATGTCACCTTTGCCACAAACATATTTCGGTGAAAGGTAACCCCTCCAGCTCACTTTGCATAAGGAGAATTTAAAAGGCCTTAATATGAGAATTGTTTTTTCTATTAGCATTTTACAGCAAAAGAGTCTGCCTAAAGTTTTACTGTAGGCAAAACCGGGAATGGTGAAAATCCTGGGTTTTTGTTCTTTTTAAAACTTATCAGCAAAGATTTCAAGAACTTAATTTGTACAAGCTGGAGGAAAGATAGGACATGATAGACAGGACAGGAGGGATGTGTTTTTAAAGTGGACCAAAACACGCAGCGATCAGCCGTGAATCTACAAGATTCCAATCGATTCCCTCCCCCCGGGGCATCCAAACTTGGTATGCGCCGCTGTGTGAAACCCTCCAGGTCGCCCCATACACTTACCTTGCTTCCCGGTACAACTGCGCATGTGCGAGCCGCAGCCGCATTGCTGGTATCCCTCTAGAAGGGCATGTGCCCATTTGAGAATGCATTTGTGAATGGGCACACTTCCTGTTAGTGAGGGATGTGGCCGCCAGCACGCTCCGAGCCGCTGGCCTTACACAAAGGCTTAGACGACATGATGCGGCTCCGAGCGAGCTGATTAGACGAGCGGCCGCACATGCATCGTAGGACAGGGAAGAGATGAGTTGGCCTCTGCAATCTGGGGGGTTTCATGCAGCGGGGTGCCTCGGGGGAAAGGATTTTGGTCCACTTTAAGAAAAAACAAGGCACAACTTGAACTAGCCAACAGGAAGATCAGGAGCAATGTTAGAAAGTATTCTTTTACTGTAAGAGTAGTAGATGCCTGGAACAAACGTCCAGCAGTCGTAGTTGAAAAATCATCAGTAAGTGAATTGAAACATGCCTTGGGAACATCTACGTGTCCTAAGTAAATAAAAAAAACACACACATAAGAGCAGACCAGATGGACCATGTGGCCTCCTTCTGTTGTCAGCCTTCTATGTCTATGACAGGGTGCCAAAGGGACACAGCCAAAATTGACAGCTGCAGGGGTATACATATACATACTGTATAAAGATGCAGTTGTCTATATATCATACCCACCAACTTTTCAGGGTGGGAAAGAGGGACATTTGTTAAATTAGGCCACGCCCCCTCATTGAGGGAAGGATAGAAGATGTAACAGTTAAAACAATAGAAACACTAAATAGGCAATTGAATCATGTATTGATGCAGATCTGGATGTGACACCTCAAAGGGGGACATATGAGAGCCATGGGGGACATGGACTCAAAAGAGGGACAGTCCCTCCAAATCAGGCACACTTGGGAGGTATGATTATATATACTGTACATATATGTGTGTGTGTGTACACACATGCATGACACAAAAACACACACAATACAGTAGATAATAGCAGATAATAGCATGTATGTTAGAAACAATACCATTGATTGGTTGGCACACAGTAGGTATCCCCAGTGTGATGGGCATCATGATTATGGGCAGTGGGGCTGCTGCTAGCATGGCAGTGCACATTACCTCTGCCTTGTGCTGATCCTCCATGCTGATGTGACAGGTGCAGGATAAAGCAGGCTTCCAGCTAGCTGTGGCTGTGTCTTCTCATGGGATTTCTAGGTTTAGGAAGCTAACAGCAGAAATAAACAAAGCAGGATTGGGCTCGGCTGAAGTCTCAGGCTCTGTGCTGTCCCACCCCAGCTTCCTGTATGATTGTAATGCTGTCATTCAGTAGAGGAGGAGCAATGCTGAGGAACAGTGCCAGAGCAAAATGAAAGCAGCATTGCAGACCTGTCCCTGAGCCTAAACAGCGCGCTGATGCCACCTGCTGGTAAAATAACATCATGACACGTAATGCATTATATCTGATTATGTCATGGACAGTTTATTGGAACATAACCTCCAGCTTTCTAAGAAAGAAATGTGGTGTTCATTGACCAAAAAACAAATGTAACCTCCATAAGAAATTACAAACTCAGAGGACACCCCACACTTTTTTAAGTCTATTTTACTGAACTGAATCACTTTTACTGACCATGGTGGTCCTGGGACAATGCCTGGGCCCACTGGAGGATCCTTTGGTGCTCTGGTGTGCCAGTTCGACACTGGGTGTGTTGAGTTTTTCTTTTTTTTATATAATTACAATCTTACTGTGTCTTAAAATTATTATTGTGGCTAACTGGCAGGATATTTTGTTTAGAACCCGAGGGAGGATCCGAACTAGAGGAAAAGCGTAAGCCAGACTGAAACGCCACTGGAGAGTCAGGGCGTCTATTCCTAAAGCTTGATCCGAGGGATCGAGGGAGAAGAACTTCCTTGGCTTGTTGTTTCCACCGGAGGATCCACCTCCGGAGTTCCCCTCCGGACACATATCTCCTCCTCCTGGTTTAGTGACCATTTTGCTTTTAACAGCAGAGAGCGACTCCAAAAATCTGCCACATGCTTTTGGCTACCTTTCAGGTGGATGGCTGACAGGGATAAAAGATTCAGTTCTGTCCAGATCGGAATTTCCTTTGCTGCTTGTTGCAGGACAGATGACTTTGTTCCTTCCTGACAATTCAGATATGCCATGGTAGTCACATTGTCTGTTCTGATTTGTACGTGATGACCCTTTAGGTAGGGAGAGAACGCTAGCAATGCTAGCAGTCAGGGATCCGCAATGGGCCCCTCAACCCCATGAAGAGGCATCCGTTGTCACTACCATGTCCTTTGGGTCCGACCAGGATAGGCCACTGACAAACCTTTGCTTGTCTTGCCACCATCTCAGATATTCCTTCACTAAATCTGGGACTTTGATTATCCTGTCTATGGACTCCTGAGACTTGTCCCAAGAGTTTGGAATATGCAACTGTAGAGTCCATGACCAGAGCAAGGAGATATCATGGTACTGACAATGCCTCAGGTAAGCTTCTAGGCAAGTGGTTTTAAAGTTTCAATAATCAATCCCCTTTAGTCATAATAAAATGCAGTTTATGATTATATTACGTACCTCAATGTTGAATTCAGGCCAGACCAGGGCAGGTCAGCTGCCGACAGCCCCATGCCCCAGGGGGGCCCACTGACAGCTGGCACAAATCTGTAAAAAATAAAGTGACATTTACTTACCGGGCCGCCGATCGCCCCCCGACTCTTACATGGTGAGGGTGATCAGAGGCAAAAGGGTTGGAGGGGTGAGGGGCTGTGATCCCTTGCCCCCCCAGCCCCCCTCCACCGATCACCTGGAAGCTGTCATCGGAGCTCCGCGGTATATGATCGGCAGGGGACAGCAGAGGATCAGAGGTGAGTAAAGAAGAAAAAAATAAATAAATGTCATTTTTACTCTGTGTGGTGTCTTTTTTACTGTTAACCCTTTGTGGACTGGTAAGGGATCCATGGGACCCCCCCTATGCCAGTTCACTAGGCTTGGGGGCTAGCAAGACACCTGCAGCTAGCGGGTGACTTGCCATTATCCCTCGCCCCCCCCAATTACCCAATTAAAACGTAAAAGTTACGTTTTAATATTTGGAGCACTGGTGCTGAAAGCTTTATGGATGAACTTTGCATTTGCTTGTGTGGGCTTAGCAGCAGCCCTGTGTTTTCGTGCACCTAGGTCTCCGAACCTTTGCTATCCAGAGATCAGGCCTAATTGAGCTGCATTTCCTTTGGGACATTTTACTATTGTAATTGGGATGCCTTACACTGTCTGTAATTAGGATGCCACACACACTGCCCGTAATTGGAATTCCCTATACTTTGCCTGTATTGTGGGATGCCACTCATTGCCTGTAATGTGGAGTCTGTAATGAGGTAATTGGGGAAATTCTGCCCATTGTTTGTAATTATGTGATTAGGAGGGGAGGTGTTAGCACACCATTTGGTTCAGAATATTTTTCTTATTTTCCTCCTCCAAATCCTGGGTGTGTCGTATGGCAGGTGTGTCTTATGGGGCCAAAAATACTGTACAATTCATTCGTAGGCTGGTTAGTGCGTTGCGTTTTTCGTTTGTGACTTCCTATGGACAGCCTGGTGTGAAAGTAGCCTTATTTGAAAACAATTAAAGCCGACCTAATCCCACATTTTTAACTAACATCTCCTGAATTTCTTCCCCCATGAAGAGTATATTTTTCCAATTTTTACTGCTCCTACGCCACTCTAATCCCAGATAATGCCGCCTGTTTTAGCTGTAAAGCTCCGCCTCCTCCATTCATTGCCACTGTTGTGTGCGGTAATGACATCATTGCCATTGCCACATCTATGTAATGACTGATCCCATGCCATATTACAGAGAGGGACAGCAAAAAAAAGCAGTGTTCCAGGACGTTGGGAGCTTTGGCCAAATTCACAAGTTTAGTGGGTTTTGATCCGCTTTAAAGTGGACCAATACCCAGCAGGATCGGCCCGGGAATTTATAAGATTCCCGGGCCGATCCAATCCCTCCCCGTGGGGCATCCAAAATCAGGATGCTCCACTGTGTGAAACCCCCCAGGACGCCCGCAAACCTTACCTGAGTCCCGGTCCAAGGGCGCATGTGCGGGCCGCATCTCGCGCTTCTCTCTAGCAGGGCGCGTGCCCGTGCCGCCCATTTGTGAATGGCCAGTGCTGGCGCTCTCTCTGTTAGAGGGAAGCGCGAGATGCGGCTGCCAGCGTGCTTGGAGCCGCTGAGATAAGACATCGCTTTGACGCGCATACCTCAACGGCTCCTAGCGCGCTGATTGGACGAGCGGCCGCGCATGCGCCGTAGGAGCGGGGTGAGGTGAGTTGAATGGGGCGATCGGGGTGCCCCGGGGAAGTGGACCAAAACCCAGAATAGTCAAAATCCTGGGTGTTGGTCCACTTTAATGCAATAAAGACAATTTGATTATCTGGGGCTTTGTTTCTTGCCCCAGAGGCATCTTGGGATGCACTGATGTGCGAAATCCACCATATCGCCCTGGAAAAAATTCAGCATTCCCCGGTCCTACAGCATGTGCACAGGCTCTAGTCCAATAAGAGTAGTTGCCGTGCATATGTAATGTTCGGCAAACAGCTCTGTTTGTTGCAATAGGAAGTACGAGCCCAAAGTTGATGGGGATGCAGCCGCCAGTGTTTACATGGGTGAGGGGGCCATGAAGAAGTGATGGGGCATCCTGATTTGGGATTCCCCAGGAAAAGGCTGGCCAGCTATGTTGGGTTTTGTCCTGCTTTAAACAGATTTACCCTAATGCAATAACAAACTACACAGCATTTATGAATTACACTATAACTATACAATTCTTTAGGCTGTAGATTAACCCCTGTACATCTGCCATCCTGGATTATCCAGCCTTTGAAGTTTGGATTATTTTCTACAGAGATCACTAGCGCAAATGCATTGGCAATTTGCAAGCGATAGCACTTGCGTTTTCAATTTATACAGTGCGATCACCGTAAAATCACTCTGCAGGTACAAGAAATCAATTTCACATTTATATCAGGGCGATCGCAAGAGAAGGTGTCGAGCTTACCTAGTATTTTTTTTTTAATTTGTCCTTGTTCTTATGTTGGCAAATGTGTGTTTTATTGAAGTAGTTTCCCCCACATGCAATCTGTTGCTATTGACAACTGTACAACAAAGCTGTACACTAAGATCTACAAGAAGATATATGAGATTACACACAGAACGCTGCTTCTGGGCATGTGTAAAGTTTGAGTGAGCTGCCTCACCTCAACAGCGACTATAGCAGCAGTGGTGTGTGTGTGTGTGTGTGTGTGTGTGTGTGTGTGTGTGTGTGTGTGTGTGTAGGGCCAATTTCTCTCTAGGGTCACTAGGGTCAAGTGCTCCTGGAGCGCTGTTCCAAGCCACAGACCCTGTTCCACAAAGGGTAGCCGGCGATAAGCTTTATGGTGAGCCTACTAGGGATGCTGAGTTCCTGTCCTGGCTTCTGAGGGGGTGAGTGTTTTGGGTTTTTGTTTTTTGGACGCCGCGCTCCGCGGCTGTGGCCGCTATAACCTGTGGCTTTTTGCTTACTCATGGCGCCGGTGGGGTCACGTGGGCGCCATTTTTGCGCTCTTCGAGGTATATCTGCAGGCGCCATTTTGGATTAGCTGCGCATCTGGATTTCTCCCTTCTGGGCTGCAGCGCTGTTTCCTCCGGTGTGTCGCATCATCCTGCGGTCTGTGCCTTGGTGACCCTGCGGTGTCCTTGGTCCGTGAGTCCCCCTTGGGGTTTTTTTTATTGGTCTTGTGGTGCATGTGCTGCAGGATGCTCATATGTCGTTTTTACTTATGTCTTTCAGGCGGGATACCAGTGAGTTGTAGTTTCTCCCGGCTCTACTCCTTCCTCCCCCTCATCCCCCCCTTTACTGACTTCTGGGGGCATCCTGTGGGAGGGCATCCCGGGTGGCTTTTGTATTAGCCTTTACCCAGTGCTGGTCTATTGAGCCTGTGTTAATCACCATATGGAGGCTTCTGGGGATAGCGTGCTTGGGGGCACTTCGAGGCAATCCCGGCTGTGTGCCATGTGTGGGGTATCCCCTGTGAGTGACAGTGTTAGGGTGTGCGTGCCGTGCGCCCAAAGTGTCCTTGCGCTCCAATCTGGTTTGCCTGCATCGCTTCTCAGCTCTGTGCCCCCTTCGGGGTCGCCTACCCCCCCACTTCTGCAATTGGCTCCCAGTGAGGGGGATAATAGCAGGGGGTCACAGTCTGTTTTGGCATTTCATGTGGCCAACATTAAGAGGCAGCTTGCCGGGCCTGTTCCTAGGAAGGCCTCTGGCAAGAAGCGGCACCTGACTTTCACTCCCTCACGCTCCATAGAGGAATATGAGGAGTTTGATGCCACTGGTGGACATTATTCCCTAGAGGAAGGGGAACTGTTCCAGGACTCTGACTCCTCTGGGGACCAGCAGGAGGGTTGCATTTGTGACCTTGGGTCTGCGTCCGGGGAGGAATCATGGTACCCTGAGGACACTGATAATCTGCTGTCTCACATTTTTTTTTTTTTGAAATTTTGCACATTGCTCCCCCTGAGGTGGCTAAGAGCAGGGTGAGCTCTTTCGCCCTGATAAACGGCGCCTTGAGTTCCCTGAGCAGGGTAATTTCACTACTATGGTGCTTAAGGAGTGGGAACATCCTATCAGGCTGCCCGCTGTGCCTATGGGATTGGATAAGAGGTATCCCTTTCCTGCTGATTTAGTGAAGCAGTGGTCATGTCCCCCTGAGGTGGACGCTCCCGTGCTAGGTCTGTCCAATACTTCGGTCATGCCTTCCCCTGACACTACCACTCTGTGGGACAGCGAGGACCGGCGCATGGATCAGCTGGCCTGCCATGCTTTTACTTGTGTGGGGGCTGGACTGCGCCCGGCCTGTGTTGCTGCCATTACAGCTATTGCCCTTAAGAAACTGCTCAAGCGTCTTTGTGATGGCGCTATGGCTGGTAGGAGGGGGGAGGATTATAGGGCCCTCTTGCTTTGCTCTGATTTTGTTGCATTATCCTTACTGCCATGGATGATGCTGTGAAGCTGGGCGGTAGGGCCTCTGCTCTTTTGGTGGCTATGCACCGCTTTGTTTGGTTGTGTTAGTGGGCAGCTGACGCTGCTGCTAAGAAGGCTATCACTGGGCTCCCCTTTGCAGGGCTGCGGCTCTTCGGTGAGCGTCTTGATGTTTTAGCCAAGGATGGCAGACTGCCTCAGCGTAGGAGGCAGCCCCGACCCTTTCGGGGGACCTCTGTCTCCCTCACCTCCGTTCGTACTCCCAGAGGAGGTCGTGGCTCCCTCTTCTCAGGTAGCTGCAGAGATTCCTGGGGCCGTGGCAGATCCCACGGTCATCCCGGTCCCAAGGCCCCTCAGGCATGAGGGGCGCCCTCACTCATCCGGGTGGGGGGACCGCTTCAGCTCTTTGCTCACGTCTGGAGGCTCCACGTTTCAGACCGGTGGATTCAGGAGGTTGTGTCCTCCGGTTTACAAGATAGTGTTTGCAGCCTGGCCACCCCCAGTATACATCAGATCCCGGATGTCTTTAAACCCCCTGTTAGCTCAAGGGTTACTTTCGGCGGTTCAATGCCTGCTGGAGTCAGGGATCATTTGTCCGATGCCCCATCAAGAACAGGGTCAGGGGTACTATTCCAATCTCTTCACGGTCCCCAAAAAGGACGGCTCTCTGAGGCCCATTCTGGGCTTAAAGGGCCTCAACAAGTTTGTCAGATTCAAACATTTTTGCATGGAGACGCGACGCTCTGCTGCCGGTACCCTTCGCCGGGCGACTTCATGACCACCGTGGACATCAAGGATGCTTATCTTCATGTGCCTATCTTTCCAGGTCATCAGAGATTTCTGAGGTTCGTGCTGGGGGATCAGCATTAACAGCTTACCCTTTGGTATCACCTCAGCACCTCGGGTCTTCACTAAGGTGCTGGCGGGGGTGATGGCTCTGCTACGGAACCAGGGCATTCGCGTCCTTCCTTACCTGGACGACATCCTTATTGTGGCCCAGTCCTTTCATCAGGCCGAGCAGGACACCCGGGTGGTGACATCCACTCTGGAGTCCTTCGTCTGGGGATGCAGTTGGTGGGTCGGATGGTGTCCTGTTTCGAGGCGGTCCCCTTTGCTCAGTTTTTCACATGAGACCTCTTCAGCTGCACCTCTTGTCAGTTTGGGATCGGGACCATGTGTCCCTGGATCAGGAATTTGCTCTGTCTCCTCTGGCCAGGCAGTCCCTTTCGTGGTGGCTAGACTCAAGGAACCTTCTGGGGGGCAGGACCTTCCTGCCCCCATGCTGGGAGATGGTCACCACAGATGCCAGTCTGACAGGCTGGGGGGGCTTTTGGAAGTCTCTGAAGTTCCAGGGTCCTTGGGGCCCCCAGGAGGCCCATGCTCCCATCAATGTACTGGAACTGAGGGAGATCAGGTTGGTTCTTTCTCAGCTGACCTCACACCTTCGGGGTCGGGCTGTTCAGATTTGCTCAACCAAATGGCGGTTGCCTACATCAACCATCAGGGAGGGACTCGGAGCAAGCGATCCTTCAAGGAAGTGTCCCTGATACTGTCTTGGGCGGAACAGAATGTTCCCTGCATCTCAGCGGTCTTCATTCCGGGGGTGGAGAACCAGGTGGCGGACTCCCTGAGTAGGGAGATGTCCCGTCTGGGGGAATGGTCCCTCAACAACCAGGTGTTTCTCTCCCTGTGTCACCGCTAGGGTCAGCCGGATGTGGACCTGTTTGTGTCCCGTCACAATCACAAACTTCCCAAGTTTTTCTCACTGTCACACGATCCTCTGGCCTTCGCCACGGATGCACTGGCAATGTTCCCTCCGTTCCCTCTACTGGGCAGGGTCATGCGCAAGATAGCCCAGGAGGGAGTGCCAGCCATCCTGGTGGCCCCTTGTTGGCCAAGAAGGGTGTGGTTCGCAGACGTCGTGCAGTTGGCAGTAGATAAGTACGTCTTGCCCAAGTACCCAGATCTTCTCACTCAGGGGCAGCTACGCCTTCCCAATTTACAAACGCTGGCTTTAATGGCTTGGCTGCTGAAACCTCGATCTTGATGGAAAAGGGGTTGCCTGCCTCTGTTGTTGATACTATGATTCCGGCTAGGAAGAAGTCCTCGTCCTTTATCTATAACAGGGTCTGGCATGCTTACATTGCCTGGTGTGAGTCCAAGTCTCTTCCCTGTCGGGTTTTTTCCATCCCCAGGATTCTGGAATTTTTGCAACATGGTTTGGATTCCGGCCTTCAACTGAGTACCCTCAAGGGCCATGTTTCAGCTCTGGCAATTTTTTTTCAAAGATCCTTTGCCAATCACTGGTTGGTTAAAATCTTTTTCCAGGGTGTTACTCATGTGCGTCCACCTCGTAGGCCTATGCTACCAGTCTGGGTCTTGAATCTGGTGTTGTCTGCTCTGCAGGGTCCTCCCTTTGAGCCTATTCGTGGGGCTGCCTTGCCCATTCTGACTCTTAGGTAGCCTTTTTGGTGGCTATCACTTCTGTCAGGCAAGTTTCTGAACTGGCAGCGCTTTTCATCTAACCTCCTTATTTTGAGCGGCATCAGGATAAGGTGGTGTTTCGGCTTAAGCCGGATTTCTTGCCTAAGGTCGTGTCTGCCTTTCATCTACATCAGGACATTGTCTTGCCTTCATTGTGTCCTAATCCTGCTAATTCCAAGGAGCGGACACTGCATTCTCTGGATGTGGTCAGTAGAGATGAGCGAGTAGTGAAATATTCGAAATTTCGAATTTCGATTCGAATAGACCGCGTTACTCGACTACTCGACCAAATATCGAATCCCATTATAGTCTATGGGAAAAAAATGCTCGACACTTGGAAATCTCAATTCGACCACTTGGAGGTCACCAAGTCCACCCTGAAACATCAGAAAATGATGCCAACACTGCTGGAATGCAACTGGGACAGCAGGGGAAGCATGTCTGGGTGCATATAACGCGCCCAAGTCGCACTATTACGCCACTATCACAGCCTCTCAACAATACACTCCAAACACAATATTACTTCTACGTAAAGTGAGACAAGACAAGGAAACCTTCTTTCCTCTACATTGCCATGGACCCCAAGCCAAACTGTACAAAAAAGAACAAAATTCTGCACCCCTTAAAATCACGTTGCCTAATGACAACCACAGATGGCATAGGCAAGGGGGAAAATAAATAGACCCCACCCCTAATTGTCATTGTGTGTGTGTGTGTGTGTGTGTGTGTGTGAGATGTGGTCAGACATGTCCTCTTGTGTCATTGTGTCACCCCAGCAGTCAGGGAAGCTTACAGGAGGAGGTTTGTTACAGTGTGTCACCCCAGCAGTAAGGGAAGCTTACAGGAGGAGGTTTGTTACAGTGTGTCACCCCAGCAGTCAGGGAAGCTTACAGGAGGAGGTTTGTTACAGTGTGGCACCCCAGCAGTCAGGGAAGCTTACAGGAGGAGGTTTGTTACAGTGTGTCACCCCAGCAGTAAGGGAAGCTTACAGGAGGAGGTTTGTTACAGTGTGTCACCCCAGCAGTCAGGGAAGCTTACAGGAGGAGGTTTGTTACAGTGTGGCACCCCAGCAGTCAGGAAAGCTTACAGGAGGAGGTTTGTTACAGTGTGTCACCCCTGCAGTCAGGGAAGCTTACAGGAGGAGGTTTGTTACAGTGTGTTACCCCAGCAGTAGGGGAAGCTTACAGGAGGAGGTTTGTTACAGTGTGTCACCCCAGCAGTCAGGGAAGCTTACAGGAGGAGGTTTGTTACAGTGTGGCACCCCAGCAGTAAGGGAAGCTTACAGGAGGAGGTTTGTTACAGTGTGTTACCCCAGCAGTAGGGGAAGCTTACAGGAGGAGGTTTGTTACAGTGTGGCACCCCTGCAGTCAGGGAAGCTTACAGGAGGAGGTTTGTTACAGTGTGTCACCCCAGCAGTAGGGGAAGCTTACAGGAGGAGGTTTGTTACAGTGTGTCACCCCAGCAGTCAGGGAAGCTTACAGGAGGAGGTTTGTTACAGTGTGTCACCCCAGCAGTCAGGGAAGCTTACAGGAGGAGGTTTGTTACAGTGTGTCACCCCAGCAGTAGGGGAAGCTTACAGGAGGAGGTTTGTTACAGTGTGGCACCCCTGCAGTCAGGGAAGCTTACAGGAGGAGGTTTGTTACAGTGTGTCACCCCAGCAGTAGGGGAAGCTTACAGGAGGAGGTTTGTTACAGTGTGTCACCCCAGCAGTAGGGGAGGCCCAAGAGCTGAGACCTTTTAAAAATTGTGTGGAGGCCCAAGAGCTGAGACCTTTTAAACATTGTGTGGAGGCCCAAGAGCTGAGACCTTTTAAAAATTGTGTGGAGGCCCAAGAGCTGAGACCTTTTAAAAATTGTGTGGAGGCCCAAGAGCTGAGACCTTTTAAAAATTGTGTGGAGGCCCAAGAGCTGAGACCTTTTAAAAATTGTGTGGAGGCCCAAGAGCTGAGACCTTTTTAAAAATTGTGTGGAGGCCCAAGAGCTGAGACCTTTTAAAAATTGTGTGGAGGCCCAAGAGCTGAGACCTTTTAAAAATTGTGTGGAGGCCCAAGAGCTGAGACCTCTCAAACATTGTGTGGAGTCCCAAGAGCTGAGACCTCTTAAAAATTGTGTGGAGTCCCACGAGCTGAGACCTCTTAAAAATTGATTGTATTAAGCCCAAGAGGTGAGCCATAATTTTTTTTTATTAATACAGCAATTCTACGGCGGTTAAGGAGGAGGAGGAGGAGGAGGAGGAAATGGCACTTCATACAGATGGCACTTCACTCTTGGCTGCTTTCCACTGTTGTACAAGCAAAGTCCGGGTCAATCCACTTGCTGTTCATTTTGATTAGCGTCAGCCTGTCGGCACTGTCGGTTGACAGGCGGCTGCGCTTATCGGTTATAATGCCCCCGGCTGCGCTGAACACCCTTTCTGATAGCACGCTGGCGGCAGGGCAGGCAAGCACCTCCAAGGCGTACAGGGACAGTTCCAGCCACGTGTCCAACTTGGAGACCCAGTAAGTGTAGGTCGCCGAGGGATCGGGGAGGACAGGGGTGTGGTCTGCCAGGTAGTCCCGCAACATCCGCCGATACTTGTCCCTCCTGCTGATAGCAGGCCCCGCAGTGATGGAAGTTGCACGAGGGGGTGACATGAACGTGTCCCACACTTTGGAGAGTGTTCCCCTGGTGGCTGTGGGCCTGATCGATGTTGTCAGACTCTGGGAGACACTCTCCTCTCTGCCGCCAGCGATGCTGGGTGGGAAAATCTGCATCATGTTCTGCAAGAGTTCCCTCTGGTATTCCAGTAATCGATTCGTCCTCTCCTCTACCGGAATAAAAGAGGAGAAGTTATCTTTATACCGGGGGTCCAGGAGTGCGAAGACCCAGTATAGTTTGTTCTCCAATATCCGGACAACACGTATGTCCCGGGAAAAGCAGCCCAGCATGAAGTCAGCCATGTGTGCCAGACTCTGAGTAGGCATGACCTCACTGCCCCCACCAGAAGGATCATTTTCCATTTCCTCCTCTTCCTCCTCCTCTCCGCCCCATCCGCGCTGAACCAATGGGACGCACACAGCCTGACTGCTACCCTCGCCGCCAGCATCCTCTTCCACAGCCACCTCCACGTTGTCCTCCTCCTCCTCATCCTCCTCCTCCTGCAACTGCCACCGAGCAGCAGACAAAAGTGTGGTCTGACTGTCTACCTGCGTTGCGTCTCCTCCTACCCCCGTCTCCTCTGTGTGCAATGCGTTCTCCCTTATTGCGATGAGCGATTCTTTAAGGACGCATAGGAGCGGGATGGTTACGCTCACTATAGCGTCCTCGCTGCTGACCTTCTTAGTGGACTCCTCAAAGATACGCAATACATCGCATATGTCTGCCATCCATGGCCACTCGTGGTTGGCAAACTGAGGGAGCTGAGTTGGAGGCACGCGTGGATGCATCATCTGGTACTCCATCAATGCTTTCTGCTGCTCACACACCCTGGCCAACATGCAATAGGTGGAATTCCAGCGAGTGGGCAGGTCGCACAACAGCCGATGTTGAGGCAAATGGAGGCGTTGCTGGATTTTTTTTAAGCTAGCAGCAGCTACAGTTGACTTCCGAAAGTGAGCGCACAAGCGCTGCACTTTGACCAGTAGCTCTGCCAGGTTGGGGTAAGTCTTTAGAAACTTTTGTACTACCAAATTAAAAACGTGGGCCAGGCATGGTACGTGATTGAGTTCTGCAAGCTCCAGAGCCGCCACCAGGTTACGGCCGTTATCGCACACGACCATGCCTGGTCCTAGCTGCAGCGGCGACAGCCACATCTCTGTCTGCTGCAATATGGCGTGCCTCACCTCTGCGGCGCTGTGCTTCCTGTCGCCCAAGCTGATGAGCTTAAGCACCGCCTGCTGACGTCTCCCCGCGCCAGTGCTGCAACGCTTCCAGCTAGGGGCTGAGGGCGATGTTAAGGCAGAGGAGGAGGAGGAGGAGGAAGAGGAGGGGGGTCTATCAGAACCCGTGCTGGCAATCTTGGGCGGGGGTGGTATGTAGGCCGTCCCTGTTTGCGACCCCGTCCCCGCTTCCACAACATTCACCCAGTGTGCCGACAAAGAGATGTAGCGTCCTTGGCCGCAAGCGCTTGTCCACGAGTCGGTGGTCAAGTGGACCTTTGCGCTGACTGTGTACCTCAGGGCCCGCCTGATGTTACGCGACACGTGCTGGTGCAGGGCAGGGACGCCACACCGGGAAAAATAGTGGCGGCTAGGGACGGAATAGCGAGGTGCGGCAGCCGCCATCAGGTCGCGGAAGGCCTGCGTCTCCACAAGCCTAAACGGCAACATCTCCAGGGCCAGCAGTTTGGAGATGAGGCAGGTTAAGGCTTGGGCTTGGGGGTGACTGGAGGCGTACTTCCGCCTGCGGTTGAACGCCTGCGAGATGGACAGTTGATGGGACGAAGAGATGGAAGGTGCAGACGAAGATGCGGGGGAAGGTGGGGCTGAAGGAGAAGGCCCCAAAGTAGCCGAGGCAGAGGCAGATGTGGAGGTGTCCTGGCTGGAGGTCTGGACCGCAGTGGCAGCACACAACAAAGGGGAAGAGGCAGTGGCAGCAAGACGGGGCGCAGGTTGTATTGCGTTTGCTCTCTCCCACTCAGCCCAGTGCTTGAATTCCAAGTGACGGCGCATGCCTGAGGTGGTCAGATTGCTCTTCTCAGAGCCCCTACTCAGTTTTGAGTGGCAGATTGCGCAAACCGCGCTCAGTTTGTCATCCGCGCAAACGTTAAAAAATCTCCACACCACAGAAGTACGAGGCCTCGATGGGGGAGCTTCGCGCGACTGCCTGCTGCCGGGAAGAGCTTCGGCCCTGCTGGCTGTGGCCTGCCTTCTCTGTCTGGACTGTCCTCTGCCTCTGGACTGTCCTCTGCCTCTTGCTGCCTTATTCGGTGATGCGCAGACCGCATCTCCACTGCTTTCCCCGCTGGACATCACCCCTGTCCAAGTGGGGTCGGTCATTTCGTCGTCCACCACCTCCTCTTCCACTTCCTCTCTCTGCTCCTCCTCCTGCCCACTGGACATTCCAACAGCCTCCCTTGATGGCAACTGCGTCTCATCATCATCGCTCATGATAGCAGATGCTGGTTCCGGGTCCACATCACTAGCAGATGGCGGATACTCAAGTGTTTGGGCATCACTACAAACAAATTCCTCTGCTAGCTCCTGGGATTCTTGCAGCACATCTGGAAAAGGACCCGAAAAGAGGTCCTGGGAGGGGTCAAGGTTGGGCTGACTCTGTTGGCCAGGTTGGGAGGAAGGAGGGTCAGAGTGAGACTGTGTGGATGACTGGGTGGTGGACAAGTGACTGGAAGCGTTATCGGCCATCCATTGCACCACCTGTTCACGCTGCTCAGGCCTTAACAGAGGTGTACCCCGCCCCCCGCATAACTGTCCCATAAAGGCAGGGAAGCTGGATGAGCGTAATGCTGGCTGCCCCTCACCAGCACGCATTGTATCCCCACTGGCTTCAACGCGGTTTGTGCCCCCACCAGCATTTCCGCGCCCCCGTCCTCGTCCACGTCCCTTTGCGCTAGCCCTCCGCATTTCAGACGTTTTACTTTTTTGGCCACGCGTTATGCCAAATATAAAAATATTTTTAAGAAGAACACCTGGCTATACAGCCGTATACTGCCAGAAGGTGAAATGGTGCCTATACGCACCGTGTATAAAACAGTGTTTTGTTGGCACAGAGGACACAAAACAGTAGTGCCAAATATAAATATATTTTTAAGAACACCTGGCTATACAGCCGTATACTGCCAGAAGGTGAAATGGTGCCTATATACGCACCGGGTATATAACAAGGTTTTGTTGGTAAAGAGGACACAAAACAGTAGTGCCAAATATAAAAATATTTTTAAGAAAAACACCTGGCTATACAGCCGTATACTGCCAGAAGGTGAAATGGTGCCTATATACGCACCGGGTATATAACAAGGTTTTGTTGGTAAAGAGGACACAAAACAGTAGTGCCAAATATAAAAATATTTTTAAGAAAAACACCTGGCTATACAGCCGTATACTGCCAGAAGGTGAAATGGTGCCTATATACGCACCGGGTATATAACAAGGTTTTGTTGGTAAAGAGGACACAAAACAGTAGTGCCAAATATAAAAATATTTTTAAGAAAAACACCTGACTATACAGCCGTATACTGCCAGAAGGTGAAATGGTGCCTATATACGCACCGGGTATATAACAAGGTTTTGTTGGTAAAGAGGACACAAAACAGTAGTGCCAAATATAAAAATATTTTTAAGAAAAACACCTGGCTATACAGCCGTATACTGCCAGAAGGTGAAATGGTGCCTATACGCACCGGGTATATAACATGGTTTTGTTGGCACAGAGGACACAAAACAGTAGTGCAAAATATAGTTTTGTATATAGGTGCTAATACACCACTGAAGTCTTTCTGTCCCTATTCCAGCATCAGCAGCTACCCCTCACTAAAGCAGCCGTTTTGAGCAGAGTGTATATAGTTTTGTATATAGGTGCTAATACACCACTGAAGTCTTTCTGTCCCTATTCCAGCAGCAGCAGCTACCCCTCACTAAAGCAGCCGTTGTGTGCAGTGTGTATATAGCTAGAATGAGCTATATACTGTTCAGCATAGTAGCCCTAATAAGGGCTCTTAATGACTCTCTTGTCTTCTGGTAGCTGGTATATATGGTGGTAAAAGCGATATTCTGAGCTTCTGGGGCCCTGCCTGACTAAATAGAAAATGAGCTATATACTGTTCAGCGTAGCAGCCCTAATAAGGGCTATTAAGGACTGTCTTGTCTTCTGGTAGCTGGTATATATGGTGGTAAAAGGTATATTCTGAGCTTCTGGGGCCCTGCCTGACTAAATAGAAAATGAGCTATATACTGTTCAGCGTAGCAGCCCTAATAAGGGCTATTAAGGACTGTCTTGTCTTCTGGTAGCTGGTATATATGGTGGTAAAAGGTATATTCTGAGCTTCTGGGGCCCTGCCTGACTAAATAGAAAATGAGCTATATACTGTTCAGCGTAGCAGCCCTAATAAGGGCTATTAAGGACTGTCTTGTCTTCTGGTAGCTGGTATATATGGTGGTAAAAGGTATATTCTGAGCTTCTGGGGCCCTGCCTGACTAAATAGAAAATGAGCTATATACTGTTCAGCGTAGCAGCCCTAATAAGGGCTATTAAGGACTGTCTTGTCTTCTGGTAGCTGGTATATATGGTGGTAAAAGGTATATTCTGAGCTTCTGGGGCCCTGCCTGACTAAATAGAAAATGAGCTATATACTGTTCAGCGTAGCAGCCCTAATAAGGGCTCTTAAGGACTGTCTTGTCTTCTGGTAGCTGGTATATATGGTGGTAAAAGGTATATTCTGAGCTTCTGGGGCCCTGCCTGACTAAATAGAAAATGAGCTATATACTGTTCAGCGTAGCAGCCCTAATAAGGGCTCTTAAGGACTGTCTTGTCTTCTGGTAGCTGGTATATATGGTGGTAAAAGGTATATTCTGAGCTTCTGGGGCCCTGCCTGACTAAATAGAAAATGAGCTATATACTGTTCAGCGTAGCAGCCCTAATTAGGGCTCTTAAGGACTGTCTTGTCTTCTGGTAGCTGGTATATATGGTGGTAAAAGGTATATTCTGAGCTTCTGGGGCCCTGCCTGACTACATAGAATATGAGCTATATACTGTTCAACATAGCAGCACTAATAAGGGATTAAGGACTGTCTTGTCTTCTGGTAGCTGGTATATATGGTGGTAAAAGGTATATTCTGAGCTTCTGGGGCCCTGCCTGACTAAATAGAAAATGAGCTATATACTGTTCAGCGTAGCAGCCCTAATAAGTGCTATTAAGGACTGTCTTGTCTTCTGGTAGCTGGTATATATGGTGGTAAAAGGTATATTCTGAGCTTCTGGGGCCCTGCCTGACTACATAGAATATGAGCTATATACTGTTCAACATAGCAGCACTAATAAGGGATTAAGGACTGTCTTGTCTTCTGGTAGCTGGTATATATGGTGGTAAAAGGTATATTCTGAGCTTCTGGGGCCCTGCCTGACTAAATAGAAAATGAGCTATATACTGTTCAGCGTAGCAGCCCTAATAAGGGCTCTTAAGGACTGTCTTGTCTTCTGGTAGCTGGTATATATGGTGGTAAAAGGTATATTCTGAGCTTCTGGGGCCCTGCCTGACTAAATAGAAAATGAGCTATATACTGTTCAGCGTAGCAGCCCTAATAAGGGCTCTTAAGGACTGTCTTGTCTTCTGGTAGCTGGTATATATGGTGGTAAAAGGTATATTCTGAGCTTCTGGGGCCCTGCCTGACTACATAGAATATGAGCTATATACTGTTCAACATAGCAGCACTAATAAGGGATTAAGGACTGTCTTGTCTTCTGGTAGCTGGTATATATGGTGGTAAAAGGTATATTCTGAGCTTCTGGGGCCCTGCCTGACTAAATAGAAAATGAGCTATATACTGTTCAGCGTAGCAGCCCTAATAAGGGCTCTTAAGGACTGTCTTGTCTTCTGGTAGCTGGTATATATGGTGGTAAAAGGTATATTCTGAGCTTCTGGGGCCCTGCCTGACTAAATAGAATATGAGCTATATACTGTTCAACATAGCAGCACTAATAAGGGATTAAGGACTGTCTTGTCTTCTGGTAGCTGGTATATATGGTGGTAAAAGGTATATTCTGAGCTTCTGGGGCCCTGCCTGACTAAATAGAAAATGAGCTATATACTGTTCAGCGTAGCAGCCCTAATAAGGGCTATTAAGGACTGTCTTGTCTTCTGGTAGCTGGTATATATGGTGGTAAAAGGTATATTCTGAGCTTCTGGGGCCCTGCCTGACTAAATAGAAAATGAGCTATATACTGTTCAGCGTAGCAGCCCTAATAAGGGCTATTAAGGACTGTCTTGTCTTCTGGTAGCTGGTATATATGGTGGTAAAAGGTATATTCTGAGCTCCTGGGGCCCTGCCTGACTAAATAGAAAATGAGCTATATACTGTTCAGCGTAGGAGCCCTAATAAGGGCTATTAAGGACTGTCTTGTCTTCTAGTAGCTGGTATAGATGGTGGTAAAAGCGATATTCCGAGCCCTGCCAGCGACAGCCTGTCTTTCCCTGCTGTGAGCGTCTGTCCCTCACTAAGTTCAAGCTGCTAATGCTGACGAAGAGGAAGTGCTGAGTTTTGTATATTCGAGGTCACATGGTTTTTCCAGCCAATGCGTGTAGACGCCGTTTTCGCGATGCCAGCGTCCTCCCAGGACCTGTCCCACCCCCCCCTGCATGGTGATTGGTGTAAAAAACGCGCCAGGGAAGGTGGGAGGGGAAACGAATTGTGAGTGCGCCATCGCCGCTGTACTCGATCGAAATCGAGTATGACGAACAGCGTAGTATTCGATCGAATACCGGCTCGGTTGAATACTACTCGCTCATCACTAGTGGTCAGGGCTCTGAAGTTTTATTTGGTCTCACTTCTGGACCTAGGAAGGGTTTGCCTCCGGCCTAATCCACTATCAGCAAGTGGATCCGTCAGGCGGTGGTTCAAGCCTATTCTGCTAAGGGGAAGGAACCTCCCTTTAGAATTACTGCTCATTCCACTTGTGCTCTTGGTGCCTCTTGGGCTTTTCAGCACCAAGCTTCTGTTGAACAAGTTTGCAAGGCCGCTACTTGGTCTTCTGTTCATACCTTTTCCTAGTTTTTACAAGGTTGATGTTAAGGCCTCAGCGGATGCTGCTTTTAGCCGCAAGGTGCTTCAGGCGGTAGTGACTTGAACTGCCGGCTGTTGCTTATTGGGGATCCCACCCTACTTCTGGACACTGCTTTTGGATGTCCCAACTGTTATGAATACGAAGCAGGCCATGCCATGCGATAACCCACCCTTGTTATCAATTTTCTTGGTTGCTTCTTTATGGTGATTGTTCCAAGTTAATTGGGGTTTTTTACCCTTTTTACATTTTTTTACTTTTATTCTCTCCCGGCATCTTGTCTCACTGCTTGTCTATGCTGGGAACTCTATGGTTGATCCCCCTTTTATAGGGGGCCGGGAGATGCCACAGCTTTCTGCAGTACCACTGCGCCACCTTGTGGTGGAATAACCCAACTGTTATGAATACGAAGCAGGCCGTGCCATGCAAGAACAGAAACAATTCTACAGGTGAGTACTTACAGAATTGCTTTTTTCAGTCTTTGGTCTGATGGGGCGTGGGGCCAGCAACACACACCAGCAGTGGCAGTGGGGCCCCCTGTGTCTGGGCAAGCCTTTTTTGTTTTTTGTAAACTTGCAGCCAAAGCCACCACAGGGAAAGAAGGAGATTCTAGAGCAGCAAAGCCGCTGTCAGCAACACTACAGTGATGCGTGGGTTCAGAGCTGTAAATCGGTTGCCGCTCACTGCACATAAGACACCAAGCACAGCCGCTGGCAGCTCAGTGTAAGGAGCCGTTTTCTGCTGGACCAGCTGGGTGACTGCACTACCCCCTGTCCAGAATGGCAAATCAGGAGTTCCCGAGCAGCACGTACCCGCACAAGGGTGGCTCAAGGGACTCGATCTGCCGTTCCAGTAAGTAGGCGGGTGCCAGACCACCACCAATCATATACTTGGGCTGGACTATTATTTTAAAGGAAAAAAAATACTGTATCTGGGGCCTCCACCAGATTTTGTGCCTGGGGCCTCCACCACAGTGTATCGACTAAAAGCTGGAACACCACCTCACCAATTTTTTCTAGGTTGTGGGGGTTCTGATGGTGGTCCATGATAGAGACCCTGCTAATGGGTTCCATCAGGCCTACACAAAGTCAACAATGCACATCCCCATTAGACCACAATAACCACAGTGAAGTATGATGGAGGCAAAATTATGATTTGGGCTGGGACTGGGGCTTTAGCCAAGGTTTGGGGAGTTATGAACAGTTACAAATATCAGTAAATTCTAGCAGAAAACTTTCAGGCCTCTGCTAAAAAGATGAAGATAAAGAGGAATTTCACCGTTCTGCATGACAACGACACAAAACATACCTCCACATTAACAAAATAATGGCTTCATCCAAAGGGAGATCAATATTTTGGAAAATCTGTCAGCTGACAAAAGGCCTATAGACAGGAGATGACAAGTCTGTTTCTGAACACATATACACCAGTAACAAAGCGAAAACACATGGAATGACATTGTTTTAACACTGTGACAATTACACTTTGGTGCCAGACCGGCACATACAATTCTGCATAAAAATATATTTAAAACATGTATAAAAGTGTTTGTTTGCAGGCCAGGAGAGGTCACACAATGATTTGAGCAAAAAAAAATAATTTAATTTTAATTGGCCAAACGTCTATCTTATATGTTCCCCATACCCTGTACATACAGATTGCTCACATTAAAAATCATCCTACCTGCATCTAATGCATGTTATGAGCCTTTAAACATCCAAGATGGCCGCTCATGGAACATCAGGCAGGAAGTGCCTTCTGACTGTGCTGCTCTGCATTCTGGGATGGCTGACCTTTTCCTGACCCCAGCTCTGCTCTGTCTGAGCAAAGCACAGCTCTAACACGCCCCCTGTACTTTATCCTGCTCTCCTCCTGTTGCTTCTGAGTCAAGATGGCGGCGCCTGTATCCTAAAGTCCTGAACAGAGTTGCAGCCCAGTGGGGGAAATAATAATTGATAAAATAAAATAAATAAAATAAGTAAATGACTAAAAACTTCAAATATATTAATAGATGCTGGGGAATAGTTTTTTAAGGGTTTGGGCTTTTCAATAAATCATAGTGAAGGTCCGGTTTAAACACAACCAAATGAAACCCCATTGAAATGTATGGCAGAGCGACACTGAGCGAAGGTAATGCGTGGTGCTATACGCTGAGCCGTCTGGATTAATACATGTGACGCTACATGGCGCTGCTAGAGGCTCTCACCAGATTCGCTTTCTTAAATGTGGTTTTGTGTACAGCGCCCAGCATTCACCGGACACTACGTAGAATTTCCTGGCGCTAGCCATTCTTAAATAACCCCCATAGAGATGGAATAGGCAAGAAAACGTTAGGGAAGAATACAGGCCAAATCATATAATAGAAACAGGGGGGGGGGGCACTTCTTGGCACAGGGGAGAGTAAACTAGACTCCTATGTGTTACCCAATACTTTCTATGTAGAGTCAAATTAGCAGGGTGTAGAGCCCGAGTGGACCCCCTTTTCTGGAAAACCAGGGAATCCAGAGTGTCCCACTTTAGAAGGAAAAGACTGGGTTTAGGTCTATCGAAATGCAAGCTAAAGGGCAAAACTAAAGTACAAGAGAAAGATAAAACCTCTCAATCAACATTTTATCTTTTTACTTATTTAACTACAAAAAATGAAAATTGTGGTGGAGTATACAATGTATGGAAATATGAGGGATGGTACTAGGGGTGTAGGGAGGGGGGCAGGGGGGGCACGTGCCCCGGATACAGCAGGTCAGGGGGGCGCCAAAGGAGGCCCCGAGCACAGATGGGGGCGCCTTTTCGAATCTTTGCACTGGGGACCAGAAAGCCTTGCTACTCCTCTAGTTGGTACTGGAGTGCTTGAATCAACCTCTTTCCACAAATAGGAGAGATTGATGAAAGAATGCACATGAAAAAGGAAAGAAATCCACCAAAGGAAGGCAGAAAAGAAAACAGAAACAAGGATACACGGGGAAAAAAGAGAAGAAGGGGATGTGAAGAAGAGAGAGAAGGGTTTAATGTGAAAATAAGGGAAAATGAGGGAGGGAGAGAGAATAAGGGGTGTGGGAAAGAGAGGGAGAGAGAAAGGAAATGTAGAAAAGAGAGAGTATTATTTTGTACAGCACTACAGAAGATGATGGCGCTATATAAACAATAATATGTGGAGAGGATGTGGAAAAGAGAAAGAGAGTGAATGTTTGAATGTTAAAGAGAGTGGGAATGTGGAAAAGAGAGTGAGAGACGGGGCATGTGGAAAAAGTACTGCACTGTAGTGGTAAAAATAAAGAGGGGGCGTGATGAAAGAGGATGATAGAGGGAATGTTGGAAAAAAGGGAGACAAAACACGGAAAAGAGGAAGACAGAAATAGATGAATACAGCAAGAAAGAGAGCATGTGAGATGGAGGGCATGTGGAAAAGAGAAAGGGGTGGAAGAGAAAGAGAAGAATGAAATGTGGATATGGAAAAAAGGGTGAGAATAAGGAGGTGTTGAAAAGAGTGAAAAGATAGAAAGCAGGGGAGTGCGGAAAAGCGAGAGTGTGAGAATGGCATGTGGAAAAGAAAAGGGGCATGTGGAAAAGAAAAGGGGAGGAAAGGGAAGAGAAGGAATGTGGAAATAAGAAAAAAACAGCAGCAATAAGTGGGTGATAAAAAAAGAGAGAACGGAAAGGAATGTGAAAAAGAGAACATGTGAGAAGAAGTGTGGAAAGAGAAGGGGTGGAAAAGAAAGACAAGAGTGGAATGTGGAAATTAAAAAGGGAGAGATAATAAGGGGATATTGAAAAAGGTGAAAAGAGGGAGGACAGGGGAGTGTGGAAACAACGGAGCATGAGGAGGGCACGGGTAAAATAGGGGGAGAAGGAAGAGAAGGGTGGAATGTGGAAGAAAATACAACTCTGTGAAGTACTCACCTGTAGAGTTGGTATTATATGCATACAGCACGTCCTGCTCCCCACCAACAGGGGATCCAGAACAAGGTGAAACAGGGTGGGGTGGAGCAGGACGTGCTGTATGCATATAATACTCTACAGGTGAGTACTTCACAGAGTTGTATTATTCTAAGCATACAGCACGTCCTGCTCCAGTAGTAGTAATAACATGTGGGACATCCAATAGCAGTGTCCATAAAGAAGGGTGGGATCCCCAACAGAAGGCAACAGCAAGCAGTCTAAACTACTGCCGCCTGCAGAACCTTGCGGCCAAACACAGCGTCAGCTGAGGCCCGAACATCAACCTTGTAAAACTTTGTAAAGGTATGTACAAAATACCAAGTAGCGGCCTTGCAAACTTGTTCAACAGAGGCCTGGTGCTGAAAAGCCCAAGAAGCCCCAACAGCTCTAGTAGAATGAGCAGTAAGACGAAAGGGGGGAGTCTTCCCCTTAGCAGTATAGGCTTGAACAACAGCCTGACGAATCCATTTACTGATGGTAGACTTGGCGGGAGCCAAACCCTTCCTAGGCCCATGAGGCACAACGAAGAGAGCATCCGTCTTCCTAAAGGCCTGCGTGGTAACCAGGTAAGACTTGACACACCTGACCACATCCAAGGAATGCAAAACCCTTTCCTTAGGGTTACTAGGATTCGGGCACAAGGAAGGAAGTACAATATCTTGATTCAAATGAAATGCAGACACAACCTTAGGCAGGAAGTCTGGCTTGAAGCGAAACACCACCTTATTCCAGTGTCTCTCAAAGTAGGGAGGCTGAATAGACAAAGCAGCCAACTCAGACACACTTCTGACCGAAGTGATGGCTACCAGGAAGACAACCTTGAGCGTGAGCACAGCTAGAGTGGCCTCATGGATAGGCTCAAAAGGAGCCCTCTGCAGGGCCGACAACACCAAGTTCAGATCCCAAACAGGAACCATAGGTTTCCGAGGGGGGCGCACATGAGTAACCCCCTGAAAGAAGGTCTTGATAAGAGAGTGATGGGCAAATGTCTTCTGAAAGAAGATAGACAGGGCCGAAACCTGGCCCTTCAAGGTACTAAGCTTAAGACCTAAGTCTAGGCCATGTTGTAAGAACTCCAGCACCCTGGATACTAAGAATTCCCGACAGGGAAGAGACCTGGATTCACACCAGTCAATGTAAGCACGCCATACTCTATAATAGATGGCAGCAGAAGTCTTCTTCCTGGCTTGCACCATGGTAGCCACAACAGACGCAGACAAACCCTTTTCCATCAAGATGGAGGTTTCAATAGCCAAGCCGTCAAAGCCAGCGTTAGTAAATTGGGATGGCAAAGAGACCCTTGAGTCAGAAGGTCTGGCAACCTTGGCAGATCGCACTGATCTACTGCCATTTGAACCACGTCCGCGAACCACACTCTTCTTGGCCACCTTGGGGCCACCAGAATCGCGGGTACCCCTTCCAGAGCGATCTTGCGCAGCACTCTGCCCAGAAGGGGAATTGGTGGAAACACATATAGGAGCCGAAACTCCTTCCGAGACATTGACAGGGCATCCGTGGCCAGAGCCAGAGGATCCTGAGACAGGGATACAAAGCTCGGCAGCTTGTGATTGTGACGTGATGCAAAGAGATCCACGTCTGGCACACCCCAACGGTGACAAAGTGACTGAAATACCCTGTCGCAGAGGGACCATTCCCCCTGACGGGACGACCCCCTGCTCAGAGCATCTGCTAGCAGATTCTCCGTCCCCGGAATGTAGACAGCCGGTATGCATTGTACATTGGTCTCTGCCCAAGTCAGAATCAGAGACACCTCCTGGAGAGCACCCTTGCTCCGGGTTCCACCCTGATGATTGATGTAGGCTACGGCCGTCCTGTTGTCTGAGCGTACCTGAACCGCCAGACCCTTCAGGTGCTGGGTCAATCGTTCCAGCACCAATCGGACCGCCCTGAGTTCCAGGACATTGATAGGAAGATGGGCCTCCTGAGGGCCCCACCTCCCCTGGAAGCGCAGGGACTTCCAGAATCCCCCCCAGCCCGAAAGACTGGCATCCATTGTGACCGTCTCCCAGGAGGGAGCCAGGAAGGATCTGCCCCTTGTAAAATTCCTGTGGTCCAACCACCACTCAAGGGATTGTCTGACCGAGGGGGGAATCACCCAGCTGACGTCCAGAGACGCTGGGTCTTTGTTCCATACTGACAGAAGGTGAAGCTGTAGGGTTCTCAAATGGAACTGGGCAAAGGGCACCGCCTCGAAGCTTGCCACCATCGAGCCCACCAACTGCATTCCCTGTCCGGATGGAGGGATGAGGGTTCGCGAGCAGGGATCTCGCCTGGGTTATCAGAGCTTCCACCTTCTGCGGAGGAAGGAATATCCTTGATTGAACCGAGTCCAGAATCATCCCCAGAAACGGGGTCACTGAGGAGGGGGACAGAGAGGACTTTGGGTAATTGATCACCCAGCCGAAGGACTCCAGGGTGGACACCACCAACCGAGTGTCCAGCTCTGCCTGCCGCAGAGACTGAGAGGTGATGAGAATATCGTCTAGGTAGGGCAACACGCGTATGCCCTTTAGTCTTAAGAGAGACATCACCCCTGCCAGCACCTTGGTGAAGACCCTGGGGGCGACGTGAGGCCGAATGGGAGGGCCACGAACTGATAGTGCTGATCCAACAGCGCAAATCTGAGGAACCTTTGGTGCCCTGAGAACACCGGCACGTGCAGGTAAGCGTCCTTGATGTCCACAGATGTCATGAAGTCCCCTGGACGCAGCGAGGCAATGGCAGAGTTTCCATACGAAAATGCCTGCTTCTGACAAACTTGTTTAGGATTTTCAAATCCAGAATGGGTCTGACTGACCTGTCCTTTTTGGGCACCGTGAACAGGTTGGAATAAAATCCCATGCCCCTGTCTCTTAAGGGGACCTCGCAGATGACCCCGAGCTCCAGAAGGTCCTGCACAGCCAGCATCAAGACCCGAGCTGAGGCAGGATCCTGTGGGATCCGAGACCCGACGAACCTGGTAGGGGGCAGCACAGCAAATTCTATCTTGTAACCGTAGGAGACTACCTCCTGAATCCACCGGTCTGGGACGAGGCGTCTCCAGACATGCTCGAAGTGCTGTAGACGTCCCCCCACCCTGACGGGCGAGGGCGCCCCTTCATGCTTGGGGGGTCTTTGGGCTTGGGCCCCCAGGAGGAGCTGGGGCGGCGTCCTCTGTTCTTGTTCCAGGGTTCTGAGCGCGACCCAGAGAAGGACACCCCTCTACCTTGCTTGGTCCCACGGTAGGGGGTAGAATGGGAGCTTGGACCACGAAAGGGCCGAATCTGATGCTTGCGCTGGGGCAGCTTGCCCCCCTTGGCAAAGATATCCAATCTTTCTCTAAACAGGCACAGTCATTTAAACAGAAGCCCCGTAAGGGCCTTCTTGGCGACGTTGTCAGCAGCCCATTGGCGTAACCAGATCGCGCGGCGTATGGCCACCACCAGAGCTGAAGATCTAGCGCTCAGCTTAATAGCATCGTCCGATGCAGATAGGATACAATTCACAAAGGTCTCACAGGTGGCCAGAGCGTTGGCGGCCTCCGAGGGCAGGTCATCCGCCCCTTCCAGGGCAGTTTTAACCACCGTCCTGAGCGCCACCGCCGTGATGGCTAAGGCGCACACCGGGCGGAGCAACGCTCCCCCAAATGCAAAGGCATGACATGCCAACTGATTAACTCGCCGATCCTCTTCTAAATCCCGCAGCGTAGTAGTGTCAGGGGAGTGCATAATAGAGGTGTTGGACAGACTCAGAATCGGGGCATCGACCTCGGGCGGCGATGTCCAACACTTAACCAGATTGGCAGGAAATGGATACTTCTTATCCACAGCCTTAGGAATCCCCTGGAGTTTACTGGGATGTTCCCATTCTTTCAGCACTAGGTTATTAAAGTGAGCTTGTTCGGGAAACTCCAACCGCACCCTAGCGGTATGAAACAGATCGCCCCTTTGCCGAGGTGCCGCGGGAGGGGGAGAGAGGGATAAAACATCAAAGATCTGAGACAGCAGTCTGTCAATGTCGTCCTGGGACCAAAGATCAGAACCAGACTCCTCCTGACTCCTGGACTCGTCCTCGTAGGATTCTGAGTCAGATAGCAGTTCCCCTTCCTCTGATGGGGAATGTGCATAGGAAAGCAGTAAATCATCAGATTCTACAGGGAGAATAGTAGCTTCAGGATTCAAATGACGCCTCTTGGCAGTAGCCTTGCGCGCCAAGGAGCCAGCAATAAAGCTTTCCACACTGGCCAATCTAGAGGCCAAGTCAGCGTGAGAATCCCCACTAGTATTGGGGGTTAGGCTCAAGCTTGGGGGAGTAGGGGAAATAAGGCGAAGTGCGGCCCCAGCCTCGGAAGAGGTGGGGAGACCGGCTAGCGCCTGTTGAGCACAAGGTACGCAGACCCGTGAATTGTCACCGCTGCTAGGTGAAACCCCACAAGCTGCACACAGACGGGCTTGTCCCAGGGGGACCCCGTTCGCGATGTCCTGGGATGCCTCCATATGGTGATTATTAAATTCAATATGCCAGTAGGGATTGACGCTTTAAGCAACCCTGGATGCCCCTATAACCCGCTGGGAAGTGGGAGTAATATCTGAAAAATGGTCTGGACCGGGCGCTACGTCGGGCCAGGGGAAGCCACCGATGACCGCTGTCTGAAAGACACAAGGGGAACAGGGATGTCAGAGCCGAGCGCGAGGAAACAAGCTAGGAAAGGATCGCCCATGAGGGCACTTACAGTCTGCGAGGAGAGGACCGTCTTCACCACGCGCGTGCGAGAAGGAAATGGCGCCCAGCGAAACTCGAAGGGCGGGCCAGAGCAGGCGATGACGCGGAACGCGCCAGACCGAACCACGCCTCCCCCCCGGAGAGCGCGAAGCTAGAAGGCGCGCAGCCAATCAGGAGAGAATGTAGATACGTCAGCATCACTTCAGAGAAGATATCTGACGAAGTGAGTAAGGAGATTTGAAAAACGCCGTAGCTTCCCCAAACAGTGCTGCTGTATGCGCCTAGAGCACAGTAAAACGCTGCGGTCAGTTTGAAAATAAGCAAGTGAAACGCGCTCTGACACCCAGTAGCGGTAAGCGTCTAAGTGTACTTAGGGCAAGGAGTAGGCCATCAACACACAGCCCCCCCCCCTCTTTTTCCCCCCACTAACGGGGGAATCTGGGAAGGAAGGTGACCCGAATAGAGGATTCACCGTTAGATGGGGCATGGGGGCACTAGTACGGGAGGGGCATCCACACAAGGCTCACCATTCGCCTTAACCGCCTACCCTATGGAGGGGGATTGCGGTGGAGACTAACTCCGTAAGCACACTAGGTGCTGCCTACCTTCACCCGACCAACGCAGCCCAGGCTGGGAGGCATATTCTTTACAAGAAGGACGGGTGGAAATAGTCCCGCAGGGCCTCGGGCTGTAAAGCCCCGCTCGCCTGCGAGAGCGTGATACTTCATGTCTTCGCAGTTCCAGCACGGTCCCTCGGTATATGAAGGGCCGGGAGGAGCTTGTTTTCTACATGTCTGCAGTGCACGGCGCCTGAGGCGGAGGACTACCCACATGTTATTACTACTACTGGAGCAGGACGTGCTGTATGCTTAGAATAAAAGAGTGAGAATGAGGGTGTGTGAAAAAGAAAGAGAGGAAGGGAATGTGGAAAAGAGAGAGCATGAGAAGAAATGAGGGGATGTTAAAAATAGAAGGGGGGGGGGTTAAAGGTAGATAAGAGTGGAATGTGGAATAAAAAAAATGACGAGAGAATGGGGGGTTGTTTAAAAGAATGAAAAGAGAGAAAGCAAGGAGCAAGGGAGTGTGTAAAAGAGAGATTGTGAGGAGGGGAGGAAAAGGAAGAGAAGGGTGGAATGTGGAATTAGGAAAAATAGCTGTTGACAATGATAGGGTGTTATACAAAAAGGAAGAGAATGTGGAAAAGAGGGAGCATGAGATGGAGGGTATGTGGAAAAAGAGGTGGGTGGAATGTGGAAATAAGAAAGAGGGAGAAAGAATGAGGGGGTGTGGAGAAGAGAGAGAAAAGGAATGTGGAAAAAGAGGAGGAGATGTGGAAAAAGAGAGAGAGCAAGGGAAAAGGGTAGGGAAAGTGTAAAAAAGAGATAGAGAGAGAATGTAAGAAATAATGAAGGAATGCGTAAACACAAGGGAGAGAGAGAAGGTACTAATATAACTTGCAGCCACACCCCAGACAATGCGCGGTAAAGCAGGTAAGCCTATAGAATTGCATGCACATTTCCTAGAGAAGTGAAAATTCGGATTTGCATGAGGTTATTATGCCTGTGGGGTGCAGTATGGAAAATGAGCTTTTTCCCAGTTGTGTTTGCGCGCAGCACTAGCTCAGCTGTTCCTTACACTAGCCGCTAGATGGTGCAATGCCGCCAGTGCAGGGCCTGATACAGAGAGCCATATGACGTCTTCAGCTCGGGCTAGTCACGTGGTGTCGGTTCCCCTCAGCTGGCTGCAGCATCTTCGGAGGAGCGGGGATGCAGCACAGTGTGACTAACTAAGCGGGATGCTGCGTGCGCCTCTGCCCCCGGGCTCACCCCAACTGTAAGTATCCCTCCGCCTCGTGCTCATGCTGCCTGCGCTCTGCCCGTGTAATTCGCGCCTCCTTTTCTGTGCACTTCTTTCTTTAGTGACTTGGGATGCTCGCCCCATCCTGACAAGTGCAGGTGTGTGCTCACCTCTCCTCAGTCCCCACACATAATGGCTGAGCCCATCACTGGGGAGGGGGCTATGGCCTTTATTACCATGACGAGCCCGGGGCCCCTCTCTGGCCCTGGCATATGCTCCCTTATTTCCCTCAGCAGAGAAAACTCCTCACCATGCTGGGTGATCCTGTGCCCACCCCAACACCTGAGCCTAGGGGGAGTACTTACCTCTTCCATGTATTCCCTGGACTTTCTACCCTGAGCCTAGGGGGAGTACTTACCTCTTCCATGTATTCCCTGGACTTTCTACCCTGAGCCTAGGGGGAGTACTTACCTCATCCATGTATTCCCTGGACTTTCTACCCTGAGCCTAGGGGGAGTACTTACCTCATCCATGTATTCCCTGGACTTTCTACCCTGAGCCTAGGGGGAGTACTTACCTCATCTATGTATTCCCTGGACTTTCTACCCTGAGCCTAGGGGGAGTACTTACCTCATCTATGTATTCCCTGGACTTTCTACCCTGAGCCTAGGGGGAGTACTTACCTCATCCATGTATTCCCTGGACTTTCTACCCTGAGCCTAGTGGGGAGTACTTACCTCATCGATGTATTCTCTGGACTTTCTACCCTGAGCCTAGGGGGAGTACTTACCTCATCTATGTATTCCCTGGACTTTCTACCCTGAGCCTAGGGGGAGTACTTACCTCATCTATGTATTCTCTGGACTTTCTACCCTGAGCCTAGGGGGAGTACTTACCTCTTCCATGTATTCCCTGGGCTTTCTACCCTGAGCCTAGGGGGAGTACTTACCTCATCTATGTATTCCCTGGACTTTCTACCCTGAGCCTAGGGGGAGTACTTACCTCATCTATGTATTCCCTGGGCTTTCTACCCTGAGCCTAGGGGGAGTACTTACCTCATCTATGTATTCCCTGGACTTTCTACCCTGAGCCTAGGGGGAGTACTTACCTCATCTATGTATTCCCTGGGCTTTCTACCCTGAGCCTAGGGGGAGTACTTACCTCATCTATGTATTCTCTGGACTTTCTACCCTGAGCCTAGGGGAGTACTTACCTCATCCATGTATTCTCTGGACTTTCTACCCTGAGCCTAGGGGGAGTACTTACCTCTTCCATGTATTCCCTGGGCTTTCTACCCTGAGCCTAGGGGGAGTACTTACCTCATCCATGTATTCCCTGGGCTTTCTACCCTGAGCCTAGGGGAGTACTTACCTCATCCATGTATTCCCTGGACTTTCTACCCTGAGCCCAGGGGGAGTACTTACCTCATCTATGTATTCTCTGGGCTTTCTACCCTGAGCCTAGGGGGAGTACTTACCTCATCTATGTATTCCCTGGGCTTTCTACCCTGAGCCTGAGGGGAGATTCCTCCATCCCTCTTTCACCCTAATTACTACTTTGTACAGCGCCACAGAAGAAGGTGGTGCTATACTAACAAACAAATCTGTTTTTATGCTTACTTTACAGCTTATTCACTAATATGTTGTAAGTACACTATTCTATGCTCTATAATAATAGATTGTAAGCTCCTCCTTACATATCCTGATTATACACTAATGTATTGTAAGGTGTTCTATACTCTGTCTTATGCCATAATAGATTGTAAGCTCTTCCTCTTTAAAACGTAACAAAACCTACTGTGGCCGGCACTAATAGATTGCAAGCTATTATTCTAAACTGTATCTTACTTTACACCCTAATAGATTGTAAGCTCTTCTTCCTTTTACACTAATAGATTGCAGGCTTTTCTATACTCTATCTTACTTTACACCCTAATAGATTGTAAGCTCTTCTTCCTTTTACACTAATAGATTGCAGGCTTTTCTATACTCTATCTTACTTTACACCCTAATAGATTGTAAGCTCTTCTTCCTTTTACACTAATAGATTGCAGGCTTTTCTATACTCTATCTTACTTTACACCCTAATAGATTGTAAGCTCTTCTTCCTTTTACACTAATAGATTGCAAGCTATTCGACACTCTATCTTTCTTATACCCTAATAGATTGTAAGCTCTTATTCCTTATACACTAATAGATTGCAGGCTATTCTATACACTATTTTACTTTACACCCTAATAGATTGTAAGCTCTTCTTCCTTTTACACTAATAGATTGCAAGCTATTCGACACTATCTTTCTTATACCCTAATAGATTGTAAGCTCTTATTCCTTATACACTAATAGATTGCAGGCTATTCTATACACTATTTTACTTTACACCCTAAAAGATTGTAAGCTCTTTGTCCTTATATACTAATAGACTGCAAACTATTCTATACTCTATCTTTACACCCTAATCAATTGTAAGCTCTTTTTCCTTATACACTAATAGAATGCAGGCTATTCTACACTGTATCTTACATTACACCCTAATGGATTGTAAGCTCTTCTTCCTTTTACACTAATAGATTGCAAGCTATTCGACACTCTATCTTTCTTATACCCTAATAGATTGTAAGCTCTTATTCCTTATACACTAATAGATTGCAGGCTATTCTATACACTATTTTACTTTACACCCTAATAGATTGTAAGCTCTTCTTCCTTTTACACTAATAGATTGCAAGCTATTCGACACTATCTTTCTTATACCCTAATAGATTGTAAGCTCTTATTCCTTATACACTAATAGATTGCAGGCTATTCTATACACTATTTTACTTTACACCCTAAAAGATTGTAAGCTCTTTGTCCTTATATACTAATAGACTGCAAACTATTCTATACTCTATCTTTACACCCTAATCAATTGTAAGCTCTTTTTCCTTATACACTAATAGAATGCAGGCTATTCTACACTGTATCTTACATTACACCCTAATGGATTGTAAGCTCTTCTTCCTTTTACACTAATAGATTGCAAGCTATTCGACACTCTATCTTTCTTATACCCTAATAGATTGTAAGCTCTTATTCCTTATACACTAATAGATTGCAGGCTATTCTATACACTATTTTACTTTACACCCTAATAGATTGTAAGCTCTTCTTCCTTTTACACTAATAGATTGCAAGCTATTCGACACTATCTTTCTTATACCCTAATAGATTGTAAGCTCTTATTCCTTATACACTAATAGATTGCAGGCTATTCTATACACTATTTTACTTTACACCCTAAAAGATTGTAAGCTCTTTGTCCTTATATACTAATAGACTGCAAACTATTCTATACTCTATCTTTACACCCTAATCAATTGTAAGCTCTTTTTCCTTATACACTAATAGAATGCAGGCTATTCTACACTGTATCTTACATTACACCCTAATGGATTGTAAGCTCTTCTTCCTTTTACACTAATAGATTGCAAGCTATTCGACACTCTATCTTTCTTATACCCTAATAGATTGTAAGCTCTTATTCCTTATACACTAATAGATTGCAGGCTATTCTATACACTATTTTACTTTACACCCTAATAGATTGTAAGCTCTTCTTCCTTTTACACTAATAGATTGCAAGCTATTCGACACTATCTTTCTTATACCCTAATAGATTGTAAGCTCTTATTCCTTATACACTAATAGATTGCAGGCTATTCTATACACTATTTTACTTTACACCCTAAAAGATTGTAAGCTCTTTGTCCTTATATACTAATAGACTGCAAACTATTCTATACTCTATCTTTACACCCTAATCAATTGTAAGCTCTTTTTCCTTATACACTAATAGAATGCAGGCTATTCTACACTGTATCTTACATTACACCCTAATGGATTGTAAGCTCTTCTTCCTTTTACACTAATAGATTGCAAGCTATTCTACACTCTGTACTCATAGATTGTAAGCTGTTCCCCTTTATATATCCTGCTTCAAGCAGAACAAAGCCCACTGTGGCTAAATCTGGGATCCCGAAACAGGATGTCCCACTGTGTGCCCCCCCCCCCCCCCCAAAGGGTGCCGCAAAACTCAACCGCTTCCTGGTGCGCTTGGCAATGTAAAATTCGGGTGGCCACATCCCCACATCTTGGGGCTGTGAGCGTGCTCCCGTCCCCAGCTATTCAGTTAGACGTTTGGCAAACATATATATATATATATATATATATATATATGTTCGACAAACACCTCTTATTGTACAAGAGTCCATGCATGCGCTGTTGAACCGGGAAGAAGTGAGCTTTACAGGGTGTTCTAGGGAGTTTCACACAGTGGCACATGCCAATTTGGGATGCCCTTGGTGCCTGAAACAAAACCTGGGATAGTCAGAATGTCAGGTTTTGCTCCACTTTAGTAGATTGCAAGCTATTTTATTATCTTACTTAACATAGTTTTGGTCACCTTTTAGTTCAGTTTTGTATTTATTAGGAAAACCAGGTAAAGTATCAATGGCAGCAGATCTGGTTGGGGTACAGATCAGCCTGCAGCCTTGCCTAGTACCACCTGATGGGACCTCATGTACTACCAGTGGTACGCGTACCCTGCCCTAATAGTTTGTAATCGCTCCCTCTTTCTATATCCTGCTCATACACCAATATATTATTTATATTAATATATAAATTAATATTTTCTATACTCTATCTTACTTTATGTCCTAATAGATTGTAAGCTCTTCCTCCTTATATATCCTGCTTATACACTAAGAAATTGTACGCTATTCTACAACCTTTCTTACCATATGCCCTAAAAGATTGTAAGCTTTTCCTCCTTATATTTCCTTACACTAAGATATTGTAAGCTATTCTACACTCTGGCCGCACAGAAATGTGAGTTATGCTGGCTACGCATGCTCCGCAGGTTTGGGGAAAAGGTATCGCACAGCAGGGCATCCTAGTTCATGTCCTGGGGGGAGCGAGTATGCCTGCCCTGGAGTCTCAAAGACCCCATCGTGGGTTTGGTCCACTTTAATGGTGGCTTGGGGTGTTTTTTGAAGACAGTTAAAGGTGATTTACAGCCCATACATATCCCCGGGTGGTACTTGAGGTAATTATAAAAATGGAAAGTGGTACTTGATGAAAAGAGGTTGGGAACTCCTGCTATAAGCTATTTTATACCATACTATATTATACTATTATCGTATGTACTTATAGAGAGGAGCTGCCCTTGTGCCGCTAGAGGCTTGCTCCCCTTTGCTTTCGCTTTAGCTCTCAGGTTGTGCTGGCTCAGACATGGCAGTGGTTCCATGGTGGCTCAGGCTGCCACATTTAATGAGCTGTCGCCCCCCCAACACACTGCACCCAAGGAAACCGCGCCCCCCAGCCACCCCTGTTATTTGTATTTATTCTGACAATTCTGTTGCATTTGACTCGTCACATATTACAAGCCTTACCCACCTGTCATTTCTACTTTGCACAGCACCATGGAATATAATGGCGCTATATAAACAATAAGTCTTATTATTAAATGATGTCTCTAGTCAACTTAGGCCCTTATATAATAGCGTCAGGTAGTGGCTGGTTAATGAGAGGTAGCGACTGGTGAACGCCGGACACGGCACGCAATTACACATTTATCAAGCAGAATCTGTTTAGCGACTGGGATAGCGCCATGTAGCGTCTGATTCATCATTTTCACAGCCTCAGTGAACAGCACCGGCGTTCAGCCTTGCACAGCGCCAGGTATGACCTCTCGCTACCTGTCGCTCTCCCATACATTTCTATGGATGAACCTTTTCTTCTCTTTAAACGGGGTATTTGTTTTTGTTTTGTTTTTCCAAGAAATCACAAATAATTCTGTGACCTCTTCTGGCATTGAAAAATCATTTTTTTCATAATTTTTTTCATTTTTTATATATTTCCTCAGAAATGACATTACAGGTCTGGCATTAAAGTGGACCAACACCCAGGGGGGATCGGCCCGGGAATCTATAAGATTCCCGGACCGAGCAGATCCCTCCCCGCGGGGCATCCGAAATCGGGATGTCCCGCGGGGAGGAACCCCCCAGGAGGCCCACAATCCTTACCTTACCGGCGATCCAACGGCGCATGCGCGAGACGCGTCCGCGTCTCTCGCTTCCCTCTAGCAGGGCGCGCTCCCGCGCCGGCCGTTTTGTGAATGGCCGGCGCAGGCCCGCTCCCTGTTAGAGGGAAGCGAGAGACGCAGCCAATGACAGCGCTCTGGTATGCGCGTCCAAGCGGCTTTGGACGCGCATACCAGAGCGGCTCTGAGCGCTGTCATTGGCCGGACGAGGTCACGTGGGAGCGGGGAGAGGTGAGTTTTTGCGGCGATCGGGGGGGTTTCACACAGCGGGGAACCCCCGATCGGGGTGCCCCACCTAAGTGGACCAACACCCAGGATAGTCAAAATCCTGGGTGTTGGTCCACTTTAAAGTGTTACAGTGTTACAATGTAATTCCATATGTTTTCGCTTTGTTACTAGTTGATAGATGCTTGAAAACACACTTTAACCCTTTCGCTGCCAGGCTACCTGGAGTTTTTGTCACCCTTTGTTGCCAGACCATTTTGCACTATTTTGCGCTCCACATGTTCAACTGTGATTTTTTAAAGGATTTCCAGGGATTTCCCAGGGAATTATATATTCTTTTTTTCAGCAGAATCTGGGTTTTAACATGAAATGTCTTTTTTGTCATTTTTTAGGTGTATTCTCAATATTTTGGGGTGAAATATGTGCAAAAAAAATTAAAGAAATATATTTTTTTACAATTTGTAGTGTTTTTTGTAATAAAAAAAGTAATTTAGTCAATAAAATCTTATTGCATGTGAAATCCTAATTTCTCCTGGTCACAACGTTACCACATATGTATAGGTAGACACCCTTTCCTGCCCAGGAGACTCCCCCAAACTGAAACAGTGCTTTAGGAGATTTTCAGATAAAATACAAATATGCTAAGTGCTAGGCGCACCTTGCAGTTTTTCAAGAAAAACAACCCTTTACATTTGAAATAACCCCCACAAATATATTCCCTGAAAGTATACACCTCAGGCTTTCTAGGTGTACCAGGCTTGTTTACATAGGTGCAGTTTTCTGGAAGTAATTCCTCAATTAATTCTTTGGTAGCACAGAGTTTCACTAAAAAAGAATAAAAAGCAGAATCAAACTCATATTTTCCGAAAAAAATATGCAAACAAAAAAAAAACAAGCCCAATCTGAAAAAGCAACATGCCCCGAACAGAACAATACCCAACATGCATAGCTACTGTCAAGGAAAGAGTTGTCAAACACTTCAAAGTAAAGCATGTGCGTAAGGGTAATTTTACTTAAAAATTTCAGCTCTGCGGACAAAGTGCACACCTTGCACTTTTTCTACCAAAACAACCCTTTACATTTGGAATACCCCCCAGAAACCATATATTCCCTGAAAGAACATATGTTAAGCTTTCTAAGCGTACCCAGCTTGTTGTAGTGGGCTCATCATTTTAGAAGTAATCCCTTGAAGAATTCTTAGGTTGCACAAGGTTTCCCTCAAAAAAATTATAAAAAAACAGAATAAAAAAACAAATTTTCTTAAAAAATCAATATGCAAACAAGAAAAAACAAGCTAAATCTGAAAGAGCAAGGTCCCCTGAGCAGAACAATACCCAACATGCATATGTACTATTAACCCTTTTAATTGCCAGTCTACTTGAAATTTTTTCACCCTCTGTTGACAGGTAATTTTTCACCATTTTGCACCATGTTTAACCGTGATTTTTGGAGGAATTTCCAGGAAAATTATAGATATATTTTTTGCAGCAGGGTTTAGGCTTTAACATGAAATGTCTTGTTTGTAATGTTTCTACTGTTTTTTTAAATATTTTTGCGTAAAAAGAACAAAAAAAATTAAAAACAATTTTTTGAAAATTGTCTCCTTTATTTTAAATAAAACATTTACTTTATTAAAGAAAACCATATTGCATGTGAAAGCCCCATTTCTCCCGATTACAACGGTACCACATATGTATCGGTAGCCCCCCATTCTTGCCCAGGAGACCCCCCAAACTGAAAATAGCACTTTATAACATTTACAAATAAAATACTACTACTATCCACACTATAAACATAAGGGGTTAATTTAAAAAAAAAAAAATGACATCGGGTCCCCCCTCCCAGGGGGGAACCCCATTTTTTTTGGAATTTTAAGTGTTAAAACCCATTAAAAATAAAAAAAAAAAAAAAATGGGGTCCCCCTTACCCAGCATTACCAGCCCGGGACCAGCTATGGGGGCTTGTAGGAACAGAGTGGAGGGGCCAGCTTTTGTGGCCCCCCACCCTGCAGCCTACGAGCCCACATAGCCTATGTGTGCCCGGGCTCTTCTGCCCCCCCCCTGGACTTTGGGGAGGCAGGTAATAGGGGGTGCCGGGGTTAATGGCAAGTCACCTGCTAGTTGCAGGGGACTTGCCAGCCCCCAGCCTTGTGAACTGGTATAAGGGGTCTCATGGACCCCTTACCAGTTCACAAAGGGTTAAATGTAAAAAAAAAACACAGAGACAGAGTGAAAAAATATATATATATATATATTTTTTTATACTTACCTCCCATCCATCCCTGTGTCCCACGCTGATCAATCTGGCTTCTGCTCTCCTGCTGCAGCTGGAAGCCTTTTATAGCTGCTGGGTGACAAAGAATAAGGATTTCATTAAAAAAAAAAAAAAAGACATAGAGTCCCCCTTACCCTACCAGCCCAGGACCAGCTATGGAGGCTTGTAGGCACAAAGTGGGGGGGGGGCAGCTTTTGTGGCCCCCCACCCTGCAGCCTACGAGCCCACATAGCCTATGTGGGCCCCGGCTCTTCTGCCCCCGCCTGGGCTTTGGGGAGGCAGGTAATAGGGGGTGCCGGGGGTTAATGGCAAGTCACCTGGACTTGCCAGCCCCCAGCCTTGTGAACTGGTATAAGGGGTCTCATGGACCGATTTCAGCAGAGATTTCCTTCACAGAGAGGAGATCGATCATTCCTTTTATCTCCGCTGTGTGAGGAGCTGTTACCGGTGAGCCCCTAGAGGGATAATTTGTAAACCTGTATGAAATACTGTCATGAAAATATGGCACAGTTAGCTAGCGTGTGAAATAATCGAAAATTACCTCCAAGTAACATTGCACTTTTGATTTCACATAGGTGCATATGAGTGCAAAGTTACTATTACAGTGTAAGCTGTGATTGTGAAAGTTTTTTTTTTAAATAATGATGATGTGTTTGGGAGTATATGTACTGTGTTACATGTGAGCGATGAGATTGCTGAATACTGTATGTGAAACATAAGCCTGGTTGACACCCTTTACAAACATTAAGGCAAAGTCCTCCCTGTAGAGGAACTCGACGTGAATACTGCCCATCCCATAACGTAAGGACTGATTAGTAAATATACAAAGCAGGCAGCCACTGCCAACACTTAGTATAGCATAAGGCGTTCCTCAAGGAATTCGTAATGCACTGGGCAGGTTTTTATATCTGCTCTACATTACATAATAACCACAGTAGCACAAATAGACACACTATTATGCACAATAGAGCTTTGCAGTACATATTTGAATAATTCTGCTCTGGTCGAAGCTAAGCTTTCTTTAAAAGGTTCAAGATGCAAGTAGTAATGCTTTGGATGTTGAACGAAAATCTATTCTATAGGGACATCAGATGGTGTGGGTCAGATTTAATATTATTATTAGTAATAATAATGATAATAACAGTCTTGTGAATAGACATTGGTAAATAGGAAATCTGATTGTATCATGCAATTCAGACACCACTACGCAGTGAGGAAATGTGGGAGTGTTGGATTGTGACCTGGCTTGGTGCTAACTCACCTTTAATTCAGCAATTAATTCTCATTGCCTCTGAGGGAACTGCTATCCCAGTAAATAGTAAGCACGTACAACACTATTCAGAGTATTGCCATACAAAAAACACTCATGCTGTGTGGTTTCATATGCAGCAATTCAAAAGAGTGTGTGTTGTTCTTGGGTTTTAAAAATATTGTCCAGGCTAAGTGAAGAATGTGATTCAGCCTTCAGATCCGGTCCAGAATCTCAGTCTTATACAGATTGTGCTCAGAAAAGTGGTTAAGAGATTCTTCATTAGTCTTTCTTCACTAGAGCATAGCATTCCCTTTCAAGCAAGAGATGTGCATTGATTTTTGATGCAATATCCTATGGGTTATCTATCACCAGAGGTCTTTAATGTTCTCTTTTTGAGCAGCAAATGATCTGTCAGTATGAAGGCATCTGCTGTAGATGATATATGGTACCTGTGTGGTGCTCCTCCGCACACAGTGTTGTGAACCTAATGATGACGTAAGACTGTTAGTCTTTGTCTTTAGTATGTATAATTAAGGATAAGGCTAAATGACACATTGATTTGTTAAAGTAAGAATAGAACACTGTTTCTATTATTTTAATCAGATAGTTATGTTAGACTAGGCCACGGGTACTCAACCCTGGCCTAGTGCAGGCCACTTAAAACGGACCTTCAGCATAATTTAGTGACAAGCCCAAACACTTAAAACACTATTCCCCAGCATCTAAAATTAATATATTTTACATTTTTAGGCATTATTATTTTTCCCCAACTGGCCTGCAACTCTGTTCAGGGCTTTACAATACGGGCACCGCCATCTTGGCTTAGAAATAGCACATACTGAGGAGAGGAGAGTGGGATAAAGTGCAGGGGCGGGGTTATAGCTGTGCTTTGCACAGACAGAGCAGAGCTGGGGTCAGTCAATCTGTATGTACAGGGTGGGGGAAACATATAAGATAGGCTCTTATTCAGGGTAAAGGTCCAGTTTAAATGATTTGGTCCCTGGTCATGTGCCACAATGAATAGGTTCAGAATTTTTCATTTGGAATAGCATGAAGATTTTCTACAACTATCACCGATACCCACTGTCTCCATGAACTGAAATGTCCCTTCCACCTCACCCCTAAATTAATATGTAGCAATTGCCACATGCTAGCAAGGCACATGCCGATTGGCTTAACTCTCTGAATATATGCGTCTTTTTAGCCAATCCCCCATCAGTCCCACATACTAACCATTTTCCCAATACTTAACCCATCTAAGCTCCCACCAATGCTATGCATACATTTATTACAGAAAAAATATTTTACCAAATTATTGTGCCAAAGTTTTCACCCAGGAGAGGTGTTGTACAACCAATGTCACTCCTTCCTCCAAGCCACCACTGTCACCTCTGGTTGCCAATGTCCCCTCCTACATCACTCTCCGTGCAATCGTCTATCCTTACTGTGCACCTTTTTAAACCAGACCTTCACCCTGAATAAGAACCTATCTTATATGTTTTCCACACCTTGTACATATAGATTGCCCACATTAAAAATCATCCTACCTACATCTACTGCCCACATTAAAAATCATCCTACCTACATCTACTGCATGTTATGAGCCTTTAAACATCTAAGATGGCGGCTCCTGGAGCATCAGTCAGTCTGCAAACAGAAAGTGTCTTCCTACTGTGCCACTATGCATTCTAGGATTGCTGTCCTTTCCCTGACCCCAGCTCTGCTCTGTCTGTGCAAAGCACAGCTATAACCCCACCCCTGTACTTTATCCTGCTCTTCTCTCCTCAGTATGTGTGATTCCTCTGAGTCAAGATGGCGCCGCCCTTATCCTAGAGTCCTGAACAGAGTTGCAGCCCAGTGGGGGAAAGAATAATAAGTAAGTGACTAAAAACTTAAAATATATTAATTTTAGATGCTGTGGAATAGTTTTTTAAGGGTTTGGGCTTTTCATGAAATCATGCTGAAGGTCCGCTTTAAACCAGGCCTTCAGCATGATTTATTAAAAAGCCCAAACCCCTATAAAATTATTCTCCAGCATCTAACTTTAATATATTTAAAGTTTTTAGTCCCTTATTATTCTTCCCCCCACTGGGCTGCAACTCTGTTCAGGACTTTAGGATACAGGCGCCGCCATCTTGACTCAGAAGCATCACACATACTGAGGAGAGGAGAGCGGGATAAAGTACAAGGGGCGGGTTATAGCTGTGCTTTGCACAGACAGAGCAGAGCTGGGGTCAGGAAAAGGTCAGCAATCCCAGAATGCAGAGCAGAACAGTTAGAAGGCACTTCCTGTTTGCAGGCTGCCTGATGTCCCATGAGCCGCCATCTTGGATGTTTAAAGGGGACCAACACCCACCCCTGATCGGCCCGGGAATCTATAAGATTCCCGGGCCGATCAGCTCCCTCCCCGCGGGGCATCTGAAATCGGGATGCCCCGCTGTGTGAAACCCCCCAGAAAGCCCCTAAAATCTTACCTATTCTTAGTATACAGTACGTCCTGCTCCAGATGTAATACTTACACTTGGGTTATCCTCCGCCAGATGGCGCTGCACTGCAGAGAAAAAGGCTCCTCTTGGCCCTTCATATACCCAGGGACCTCCCACAAATCCCCCCAGATTTCTCTGCAGTGCTGACTGCGAAGACATGAAGTATCACTCTCTCACAGGTGAGCGGGGCTACCAAAGCCTGCGGCCCTATTGGACTATTCCCACCCGTCCTCCCTGTGATGTGCCTCCCAGCCTGGGCTGCGCTGGTCGGGTGATGGTAGGCAGCACCATGCGTGCTTAACGGAGCCATGCTCCTCCGCAGTCCCCCACCAAAGGGTAGGCGGTTTAGGGCTGATGGTGAGCCTCAGACGCTGTGGCGTTTTCATTGGCAAATCATCTTTTCTAAGTGTGCCATACACTTTGTAACAACTTGTAACTATCTCAGAGCTTCGCGCTCTTCGGGGGGGCGGGGACCTGGTTGGCGCGCTCCGCGTCACAGCCTGCTCTGGGCCGCCCTTCGAGGATCTCTTGACGCCATTTTGATGCTGGTCGCACGCACACGTGGTAGCGGTCCTCCTCCTCCCTTGGTCTGTAAGTGCCCTCGCGGGCGATTTTCATGATCCTTGTTTTCTGCGCATGGTTCTGACACCCTTTATTCCCATTATGTCTTTCAGACTGGTGAACACCATTGGCTTCTCCCGGCCCGGTGTAAAATTATAGCGGGCCTTGTAATATTCTCCCACTTCCATAGCGGGTCTTTGGGGCATCCAGGGTTACTTATAGTGTAAATCCCTACTGGCATATTGTGCCTTGATTAAACACCATATGGAGGCATCTCAGAATTATGTGACCGGGGTCCCTCTGGGACAAGACCGGCGGTGTATAGCGTGTGGTCAACCCCATGCTGATGCTGACAGGGCACGGGTCTGCGTACCCTGTGCCGAGCAAGCCCTGGCCCTGCAATCTGGTCGGCCAGTGGCTACACCTAGCTTCAATTCACCTATCTCCCCAGGCTTAAATCTCTCTCCTGCTGAGTTGCCTGCAAGTGGGGAATTGCAGCCTGCTGGGCCTTCTAGACTGCCTATGACTGAACAGATTATTGCTAGGTTGTCAGAGCGATTGGGCCCTGGTAGAAAGCGGCACCTGTCACCTCATGTTTCTGTATGTTCTATGAGAACTGAGGGGTTTGCTACTCCGTGTGACTATACCCCTTCTGATGAAGGGGAGTTGTTCTCTGACTCAGGCTCTTCTGATGAGAGGCTGAGGAGTCATGACGATTCTGGCCCTGAATACTGGGGCCAGTGTGACACTGACGACTTGTTGCTTAAGGTCTTTAAGGCACTGTCTATCTCTCCCCCCGGTCAGGTCCCCAAGCCTAGAGGGGAGCGTTTCCATACTGCGACTGCACGTTTGGAATTTTTAGAGCAGGCTCATTTCCATGCCCCTGTGTTCAAGGAATGGGAATGCCCCAGTAAACTTCCAGGGGTTCCAGGGGTCTGGGATAGGAAATACCCTTTTCCCCCTGAGATGGTTAATTGTTGGTCATCACCCCCCCGTGGTGGATGCGCCGATCATAGGGGTCCCTAACCCCCCCCCTTTATTACAACCCCTGCTTATAGTACCCTTCGGGATGCTGAGGACCGGCGCATTGAGCTGCTGGCCTCCCATGCCTTTTCTTGTGCTGAGACGGCGCTGCGCCCGGTCTGTGCTGCAGCCATTACTGCAGTGGCCGCTAGAACCCTCATCAAAAAATTGCTCGATCATCACCCAGACGATCTCCCCTGGGAGGTGTTTAATGCACTCTCCAATTGTGATGTATTTGTGTAGTTTATTCTATTAGCGCTGGATGACGCGATTAGAATGTGTGCAAGAACTTCCGCCCTTGCGGTGGCTATTCGTCGCTTGGTCTGGCTGCGACAGTGGGGTGCTGATGATGCTACTAAAATTACTCTTACTGGGCTCCCCTTTAGAGGGCAACGCCTATTTGGGGCCCGTCTAGACCTGTTCGGTAAAAAGGGCAAATCACCCCTACGCAGATGGCCTCTCGGCCCCGTCGAGGCAGGGGCATCCCTCCTCCCCCCTACCTTAGTGTTAAACAGGAACCAGGGGTGTCTTTCCGGATTTTTCGTGCAGACTCCTGCCCCACGAGCAGCAGACAACGCTCTGGCCCCTCCCGCGGGGCTAAGCCCAAATCTTCCACCAAACCCCCTCAAGCATGATGGGGCGCCCTCGCCCGGCTGGGTGAGGGGATGGCTGCAGCACCTTGCTCTTATCAGGAGGCATCTCGCCTCATTCTGGTGGATTCAGGAGGTTGTGTCCTCCAGATACAGGATAGCGTTTGCTGCACGGCCTTCCCCAGTTTTTATCAGGTCCCAGGTACTCCTGGTCCTTGCCGCTGTTCAGTTGCTGGCACAGGCCATGCTAGGCCTGCAAGGTCTGAGGGTCTCTTGCAGATTGCCCGTAATAGGCAGAGGCAAGGGCCGCTATACCACCTCCCACAGTCCCCCAAAGGATGGGTCGGGTTGGCCCATTCTGGATTCACAGCAATTCTCTAATTACAGGCAGTTTCCTGCATGGAAACTCTTGAGTTGGGCCATCAGCACCTTGCGCCCAGTGGGCTTCTTGCCGTCTGGGAAACTCTACAATGCTTATGTTTACATTCCTGTGCCCTCAGGTCTATGAGTCTCTCTAGGTTCGTGTTGGAAGTCCAACACTGCTAATTGTGGCCTTGTTATCTGGCCTCTCTTCAACTCCCAGAGTGTTCACTCAGGTGTTCCTCCTTGCCCCTTCCCGGAAACGGTCACCATGGATGCCAACCCTTCAGGTTGAAGGGGAAGGTTTCTTCTGAAACCCCCTGCGATTCTGGTGGTGGTGGGGCCCTTAGAAGGTCCTTACGCCTATTGAATTCTAAACAGTGAGCATGTATACAAACAATATCAATTCTACAGGTGCGTATTTCACAGAATTGTATTTTTTGGCGATGGATAAGCCTCCGCCGCCTCCCGCGCGTCCCTCTAGCAGGGCGCGCTCCCGCGGCGGCCATTCACAAGCGGCCGGCGAGAGGCGGCAGCTTATCCGTCGCTTGTCCGTCGCCTAAAAGGTAAGATTTTAGGGGCTTTCTGGGGGGTTTCACACCCCTATCGGGGTGCCCCGCGGAAGTGGACCAACACCCAGGATAGTGAAAATCCTGGGTGTTGGTCCACTTTAAAGGCTCATAACATGCATTAGATGCAGGTAGGATGATTTTTAATGTGAGCAATCTGTATGTACAGGGTGTGGGAAACATATAAGATATGCTCTTATTCAGGGTGAAGGTCCGCTTTAACAACCGTTACACACCAGTTCTATTTACTCCTCCTACTTTCCCCACAGCAGGTTAGGGGCACATCAGATGTCTCTGGGGGGCGACGCCCGCATTCCTGCTAGCCTTTAATAGGGCGCATGCCCGCACCAATCCTTCACAAATGCCTGCTGCATGTCCAACTAAGGATTCACATCCATCGGGATGCCCCAGTGGCAAGGCTGCCCTGGAGTCCTATAGATTCCATGGCTGTTTAGGTTTGGCTTTGGTACACTATAAAGCTTTAAAGCACATTTATACTAAACAGTCATTGGCCATAGTGTGGCATCCCCCTATGGTTTCACTGAGGGATTGTGGAGGTAAACCGGTGAAGGTAAGCCAACAGGCTTCTATGGGGAACATGTGCAGAGGGGCTTGGACAATAGAGGTGTCCCCTCAACTCTGTGATCCACACCCATTTATTTTTTAGAAAAAATCTTCAAAACTGACCTAAAATCCGAGATGCCATAGGGAGCGCCCCTACTTTCCTTCACCTTGCCCATGGCCATTAATCAGTCTCCTGCAGCCTCTGTGTGATAACACAAATGCAGCACACTTTTATGTACTGAGCAGTTCCTCTGGTAAACCAGACCAACACCCGTTATTACAGATAGCAAGAAGCTCTGGGGGGCATCCAGAACGCTGCACCTCCTCGCACCTATCTGCACAGGACATGCAGAATACTCACCTTCATTACGAGCCAGCACCGGGAAAAGAGGCAAGACCCGTAGTCGCTTCCTCTGTGCTGGACACCAACAGCACCTGCCCACTTGACCGTCCGGCGGCCAATCGTGGGACTACTTTCCCGGTGCTGGCTCGTAATGAAGGTGAGTATTCTGCACGTCCTGCAGTTAAGTGTGAGGGGGCGCCAGGATTCTGGATGCCACCCGAGCTTCTTGCTATCTGCAGAGAGGGACCAACACCCGTTAAAGTAATAATGGGTGTTGGTCTGGTTTAACTAATGCAATGTAGTGGTGGTCTCATAGACCACCCTGCAGTGCCTGTCATTTCCAGACCCCTGAAAAACTAGGGGCAGCAGCAGGAGCTCGGCAGAGGGAGGCAACAGCAAAAGATGTAAGAAGGTGGCAGTGGTAGAAGTAGAGCCGGACAGAAGGACAGGGTGGAGGAATCAACCACAAATGCATGGCGCCACCACCAGCCATGCAATCCCCAGAGACTGGGTTATATCAGTGGCAACTTTTTGTTGTAAAAAATAATAAATAACGGCACTCGACTGGTGGACGGGCTGCGGTGAGTGTAACCATTTAACACAATGCAGAGTGTGCAGCAGATAGAATCAGTGCGCTCAGCTCCATTCAGTCATGCAAGATGCTGTGACATCACAGCAACTAGCAAGCTGAGTGGTGCAGAGTGGGCCACTGGTCACTTCTAGCTGGGGGCTGTGCCCAGGCCGGCCAATCACAAATGGCTACCCCGGGTATGCGTCTAGCTAAAGGTATAACGAGGTTGTGACCTGACACACATGTAATTGGAAAGAGATTAGCTGAGTGGGTACAGCAATTTAATGGGGTTTCACAGAGTGAGGCATCCAGGGAGTAGAAATTGGATGGCCATATGGGCAATTCCTATGCCATGGACGGACAATGCTAGGATGCCCCTCTGTGTGAAACCCCTTCTGGGTTCGCTCACGCTCCTACAGTACATGAGCAGGCTGCAGCTACATCCCTGAAAAGGTGCGTTAATATTGTATTTCGCTATACAAAATTTGCCTTTGATTAAGTCCCCAGACACAACTTTGCAAGGGGCCCCAGAAATGATAGGCTCGCCCCCGTATGCTGGGAGGTGGCAGTGAGTATCTTGCACATTACATGAGCTTTTCATGCACTGCCCATAGACTTCTATGCTGTGCTGCATTCTCCCTCTGTTTTGCAAACTACAAAGCAATACAGCACATAGATTTAGGAAGAGCCCGTTTATTTAACTGAAGACAGGAGATGTGAAAGGGGCCTAAGCTATCTAACCAGGAAGCACAGTTATTTTCAAACTAAACAACTATGGTAAGTACTGTACGATGTGTAGTAGTATGACAGACACATAACTTGCCTTTCTTTGGCATGTTTATAAAGCTAGCCCTCTGTAAAGTGGGGGGGAGGGGGGTCATGAGTCACTGGAAGACGGGTTGACCGGGATTCTCATTGAAGCTGGTAGAGCTGTTAGGTCAATGCCTGGAGAGCTGTCAAATATTTGTTTTTTGGTTTTGCTGCTTTAATCCCTCCTGCTATTACACTGTTTAAGTATTCCAAGTATACAGCACGTCCTGTTCCAGAAGATTTATTACACATGGGTTATACATCCACAAGATGGCGCTGGACTGCAGAAAACCTCCTGTGGCTTCTCCCGGCCCTATATAAGTAGGGAACCTCCCACAAATTCCCCAGTTCATTTCTGCAGTCTGCGCTGAGAAGATAGAAGATAGCTCTCTTGTGGCGCGGGTGAGCGGGGCTTATGGCCTGCGGCCCTGCAGGACTATTCCCACCAGTTCCGTAATATATACTGCCTCCCAGCCTCGGCTGACAAGGTTCGGGTGAGGGTAGGTTAGCAAGCACCAGTAAAAAAGGTGCTGAGGAGCTATGCTCCTACCGCAGTCCCTGCTCCAACAAGGTAGGCGGTTTAGGCTAATGGTGAGCCTTTTTGGGATGCCCCCACTGCCTCATGGGTTTTGCCAGGTTATCCTGTGCAGTTAAACCCTATTCACATATATATTTTCCCCTCCACCCTCACTTCTCATATTAGTCCTCTCGGCGCCATTTTCCCTGGGAATTCGGCTGTTATAGTGATTTTATACTGTATTTCACTCTTGTCATATTTTAGTGTTGGTAACTTTATAATACGCTGCTGCCGCACTTTGTACTGCTCTCCGAGCCTGGCAGCCCCATTCACCTTAGAGCTGCCGGGCCGCTATTGGCCGTCCGGATCACGTGGGCGTGTTTCCCGCTCTTCGGCCCCTCGAGATCTGCGGACGCCATTTTGTCTCATTGCTGCGTGCTGCTGGCTCTCTGCGGTCTGTGAGTAACCCCGGTGGGGTGATTTTTTTCTAAAGTTTTTTTCTCTGCCTTATTGTCATGGGAATGTTTGATTATGTCTGTCAGGCGGGTGAAAACTTCAGTACTGTGGTTTCCCCCCGGCCATCTTCCCTCACTAACTCCCACTTCCCTAGCGGTTCTTGGGGCATCCCGGGTAACTCTTCAGCGTTAACCCTTGCTGGCCTATTGTGCCATTCAAATCACCATATGGAGGCTTCTGGGGATAATGGGCCTGGGGTTCCTTTGGGACAAGCCCGGCTATGTGTTGTTTGTGGGGTATCCCCTATTAGTGATAATGTCAGGGTGTGTGTACCCTGCGCCCAGAATTGCAGTCTGGGTTGTCTGTTACTCCTGGTTTGTGCGCCCCCTCTGGCCTCACCCACCCCCCCACGCTTACATCTAACCCCCACTGAGGGGCATACTAGTGGGGAGTCTCAACCTGATTTAGCTGCATGGGTGGCCGATATTGAAAAACATCTTGCTGGGTCTGCCCCGCGTAAGGCTTCTGCTGAGAAGCGGCATTTATCACTTGTGGTTTCCCTGTGGAAGATGAGGGCCGTTACTCACTCCCAGGTTCCTACCCCCTTGAGATCTACCTAAGATATACGGTGGTACTGGGACTCCCTTTGGGGAAGACTCGTGGTACCCTGTTGACACTGACAGATTGCTGAGTCACATTTTTGAAGTCCTTTGTATTTCTCCCCCGGCAGTGGCTTCGCAGCAGTAGGGTGAGCTTTTTCATATGGTTAAGCCACACTGGGGTTCCCTGAGCAGTCTCACTTTAATAATCTAGCGCTCAAAGAATGGGAACGGCCTAGCAAGCTGCTAGGGGTGCCTAAGAGTTGGGCCAAGAGGTATCCCTTTACTGCTGATGTTAAGCGTTTGGAGCAATTGGCCTGTCATGCCTTTGCCTGTGTGGGGATGGCACTGCGCCTGGTTTGTGCCTCTGCTATTACGGCTGTTGCCATTAAAGGAGTGCTTAAGTGTCTTTTGGATGGGGCATCTGAGGATGCGGGGAGTATAGATCTCTCCTGCTTTGTGAGGAATTTATTGCATATATCCTCTCTGCCATGGATGATGCCATTAGAATGTGTGGTAGGACTTCTGCCCTGTTGATGGCTATACGCCGCTCGTCTGTCTACGTCAGAGGGTAACTGACAATGCTGCTAATAAGGCTCTCACTGGTTTTCCCTTCAGGGGCCTGCGCCTCTTTGGAGAACGCTTGGACTTGTTTGCTAGGGGTGGTAGGTTACCTCAACGCATGAGGCTATCTCAGTTCTTTCGGTGGACATGTGCCTTCCTCCCATCCTTCACGTGGTTCCAGAACTAACCGTGGAATCTCTTTTACTGGGGCCCGTGGAGACCATTGGGGAAGGGGCAGAGGATGTGGCCGTCCTGGCCTCTCCTGGGGTCCCAAGCCAAAATCCTCACCCAAGCCCCCTCAGGCATGATGGGGTGCCCTCACCCATCCAGGTGGGGGGACGGCTTTGGTTTTTTGCTCACGTCTGGAGACTTCACGTCTCAGACCAGTGGATTCAGGAGGTACTGTCCTCCGGTTACAAGATAGAGTTTGCAGCGCCTGGCCGCCGCCAAGATTCATCAAATCCCAGATGGCTCAAAACCCCCTTTTAGCCCAGGGTCTGCGCCTTACTGTCCAAAACCTTCTGGAGTTAGGGGTCATCTGCCAAGTGCCCTTAAAGGAAAGGGGCAGAGGCTACTATTCCATTCTTTTCACTGTTCCCAAAAAAAGACGGGTCCATCAGACCCATCCTGGATTTAACCCTTTAAACGCCAGCCACGTAAATTTTACGTGGCTGCCTCTCCAACCGTTAAACGCCAGCCACGTAAAATTTACGTGCCTGACTTTCCCCATTAATAAAATAAAAAGTATAAAAAAAAATCACTTACCTGACCCCTTGTTTGGTCCGGCCGGGTCTCCTCTTCAGCCAGCGGGGCTCCGATCGCCGATCGGGGCTTCTCCGGCTGCAGGGGAGGGCCCGGAATAGGGTGCCCCCCCCCCGTTTCAGCAGCCGCCGGATTCCCTGTTAAAAAAAAAAAAAAAAAAAAATGACAGTTACTCACCTCCGCTCCCGCCGACTCCCGCCGCCTCTCCTCTTCATGGGGGGGGGGCTCCGATTACCCCCCCCGGGTCTTCTGTCTTCTGGAGGGGGGCATAACAGCCCTCCCTCCGTCGCATCTTCCGATGGCGGCCGCCATCTTGGATTTTAGCCCCGCCCCTTCGGGGGCGGGGCTAATGACGTCACCGCCGGGTGTCATCGGGGCACCCGGCAGTTCTCCTCTCAGATGCCGGTGACGGCTGGGCGGAGAAGGAGGGAGGTAGGCGATCCTCCGATCGCCTGCCTCCCCCCTTCTCTGCCCAGCTGTCACCTGCATCAGATCGCCGCGGGACATTGCTTCTGAAGATCGGAGGTGAGTAAAGGTAAAATGTTTTTTTTTTTTTAATAAATATATTTGAAAACATGTGTGTTTGTTTTTATTTATACTTTTAACCCCTTGTGAACTGGTAAGGGGTCCATGACCCCTATACCAGTTCACAAGGCTTGGGGGGTGGCAAGTCACCTGCACTAGCGGGTGGCTTGCCATTAACCCCTGGCACCCCCATTACCTGCCTCCCCAAAGGCCAGGGGGGGGCAGAAGAGCCCGGGCCCACATGGGCTATGTGGGCTCGTAGGCTGCAGGGTGGGGGGGCCACATAAGCTGGCCCCCCCACTCTGTGCCTACAAGCCCCCATAGCTGGTCCCGGGCTGGTTACTGTGGGTAAGGGGGACCCCACGTCAATTTTTTTTTTGATTTTTAAGGGTTTTTAACCCTTAAAAATCAAAAAAAAATGGGGTCCGCCCCCCCTGGGAGGGGGGACCCTATGTCATTTTTTTTTTTGATTAACCCTTTGTGTTCTGTCATCCAGCAGCTATAAAAGGCTTCTAGCAAGTGAGCAGAAGCCAGTGATCGCCGAGGGACACAGTGCTCCAGGATGGATGGGAGGTGAGTACAGTGTAAAAAAAAATAAAAATTAATAAAAAAATTTTTTCCCTGCTTGTGTCTGTGTAATTATTTACATTTAACCCCTTGTGAACTGGTAAGGGGTCCATGACCCCTATACCAGTTCACAAGGCTGGGGGGATGGCAAGCCACCTGCGCTAGCGGGTGGCTTGCCATTAACCCCTGGCACCCCCATTACCTGCCTCCCCAAAGGCCAGGGGGGGGCAGAAGAGCCCGGGCCCACATAGGCTATGTGGGCTCGTAGGCTGCAGGGTGGGGGGGGCACAAAAGCTGGCCCCCCCACTCTGTGCCTACAAGCCCCCATAGCTGGTCCCGGGCTGGTTACTGTGGGTAAGGGGGACCCCACGTCAATTTTTTTTTTGATTTTTAAGGGTTTTTAACCCTTAAAAATAAAAAAAAAATGGGGTCCGCCCCCCCTGGGAGGGGGGACCCTATGTCATTTTTTTTTTGATTAACCCTTTGTGTTCTGTCATCCAGCAGCTATAAAAGGCTTCTAGCAAGTGAGCAGAAGCCAGTGATCGCCGAGGGACACAGTGCTCCAGGATGGATGGGAGGTGAGTACAGTGTAAAAAAAAATAAAAATTAATAACATTTTTTTTTCTCTGCTTGTGTCTGTGTAATTATTTACATTTAACCCCTTGTGAACTGGTAAGGGGTCCATGACCCCTATACCAGTTCACAAGGCTGGGGGGATGGCAAGCCACCTGCGCTAGCGGGTGGCTTGCCATTAACCCCCGGCACCCCCATTACCTGCCTCCCCAAAGGCCAGGGGGGGGCAGAAGAGCCCGGGCCCACATGGGCTATGTGGGCTCGTAGGCTGCAGGGTGGGGGGGCCACAAAAGCTGGCCCCCCCACTCTGTGCCTACAAGCCCCCATAGCTGGTCCCGGGCTGGTTACTGTGGGTAAGGGGGACCCCACGTCATTTTTTTTTTTGATTTTTAAGGGTTTTTAACCCTTAAAAATCAAAAAAAAAATGGGGTCTCCCTCCCCTGGGAGGGGGGACCCTATGTCATTTTTTTTCTCGATTTAACCCTTTGTAGTGTGGATGGTTTTTGTGTTTTTTTTTGTGAATGTTAAAAAAAAATACTTGTTTCAGTTAGGGGGGGTCTCCTGGGCAGGAACGGGGGGCTACCGATAAATATGTGGTACCGTTCTAATCGGTAGAAATGGGGCTTTCACATGCAATATGATTTTCCTTAATAAAATACATTTTTTATTTAAAATAAAGGAGTCAATTTTCTAAAAAAAAAATTTTATTTATTTATTTTTTTTTTCACTTAATAATATTGTAAAAAAAAAAAAAAAATTACAAACAAGACATTTCATGTTAAAGTCTAAACTCTGCTGCAAAAAAAAAAATATATAATTTTTCTGAAAGTTCCAGCAAAAATGGCGCAAAACATGTCGCAAAACATGACGCAAAATGGGGAAAAATGGCCTGTCAACAGAGGGTGACAAAATCTCAAGTAGGCTGGCAATTAAAAGGGTTAATAGTACCTATGCATGTTGGGTATTGTTCTGTTCGGGGGACCTTGCGCTTTCAGACTTAGCTTGTTTTTTCTGGTTTGCATATTTATATTTTAGGAAAAGGTGTTTTTTATTCAGCTTTTTTATAAATTTTTTAGGGAAACCCTGCGCAACCAAAGAATTCTTTGAGGAATTAATTCCAGAAAGATAAGCACACTACAGCAAGCTGGGTACCCTTAGAAAGCTTAACGTGTGTACTTTCAGGGAATATATGGTTTATGGGGGATATTCCAAATGTAAAGGGTTGTTTTGGTTGAAAAATCGCAAGGTGCGCACTTTGTCTGCAGAGCTGAAATTTTCAAGTAAAATTACCGTTACGCACATGCTTTACTTTGGGGTGTTTGGCAACTCTTCCCTTGACAGAAGCTATGCATGTTGGGTATCGTTCTGTTCGGGAGATGTTGCTTTTTCAGATTAAACTTGATTTTTCTTGTTTGTATATAGTTTTTTTAGGAAAATGTGGCTTTGATTCTGCTTTTTTATCCTTTTTTTAGGGAAACTCTTTGCAACCAAAGATTACGTTGAGGGATTACTTCCAGAAAACTATGGCCACATCCACAAGCCTGGTACGCCTAGAAAGCCTGAGGTGTGTACTTCCAGAGAATATATAGTTTGTTGGGGGTATTTTAAATGTAAAGGGTTGTTTTTCTGGAAAAACCGCAAGGTGCGCATATTGCATAGCATAGTTGTATTTTATCTGAAAATCTCCTAAAGCGTTGTTTCAGTTTGGGGGAGTCTCCTGGGCAGGAAAGGGTGTCTACCTATACATATGTGGTACCGCTGTAACCGGGAGAAATTGGGATTTCACACGCAATAAGATTTTATTGACAAACTTACATTTTTTATTCCAAAAAAAACTACAATATGTAAAAATTTTTTTTTTTTTTTTTTTTTTGCACATATTTCACCCAAAAATATTAAGAATACACCTAACAAATGACAAACAAGACATTTCATGTTAAAGCCCAGACTATGCTGAAAAAAACAATATATCATTTTCCTGGGAAATCCCTGGAAATCCCCTCAAAAATCACAGTTGAACAAGGGGAGCGCAAAATAGTGCAAAATGGTCTGGCAACAAAGGGTGACAAAATCTCAAGGTAGGCTGGCGGTTAAAGGGTTAAAGCACCTCAACAAATTTGTCAGATTCAAACACTTTCGCATGGAGACTCTGCGCTCAGCTGTAAATTCACTACGCCGGGGGACTTCATGACCTCTGTAGACGTCAAGGATGCTTACCTTCATATACCAATCTTTCCAGGTCATCAGAGATTTGTGGCCTTGCCTTTCGGTATCACCTCAGCTCCCAGGTTTTTCACCATGGTGCTGGCGGGCGTAATGGCTCTGCTGAGATCTCAGGGCTTTCGCATCCTTCCTTACTTGGACGACATTCTCATCCCGTCTCAGTCCTTCCAGCAGGCAGAGCTGGATACCCAGATGGTGGTGTCCGCACTGGAGTCCTTCGGCTGGGTGATCAATCACCCCACTGGAGTCCTTCGGCTGGGTGATCAATCACCCCAAGTCTTCCCTGTTCCCGTCATTGAGGTCCTTTCTGGGCATGACTCTGGATAAATCTCAGGTCAAGATTCTTCTCCCTCAGCAGAAGGTGGAGAGTCTTCAAGCTCAAGCAAGGCTTCTTCTGTCTTGCCCCCATCTCTCCATCCGGCCGGGGATTCAGCTGGTGGGTCTGATGGTGTCTTGCTTCGAGGCGGTTCCATACGCTCAGTTTTACATGAGACCTCTTCAACTTCACCTCTTGTAAATATGGGATCGGGACCTGTGTCCCTGGATCAGGTGTTTGTTCTGTCCCCTCTGGCCAGGCGGTCTCTTTCGTGGTGGCTGGACTCAAGGAACTTGTTGATGGGCAGATCCTTTCTGACCCCTTGCTGGGAGATGCCAGTCTGACAGGTTGGGGGGGCTTCTGGAAATCCCTGAAGTTCCAGGGTCAGTGGGGCCCTCAGGAGGCCCATACCCCTATCAACATTCTGGAACTGAGGGCGATGAGACTAGTTCTCGCCCAGTTGACTCCACACCTTCGGGGTTGGGCGGTTCAGATCCGCTCGGACAACCAGACGGCAGTTGCCTACATCAATCATCAGGGAGGGACCCGGAGCAAGAGGGCCCTCAAGGAAGTGTCCCTGATTTTGTCCTGGGTCGGAGGAGAATGTCCCCTGCATATAGGCAGTTTACATCCCGGGAGCGGAAAACCTGGAGGCAGACTCCTTGAGCAGGGGAATGTCTAGGCTGGGGGAGTGGTCCCTCAGCAACAGGGTGTTTTGGTCCCTGTGCCGTCGCTGGGGGCAGCCGGATGTGGACCTGTTTGCGTTCCGTCACAATCGCAAGCTTCCAGTCTTTGTCCCTCTGGTCATGGATGCGCTAGCAATGTCTTGGAAGAGCTTTCAGCTCCTTTATGTGTTTCCTCCGTTCCCTCTGCTGGGCAGGGTGCTGTGCAAGATCTCCCAGGAAGGGGTGCCAACTATTCTGGTGGCCCCCCGTTGGCCTAGAAGAATGTGGTTCGCAGACATTATGCAGTTGTCAGTAAATCAGATGCCCTACCCAAGGTTCCAGATCTGCTCACTCAAGGACAGCTTCGACCATCCCAATTTACAAATGCTGGCTTTAACGGCCTGGCTGCTGAAACCTCCATCTTGATGGTAAAGGGGCTGCCTGCCTCTGTTGTAGTACCATGATTCAGGCTAGGAAGAAGTCCTCGTCATTTATCTACTATAGGGTATGGCATACTTACATTGACTGGTGTGAGTCTAGGTTGCTTCCCTGTCGGGTGTTTTCTATCCCCAGGATTCTGGAATTCCTGCAACATGGTTTGGATTTGGGTCTTCAACTTAGTACCCTCAAAGGTCATGTTTCAGCCTTGGCTATTTTCTTCTAAAGATACTTTACCAACCTTCGTCTGGTTAAGACCTTTTTTCAGGGGGTTACTCACGTGCGTCCTCCTTGTAAGCCTATGTTACCAGTCTGGGATTTGAACTTGGTATTATCGGCCTTGCAGGGGGTCTCCCTTTGAGCCCTTGTGTGCGCCCCCTTTGTCTATTTTGACGCTTAAGGTAGCCTTTTTGGTAGCTATCACTTCTGTTAGGTGTGTTTCTGAGTTGGCGGCGCTTTCTATCAAACCTTACTTTGAGAGACACCAGGACAAGGTGGTGTTTCGTTTTATGCCAGATTTTCTGCCTAAGGTTGTGTCTGCTTTTCATCTCAATTAGGACATTGTCTTGCATTCTCTGTGCTCTAATCCTAGTACTCTAAGGAGCAGGTATTACATTCTCTGGATGTGGTGAGAACCCTGAAGTTCTGTTTGGTGGCTACTGAACCTTTCAGGAAGACTGATGCTCCTTTTGTTCTCCCTTTTGGGCCTAAGAAGGGTTTGGCTCCAGCAATTGGATCCGTCAGGCTGTGATTCAAGCCTATTCTGCTAGGGGAAGGAGCCTCCTTTCCGTCTTACTGCTCATTCTACTCATGCTATTGGTGCCTCTTGGGCTTTTCAGCACCAGGCTTCTGTTGAACAAATTTGCAAGGCCGCTACTTGGTCTTCTGTTCATACTTTTTCTAAGTTTTACAAGGTTGATGTTAGGGCATCAGCTGATGCTGCTTTTGGCCGCAAGGTTCTGCAGGCGGCAGTGGTTTAAACTGCCCACTGTTACTTTTGGGGATCCCACCCTACCTTACGGACACTGCTATTGGATGTCCCATGTGTAATGAATCTTCTGGAACAGGACGTGCTGTATACTTGGAATAATACAATTCTGTGATTACTCACCTGTAGAATTGGTATTATATGTATACAGCACGTCCTGTTCCATCCCACCCTTGTTATCATTATTCTTAGTCACCTCTGTATGATGATTGTTCATTTGGGATTTTTGTTATTATTTTTCTCCCGGCTTCTTGTGTTACTGCTTGTAAATACTGGGGAATTTGTGGGAGGTTCCCTACTTATATAGGGCCGGGAGGAGCCACAAGCTGTTTTCTGTTGTGCAGCGCCATCTTGTGGATGTATAACCCATGTGTAATGAATCTTCTGGAACAGGACGTGCTGTATACTTATAATACCAATTCTACAGGTGAGTAATCACAGAATTGTATTTTTGTTTTCTGGAATCCCCCTGTATGCCTCAGAAGAGCGACTGTATGGTTGATGGGAACAGCTCTTATGGAAAATGTTTAGTGGACATTCCTTGAAACATGTTATTATGTTGAATCAGTCGGATTGTTTTTAGAGCAGATGGGCAAATGGGAAAGCTGAATGAACAGATGATGGATTTGCATACAAACAGTTCATAGTAAGCAGCAACAATTTTGCTGTGTGTGTATTTCAGTTATAAGGGGGGAGGGGGCACAGTAATCTTATATTGGCTTTATAACCGACCAATTAAAAAATGCATTTCTTTAATTGATAACCACTCATCTAACCTAGGATCGCTATGCTCAGCTTGTGATTCTGCTCCACAGTTAGTACAGTCTCAACCAGTACAGCGAGGCTAATTCAAGGCTTTATATTGTTATATTAGGGAAACCCGACAGCACCTTTCAGAATTGGAAAAAAATAGATTTGCATTTAGCTTGGACAAGCCAATAATTAACCAAATAAATGTAACCCAATTTTAGACTTGTATTAGCATTGTAACAGCATTAAAGTAGATCCAAAACTTGCTAACACAGATCTAAACCTTCTGGGCTAAGAACAGGTACAAGTGGAAAAGCTGCTTTTCCATAAAGTGGACCTAAAATCGGCAGAATAACCCCAAGGGTGGAGGGGTTCAATTCACTAGATCTAAAGTGTATTTGACTTTAGGTCTGCTGTTCAAGCTGCATTTGCATCATGTTGCTTTGTACTAGTGTTTCATCTATTTGCACTTAGAATAGAAAGAGTTCACGTTCAGGCAAACGGCGAATTCAAACTGAATTGCTGATTATAGTATAATTCTGGTAAAATGACCCTGCTTTTTTTAATAAAGAGTAACAACAACCAGAATTTTCACCCTCCTGCGTGTTGTACCACTCTGGCAGAGCCTCCCTATCCTCACAGTGGATCACCGAGAAAACTTACCTTTCCTGCAATCCCACGACACAGGCGCTGGCAGCAGCCAATATGCATGCTTGGCTTGGTGTCAGATGTGACGCCACATCCCTGCTCACCTCTAGCTGTGGGGCTTGGATCACTGGCTATGTGAGCTTGTTTAGTGACAGATGGGGTTTTACACAGCAGGGCATCTCAATTAAGGAGAGTGAATTGGCTGCCCTGGGGTCTTTTAGACTTCACTTGTAACGGGACAGGGATTCTCAATGAGGCAATGGCAATTTTAGGGAAGCAAGAAGCTTGTCCCATGTACCTCACCTCCCTTTCCTGCAGCATGCTGTAGATGCTTTAGCAGGTCTCTAAAGTTGCCCCTCCTTTCCATTCCTCCATAACGCTCCAAAGTGATCATCGGGCCGCCATTCCTTTGGTTCTGAGCGATTGACAGATTTGCTCACGCTGGGAGCACTGAGGGACAAGGGCAGCTGTACCACAATATTTAGAGGTGATCATCAAAAAATAGAAAGGAGGAGCACATTGTGGAGACATATTACAGAAAATGGGGAAGAGGCACATGGGACAAGTTTCAGGTAAGCTTCTTGCTGCCTTGTCATTGACATTGAATAGACTTTCCCTTTAAGGCCATTTGCAATAAGTGCCATCTTAAGCAAACGAGCTTGTGCCTGTGAGTTATTGCTAATATATCTATCTAACCTTTTTAGATTTGCAGCTCAGAATAAGCTGCGCATTGATACAGCTGTCCTATAATTAGTAATAATATTCAGCGATATGAGTGACTGTGACATTTACATTTTTACATTATGTGACTACTGAAACACAAGACCTTGTTTTACCTTTGACAGAGGAATCAAACTACATTCTGCTAAAGCAAGCCAGCAGAATTGTTTCATCTCCTCTCAAATATCAAATTATCTTTGCTGTGTAATCAGAGCATGAAATTTGAGAAAACACAGCCACTTTTGATTAAATAAGATAGAAAGTTATTATAGACTTTCCCGAAAAAAGTCATACATATCAGGGAGTATTAATTTTCTGATGCTCAAAGTAATTCAATGGCATTGAATAAAAGACAGGGGTGCTCAGCCTTTTGACAGGCACGGACCACTTAAAGTGGACCAAAACCCACGCCGATCGGCCCAGGAATCTATAAGGAAGGGACCAAAACCCAGGATAGTCAAATCCTGGGTTTTGGTCCACTTTAAAGAGCCAGTCCAGCCAGACTGCCCGTTTTTAAGCCACCCTTACCTCGGCTGTAATCTAGCGGTCCATCATTCCTCTGCTGTACAGTGCTGGAAGCTCCCCACGCTGTGCACATTGTGAATTGTAAGTGAACTGGAAACTGGCTGCAGGCCACAACAAATAGGTACAGATTTTTTTTTCATGTTGAATATCAGATTACTCAGTGTCTCCACACCCCTTCATAACACACTACAAAGGAACATGCTGGCTGGCTTTGAATATATGGGTCCCTTATTTATAGCCCCCCCCCCCCCCATCAGTCTCATATCCTAAATTTACACTAAAGGCAAGCCCGATTTTCCCATTGTCCTGGGCTACACATTGCACTGTCCCAGACGTCAATCCGTAGTTCCTAAGTTATTTTTAAAAGTATTAGAGCGTTGGAGGTGCAGAAAATAGTGGGTGTGGCAACAACGATGTAAGCATACTGTGTGCTTTATTCATAATGGGTGGTCTCTAATGCATGTACCTGGCACTTCTCTATATCACGGTAAAAAAAAAGTGCATTGTTGTGCCTCTAGTTATTATTGCCAGCCATTTATTATTGTTATCAGAAATAGAAGGTGAGACATGCTGCAGGAGATTGGAGAGTAGGGAAGAGGTCAGGGTTTTTCAGCTGCAGAGAGAGGCAGCCGTTCAGGACGTCTGGGCAGGGAGTGGGGCGTGCTTCCGTTCTTAGTCCCTCAAAGGTTGATTAGTGGACCACATTGGCAAGGTGGGGAAGGACACCAGAATGAGGAAGTGATTTTGCTCAATAAGGAGGCAGGCAGGAGAGGAATGACAGCACTGAAGCCCCTCAATGAAAGGTCAGCTACTGTTTTTTTTACTTTTGACTTGCCACTCACTTTAACCATGTTCCCAATACCCAACCCTTTTAAACTCCCACCAGAGCTAAGCACACGGTTAATAGAGAAGAACTAGTACTACGTTATTGTGCCAGAAATTTCACCCAGGGGTTGTGGTGTGCAAACTGTTCCTCCAAGCCACTGCTGTCACCTTAATTTGCCCTTCCTGTATGACTCTTTGTGCAGCTTCCCATCCTTACACGTCATTTCTATTCACCTCTTCCACTTCAAGTCAGGGACCACATCAGATGGATGACTCTGAGGGCCACAAGTGACCCCCGGGACACAGGTTGGGCATGTATGTAGTAAGTGGTGCACAAAAACTGTAGGATATGTTCACTTCCACACACCCGCCTCAAAAAGAAAAGTTGCTGTACAGTTCAGTAAACATGCAAAGCAAAAGTATCAATGCAGCCTTGAAGTGGACAAAAACCCAGCTCGATCAATCTTATAGATTCCCGGGCTGATCGATTCCCTCCCCTGGGGCATCCAAAATCAGGATGCCCCGCTGTGTGAAACCCCCCAAGTCGCCCTGTTCACCCCGATCAGGGTGCCACGGGGGAAAGGACCTAAAGCCAGGATAGTCAAAATCCTGGGTTTTGGTCCACTTTGAGAGGACCAAAACCCACCCTGGAGTCTGAGACTGCAGGGCAGGCATACTCACTCCCAGGGTGCCCCGCTGTGTGAAACTCTCAGGTCACCCAAAAACTCACCTTCATTCCCGGTCCATTGGCACATGCCCGCGCCATTTGTGACTGGCCAGTGCCGGCATGCTCCCTGTTAGGGTAGCGGGGAATGCAGCCGCCAGCACTCTTGGATCCGCTCACATTAGTCAAACTTCTAAACGAAGGGGCTTGAGTGGATCCGAGCACGCTGATTGGACGAGGGGCCCAACATGCGTTGTAGGACTGGGAAGAGGTGAGTTTGGGCGACCTGGGGGGGTTTCACACAGTGGGGCATCCCTGATTCGTTTGTAGCAAGGGCCAAAACCCATGATCAAAATCCTGGGTTTTGGTCCACTTTAAGAGTAGTATATTATATTCCGAGATTATGTTTGGATCCGAACATGCAAAATTCTATATTCCAAGTATGTCACACACCCCGCCTCCAATATTCATGACATATGGGTTATGTCCAGTAGAGGGCGAACTTCTGCAGAGATGACAGGAAAAAAAGAAGCCCCTCCCGGTCCATAAATACCTGGGACCTCCCACACATTCCCCAGTATTCTCTGCAGGAGTCGGCAGGCAAGTCAGAAGATGGCTGTCTCTTCCTTGCATGTACGCCGGGTTCACACCCGGCCATATTTCTCCCTATTTCTGCCCGGTCCTTGTAAATTTAAACCCCTATGCTTCCCAGCCTAGGCTGCAGGTCCGGGTGAGGGTAGGATACACCTTATTAGGTGTACTGATAGGAGCCTTGCTCCTTCGTGAGACCCCATTACAGGGGGTAGGCAGCTACCAGGTTGGTGACCCTGGTTTGGGATGCCCTGTCCGTTTCCCCACTAGCTTCTAATGTAGTTGGGGACTTCCCCTTCCATTACTCCCTTTCCCGCAATGGGAGGGGGGGGGCAGTGTCTTTTCACTTTTGTCTTCTTCCTTGTTTGATGTGTGTAGTGTTTTTACTGTGCCAGTGTTTGCTCTGGCGCCGCAGCACACCTGGAGCCTTCGGCTCCGCACTCCGCGGGGAGAGCTTCTTCCCCTCCTGTTGGTCCGGGGAGGGGGCGGGGCCGGGCGCTTGGCGTGCTGGTGGCTCTCACTAACGGACTTAAGGGGCATCCCAGGATACCGGGCCGGGCTCCCTTCGGGACAAACCCGGCAGTGTGTGGGTTGTGGGGTATCCCTTACGGGGGATAATGTACTGATTTGCATACCATGTGCTCAGCAGGCCATAACGCGGCAGTCGGGGTCCCAGGCGTCTGGGTCCGTGCCACTGGCCTCATCTCCTACCCCACCCTGCCTTATCCGCACCCCAAGTGACACTGTCATTTGCGGGGAGTCGCAATCTGATGTATGTGCTAGATTGGCCAACATCGAGAAATTGATTTCTAGCTCTGCGGCCAGAAAGGCCCCAGCTAAGAGAAGACATCTGTCTCCGGCTGCGCCGGTTCTGTATTTTGATGACTATGATTCCCTTGACTGGTCTGATTATTCCCCGCTTGAGGAGGGGGAATTGTTTGCTGAATCTGATGCTGAGGATCAGCGTTTTTTTTATGCTGATACTGGGCAGGCGCAGGGGGATGCCGTTGATACTCCCAGAGTCCTTGCCCATTTATTTGAGGTAATGGATATTTCTCTTCCAGCGGAGTCCCCTCCGCAGAAAGGGGAATTCTTTGGGATTCTAAGCCTCGCTTGGAGTTCCCAAATCAGAATCATTTTGAAAGCATGATTCTTAAAGTGGACCAACACCGAGAGGTGATCGGCCCGGAAATCTATAAGATTCCCGGGCCGATCACCTCCCACCCCGCGGGACATCCGAGATCGGGATGTCCCGCGGGGTGAAACCCCCCCAGACACCCCAAATCGCTTACCTGATCTTCGTCGGCGGCCGGCCGCCGCCGCCTCCCTCGCGCCCCTGTAGGCGTGCGCGCGCCCGCGCCGGCCGTCTGCGAATGGCCGGCGGGGGCGCGCGCGCCGAAAGTGACGCGAGGGAGGCGGTGGCGGCGGCAGCCGCTTGGACGTTCCTGATCCCCGCCTGGACGTTGGCGGGGATTGGACCGTCCAGTCACGTGGCAGCGGGGACAGGTAAGATTTTGGGGCTTTCTGGGGGGTTTCACACAGCGGGGCACCCCCGATCGGGGTGCCCCGCCGAAGTGGACCAAAACCCAGGATAGTCAAAATCCTGGGTGTTGGTCCACTTTAAGGAATGGGAGAGACCTAGCCGGCTCCCCGGTGTTCCTCAGGGATGGGATAGGAAGTATCCCTTTCCGGTGGACGCGGTGAAGCGCTGGTCGCCCCCTCCCGAGGTCGATGCGCCCGTTCTGGGATTGTCCAACACCTCTGTTGTACATTCTCCAGACGCCACCACTCTTAAAGATGGTGAGGACAAGCGCATTGGCTCACGGCTGTGGCTACCAGGTCTGTGGTTAGGGACCTGTTGAGTGGTTCCCAGCTTAACCCGGCCAGTGATGAATTCACAGCCCTTAAGCGGTGTGAATTGTTCATGTCTTTTGTTTTATCCGCCTTGGATGACACAATATGCATGTGTAGTAGAACCTCGGTGTTGCTAGTGGCTATTCGCCGATCGGTCTGGTTGCGCCAATGGACGGCTGACATTGCGGCTAAGAAATCACTTACAGGGCTACCCTTCCTGGGTATGCGGCTGTTTGGAGATAAGTTGGATTCGGTGGCAAAAGGGGGAAAGTTACCACAACGTAAGAAGCAGCGTCGCTCCTTTGGGGGGGCAGGCTCCTTTAATCCTTCCTTTCGCGGTGCCAGAGCAGGCAGAGGTTTTGCCTACTCTACCTTCAGAGGTGATTCCTGTAACAGAGGCAGAGGACGTGCTCGTCCTGGACCTGCCTGGGGTCCCAAGCCCGCTGCCAAGCCAGCTCAGCAATGAGGGGGGCGCCCTCACCCTTGCGGGTGGGGGGACGGCTGCGACACCTCTTCCAGGTTTGGGCTCGGGAGGTCACAGACAAATGAATCTTGGAAATGGTCTCTTCCGGGTACAAACTGGAATTCGAGTACCGGCCTCCTCACAGATTCCTCAGATCTCGAGTGCCCTCGGATCCCGGGGCTGCGCAGGGGCTCCTGTGGGCAGTAAAAAATGTTCTGGACATGGAGGTCATATGCCCGGTGCCTTTCTCAGAGAGAAGAGAGCTATTATTCCAACCTCTTCATGGTTCCCAAAAAGGGATGGATCCATAAGACCCATTCTGGTTCTGAAGCTTCTCAACAGGTTCATTCGAACCAAGAAGTTCCGCATGGAGACTTTGAGCTCAGCCATCCTTTCTCTTTGTCAGGGGGACTTCATGACGTCCATAGAGATCAAGGATGCTTACCTTCATGTACCTATCTTCCCAGCACACCAGAGATTTCTCAGGTTTGTGGTGGGAGATCAGGATTTTCAGTTTGTTGCCCTCCCTTTCGGGCTGACCTCGGCACCAAGGGTGTTCACCAAGGTGCTGGCGGGCATAATGGCCCTCCTCAGAGCCCAGGGCATTCGCATTGTGCCGTATCTGGACGACATCCTCATTACGGCATGGACGCCAGGACGGTGGTGACGACGCTGGAGAGGTTCGGCTGGGTGATCAACCATCCCAAGTCTTCTCTATCCCCGTCAAGGGGGATTTCATTTCTGGGCATGAATCTGGATACCGTTCAGACCAGGTGTTCCTACCTCAGTCGAAGGTGCAGATGGTTCAAGATCTGATACGTCTTCTCCTGTCCAACTCTCGCGCGTCTATCCGGTTAGGGATGAGACCGGTGGGATTGATGGTGGCTTCCTTTGAGGCAGTTCCCTTTGCTCAGTTCCACATGAGGTCGCTTCAGCTCCGTTAACTGTTGGCTTGGGACAGATGTCCGCTGTCATTGGATCAGTCATTTCTGATGTCTCCCCTGGTTCGGCAGTCTCTTCAGTGGTGGCTGGAACCAAGGAATTTTCTGAGGGGCAGGTCTTTTCTGACCCCTTGTTGGGAGACGGTCACCACGGATGCCAGCCTGTCGGGCTGGGGGGGTTTCTGTTAGGAACATCAGTTCCAGGGGCTGTGGGGTCCTCGAGAGGCCCACACCCCCATCAATGTCTTGGAGCTGAGAGCTATTCGGTTGGTGCTGTCACTCTTGACGCATCACCTCCAGGGTCTACCGGTTCAGGTCCGATCAGACAATCGGAGCAATGTCCCATGCATTTCAGCGGTGTACATTCCGGGTGTGGAGAACACGGAGGCGGACTCCCTGAGCGGGGGATTCTCTCGCCGAGGGGAATGGTCGCTCAACCACAATGTGTTCCGGTCCCTATGTCACAAGTGGGGGATTCCGGAGGTGGATCTTTTTGCCTCACGTCACAATCACAAGCTTCCTGCATTGTGTCTGTCTCAGGATCCTCTGGCCCTGGAAGTGGACACCTTGTCTCTTGCCTGGAGGGATCTGGGGTTTCTGTACCTGTTTCCCCCCTTCTCCATGGTGGGCAAAGTGGTGCGCAAGCTGGCTCTAGAGGGTGCGCCAGCAATTCTGGTGGCCCTGAGGTGACCAAGACAGGTTTGGTTCGCAGACGTCGTGCGGCTGGCGGTAGATCAGTACAGGTTGCCCCTGTTCCCGGATCTGATCACTCAAGGTCAACTTTGTTACCCCAATTTACAAACGCTGGCTTTGACGGCGTGGCTTCTGAAACCTCCATCTTAAAGGAGGAAGGTTTGTCTGATGCTGTGATTCAGACACTTGTTAGAGCTAGGAAGAGTTCTTCCTCTAACATCTACTACAGGACTTGGAGGTCCTATATTGACTGGTGTGAGGCTAGGACATTGCCTTGCAGGGTGTTTTCGATTCCTAGGATTTTGGATTTTCTTCAACACGGTCTGGATCTGGGGCCCCAGCTTAGTACCATGAAAGGGCCGGTCTCTGCCCTGGCGGTCTTCTTTCAAAGGTCCTTTGCTCTGCATTCCTTGGTTAGGACTTTTTTCCAGGGGGTCACTCATGTGAGGCCCCCTAGAAAGCCCTTGTTGCCTGTTTGGGATTTGAATTTGGTTCTGTCGGCCCTCCAGGGGCCTCCCCTTGAGCCGATGCAGGATGTGGCACTTTCTATGCTTACACAAAAGATTGCCTTTTTGGTGGCTATTACCTCTGTTCGACGTGTCTCTGAGTTGGCGGCTCTTTCCATTCAAGCCCCTTACTTTGAGAGACACCAGGACAAGGTGGTTTTTCGTTTTAAGCCAGATTTCCTTCCTAAGGTGGTTTCTGCCTTCCATCTCAATCAGGATGTGGTTCTCCCTTCCTTGTGTCCTAAGCCTAGCAAGGAGAGGGTCCTGCATTCTTTGGATGTGGTTCTTTGTGTGAAGTACTATTTGGTGACTTCTTCTTCCTTTTCAGATCACTGCTCATTCTACTCGTGCTGTTGGGGCTTCTTGGGCTTTTCAGCATCAGGCCTCTGTTGAGCAAGTTTGTAAGGCTACTACTTGGTCTTCCGTTCATACTTTTTCCAAGTTTTATAAGGTTGATGTGCGGGCCTCAGCGGATGCTGTTTTTGGCCGCAAGGTTCTGCAAGCTGCAGTGGTTTAAATTTGTGCATTATTGCCTTTTTTGGGATTCCCGCCCATGTTGGACACTGCTATTGGATGTCCCATATGTCATGAATATTGGAGGCGGGGTGTGTGACATACTTGGAATAATACCATTTTGTGATTACTCACCTGTAAAATGGGTATTATAAGTATGTCACACACCCTGCTTCATCCCGCCCTTATTGTATTCTGGATCCTTTATATGGTGAACCTTTTATTGTTAATTTTTTTGTATTTGACTCTTCCTGGTCCCCTTACTGCTTTCCTATACTGGGGAATGTGTGGGAGGTCCCAGGTATTTATGGACCGGGAGGGGCTTCTTTTTTTCCTGTCATCTCTGCAGAAGTTCGCCCTCTACTGGACATAACCCATATGTCATGAATATTGGAGGCGGAGTGTGTGACATACTTATAATACCCATTTTACAGGTGAGTAATCACAAAATGGTATTTTTATTATGAATCTCAATTGCTCCAATTACCACGTAAAGGCATGTATGACACTCTGGGGTCACCTACGGCTGGCTCTTTAATGCATAGGCAGCCTTAGTTTGTAAAAACAGCAAGACAAATGCCAATGGGTAAATGTATGTTAAATGGTAGTAACAACATTTAAAAAAAGTCAAAAACATTTTTTTTTTTTTTTTTTTTTTTTTTTTTACAACTGAGGGTATAGGAAGAAGCAAATGCCTTTACTATGGCAAAGGACCTTGTTGTTGTGGAGTAACAAGATGATGAAGAGATTACCTAATTTATCTGTTCAAAACTTAGCCCCTTTTCTCAATCTTTCTCAACTTCCTCCACTTCCTTTTTATTCCCAACATGCCCAGGGTGATGAGCAAGAGGTGAAAGCTGTTCTTTCGCTTCCATCCCTTGTTACATACGTGTGAGAATTAGCCCCCAAGTATCAGCAACAATTTGATGCCTCAGAGGTTCCTGCTCACAATTCTGTTGGCTCCTTTAAAGGATCCGACTAGGCAACACACATCTATGAGAAGCTGCCGATGCCTGATCTCTAGCTCACAAATGCCCTATGGTCTGGTGCATAACTTATATTCTAAGTATGTCACACACCCCGCTTCAAGATATCCATTACCTATGGGTTATACTGACCTGAAGAGGCGAATCTGCAGCGATGATAGGAAAAAAGAGAAGCCCCTCCCAGTCCTATAAATACCTGGGACCTCCCACTCATTACCCCCAGTCTTCATCTCTGCAGACGGCGAGCAAGCAGATGATGTCTCCTCCTTGCATGGGGGAGTTTCAAGGTAGCCGGGTGAACTCCCGGCCATTTATTTATCTATTTCCGTCAGACCTTTTTATTTATAAGATAATTGCCTCCTACAGTTGTGGCTGCTGGTCTAGACGAGGGTATTCCAGCACCTTTGGTGCCCAGGAGCAAGGCTCCTCCGTGAGACCCTGTACAAAGGGTAGACGGCATACCGGGTTGGTGAACCCGGTCTGGGATGCCCTGTCCCTTAGTTTTAACACAAGGGTGGCCACTGTAAATTCTCCTTTCTTTATTGGGGATGGGCTGGGAGAATTCTCCTTATCCATTTATCTCTCTTTTATTCACTCTATTAACATTAAGTGTTTTTCTGCGATTGCCCTTTAATTGTTTAAGTGTTGTTGGTTTTTTTCTACACTGCGGCCGGTAAAGCTCTGGCCACGGTGCCGGGTCAGGGCGGCTCAAATTCCTTAAATCTCTGAGGTAAATTATTTTTACCTCACGCACTGGAGTTGATGGGGGGCGGGGCCGTACTTCGGCGCTAGGCCGAGATCCGCCCCTCATTGCTTTGTGGCCGGAGGTGAAAGCACAAAGGGGCAGTGGCTGCTAGAACTGGAGTTGTGTGATGTTTTTTACTATCAGGCGCCGCGGTCATTTATAGCACCGCGGCGCTGACTTTTGCCGCACTTTTTTCATGAGGGAATCTGTCCCCTCATGATACTCAAGGGAAGGGGCGGGGCCTCTGTTACGGCGCGTCGCCGCGGCCCGCCCCCTTCTATCTCTAGTGCCGCTGAGGAGCCTCGTCCCCTCTGGCCGGCACTGACTGACGTCGCGAGCGCGTGCGCGGGCCGTGCTGACCACGCCCCCTTCTCCTCACACATCTCCTCACACATCTTCTTCACACGGTGTGAGCTGCTGCGTTCTCTGGCGGTTCCGTGAGTGGCCTGTTGGCTCCCTCTCTTTCATTCTTTCATTCCTTCTTTATTTATCAATCTGTTATGTGATACTTGGTTCTTCTGTGTCTTTCAGGCGGACCCACAGTGGCAAATAGGGGGTCCTTTCCTAGTCCTATAGTCCCTGGGTCATTTAGGTTTTCAATTTTAAAATCCTCCCACTTGGGACATTAAAAGGGCATCCCGGGTCGCTTATTAGCGTAATTCCCTTGGGCATAGAGAGTTGCTATAAGTTCACCTTATGGAGGCATCCCAGGATACCGGGCTCCCCTTGGGACAATCCTGGAAGTGCATGGGCTGTAGGGTATCCCTAACCGGGGATGACTTATTTCTCTGTGTATCATGTGCACAGCAGACTATTACACGGCAAACCGAACCTCAGGCTTCTGGTTCAGCGCCGCCACCTTCTTCCCCGCCCCCTCCCATTTTCACCCGTGCCCCATGTGACGTGTTCATGGGTGGGCAGTTACATTCTGATGTGTGTGCCAGATTGGCTAGTATTGAAAGATTCATTTCTACCACGGTTGCCAAGAAGGCACCGGCTAAGAGAAAGCATCTGTCTCCGGTCACTCCGGCATTTGAATATGATGCGGGGGATGGTCTGGATTGGTCGGATTACTCTCCACCGGAAGATGGGGAGTTGTTTGAGGATTCTGATCTTTCAGATGATCAGCAATTTGTGGATGCTGATTACGAGCGGAGGTCAGGGAGTTCTTCTGATACTCCCAACGTCCTGACTCAGATGTTTGAGGTCCTGGCTATTTCCACTCCCGAGGGCACTCCTCATCAACAGGGGGAGTTTTATGAAGAATCCAAGCCGCGTTTGGAATTTCCTAATCAGAAGCATTTTGATAAAATTATTTCTAGGGAATGGGAAAGGCCGGCTCGGCTTCCAGGCATTCCTCAGAGTTGGGATAAAAGATATCCTTTTCCCACGCTAACCCGGTTAAGCGTTGGGCATCTCCTCCTGAGGTGGATGCACCAATTTTAGGTTTATCCAACTCAGCCGTTTTGAATAATCCTGATTGTTCCTCTCTTAAAGATGGCGAGGATAAACGCATTGACCAGATGGCTTGCCATGGTTTTGCCAGTATCGGGGCAGCCATACGGCCTGTCTGTGCCTCATCGCTGTTGGCAGTGGCTGCTAGAAAGGTGGTCAAGGACTTATCCTCCTCCGGTTTGAATCCAGACAGTGAGGAATTCCTTGGACTCAAACGATGTGAATTGTTTTTGTCCTTCATGGTAGCCGCCTTGGACGATTCCTTGATGATGAGTAGCAGAGCTTCTGCTCTGATGGTGACTATTAGGCGTTCGGTTTGGCTGCATCAGTGGGCGGCTGACTTTGGGTCAAAAAAGTCGCTGATGTCTCTCCCTTTCATGGGGTTAAGACTTTTTGGAGAAAAATTGGATTCGATGGCCAAGGGTGGTAAGTTGCCTCAACGTAAGAAGCAACGACGTCCTTTTCGCGGAGCAGCTTCTTTCACTCCCTCCTTTCGAGGTTCTAGAGCGGGAAGAGGATTCGCCTTCCCTACTTCGAGAGGTGATTACTGGAACAGGGGCAGAGGTCGTGCCCGTTCAGGATCCAATTGGGGCTCTAAGCCCAAGCCCGCGGCCAAGCCTGCTCAGCAATGAGGGGGCGCCCTCACCCGTGCGGGTGGGGGGACGGCTGAGACACTTTTCCCCGATTTGGGATCGGGAGGTCTCGGACAAATGGATCCGGGAAGTGGTGTCTTCCGGCTACAAGCTGGAGTTCGAGTCCAGCCCCCCCAGCCATCTCGGATGCCCCCGGACGCACTGTCCGCACAGGGGCTCCGGGCGGCGGTTTCAAGTCTTCTGGAAATGATGGTCATTTCTCCAGTGCCCCTATCAGACCGGGGTCGGGGTTTTTACTCAAACCTGTTCACGGTCCCCAAAAAGGATGGTTCTATCCGGCCCATCCTGGATCTGAAAATTCTCAACAGGTTTATCAGACTGCGAAAATTTCGCATGGAAACGCTGCGTTCAGCTATCCAATCTCTTCGTCAAGGGGACTTCATGACGTCTGTAGACTTCAAGGACGCTTACCTTCATGTCCCAATTTTTCCTGCGCACCAAAGATTTCTCAGGTTCGTGGTGGAGGATCAGCATTTTCAGTTCGTAGCTCTTCCTTTTGGTCTCACCTCAGCTCCAAGAGTTTTCACCAAGGTGCTTGCTGGGGTGATGGCTCTCTTCAGAGCGCAGGGAATTCGAATTGTGCCATATCTGGACGATCTCCTCATCATGGCATCGTCATTCAGTCAAGCGGAATTGGACACCAGGACGGTAATATCCACTCTGGAAAGGTTCGGCTGGGTAATCAATTACCCCAAGTCCTCCCTTTACCCGTCCAGGACGATATCCTTTCTGGGAATGTCTCTGGATACAGAACAGGCCAGAGTATTCCTTCCTCAATCCAAGGTTCTTTTGATTCAGGAGCTGATTCGGTCGCTCTTGTCCCTTCCTCAGCCGACCATCCGCCTAGGAATGAGACTGGTGGGATTGATGGTGGCTTCTTTCGAAGCAGTTCCTTTTGCTCAGTTTCACACAAGGACGCTACAGCTCCATCTGCTGGCGGTCTGGGACAGGGATCCTCAGTCGCTGGATCATCCTTTTCTGATGTCTTCCCGAGTTCGCCGCTCGCTCCGGTGGTGGCTGAACTCAGCCAATCTTGTGAAGGGCAGATCTTTTCAGACTCCTCGATGGGAGGTGGTCACCACAGATGCCAGCCTTTCAGGATGGGGGGGCTTCTGGAAGGATCTGCAATTTCAGGGTCTGTGGGGGCCCCTGGAAGCACACGAACCTATCAATGTTCTGGAATTGAGAGCCATCAGAATGGTTCTCTCTCATTTGACTCATCAACTGCAGGGTGTGCCGGTTCAGGTCCGGTCGGACAATCGGACGGCGGTTGCCTACATCAATCACCAGGGAGGGACTCGCAGCAGGAGTGCCCTAAGGGAGGTGTCTCTGATTCGGGACTGGGCGGAGAGTCACGTTCCGTGCATCTCGGCGGTCTACATTCCGGGATTGGAAAACACGGAGGCGGACTCTCTGAGCAGGTTGTCAGCCCGCAAGGGGGAATGGTCTCTCAGTCCCAAGGTATTTCACTCGATTTGTCTCAGGTGGGGGTCTCCGGTGGTGGACCTCTTTGCCTCCCGGCACAATCACAAACTTCCGGCATTTGTGTCTCTGGCGAAGGATCCTCTAGCCCTCGCAACGGATGCCATGTCTCTGAACTGGAGGGATCTGGGGTTTCTGTACCTGTTCCCTCCGTTTCCCATGGTGGCCAAAGTGGTGCGCAAGCTGACTCTGGAAGGAGTGTCAGCAATTCTGGTGGCCCCAAGGTGGCCAAGACAGGTTTGGTTCGCAGACGTGGTAAGGTTGGCAGAAGATCAGTTCGTTCTGCCCCTGCTGCCAGATCTGCTCACACAGGGTCATCTGCATTACCCCAATTTAGCAACGCTGGCTTTGACAGCGTGGCTGGTGAAACCTCCATCTTAAAGGATGAAGGTCTTTCTGATGCTGTTATTCGGACTCTCATTAGTGCTCGGAAGAAGTCCTCTTCTTCTGTTTACTATAGGACTTGGAGGTCTTATATTGATTGGTGTGAGACTAGGGCTTTCCCTTGTAGGGAATTCTCTATTTCTAGAATTTTAGAATTCCTGCAGCACGGTTTGGATTTAGGGCTCCAACTCAGTACTCTGAAAGGGCAGGTGTCTGCCCTGGCGGTGTTTTTCCAAAAATCTTTTGCTCTCAATCCGCTGGTTAAAACTTTTTTCCAGGGGGTTTCGCATGTGCGGCCTCCTAGGAAGCCTCTAATTCCGGTTTGGGATTTTAACTTGGTTCTGTCTGCTCTTCAGGGTCCTCCCTTCGAGCCTTTGCATGATATTGCCTTGTCTTCCCTTACGCAGAAGGTGGCCTTCTTGGTAGCCATCACCTCGGTTCGGCGTGTATCTGAGTTGGCGGCTCTGTCCATTCAAGCGCCGTATTTTGAAAGACATCAAGACAAGGTGGTTTTCCGTTTCAAGACGGATTTTCTTCCCAAGGTGGTTTCTGCTTTTAATTTAAATCAGGATATTGTTCTGCCCTCTCTGTGTCCTAATCCCAGCAATAACAAGGAGAGGGCTCTACATTCCTTGGACGTAGTTCGCGTGGTGAAGTATTATTTGGTTGTAACTTCTGCTTTTCGCAAGACTGATGCTTTCTTTGTGGTGCCATCTGAGCCCAAGAAGGGTTTGGCGCCTGCTAAATCTTCCATCAGTAAGTGGATTCGTCAGGCCATTGTTGGGGCCTACTCTGCCAAGGGGAGGAATCCCCCTTTTCGTGTTACTGCTCATTCCACTCGTGCGGTTGGGGCTTCCTGGGCTTTCCAGCACCAGGCCTCTGTTTAGCAAGTTTGTAAGGCTACTACTTGGTTTTCTGTTCACACTTTTTCGAAGTTTTACAAGGTTGATGTTAGGGCCTCAGCGGATGCTGTTTTTGGCCGTAAAGTTCTGCAGGCTGCAGTGGTTTAAGTTGTGAGTTATGCCTTGTTTCGGATCCCCACCCTTTTTTGGACACTGCTATTGGATGTCCCATAGGTAATGGATATCTTGAAGCGGGGTGTGTGACATACTTAGAATAATACCATTTTGTGAATACTCACCTTGTAAAATGGGTATTATAAGTATGTCACACACCCCGCTTCACCCCGCCCTTTTTTGTATTCTGGATCCTTCATATTGTGAACTTTGCGTTGTTATGATTGATATTTGGCTCTTCCTGGTCCCTTACCTTACTGCTTTCTTGATACTGGGTAATGAGTGGGAGGTCCCAGGTATTTATAGGACTGGGAGGGGCTTCTCTTTTTTCCTATCATCTCTGCAGATTCGCCTCTTCAGGTCAGTATAACCCATAGGTAATGGATATCTTGAAGCGGGGTGTGTGACATACTTATAATACCCATTTTACAAGGTGAGTATTCACAAAATGGTATTTTTTCTGTGGCTTTATGCTGCTTGTTTAGATGGTCCAGCACTTTCAAAGTGGAGGTCCTGTGAGTCGGAATGTTGGAGATAAAGCGTTGCAAGGGCAGACTGTTTTATCCAGGGAGCATTAGCCACATACAGTAAGAATGTCTGAAATGCACATCCAACCCTTTGCTTGGCCATGGGCACCACCTCCCTCAGGCCAGTATATGTTTTGAAGAAACATTGTACCACCAAATTTATGCTGTGCAGGTGCTGTGTTTTGCCATTGTCGATGGTGCTCATTTGTAGTTGCCGAGAAGACAATACAAAGATCTGTCCCAAAATCTATTTCTATCTCGGAGTGTAACTATAACCCGAGGGCATCCACTAAGGTTAGAGGAAAGGTGCTTTCTCCACCGACATAGGAGGGGATTCTTCTCTGTAAGAGCAGTGAGACTATGGAACTCGTTATGAAGGATACAGTAAAAATGTTCAAAATTGGCCTTGATGCCTTCCTGGCATGTAATAACTTTTCCAGCTATGGCTACTAGACCACTGGAAGGAGTTAAACAGGCTGAACTGGATGGACTAAAGTCTTTATTCAGCCTTACATACTATGTTACATCTATTGTATAATTTGTTGCTTGATGCAAAGAAGCAACTCCTCAGCTATGTGGTCTCTCTGGCCCAGGCACAAACCTAGAAGGAGGGGTGGAGGCAACGCTTTTCCCTTTTTTTATTGGGGCAGGAATATATCCTTAGAGGAGGGCAATGACTCATTGCCATGCTGCATCTTTGTTGCTGCTGCTAAAACATGTCCCACCCTGTCCATAAGCTCTTTTATAGGGGTTGGTGGAGCATGCACCTTGATGCACAATGAGAATTCCAGGGAGAGCATGCCATCAGTTATCTTTTAGTAATACTTACCTGGCAGGGGAGACACCATAATCACGAAGGTGGTTCTCCCATGTGGAAATAGGGCCTCCTGGCAAGCCGCCTGTGGTTGTGGCTATCCCTTGCTGGGTACGTTTCTGGGCCTTTTGGCCAGATAGAGTGTTGGGCCGGTCCTTATCTCACAGGATCATGACTGGCAGAGGTTGATGTGGGGAGGAGGACTTTCCTAGTAGCCAAGGGGGGGCATCTGAACAGGAGTATGTCACCCTTTAGCAAACGGATAGGTTGAGATCTGTCCTCTGAATGTGCTCGTGGGGGAGTAGTGACCCCCGCTGGGAGGCGGCTGGCCATCCAGGTATCCGGCTACTAGCCGGGAAACGCTTTGAAGCTATCCGCTATTGCTCCGTGGGGTGGCGCCCAGGGTGCCCGAATGTCACTTCTCACATAGTGCATGAGTAAGGCGAAAGGCTGCACCAGTACATGTTTTTCAGAGCACCGCCTTCTTGACGGAGCCTTATGGCTCCACCAGAAGAATTTTTTAAGCCTCAATGCTCTGCTTTGTGAAGGAAACCCTGGAGCCAAAGCGAGCTAGTACCTGCTCAGGCAACCGCCAGAGAAAGCCTTACGCCAGTGGTCCACAGAGAATCCTTTGGGAAGTATCTGAGGACCAAGTTCCCTCTTCTCCTTCGGGAGGGAGGGATATGTATCCTTGTACTGTCTGTCAGGGGGTTCGTCCTCTGGGAGGGTAGGGGAAAGAGGTTCTCTTTTGAGAAGGTCTTGCACTTTTCACTTTGAGTGGCACATATTTGGTGGTGTGTTTTATCACACAGGCAGCTTCAATAAAAAAAAAAGAAAAAAATCGACTTAAGTAGTATGGCAGTGACTGCACCACCAGCTTGGCCAAGTGGGTTTTCTGTTGGCACAGAAGGGGATGACTGTGTGAGGTTTTCTGCGAAATGTGTTCTTTATGGATACTTTATTGTATGTGGCAAGGGAGGAGGAAGAGGAGTACTAGGAGTAGAAGAAACCATTTATGACCATGAAGCTGATGACAAAGATGACCATGTAGTTTACTGTCTGTGGATGTGGCCTGGCTACTAGAATGAAGATGGGTGAGAGGAAGGTCGTCTTCACATTGCTGGCCAGTTTGAGCAGGTGATGCTGCCAAGTGCAGAAGGAGATGCATAGTTTCTGCATTTCTGTCAGAATGACCGTTGTTTACTGTCTGCTGTAGACTTTACACACTGCACTACTGTTATCTGGCTACAATATATATACTGTTGAAAAGAAATGCCTGCCCAAAGCCACCATTACTACCACAACTTGACTATTCTAAGTGTGCCATACACTCCACTTCGATCTTCATGACATGTGGGTAATCTCCAGTAGAGGGCAAACTTCTGCAGAGATGAATATGCAAAAAAGAAAGCCCCTCCCGGTCCATATATACCTGGGACCTCCCACCAATTCCCCAGTTCCTTCTCTGCAGGGAAGGCGACAAGACAGAAGATGAAGACTTCTTTTACTTGCAGGTAAACCGGGCCAAGCCCGGACGTTTATTGTCCCTATTGCTGCCAGGACCCTTTCTAAATTGCCCCTAATTGAGCCTCCCAGCTTAGGCTGAGGGTCCTGGTTAAGGTAGGAGCACCCTATGGTGCCTTGCTCCACCGTGAGGCCTCGTTATGGGGTAGGCGGTTACCCAGGTTTTGGTGATCCTGGTGTGGGATGCCCTGTCCCTCCATGTTTAAGGCCGGTTTCTGGCAGGGTTCCCCCCCCTTCCGGGTCCCTTACTTCCCTCTGGGGGGGGGGGGGGCTGGCTGGCTGGCTGGCCTTCATTATTGACTCCTTTTCATGCTAATGTGTGTGTGTTTGGTGTTTCAGTTTTGTGTGTGTGTGTGCTGGTAGTGGCTCATCTGGATGTAATCTCTTAATGAATTGATTGCTTGAGATGTTTGCCTGGCCTGTTGGTTTTTTTCTGTCAGCCTGGGGAGCTTCTCCCCCTCAGGCTGTGTTAGGAAGGGGTCGGGCGCTCGGCGCGGCCGCGGTAGCCCCGCCCCCTCGCCGGCACGTTTTTTCTGGGGCCTCCCCCTGGCCAGATCCGCGCTGCTGGGAGGGGGGCGTGGCCTGGAAAGCGCACTTTCGGCGCTGGCCCGCCCCCCTTCTCTTCCTGCTTTACCTCACAAGGCTTGTCTGGTGGCCATCTTGCGCTGCTGGTGTCTGCTCCTGCTGGTCGGTAAGCGGCCTGGTGGCCACTTCCTTAGCTTATGCGGGGGCCCCCTTCGGTTAATGGGCATGTCTGTTTGTGGATATGTTATATACAATATATATATTTGATGATTGTGACTTATGACCTATGTTGTGTGTTTCAGATTGCATCTTTTATGTGCATGTTAGGGGGTCCCTCTTGGTCCTGGGGTCCCTAGTCTTTAAAGTCACTTCAAATCCTCCCACTGGGACTTTAAGGGGCATCCCGGGTTGCTTAGGCGTAATTTCCCTGCAGTCTTGCAACTGACCACAAAAATCACCATATGGAGGCTCCGCAGGATACTGGGCTCGGGCTCCCTCTGGGGGAGAATGTGCTGATCTGTATACCGTGTGCACAAAAGGCCATAACGCGGCAGTCAGGTATCCAGCCTTCTGGGTCGGTTCCTTCCGCTTCATCGCCTTCCCCCTCCCCGCCTTATCTGTACCCCAAGTGACATTGGTGCCGGTGGGGAGTCGCTCTCTGATGTTTGTGCTAGGTTGGCCAGCATCGAGAAAGTTATTGCTAGCACGGTGGGCAAGAAGGCCCAGGCTAAAAAGAGACATTTGTCATCGGCCCAGCCCTTGTGGGATGTGGACGACGATTCCATTGATTTGTCGGATTATTCCCCGTTAGAAGAGGGGGAATTGTATGAGGAAACAGAGGCTGATTATGTTCAGTCTGGTGATGCCGACATCGGGCAGGCGCTGGGGAATGCCGTAGACACGGCCACTGTTTTGTCACATCTATTGGAGGTGTTGGATATTGCCCCACCTGAGGCGCCTCCTCTCAAGAAGGGGGAATTTTTGGGGGTCCGCAAGCCCCGTCTGGAATTTCCTACCCAGGGTCACTTTGATGCGCTGATCCTTAGAGAATGGGAGAGGCCCAGTCGGCTTCCTGGTGCTCCTCAGGAAGTATCCTTTCCCAGTGGAGGCGGTTAAGCGCTGGTCTTCTCCTCCCGAGGTCGATGCGCCAGTTAAGTTTGACCAACTCTTCTGTGCTGAACACCCCTGACGCCACTTCACTTAAAGATGGTGAGGATAAGCGCCTTGATCAGATGGCGTGTCACGCATTTGCCAGCGTGGGCTCGGCCCTGCAGCCTTTTTGTGCATCTGCCCTAGTGTCGCTGGCTACCAGATCTGTTATCAGGGGCTGGCTGAATGACGCTCAGTTTGATCCAGCTAGCGCTGAGTTTGCTACCCTTAAGAGATGTGAATTGTTCATGGATTTTGTCTTGGCTGCTATGGAAGATTCTATTGTCGTGTGTAGTAGGACTTCAGCCTTATTGGTGGTTATGCGCAGATCGGTCTGGCTCCGCCAGTGGACGACGGATTTTGGGGCCAAGAAGTCGCTTACAGCGCTTCCCTTCTTGGGTACGCGGCTGTTTGGAGATAAATTGTATGCTGTTGCTAAGGGAGGTAAGTTACCTCAGCGGAGGAAACAGCGACGTCCCTTTCGGGGGGCTGGCTCGTTCACTCCTTCCTTTCGAGGGGCCAGAGCAGCTAGGGGTTTGGCCTTCTCGGGTGTCAGGGGCTTGTCCTGGAAGGGGTGGGGGGACGGCTGCGGCTCTTCTTCCAGGTCTGGGCCCGGGAGGTCACGGACAATTGGATCTTGGAAGTGGTCTCCTCCGGGTACAAACTGGAGTTCGAGTACTGGCCGCCTCCAAGAGTCTTAAGGTCTCTGGTGCCCTCGGACCCTCAGGCTGCACAGGGGCTCCTGTTAGCGGTGAAAAACCTTCTAGACATGGGGGATATGCCCTGTACCTCCGTCGGAGAGAGGCAGGGGTTACTTCTCCAAACTTTTCACGGTTCCCAAAAAAGAGGGTTCAGTGAGACCCATTCTAGATCTCAAGTTTCTCAACAGGTTTATCAGAGCCAAAAAGTTCCGCATGGAGACTCTGCTCTCGGCTATCAATTCCCTTCGCCAAGGGGATTTTATGACATCCATAGACATCAAGGATGCGTATCTGCATGTTCCGATTTTTCTGGCACATCAGAGATTCCTCCGGTTTGCGGTGGATCAACATTTTCAGTTTGTAGCCCTTCCCTTTGGACTGACCTCGGCGCCGAGAGTCTTCACCAAGGTCTTGGTGGGTATAATGGCTCTGCTCAGAGCTCAGGGCATTCGCATTGTGCCTTATCTGGACGACCTGTTGATCTCAGCTTCTTCCCTCCGTCAGGCGGAGCTGGACACCCACCAGGTGGTGTCGACCCTGGAGAGGTTCGGGTGGGTGATCAACCGCCCCAAGTCTTCTCTCTCTCCGTCACGAGTGATTTCATTTCTGGGCATGAATCTGGATACCATTCAGGCCAGAGTGTTTCTGCCCCAGACCAAGGTGCAGGGGATTCAGGGTCTGATCCGCCTTCTTCTGGCCAGTCCTTGTCCCTCTATCCGACAGGGGATGAAACTGGTGGGATTGATGGTGTCCTCCTTCGAGGCGGTACCATTTGCACAGTTTCACATGATATCTCTTCAACTCCACCTATTGACGCATTGGGACAGGTGTCCGCAGTCATTGGATCAACCTTTCAGGATGTCTCCCAGGGTTCGGCAGTCCCTTCGGTGGTGGCTGGAATCGAGCAACCAAGATCCTTTCTGGTCCCTTGTTGGGAGACGGTCACCACGGATGCCAGCCTGTCGGGCTGGGGAGGTTATTGGAAAAGTCATCAGCTCAGCGGGGTGTGGGGTCCTCAGGAGGCTCACACCCCCATCAATGTCTTGGAGCTCAGAGCCATCCGACTGATTCTGGCTCGGCTGACCTCACATTTACAGGGTCTACCGGTTCAGATTCGTTCAGACAACCGAACGGCGGTAGCTTACATCAATCACCAAGGAGGGACTCGCAGCAGGAGTGCCCTCGGGGAAGTCTCTCTGATCCTGCACTGGGCAGAGAGCAATGTTCCTTGCATTTCGGCAGTCTACATTCCGGGAGTGGAGAACACGGAGACGGATTCCCTGAGCAGGGGATCCTCTTGCCAAGGAGAGTGGTCTCTCAACCCCGAGGTTTTTCTGGAGCTTTGCCGCAAGTGGGGGACTCCGGAGGTGGATCTCTTTGCCTCGAGGCACAATCACAAACTTCCGGCCTTTGTGTCACTTTCTCAGGATCCTCTAGCTCTGGCAGTGGATGCCTTGTCCCTTGCTTGGAAGGATCTGGGTTTTCTGTACCTGTTTCTGCCCGTCTCCATGCTGGGCAAAGTAGTTTGCAAACTGGTTCTAGAAGGGGCACCAGCAATTCTGGTGGCTCCAAGGTGGCCAAGAAGGATTTGGTACGCAGACGTTGTACGGCTGGCCGTAGATCAGTACCGGCTTCCTTTGTTGCCGGATCTGTTATCTCAGGGTCAACTACTTTACCCCAATTTACAAACGCTGGCTTTGATGGCTTGGCTGCTGAAACCTCCATTCTGAAGGAGGAAGGTTTGTCTGCGGCTGTTGTTCAGACCTTGATTAGGGCTAGGAAGCGGTCCTCTTCTGGCATTTACTATAGAACTTGGAGGTCCTATATTGTTTGGTGTGAGGCTAGGGCCTTGCCTTGCAGGGTGTTTTCGATTCCTAGGATCTTGGAGTTTCTTCAGCATAATCTGGATCTTGGGTTCCAGCTTAGTACTTTGAAAGGACAGGTTTCTGCTCTGTCGGTTTTTTTTCAGAGGTCTTTTGCCTTACACCCGCTGGTTAAGACCCAGTGGTTCCTGTTTGGGATTTGAATTTGGTTCTTTCGGCTCTCCACGGTCCTCCTTTTGAGCCGCTACAGGATATTGCTCTTTCGGTTCTCACTCAGAAGGTTGCTTTCTTGGTGGCTATTACTTCTGTTCGGCGTGTCTCTGAGTTGGCGGCTCTGTCGATTCAGGCCCCTTACTTTGAGAGACACCAGGATTCGTTTTAAGCCAGATTTCCTTCCTAAGGTGGTGTCTGCTTTCCACCTCAATCAGGATATTGTTTTTCCTTCCTTGTGTCCTAAGCCTAACAATGACAAGGAGAGGTTCTGCACAATTTGGATGTTGTTCGCTGTGTGAAGTACTATTTGGTGACTACTTCTTCCTTCCGCAAGACGGACACCTTTTTCGTGGTGCCCTGCGGGCCCAGGAAAGGTTTGGCGCTTGCTAAGTCTACGATTAGCAAATGGATTTGTCAGGCCATTGTTGGGGCCTATTCTGCTAAGGGGAGGACTCCCCCCTTTTAGGGTCACTGCGCACTCTACTCGTGCTGTTGGTGCATCCTGGGCTTTTTCAGCACCAGGCTTCTGTTGAACAAGTTTGTAAGGCTGCTACTTGGTCTTCCGTTCATACTTTTTCCAAGTTTTACAAGGTTGATGTGCGGGCTTCAGCGGATGCTGTTTTTGGCCGCAAGGTTCTGCAAGCTGCAGTGGTTTGAGTTGGTACATTCTTTACTGTTTCTGGTTCCCACCCATGACGGACACTGCTACTGGATGTCCCACATGTCATGAAGTTCGAAGTGGAGTGTATGGCACACTTAGAATAATACCGTTTTGTGAGTACTCACCTTTAAAACGGGTATTATGAGTGTGCCATACACTCCACTTTGCCCCACCCCTTTTTTCAGGTATTCTGGGGCTTTAATATGGTGAACCATTGGTTTTGATTGTTAAGGTTATAATTGGTTCTTCCTGGTCTCCTTACTGCTTTTTTACACTGGGGAATTGGTGGGAGGTCCCAGGTATATATGGACCGGAAGGGGCTTTCTTTTTTGCATATTCATCTCTGCAGAAGTTCACCCTCTACTGGAGATTACCCACATGTCATGAAGATCGAAGTGGAGTGTATGGCACACTCATAATACCCGTTTTAAAGGTGAGTACTCACAAAACTGTATTTTTCTGACTTTCTTAAATCAGTTTATTTGGCCAGGTACAACAGAGGTATCTGGAATTTTCCTTGACACCCAAAGGCAGTTATGCATAGCTACAAATATTAGAATTCATAGATTTTATGCCTAACAGTAGCAGTGGTGTCACCTGCTACAAAGTTAACCCCACTAGAAGCAGATCTGCTCTTGTCGGTTTTTCATCTTTTGACCCTATTTTAGCTGTATCTTTATTTCTGTCACCCCCTTTTTCTTCTGATCTCCCCATCACCCTGTTCAAGTTCTCCGGTCCTGTCCAGCTTACTATCATCATCATCATCATCATTGCCCTTACCCCTGGAAACTCTCTCTGTGATGATGTGTTCCTACCTTACCCACCCTTAGGTTTCCATTTGACAATGGAATGCTACACCACATTGTGATAGTTGCAGGAGGGCACCCTGCCTCAGCGCAAGAGTGGTGGAGCCCCCCCCTGCATAGACCTATATTCTTAGTATACAGTACGTCCTGCTCCAAATCTAATACTTACAGTTGGGATATACTCCGCTAGATGGCGCTGGACTGCAGAGACATCGAAAATAGGCTCCTCCCGGCCCCTCAAATACCCGGGGACCTCCCACAAATTCCCCAGAATTTCTCTGCAGTCTGGCTGCGAAGGACGAGAAATTGGCTCTCTAATCGCAGGTGAGCGGGGTTATTAACCTGCGGCCCTGTAGGACTATTCCCACCCGTTCCACTAATTATATGCCTCCCAGCCTTGGCTGCGCTGGTCGGGTGAAGGTAGGCAGCACCGCTATCAGGTGCTTAGGAGCGCTGCTCCACCGCAATCCCCCACCAAAGGGTAGGTGGTTCAGGCTTATGGTGAGCCTCTATAGGATGCCCCTCCCGCACTATCGCCCCTTGCCCCTGTCTGTCGGTGGGCCCTATTTAAGTGGCCGCCGTCCGCCCTCATCCTCCTTATAGTCTTCGGGGGAAAAGGGGTGTGTGTGTGTATGTGTATAGATATGTATATGAAGTCTGTGCTTTCAACTTTCACGTTTTTATTCTTATGTCAGCCGCTGCGCTGTCTTGTCCTTATTGCCTTTTTAAAAAAATTTGCCGCCGCGCTCTGACTTGGTTCCGCGCTTGGCGGCAGCATTACCTCAGGCGCTGCTGCGCCATCCTTGGCTGTTTGCCTTCTAGCTTTGCGCTCTTCGGGGGGGCGGGGCCCGTCGAGGTATACCGACGCCATCTTTTCTGACTTGGTTGGCCTATGCGCGACGGACTACTACCTACCGTGGTCCGTAAGTGCCCTCGCGGGCGGTTTTATCTGCTTCACTTGTGTAACTACGTACTTAAGGTCTTGTTTGCTTATGTCTTTCAGGCGGGACGAACCTTTGTGGCTTCTCCCTGCCCTGTTTTTTAGTTTATCACTTGTAAAGGCCCTGTATAAAGTTATACTCCCACGTCCCTAGCGGGTTATTGGGGCATCCAGGGTTGCTATATAGCGTTATGCCCTATCGGCGTATAGCGCCGCTATAATCACCATATGGAGGCATCTCAGGATAATGTGACCGGGGTCCCTACGGGACAAAACGGTCTGTGTCCTCCGGTTACAAGTTGGATTTTGCTGCCGATCCCCCTCCAAGATTCATCAGATCCCGGATTCCTCAGGACCCTGTGTCAGCTCAGGAGCTAGTGCAAGCTGTGCAAGGCCTCCTGGAGCTGGGGGTCTTCTGCCAGGTCCCTTTAAGAGAAAAAGGCAAGGGCTTTTATTCCAACCTATTCACAGTACCCAAAGGGGATGGTTCTGTCTGGCCCATCCTGGACTTATAGATTCTCAACAAGTTTGTCAGGGGCAGGCGTTTTCGCTTGGAGACTCTGCGATCTGCCATCAGTTTCCTGCGCCAAGGGGATTTCATTACTTCTGTGGACCTCAAAGATGCTTACCTTCATATTCCTGTTTTACCAGGTCATCAAAAGTGCCTCAGGTTCGCTCTGTTGGATCAACATTACCAAATTGTGGCCTTGCCCTTCGGCCTCACTTCAGCCCCCAGGATTTTCACCAAGGTGCTGGCTGGCGTGATGTCTCTACTCAGATGTCAGGGCGTCCGCGTGCTTCCCTATCTGGACGGCATCCTCATCACTTCCCAGTCTCTACATCAGGCAGTGTTGGTTACTCAGCTGGTGGTGTACGCTCTGGAGTCATTTGGATGGGTGATCAACCACCCCAAGTCCTCACTGTCCCCTTCTCTAGTAACTCCATTCCTAGGAATGAATCTAGATACAGTTCAGGCAAGGTTCTTACTTCCTCAGCAGAGGGTGGACAATCTGATTGCACAGGCTCAGTCCCTCCTAGCTTGTCCCCACCCCTCCATCTGGCAGGGGAAGCAGCTGGTGGGCCTGATGGTGGCGTGCTTCGAAGCGGTCCCTTATGCTCAGTTCCACTTGATGCCTCTGCAACTTCACCTATTGTCTGTATGGGACAAGGACCCAGCGTCCCTGGACAGGGTCTGTGTGCTCTCCCCCCTGGTCAGGAGGTCCCTCTGGGGGTGGATGGACCCGAGGATCCTGTTGGGGGGCAGAGCCTTTCTTGCTCCTATCTATGTCTTGGAACTACGAGCGATCAGGTTAGTTCTGGCTCGTTTGGCTACTCATCTTCAGGGCCTGCCTGTTCAGGTGCGCTCGGACAACCAGACGGCAGTTGTCTACAGGAAACGTTTCTGCTCCTGACCTGGGCGGAGGCCAATGTCCCCTGCATCTCAGCTGTGTACATCCCGGGGGTGGAAACTTGTCTGGCAGTCTCTCTGAGCAGGGGGACCTCTCGCCAGGGAGACTGGTCCCTATGCAGCAGGGTGTTTCAATCTCTGTGTCTCCGTTGGGGCCAACCAGATGTGGATCTGTTTGCGTCCTGCCACAATCACAAGCTTCCAGCCTTTGTCTCCCTGTCCAGGGATCCTCGGGCCCTGAACTCGGATGCGCTAGCAATGTCACGGGAGGACTTTCAGTTCCTGTATGTCTTCCCCCCAATTCCCCTGCTGGGCAGGGTTCTGCACAAGATTGCTCTGGAAGGGGTGCCAGCAATTCTGGTGGCCCCCAGGTGGCCAAGAAGAGTGTGGTTCGCAGACGTGGTACAGCTGGCAGTAGATCAGTACGCTCTGCTTGGTGCCAGATCTAATCACTCAGGGCTCACTACGCCATCCCATTTTACAAACTCTGGCTTTGACGGCTTGGCTGCTTAAACCTCCATTCTGATGGAGAAGGGGCTGTCTTCCTCAGTTGTGGATACTTTGATTAAAGCTAGGAAGAAGTCTTCCTCTTCCATTTATTACAGGGTTTGGCGTGCCTACATTGACTGGTGTGAGTCTAAGTCTATTCCCTGTCGTGTCTTCTCTATTCCCAGGATCCTGGAGTTCCTGCAGCATGGGTTGGAGATGGGGCTCCAACTCAGTACTCTGAAGGATCAGGTTTCTGCTCTGGCTATTTTTTTCCAAAAGTCCTTTGCTCAGCACCCTCTGATCAGGACTTTTTTCCAGGGGGTCACTCATGTGCGTCCCCCACTTAAACCTATGGTGCCTGTTTGGGATTTGAACCTGGTTCTGTCAGCCCTGCAAGGTGCTCCCTTTGAACCTGTGCAGGATGCTGCCTTGGCCATTCTTACGCTCAAGGCTGTGTTTCTGGTGGCTATCACTTCTGTCAGGCATGTCTGAGTTGGCGGCGCTGTCCATTCAGCCCCCCTACTATGAGAGGCACCAGGACAAGGTGGTGTTTCGTTTCAAACCTGACTTTCTTCCTAAGGTAGTGTCTGCTTTTCATTTGAATCAGGATATTGTTCTTCCTTCTTTGTGCCATAATCCTAGCAATGCTAAGGAGAGGGTTTTGCACTCTTTGGATGTGGTTAGGTGTCTGAAGTACTATCTGGTGGCTACTGCACCTTTCAGGAAAACTGATGCTCTTTTTGTGGTCCCTTCTGGTCCTAGGAAGGGTTTGGCTCCTGCCAAGTCTACTATCAGCAAGTGGATTCGTCAGGTTGTGATTCAGGCCTACTCTGCTAAGGGGAAGAATCCTCCCTTCCGCCTTACTGCTCATTCCACTCGTGCTATTGGTGCCTCTTGGGCTTTTCAGCACCAGGCTTCTGTTGAACAAGTTTGCAAGGCCGCTACTTGGTCTTCTGTTCATACCTTTTCAAAGTTTTACAAGGTTGATGTTAGGGCCTCAGCTGATGCTGTTTTTGGCCGAAAGGTTCTGTAGGCGGCAGTGCTTTAAACTGCCTGCTGCTGATTTTTCTTGGGGATCCCACCCTACTTTATGGACACTGCTATTGGATGTCCCAACTGTAAGTATTAGATTTGGAGCAGGACGTACTGTATACTAAGAATAATACAATTCTGTGATTACTCACCTGTAGAATTGGTATTATGAGTATACAGTACTTCCTGCTCCAACCCACCCTTGGTTGCATTTTTCTGGATCCCCTGTATGGTGATTGTTATTGTTATAATTGATAGTTTGGATTGTTTAATGCTCCCGGCTTCTCCTTAACTGCTTTTCAATGCTGGGGAATTTGTGGGAGGTCCCCGGGTATTTGAGGGGCCGGGAGGAGCCTATTTTCGATGTCTCTGCAGTCCAGCACCATCTGGTGGAGTATATCCCAACTGTAAGTATTAGATTTGGAGCAGGACGTACTGTATACTCATAATACCAATTCTACAGGTGAGTAATCACAGAATTGTATTTTTCACTTACCTCCTTTGTGATCCCCTGCCGAAATCTGGTCCCACGATTGTCTGGCTGATACTAGGACTGTGTAACGTTTTGCAGAGCATATAGCTCTGGGCTGCAGGCTTCATAGAACAAGCAGGTCAGCCGCAGGTTAAATGGTGAACCTGCTGAGAAACCATGATATATTTTTGTATATCACCCTCCCTTCTCCCACATGTATTTTTATTTTTTGACTTTATTGTATGTGCGTGCTTGTGTACTGCGTGGGGGAGCGGCAGAGAGCTCCATCGCTATAGCTGCATTACGGCGAGGAGTGGTCCGCTGCCGCTCCTTCCACATACTCACATCTCTCGTTCCCTCGCCGTGCGGAGGCCTCTGGAAGGGGGCGCGGGCCGGCGCACTTCGCGGTTCGGGGGGGGGGCAGCCGCGGTTGGTGGCCACTATGGGTGCTGGCCGGGGAAGCGTCACTGGAGGGACGGCCAGGCCTGTGCGCCGCTCGTGACTCCGCCCCCCCGGCCAGCACCCAGAAGACTCGTGCTGCGGTTGCTGCGCCTGTGTGTCACGTAGCGCTAGTGGAGCGCGGTCTGTGAGTCCTGTTTCTCTCCTTCTTGCTAGCATTTCACAATATGAGAATAGAGGGGAAATGTATATTTTTATGTGCATATCTGTGATAAGAATATATTAATATGCATTGTCTATATATGTTATTTATAGCAGTGTGGGACATTTTGTGATTACGGTCTCCTCTCTTTTTGATTTTAGATTGTGGGAAAAAGGTTGACGGTTGTGGTTTCTCCCGGTCCCCGTTGTAGGGGATCGGCTATAGGCTTTTATGAATATTGCATATTCCAAAATCACCATAATGGAGGCATCAGGGGATAGTGAGCCGGGCACCCCACTTGTGCAGACGGAATGCCCTGGGCGGATTCAGCACAATTTGTTCCACTTGCGCCAGAGGCATCGTCTCAGACCATGAGAGGGCTGTCGCTTCCGCCCCTATTCCGGCGTCGGCTCCTGTCTCTCCGGATCCCCCGCTGCTGCAGTTAGCCCCTAGCGAAGGGGGAGCCAGCAAGGGGACACACTCGGATTTGGCGCAGCGGCTGGCTTGCCTTGAGAAACAGCTCTCGTTGGCAGCCCCTAGAAAGGCCTTGAGTAAAAAGCGGCACTTAGAGTCTGTGCTCTTAGTGCTTGTAGCATTACGCCGTTCGCTGTGGTTGAAGCAGTGGTCGGCCCCGGAATCACTGGACCAAGGATTTGTGCTGTCCCCCCCCGACCAGGCAATCCCTCTTGTGGTGTTTGGATTCTCTGAATCTGCTGATAGGCAAGTCCTTTCGGACTCCCCAATGGGAGATTGTTACCATGGAAGCCAGTCTTACAGGCTGGGGAGGCATTTGGAAGACCCAGAAGATCCAGGGTCAGTGGGGTCCGAGAGAGAACCGGTTGCCCATAAATCTCTTGGAACTAAGAGCAATTCGGTTTGTTCTACTACATCTGACCATTTTAAGGGACCATGCGGTTCAGGTCTGCTCGGACAATCGGACGGCTGTAGCCTCCATCAACCACCAGGGCGGTACTCGGCGCAATAGATCCCTCAAGGAGGTGAGCCGGATTCTGAGTTGGGCAGAGGAGAATGTTCCCTGCATCTCGGCGGTTTACATCCCGGGGGTGGAGGACCAGGAGGCAGACTCCCTGAGCAGGTCCTTGCGTCTGGGGGAATGGTCTCTCAGCAGGAAGGCCTTTCAAGCTCTATGCCTCCGCTGGGGTCACTCGGACGTGTATCTCTTTGTGTCCAGACACAATAACAAGCTTCCAAGGTTCGTATCTCAAGAGATCCTCTGGCCATAGCAACAGATGCCCTGGCCATTCCCTGGATGGGGTTCAATCTTCTGTATGCTTTTCCTCTGTTTCCGCTCCTACTACGCAAGATAGGGGGTACCAACCATCTTGTTGGCTACTCGCTGGCCAAGGAGGAGTTGGTTTGCAGACGTAGTAAGGATGTCAACAGATCACTGCATCAAGCCTGACGATCTGGAGCTTCTCACACAGGGGTCGCTTAGGCACCTGAATTTACGGACGCTGGCTTTGACGGCTTGGCTATTGCAACCTCCATCCTGATGGAGAAGGGTTTATCACCCACGGTTATCTATGAAGAGGGGAGATAAAACCTTTTTTTGATATATTGGTGACAGAAGAAAAACAATGCAGTCTCAAAAATTAGATATAGGGAAAATAAATATATTGACGGAGATAAGGCTGTGGCTGACCATCTGAATAGCTACTTTTGTTCGGTATTTTCAGATAATAGCAGGCATTGCCATAGCACAGCATCCAGCTGGGAGGGCACAGCTTCTGGAGGCTGATGTCTTAGCCGAGCTGGCACAGCTAAAGGTAAGTAAGGCGATGGGTCCAGATGGAATCCACCCCAGGGTTCTAAGGGAACTTAGGTTTGTGATTGCAGCCCCTCTGACTGATTTACTTAACCATTCCCTTTCAACTGGTGAGGTTCCAGATGATTGGAGAATGGCCAATGTCGTACCAATCCATAAAAAGGGGAGTAGAGAAGAAGCCAGTAATTACAGGCCAGTTAGTTTAACATCTATAGTGGTCAAATTAATGGAAACACTGATAATTTCCCATCTAAAAATGAATGACCTATTGGACCCAAAACAGCACGGCTTTACTGAGGGCCGATCATTTCAGACCAATCTTATTGATTTCTTTGACAATGTCACTAAAGTGTTAGATGAAGGTGGTGCTGTGGATATCGCCTATCTGGATTTTAGCAAAGCCTTTGACACTGTACCACATAAGGAGCTCATAGATAAGTTATTGAAGGTAGGACTCAATCCCTGGATAGTTCAGTGGATTTACAGTTGGCTGAGGGATCGGTATCAGAGCGTTGTTGTAAATGGTGTGCAATCTGAACAAAGGCGAGTTACAAGTGGTGTGCCGCAGGGCTCTGTCCTGGGCCCCATTCTTTTTAATATATTTGTAAGTGACATAGGAGAAGGCTTGGTAGGAAAAGTTTGTCTGTTTGCTGATGATACAAAGGTTAGTAATAGGGTGGATATTCCTGGAGGTGTCTGCAACATGAAAAATGATTTAGCTTTACTGGATAGATGGTCAAAACTGTGGAAACTAGAGTTTAATGTCTCTAAATGTAAAATCATGCACTTGGGTAGAAGGAATCCCTGCTCTGAGTACCGTATGGGCAGCACTGTGTTAGCCAGGACCGCGGAGGAGAGAGATTTAGGGGTACTGATTACTGATAGCTGCAAGATGAGTGGACAGTGTAGCCAGGCAGTGGGAAAAGCAAGCAGGATGCTCTGCTGCATAGCTCGAGGCATCACCAGTAGGAAGACGGAGGTTGTGATGCCGCTGTATAGAGCCCTGGTAAGGCCACAGCTAGAATACTGTGTGCAGTTCTGGAGACCTTACCTGCAAAAATACATTATTCAAATAGAACGTGTCCAAAGGCGGGCAACGAAAACGGTGGAAGGAATTAAACGTAAAACTGATCAGGAGAGACTTAAAGAACTTAATTTGTAGAGTCTGGAGGAAAGAAGGGAGAGGGGGGACATGTTTGAGACCTTTAAATATGTGAAGGGATTGAATAAGGTTCAGGAGGGAAGTGTTTTTAAGAAGAAACGATAGAACAAGGGGGCACAACCTGAAGCTAGTCGGGGGGAAGATCAGGAGCAATGTTAGAAAATATTATTTTACAGAAAGAGTAGTAGATGCTTGGAACAAACTTCCAGCAGAGGTAGTTGAAAAATCAACTGAATTTAAACATGCCTGGGATAAGCGCACATCTATCCTAAGATAAAGAGTACATACAGTATACACATAAGGGCAGACTAGATGGACCGTATGGTCTCCTTCTGTCGTCAACCTTCTATGTTTCTATGTTATTCACACAATGATTCAGGCACGGAAGAAGTCTTCTCCCATAATATACTACAGAGTTTGGCGGGCCTATATTGCTTGGTGTGAGGCCAGGAACCTTCCTTGCCGGAGATATTCTCTTTCTAGAGTTCTAGAGTTTCTACAATATGGTCTAGACTTGGGCCTCCAGTTGAGCACCCTCAAGGGTCAGGTCTCGGCCCTATCCATTTTTTTCCAGAAGTCTATTACCAATCATAGATTGATCAAAACTTTTTTCCAAGGGGTCACTCATGTCCGCACACCGCGTAAACCAGTCTTACCGGTGTGGGACCTAAATCTGGTGTTATCTGCTCTCCAGGGTGCCCCTTTCGAGCCGTTGAGTGGTGACGCTACACTGTCTATGCTGGCGCTCAAAGTGTTTTTTCTGGTAGCGATCACCTCTGTACGTCGAGTATCGGAATTGACGCGTTTCGTATGAAACCACCTTATTTTGAATTGCACAGAGACAATGTGTTTTTTTTTTTTTTTTTTTTTTTTTAAGCCTAATTTTTTGCCTAAGGTCGTTTCTCCTTTTCACCTTAATGAGGAAGTTGTCTTACCTTCCTTGTGTCCAACACGGCTAATCCTAAAGAAAGGACTCTCCATGCTTTGGATATGGTTAGAGCCATAAGATATTACCTGGCTGCGACTGAATCTTTCCGGAAGTCGGATTTGTTTTAGCGGAAGGCTCTAGAAAGAGATTTCCACCAGCCAAGTCCACACTCAGTAAGTGGATTAGACAGGCAGTGGTATGAGCCCATTCGAACCCCCTTTTCGAATCACAGCTCATTCTACTAGAGCCATTGGTGCTTCTTGGGCTTTTCAGCATCAGGCCTCGGTGAAACAAGTTTGTAAGGCTGCCACTTGGTCTTCAGATCATACATTTACAAAGTTTTACAAGGTGGATGTCAGGGCCCCAGCCGCTGCTGTTTTTGGCCGAAAGGTGCTTCAGGCGGTAGTGAAATGAACTACCTGCTGTTCCGCACTGGGGATCCCGCCCATATGGACACTGCTTTTGGATGTCCAAACTGTGAATACTATCGGGACGGCCTGGAATGGATTGGAAAGAAAAACGCAATTCTGTGAAACTCACCTGTAGAATTGCTTTTATTTCCTATCCATTCCAGGCCATCCAACTCGTCTTTTTGAGGTTTATTATGTCCTGCATGCATTTTATGGTGATTGAACCATTACTTGTTCATAGGAGGCACATCTTTGATCTTGCAGTCCACACCCCCTTTGGGGCGGAGTTACCCAACTGTGAATACTATCGGATGGCCTGGAATGGATTGGAAATAAAAGCAATTCTACAGGTGAGTTTCACAGAATTGCGTTTTTTCTATAAAGTGGCTCAAAACCTATGTGACCGGGCCCTGAAATCTAAAAGCCAACCGGCTGCACCTTGTCACAGCGGCACTTTTGAAAGAGCCAATCTCGGGGCCGAAGGCTAAGTGGTGGACCCAGAAATGGGTTTCCATCTGCTTTAAACTGGACCTTCAGCATGATTTAATGAAAAGCCCAAACCCTAAAAAACTATTCTCCAGCATCTAAAATTAATATATTTTAAATTTTTAATCACTTATTATTCTTTCCCCCACCGGGCTGCAACTCTGTTCAGGACTCTAGGATACGGACGCTGCCATCTTGACCCAGAAGCATCACATACTGAGGAGAGGAGAGCAGGATAAAGTACAGGGGGGCGTGGTTATAGCTGTGCTTTGCACAAAGAGAGCAGTGCTGGGGTCTGGCAACCCAGAATGCAGAGCGACACAGTCAGAAGACACTTCCTGTTTGCAGCCTGCCTGATGCTCCATGAGCCGCCATCTTGGATGTTTAAAGGCTCATAACATGCAGTAGATGCAGGTAGGATGATTTTTAATGTGGGCAATCTGTATGTACAGGATGGGGGAAACATATAAGATATGCTCTTATTCAGGGTGAAGGTCCGCTTTAAAGCGCATGAAGGATAAACAGTTTTGCTGACACTAGCTACCAGAAATATTTCACCACTAATTGTCTGCTCTGGAATAAAATAATGCAAACATAAATCTAATAACAGGCATTTGTAGCATTGTATTAAAATACATGAGGTGCAGCCTGCATACAAATGACACCATAGGTGTCGTGGAGCTTATACGACGGAGGTGATCTCATGGTAACCACGTACAATAATAGGGCAGGCCATTAAACAGGAAGATTACCAATCTTTTTATTTATTTATTTTTTTTTAACAGTAATTGCTACTCTGCGCATCTATTCATCGATGCGCATGGACAATCCCTTATCACATCACAGGATTAGCTTTAGTTGTAATGTCATACTGTTTATACTCAGTATTCACAATGCATCCATATAGTAAGTTTAAAACCATATAATTAGCTGGGAGCTAGGTAGATATCTATTTTACCTTATGAATTTCAACACATTTTCATTAAGTTAGAAAAAGTCTCTAGAACAGTTATATTTTAACTTTAAGACTAGCATGAATGATATTGGTTGCATAAAACATATGATACAGGACATGAACATGGCGCTTCCCTGGAAACTGCATAGGTCAGAATGAGTTATTGATGTGCTGACGGCGTTATCACAGCACAGAGGTGACAGGCTTTAGCCACAGTTGGGTCTCCCAGTCCCTGCTCTTTATTAAATCAGTCTTCAGCTCACGCCACCTGTTCCTGAAAGATAAGATAAAGGCCACTTCATGCAAAGTAGAATTGTCACCATTCGTTTAAACACAATTAATTTTTAATACACTTACTGCAGCCATTTGTTTTTGTAAAATAGACTATTCCAAGTATACAGCACGTCCTGTTCCAGAAGATTCATTACACATGGGTTATACATCCACAAGATGGCGCTGGACTGCAGAAAACAGCTTGTGGCTCCTCCCGGCCCTATATAAATCGGGAACCTCCCACAAATTCCCCAGTTCATTTCTGCAGTCTGCGCTGAGAAGATAGAAGATAGCTTGTGGCGCAGGTGAGCGGGGCTTATGGCCTGCGGCCCTGCAGTACTATTTCCACCCGTTCCGTAATATATACTGCCTCCCAGCCTCGGCTGTTAAGGTTTGGGTGAAGGTAGGTTAGCAAGCACCAGTAAAAAAAGGTTCTGAGGAGCTAGGCTCCTACCGCAGTCCCTGCTCCAACAGGGTAGGCGGTTTAGGCTAATGATGAGCCTTTTTGGGATGCCCCCACTGCCTCATGGGTTTTGCCAGGTTATCCTGTGCAGTTAAACCCTATTCACATATATATTTCCCCCTCCACCCTCACTTCAAATATTCTTCTGGGCGCCATTTTCCCTGGGGATTCGGCTGTTATCCTCCCTCACTCTCCCTTTGGGAGATCTTCGGGGGGGGGGGGGGGGGGGCAGGTCGTTTAGTGATTTTATACTGTATTTCACTCTTGTCATATTTTAGTGTTGGTAACTTTATAATACGCCGCCCCCGCGCTTTGTACTGCGCTCCGAGCCTGGCAGCCCCATTCACCTCAGAGCTGCCGGGCCGCTATTGGCTGGCCGGATCACGTGGGCGCGTTTCCTGCTGTCAAGGGAACCGCGGGTCACGAGATCCAACTATAAACCAGGGACCTCCGTACACACAGACTGCGCTCCCAAGAAAACCTTTGTCCGAGTTCTCCTATCAGAAACACCAGGCCCAAAGCCTGCGGACACACAGATTCTTGGCAAACAGATCGCTCAAGTAAAAATGTAAGTTTTAATGCTATAAGCACACTAGGCAGTGATAACAAACATTTGGCTATGATGGAATATGAAATGATACAGGTGATACAAAATGTTGCTCTGAGACGGTTACAGGATAGAGTGAGTTACACAGAGAAATAATAGTCAGTTACCTTAGTATGCAGTTGAAGAGTAGTGGTGATGGGGCTCTCACAAGATGTAAGTGAAGAGCTGTGTTGGTGGACACCTCTAGCACGTGTGAATCGTGACCTCTCCAGATAAGTGACAAATGCCTGGCTCAGGGTTACCCTATTTATGCAGCAAGACCCCTCCACCCCCTCCCCTCTGTGGGATGGATTGTCACCTCCCACTGTTCTGGGGCTCGCCTCAGCCCCTAAAACACTTTAGGGTTTATAACTTGGAGCAGGGGGGTCGTATGGCTTTGAAAGTGGTACCAAACGATCGGGCTGGACGCCGGGCATCCGATGAGTCCAGAAATGGGGTCCCTAAGTGGGTCAGAACCTTAGATCTCCGTTTACCTGGTTTTCCTTTATTGCTGAGCCCGCAGTAACCTATCCCTGTGTGCGGTTTTGTGAGCCGTTTCTGATTCTGTACCTGGTTTGGTGCTGGGACACATGGGGGCGCAGCTATGGTCCGATTTGTGTTGGTGCCGGATGTCTGCAGCTCCCCTCTTTCATGTGACAAATTCACAGCCAGGGTTCCAGCAAGCTGCAGACCAAGCGGAGTCTTCTCAGATTAGAAGTGTTAGGATTGCCAGCGGGGAGTCTGTGATCTGCCCTGCTTAACCTGTAAATGCGAATTCCCCTTCCTGAAGAGATAAGGACCTGTGCATTTATAACAGGGGGAAATAAAGGGGAACTCCAGACTTGGATATGTGAGGTTTCTGCACTTAAGCTGGATCGTTCCTTCACACCCGCTCTTCGAGGTGGGGGGGGGGGGGCTCTGTGGATGATGCAATTTTACCTCACAACTCCACGGCCCGCCCCTCAAGGTCTGCGGACGCCATTTTGTCTCATTGCTGCGTGCTGCTGGCTCTCTGCGGTCTGTGAGTAACCCCGGTGGAGTGATTTTTTTTAAAGTTTTTTTCTCTGCCTTATTCTCATGGGAATGTTTGATTATGTCTGTCAGGCGGGTGAAAACTTCAGTACTGTGGTTCCCCCCGGCCATCTTCCCTCACTAACTTCCCTAGCGGTTCTTGGGGCATCCCGGGTAGCTCTTCAGCGTTAACCCTTACTGGCCTATTGCGCCATTCAATCACCATATGGAGGCTTCTGGGGATAATGGGCCTGGGGCTTCTTCGGGACAAGCCCGGCTTTGTGTTGCGTGTGGGGTTATTAGTGATAATGTCAGGGTATGTGTACACTGCGCCCAGCACTGCAGTCTGGGCTGTATGTTACTCCTGGGGGTGTGCCCCCTCTGGCCTCACCCACCCCCCCACGCTTACATATAACCCCCACTGAGGGGCATACTAGTGGGGAGTCTCAACCTGATTTAGCTGCATGGGTGGCCAGTATTGAAAAACAGCTTGCTGGGTCTGCCCTGCGTAAGGCTTCTACTGAGAAGCCGCATTTATCACCCGTGGTTTCCCTTTTCCCTGTGGAAGATGAGGGCCCTTATTCACTCCCAGGTCCCTACCCCCTTGAAGAGGGGGAATTATTTTCTGATTCCTCTGAAGATCTACCTAAGATATACGGTGGTACTGGGACTCCCTTTGGGGAAGACTTGTGGTCCCCTGTTGACACTGACAGATTGCTGAGTCACATTTTTGAAGTGCTTTGTATTTCTCCCCCTGCAGTGGCTCCGCAGCAGCAGGGTGAGCATTTTTATACTGTTAAGCCATGCTGGGCTTCCCTGAGCAGTCTCACTTTAATAATCTAGCGCTCAAAGAATGGGAACAGCCTAGCAAGCTGCTAGGGGTGCCTAAGAGTTGGGACAAGAGGTATCCCTTTCCTGCTGATGTTGTTAAGCGTTTGGAGCAATTGGCCTGTCATGCCTTTGCCTGTGTGGGGATGGCACTGCGCCCGGTTTGTGCCTCTGCTGTTATGGCTATTGCCATTAAAGGAGTGTCTTTTGGATGGGGCATCTGAGGATGCGGGTAGAGAGGAGTATAGATCTCTCCTGCTTTGTGAGGAATTTATTGCATATATCCTCTCTGCCTTGGATGATGCCATTAGAATGTGTGGTAGGACTTCTGCCCTGTTGGTGGCTATACGTCGCTCTTTCTGGCTACGTCAGTGGGTAACTGACAATGCTGGTTTTCCCTTCAGGGGCCTGCGCATCTTTGAAGAACTCTTGGACTTGTTTGCTAGGGGTTTGCTAGGGGTGGTAGGTTACCTCAATGGCAGGAGGCCATCTCTGTCCTTTAGGGGGACAGGTGCCTTTCTCCCATCCTTCACGTGGTTCCAGAACTTACCGTGGAGTCTCTCTTACTGGGGCCCGCGGAGACCATTGGGGAAGGGGCAGAGGACCTGGCCGTCCTGACCTCTCCTGAGGTTCCAAGCCAAAATCCTCACCCAAGCCCCTTCAGGCATGATGGGGCGCCCTCACCCATCCGGGTGGAGGGACGGCTTTGATTTTTTGCTCACGTCTGGAGACTTCACGTCCCAGACCGGTGGATTCAGGAGGTACTGTCCTCCGGTTACAAGATAGAGTTTGCAGCGCCTGGCCGTCCCCAAGATTCATCAAATCCCGGATGGCTCAAAACCCCCTTTTAGCCCAGGGTCTGCGCCTTACTGTCCAAAACCTTCTGGAGTTAGGGGTCATCTGCCAAGTGCCCTTAAAGGAAAGGGCCAGAGGCTACTATTCCATTCTTTTCACTGTTCCCAAAAAAGACGGGTCCATCAGACCAATCCTGGATTTAAAGCGCCTCAACAAATTTGTCAGATTCAAACACTTTCGCATGGAGACTCTGCACTCAGCTGTAAATTCACTACGCCCGGGGGACTTCATGACCTCTGTAGACATCAAGGATGCTTACCTTCATATACCAATCTTTCCAGGTCATCAGAGATTCCTCAGGTTCGCTCTGGAGGATCAGCACTACCAATTTGTGGCCTTGCCTTTCGGTATCACCTTGGCTCCCAGGGTTTTCACCAAGGTGCTGGTGGGCGTAATGGCTCTGCTGAGATCTCAGGGCATTCGCATCCTTCCTTACTTGGACGGCATTCTCATCACGTCTCAGTCCTTCCAGCAGGCAGAGCTGGATACCTAGATGGTGGTGTCCACACTGGAGTCCTTCGGCTGGGTGATCAATCACCCCAAGTCTTCCCTGTTCCCGTCATTGGTGAGGTCCTTTCTGGGCATGACTCTGGATACATCTCAGGTCAAGATTCTTCTCCCTCAGCAGAAGGTGGAGAGTCTTCAAGCTCAAGCAAGGCTTCTTCTGTCTTGCCCCCATCCCTCCATCTGGCAGAGGATGCAGCTGGTGGTTCTGATGGTGTCTTGCTTCGAGGCGGTTCCATACGCTCAGTTTCACATGAGACCTCTTCAACTTCACCTCTTGTCAGTATGGGATCGGGACCCTGTGTCCCTGGATCAGGTGTTTGTTCTGTCCCCTCTGGCCAAGCGGTCTCTTTCGTGGTGGCTGGACTCAAGAAATCTGTTGATGGGTAGATCCTTTCTGACCCCTTGCTGGGAGACAGTCACCACAGATGCCAGTCTGACAGGTTGGGGGGGCTTCTGGAATTTCCTGAAGTTCCAGGGTCAGTGGGGCCCTTAGGAGGCCCATACCCCTATCAACATTCTGGAACTGAGGGCGATTAGACTAGTTCTCGCCCAGTTGACTCCACACGTTCGGGGTCGGGCGGTTCAGATCCGCTCGGACAACCAGACGGCAGTTGCCTATATCAATCATCAGGGAGAGACCCGGAGCAAGAGGGCCCTCAAGGAAGTGTCCCTGATTTTGTCCTGGGTCGGAGGAGAATGTCCCCTGCATATAGGCAGTTTACATCCCGGGAGCGGAAAACCTGGAGGCAGACTCCTTGAGCAGGGGGATGTCTAGGCTGGGGGAGTGGTCCCTCAGCAACAGGGTGTTTTGGTCCCTGTGCTGTCACTGGGGGAAGCCGGATGTGGACCTGTTTGCGTTCCGTCACAATCACAAACTTCCAGTCTTGTCTCTCTGTCCCAGGACCCTCTGGCTTTGACCATGGATGCACTAGCAATGTCTTGGAAGAGCCTTCTGCTCCTTTGTGTTTCCTCCGTTCCCTCTGCTGGGCAGGGTACTGCGCAAGATCTCCCAGGAAGGGGTGCCTACCATTCTGGTGGCCCCCCGTTGGCCTAGAAGAGTGTGGTTCGCAGACATTGTGCAATTGGCAGTAGATCAGTATGCCCTACCCAAGGTTCCAGAGCTGCTCACTCAAGGACAGCTACGCCATCCCAATTTACAAACGCTGGCTTTAATGGCCTGGCTGCTGAAACCTCCATCTTGATGGAAAAGGGGCTGCCTGCCTCTGTTGTTAGTACCATGATTCAGGCTAGGAAGAAGTCCTCGTCATCTATCTACTATAGGGTATGGCATACTTACATTGACTGGTGTGAGTCTAGGTTACTTCCCTGTCGGGTGTTTTCTATCCCCAGGATTCTGGAATTCCTGTAACATGGTTTGGATTTGGGTCTTCAACTTAGTACCCTCAAAGGTCATGTTTCAGCCTTGGCTATTTTCTTCTAAAGATACTTTGCCAACCATCGTCTTGTTAAGACCTTTTTTCAGGGGGTTACTCACGTGCGTCCTCCTCGTAAGCCTATGTTACCAGTCTGGGATTTGAACTTTGTATTATCGGCCTTGCTCCCTTTGAGCCCTTGCGTGCGCCCCCTTTGTCTATTTTGACGCTTAAGGTAGCCTTTTTGGTGGCTATCACTTCTGTTAGGTGTTTTCTGAGTTGGCTGCGCTTTCTATCAAACCTCCTTACTTTGAGGAGGACAAGGTGGTGTTTAGTTTTAAGCCAGATTTTCTGCCTAAGGTTGTGTCTGCTTTTCATCTCAATCAGGACATTGTCTTGCTTTCTCTGTGCTTTAATCCTAGTACTCTAAGGAGCAGGTATTACATTCTCTGGATGTGGTTAGAACCCTGAAGTTCTATTTGGTGGCTACTGAACCTTTTTGTTCTCCCTTCTGGGCCTAAGAAGGGTTTAGCTCCAGCTAAGTCCACCATCAGCAATTGGATCCGTCAGGCTGTGATTCAAGCCTATTCTGCTAGGGAAAGGAGCCTCCTTTCCGTCTTACTGCTCATTCTACTCGTGCTATTGGTGCCTCTTGGGCTTTCAGCACCAAGCTTCTGTTGAACAAGTTTGCAAGGCCACTTCTTGGTCTTCTGTTCATACTTTTTCTAAGTTTTACAAGGTTGATGTTAGAGCCTTAGCTCATGCTGCTTTTGGCCGCAAAGTTCTGCAGGCGTCAGTTGTTTAAACTGCCCGCTGTTACTTTTGGGGATCCCACCCTACCTTACGGACACTGCTATTGGATGTCCCATGTGTAATGAATCTTCTGGAACAGGACGTGCTGTATACTTGGAATAATACAATTCTGTGATTACTCACCTGTAGAATTGGTATTATAAGTATACAGCACGTCCTGTTCATCTCACCCTTGTTATCATTATTCTTAGTCACCTCTGTATGATTGTTCATTTGGGATTTTTATTATGATTGTTCTCCCGGCTTCTTGTGTTACTGCTTGTAAATACTGGGGGATTTGTGGAAGGTTCCCGATTTATATAGGGCCGGGAGGAGCCACAAGCTGTTTTCTGCAGTCCAGCGCCATCTTGTGGATGTATAACCCATGTGTAATGAATCTTCTGGAACAGGACGTGCTGTATACTTATAATACCAATTCTACAGGTGAGTAATCACAGAATTGTATTTTTATCGAAACGATCAAAAGAGCAGCCCCATACCAGGTCTATTTAAATAGGCCACTCTGCTAAAATCTTCTCTTTGAAAAGAGTAGGTACAAGTACTATATACTTGCTAAGAGCAGAATGGCCTGAGCCCAACCCCATCCTGCAGCTTTATTTGTATATGCATGGGAGGTGCAATTTAGGCATCACAAGGAGACCCAGTGCTTGATGCAGCAAGTATGTGAAACCTGGCGCTCTGGGTGATTGAAGTGGAACAAAATCCAAGAAATTTGATGGGTCCCAAATTGCTGTTATTCACTAACCTCTTCCCGGTTCCAACAGTGCATGCATGCGTGTGCTCTCGGCCAGAGAGAACCACTGTAGAAGGGGTAGTGGATTAGCCACCACCCCTCTAAGGGTTAATGTGACAGTAGCCCAGGAGTTGGGGTTACTAAGCTGGGCTAGGGGAAGCCCCAGAGGATGGAGGTAGTGCCCAGGAGGGGGCATTGTCCTCGCATTCCTCGTGAAGAGGGGAGCAGCGGGAGCTTCCCTGAGCACTGCCCACCTGAGTTTGGGTGAGCATTGGGGTGTCCATGGAAGTGTCGGGCCCCTACCTGAACTGTTTTCCTGAGGTGCCATTAAAGGGGCATGTGTGCTAACTGCCTGGAGTCTGGATCCGCCATGGACAGCTGCCTGACGGGGAAGGACTGTGAGTACTACCTTCCCGAGCCCTAAGCCCCAGTGTGAACACCTACCAGGACTGCCTCTGAATGCCTCTGAATTAGAGGTGCCCTCTCCCTTTGATTCTTCTGTTTGCTCTTTTTTGATTTCATCTGATCTCTTGGTCTTGTCTGGTGATTGAGCAATTGTAGGGCAGCTAAGAAAAATATACAAACATTTTTTGTTCGACCACTTGCTGGCATATTGCTGGGAGTGAAGGGGTTACATTGGCCAGCTTAGCTCTGCCCCACCCACTCATTATTGTTACAGTACCTCGTCTGTAGAGCCTGTGTACTGTAGCAAGATGGTAGCATAATAAAAGTATTAAGGCTGCTTACATATAACTTGAAGCATAGTTATTAGAATACAATTTTTTAACAAATAACTGTCCAGACAAGAACATAAAAAAGTCTATACATGCAGTGCAGGGCATCTTCATACTTACCAATGAGGGAGAAAAAGCAATTTCATCCTCCATCATTGACAGACATGGGGGCGTGCTTCAATATCGCTTTACGTTCCCCTAACATGCCTACTCCACTCATTGCATTAGAGAGGGCGTGCTGAAGGCGAGGTGTACTGAACCTGCCTTTGCACGCCCCCTCCAATGAATGGAGTAGGCATGTAGAGACATAAACAAGGCTCTATGGATGCCATGAGAGACTGTAGGTGCTGGAAGACGGAATTGATGGCTCCCCACCATCGGTAAGTATGCATTCATCTCTTCCATTCCGGGGCACAACCAGTAGCAACGCGTGGGTAAATCTCAGCAATAGGCAGGGACTGCAAGATAGAAAAAACTAGATCTTCTCAGTTTTTATCTTGCAGTCACAAGGGACTGTGTAGATGTCTGAATTTCTTTTTTGTGATAGTGCTAACCGGGAGCGGGGGTTTCGACTTCATCTGTCTTCCAGCTCCTCACCAGCTGCATCATTCCTGGGGCCTCTGCTAGATGCCTGATGTCTGTTCCTAAGCCAATAGCATGGGATTAGCAGAGTGAGAGGAACTTGCATGGGTTCAGGTAAGCGTCCCTGCTGCATCCCTGGATCGTCGTTTGGCAGCTTCTGCACTGCCTCCCTGTTCTCCTGGGCTGAGTATTGGATCCAGTGTGGCTGCCACTCCATGGTTTTTCCATGGTCAGGTAGGGCTCCCTCTGGGGGCAAAGCCTTTTGACTTGTACTGATTCCTTTAAGAATCTGACATTGTTATTTTTGTTGCAGGGTGGGGGGTTGATCTCAGCTGCAGGGAGGTTGCTTTTTCGGTAGTGCAGGCAGGTTTGACCAGTAGTCAACAGGCGGGGGTGTGGGAACCAGCGCTCCAAGTGGAATTGCTTAGCAGTTAGAGTAGCTATTTTAGCATGTCGTAGGCATCAGAGGCAACAGGGTTTAAAATGTTAACAGAGAGTAATGCTGCATGTCCCATGTGCCAATCGCTCCTGACCTCGGTCGGATGTGTGTGCCCTGGGTGGACTACTGTCCTGTGTTGCCTTATGCAGCTGGCAGGTTCTGCCTCTCGGATCGTCCAGTTTCCCCTGCGGTTTCAGGCTCGGATTCGCCGGAGCGGGGGGAGGGGGGCTGTCAGGTCCATGTGTGTCCCATGGATGGGTTTCCTTCTTCGGATGTGACGGACAGGGTGGCTGAGCATGGTCAGTAGCCTTTGTCAGCTGGGGCATCCCGAATCTGTCTCTGCCCACTCATGTGGGAAGGCTACGGGCAAGCATAGTCATATTCAGTTGGAATCCTAGGAGGATTCTAGTTTCTACGTTGATGACCTGTTTAGGGGTTCAGGATTTAGTGCCTGCAAACGGAGAGGAACCAGAAGCCATGAATATGCCCGGGAACCCTCCGGATCACTTGACAGATCAGAATGAGGAGCTTATTGAAGCAATATTGGAGGTTCTGCACCTCTCTACTCCTCGGCCAAAGTGGCAGATGAAGAAGGGTGAACCCTACAAGCGCCAGAAGGTCAGGCAGGTTTTTCCAGGCTTGTCCATTTTGACAGGCTGGTAGCAAAGGATCGGGAGAAACTGGATACGTTTCTGTCTCTTCCTAAGTTTCTGGACACCAAGTACCCCTTTCGGATGAGGCGGTCAAGGTTTGGTCTTTGCCACCTGAGGTAGACGATTCATCATATGAGTTAGTTAGATTTGGTTGTAGCACACTGAAAATAGGTAGCTTCAAAAGAGGAAAATGTAGATCAGCAGATCTGGGTTCAACCACCTCAATAGTGCCCTCTGCTTTTTGGACACTGGTACATATGTTAAAAAATATAAACTATGAGGTCAGCCTGTAAGCATTTGTACTGACTTATCTGTTTATTTTGCTTGTTATGCATTTGTTACCTTGATACTTTGGTGCTCTATGTCTGGAAGGCAGCACTAACAGGGCTTCCTTTATTTCTAAGTGCTACTTGATTTTGTACCTTGTCTTGCTTTCTGACAATTGCCCTATGTGTATTATGCCCTCCATTTTCTGTATATATACTTGGTTGTCATAGAACCTATATGTTTCACTGTATATAGCTTGCACATCTGTTTTCACGACTCATAAGCATTAAAATCATGTGTTATCATGCATAACTTTGTTTATGGTGTTCATTACCTCATAGTTTATATTTTTTAGACGATTCATCATACCCAAAAAGGACAGGTCAGTTCAGATGATCCTGGATCTCCAGATTTTAACAGTTATGTTCGAATGCGGATGTTTCACATGGAATCTCTAAGGTCAGTCATGAGGTTGCTGCAACAGAGGGATTTTTTAACCCCAATGAGGCCTTCTGGTCAAGGTACAGTCGGACAGTTCCAGGACTGTGGCCTATATAAATTATTAGGGGGGTACCAGGAGTTGTTCCAGGAAGTAAGTCGCATCATGAGGTGGGCAGAACTTCACGTTTCGTGCATCTCGGCAGTTCACATTCCGAGGGTGGAGAATCTGCAGGCCGATTATTTGAGCAGGGAGACAGTCAACCAGGGGGAATGGTCACTTCACCAGGATGTATTTCAAGTCCTCTGCGACCAGTAGGGATTGCCAGAAGTGGACCTCTTTGAATCTCGACACAGAGAAGGTTGGGAAGGTCCAGAGTTTTGTATCCAGAGTGCAATACCCCCTGGCCATGGTGGTCGACGCGCTGGGCATTCGCTGGTCAGGGTACAGCCTAACATATGCATTCTCGCCACTGCCACTTCTGGGTTGCATGTTAAAGAAAGTCAACTGCAAGCAGATTCTTGTCATCCTGATCACCCCACAGGCTCAGAAGTGTGTGGTTCGCAGATTTGGTCAGCCTGGCAGTGGAGCCCCCATGGTGACTCCCCAATCGCCCAGATCTTCTGCAACAGGGTCCTTTGTGGCATCCCAGTTCTCCAGCGCTGGCTTTAGCAGCTTGGCTGTTGAGAGTTGGCAGTGGTTTGGATCAGATCACCCTTTTTGGTGCTGCTTGAAGACAAAGTTGTATGTCATGTGAAGGAATTTTTGCTCAGGGTGGTCTCTCTCTTCCATCTTAAATTGGGCGATAGTGCTGCCCTCATTGTGCCCACGCCCCACTCGCCATAAGGAGCGACCCCTGCATTTCCTCGATGTGGTCAGGGCATTAAAGTCTTACTTGGCCGCTACTTGAGAGGTATGTAAGACGACTGTCTTGTTCGTGATCCCAGAAGGATCAAGGAGGTTAGCAGGTGGATCAGGCAGGCGGTCATACAAGCCTACACCTGCAAGGGGAAGCTTGAGGTGTCGTTGTTGCTCTTGGTTAGGTTAAAGCGGCTGTCAGCTGCTGTTGCGCGGTCCCACCTTTATTGAGGATACTACGTTGGGATGTCCCATGCATTGCTACTTATGGTGCCCCGGAATAGAAGAGATGAGAAAAGGGAAATTTGTGTACTGACTGGTAAATTTTTTTTTTCTTTTCCTCTTCCATTCACCACCACCCCTCCCTTCTGTTGATTAACAACGGCGTTGGTGGCGGTTGATGCCTTCTACGCAGTTATAGTTTTGTTGCACCGTCTCTAGTTGTGCGCATTATGTGAAGGTTAGCGCCCCCCCCCCCCCCCCTCCTGAGACTGTGGCTGAAATGCTTGTTAATTAACTGAGGCGATCCTGCCACAACCGTCCCTACATAGGCCAGGATGAACTAGTATTTTTTATCTTGCAGTCCCCGCCTATGGCTTAGATTAACCCACGCGTTGCTACTGGTGGTTAATTTACCGGTGAGTAAACAAATTTCCCTTTTCTTGGTATCTGCCTGGACAATGCGTTTAAATTCCTAGTTTCAGACATTGGCCTTGAGCCAGCTTCAAGATACTGCGTATAAGTGAAAGGTGAGTTTGGAGAACTACATTTCTACCGAATCCAACTCCAGCCAAAACTAGCTCTGATTCCCTAGTCCTGATTGGTACATTGCGCTGTCCTGCCCACTAGAGACACTGCAGATCTGAGTAAGAAAATGCTTCATAGCTCTTCTTATCAGCATTTGCCTACAATTCCTCTTTAAAGTGGACCAACACCCGATGCTGATCGGCCCGGGAATCTATAAGATTCCTGGGCCGATCAGCATCGGGCCTGCGGGGCACCCCGATCGGGGGTGCCTCGCTGTGTGAAACCCCCCAGAAAGCCCCGAAATCCCTACCTGCTCCTCGATCCAGCAGCGCCGCCTCCGCTCGCGCATCCCTCTAGCAGGGCGCGCACCCGCGCTGGCCGTTTGTGAATGGCCGGCGCGGGCGCGCTCCCTGTAAGAGTGACGCGCGGGAGGCGGCGGCGGGGATTGGCTGCAGCGGTCACATGGGAGTGGGGACAGGTGAGTTTTTGGGGCTTTCTGGGGGGTTTCACACAGCGGGGTGCCCCACCAAAGTGGACCAAAACCCAGGATAGTCAAAATCCTAGGTGTTGGTCACTTTAAAGGGCCAGACTCCCCGCCCTGCCATCCTCCCCAACTGCTGGCTGCCATATTTGCTCCCAGCGGCACCTGGTGCTGCCCTGGCCGAAGCAAAGATGGAGAGCAGTATCGGAATCACCTGCCGATCGGCACTGGATTGCAGGCAAGGTGTTTTTTATGTAACTGCTTCAGCAGTGCTTCAACACTAGGGAAGGGGGGGAGAGCAGGGGGGATTAAAAAAACAGACAGTTTGGCTGGACTGGCCCTTCAATTGTACCTGAACATGTGTTTTTTTCCAGCAATTCAGGCTCTAAATGTGTGGCTCAGTTATCGCAAACTGAAATATGTGGAGCAGAATACATTTTAAATATTTGCTGGGCTAAAATGGAGGAAGAAAAGCACCTTAGCACCCACAAGTGTGGATCAACATGCACTTTTTATTCAGACATCTAGTTATTTTTTTTACCTTCCATTACATGCAGCATCGGAGAACTGGGTGTGGGGAGCTTGCAGAATCAAACAGGAAAAGATTATAATAAATTGGAATTAAAAGCCAATTACTTGCTAGGGTTCATAGTACATGTTGTATAAATTGATTTTAGTCCAACACAAATAGCCAATAGGGGACCCAGGCTGTGACTTCACTCAGAGCAAGGTCTTGCTCCTTTGCCCCTGTAATAACGTTCTAATGATTTTTTTGAATGTCTGTGAATGTTCTTATTCATCCAGTTCATGGAATATGTAAAAATGCTTTTTGGGCAAATTCCGGGAAATTTGGTCAGAGCAAAAAAAAAGCCTAAACCTACTGTACCTGACCATCTGCTGCCTCGACCCTTCACAGCCATTCAGCCTCAACTAGAACAATACCCGAACGCATAAAATGGGTGTTTCTAGCTCAGGGGGTATCCCGATTGCCAGTGCACCCCTGCGCATTAACCACATTAACATGGAGAAATCTGGTCTTTCTCATCGACCCCCCCCTTCCCCCCCCACCCCCCGTTAAACATGCGGCTGTGATTAACTGCCATGGTCACTTTGTTGCTGGCAGCCCGATAGCGCTAAGAATAACTGGGCTAAAATGCAGGGGGATAATCAGCCAGGATGCCCTCCTGCGCCAAGGGCAACACCCATTTTGTGAAAAAAATCAGGTCCCCTCCAAACTGAGTATCTCGGACGGAGGGCCATGAGGGCACAGCGGATCACCCAAATTGGGTTTTGATCCACTTTAAGCAGACCTACACCTTTTTTAAAGCAGACCAAAACCCATTTAATTTGTGAAATACATTTGACTAAAGCCCCTGCCCATATTCCCTTCTTAGGGTGTAGAACTAGAAATGGATACTTTTGGCTGAATTGTCCTGGAACACTGATTTTTTGTGCTGTCCCTTAATGTGAGATGACAGACGATCAGTCATTACATTGGTGTGGCAATGATATCATTGCCACACACAACAATGGCAATGAATGGAGGAGGTGGAGCTTTACAGATAAAATAAGGGCCATTATCTGGGATTAGAGTGAAGCAGGAGCACTAAAAATTGGCAAAAGTTGCTCTACATGGGGGAAGTATTTCTGGAGATGCTAGTTAAAAATGTGAGTTTTGGCGCTGACACCTCGAGACACCTCGGCTGGTAGGTCCTCTGTACCTCTCGGAAAGCTAGATTCCCTACGAAAGGCCCTTCACAACTTGCAGCTGATGGATGTCTGGAGACTGAAACATGGACAGGCGAGAGATTACACATACTTCTCACCGATGCATGGCTCATACAGTCGCATTGATTATCTCTTGCTGAGTCACCACACCCTGGAGTGGCATCCTAAGACCAGCATAGGTCCTTTTTTCTTTAATACATGGCACAGCCCGCTTCGGTATTCATAACAGATGTGTTATTCCGCCACAAGGTGGCGCAGTAGCACTGCAGAAAGCTGTGGCACCTCCCGGCTCCCTATAAAAACGGGATTAACCAACAAGTTCCCAGTGTTTTCTCTGCAGTGACACTGCAAAGTTAGAAGATGGCTATCTCTCTTGCACAGGTGAGCGGGGTAACCAAGGCTGCGGCCCTGCATGTCTATTTCCATCCGTTTCTGGACCCTCACTGCCTCCCAGCCTTGGCTGACAGATCGGGTGAAGGTAGAAGAGCACTAGAGTCAAGTGCTCCAGGAGCACTGCTCCAAGTCGCAGACTCTATATCACAAAGGGTAGCTGGCCATAGGCTTTATAGTGAGCCTAATGGGGATGCGAAGTTTCTGTCCAGGCTTCTGATGGGGGAGTTGCTTGGGGACTGTGACCCCTTATTTTCATTTTTGGGGTCCCCCCTCCCCGGCCATGGCTGCTCGCCGCTGTCTTCTCGTCTCTCTCCCCCCCCTCTCTGTCTTCGTTCGGGGGGGGGGGGGGGCGGTGGCGTTGAGCGGTGATATCTGTGGTGTTTTTGGACTTTTTTTGTGTATCTTGTGGTATTTTATCGTGCGCGCCGCTTTGTACTGCGTTCCGCGGCTGTGGGCGCTATATCATGAGGTGACATTGCTTTGTCATGGCGCCGGCCGGGTCACGTGCTCTTTTTTCGTGCTCTTCGGAGGGGGGGTGGGGCCGGGTGATGACGCGTATCGCATCGTTTCCCCCCGCGGCCCGCCCCTCGAGGTACCTATGCCGGCTCCATTTTGGACGAGCTGCGTGTCTGGCTTTCTCCATGCAGCGTTGCTTCCTCCTGTGTGTCGACTTATCCAGTGGTCTGTGCCCCAGTGACCCTGCGGTGTCTTTGGTCCGTGAATCCCCCTTGGGGTTTATTTTTTTATTTAATAGGGTGTATTTGCTGCGGGACGCTCATGTGTCTCTTTACTTATGTTTTTCAGGCGGGATACCCTTGGGTTGTGGTTTCTTCCGGCTCCACTCCTTCCTCCCCCTTTTTCCCCCCCTTCACTACTTCTGGGGGCATCCCGTGGGAGGCATCCCGGGTGGCTTCTGTCCTAGCCTTTACCCACCGCTGGCCTATTGCGCCTGTGTTAATCACCATATGGAGGCTTCTTGGGATAGCATGCTTGGGGGCCCTTCGGGGCAAGCCCGGCTGTGTTCCATATGTGAATCCCCTGTAAGTAACAGTGTCTTGGTGTGCGTGCCGTTCGCTGAAAGTGTCCTTGCGCTCCAAGCTGGTTTGCCTGCTTCGCTTCCCAGCCCTGCGCATCCCTTGGCTTCACCTACTCCCCTGTTCCTGCAATTGGGCCCCAATGAGGGGGACATTAGCAGGGAGTCACGCTCTGATCTGGCTCTGCGGGTGGCCAACATTGAGAAGCAGCTTGCCAGGTCTGTTCCTAGGAAGGCCTCTGGCAAGAAGCGGTACCTGGATCCCAGATCCTCCCCTCTTCCTGAGGTGTATGTGGGGATTGATGATCTTGGTGAATGTCACCCCCTTGTGATGGAAGAGCTTTCCCAGGATTCTGACTCCTCTGGGAACCAGCAGCAGGGTTGCGATAGTGACCCTGGTTCTATGTCTGGAGAGGAATCATGGTACCCTGAGGACACTGATAATCTGCTGTCACATATATTATATGTATATATTATATGTATATATAAGTATACAGCATGTCCTGTTCCACTTTAATCCTAACTCCTGGGTAATACATCCACAAGACAGCAAAACAGTGGCTCCTCCAGGCCCCATGTATACCAGGGACCTCTCACAAATTCCCCAGTTGTTCTCTGCAGTCTGGACTGCGATGACTAGAAGATGGCTCTCTCTACTCGCAGGCTTATTAGCCTGCGGCCCTGTAGGACTATTCCCACCCATTCCTTTTCCAGCCTCCCAGCTTTGGCTGCACTGGTCGGGTGATGGTAGGCAGCACCGCTGTCAGGTGCTTAGGAGCGCTGCTCCAACCGCAATCCCCCACCAAAGGGTAGGCGGTATAGGCCAATGGTGAGCCTCTGGGATGCCCCTCCCGCGTTATGCCCCTCGCCCCCTGTCCCATCGGTGGGCTCCTGTTAGGCTAGCTGCTGCCTTCCCTCGCTCTCTCTGGTAGTTCTCGGGGGGGGGGGTATATTCTTCACTGTTGTGATTATATGCCTTTGTCGCATGTGTCCCTTGTGATTTGGTTGCACTGGTTGCTTTTGCCGCCGCGTGCTTGTACTGCGCTCCGCGGTTGGCTGCGACATCGCCTCAGGCGCTGCTGCGCCATCATTGCCTGGTATTCTCACGTGGGCGCTTTTCGCACTCTTCGGGGGGCGGGCCTTGCGGATGATGCTTTCTGCATCACTGTCTCCGCGGCCCGCCCCTCGAGGTATATGCAGGCGCCATTTTGCTTCCCTTGTGCTGCGTGGCTGGCGTTCACCTACCGCGGTCCGTAAGTGGCCCTACGGTCTGGCTTATTTTGTATTTCATGTATTGCTTGTTGCTTACGGGACCTCTTGTTATGTCTTGCAAGCGGGCCAACTTTTTTTTTGTGGTTTCTCCCGGTCCTATCCCCTCTATTTAGTTTACCTACTTATTAGAGGCCTATTGCTTATCATTACCTCCCACTTCCCTAGCGAGCTATTGGGGCATCCTGAGTTGCTTATAGCGTCAATCCCAATTGGCCTGTTGTGCCACGATAATCACCATATGGACGCTTCTCAGGATAATGTGCTCAGGGTTCCTTCGGGACAAGCCCGGCTGTGTACTGTGTGTGGGGTGTCCCCTATAAGTGACAATGTTAGGGTTTGTGTACCCTGCGCCCAGCAGGCGCTTGCGCTGCAGTCTGGGTTACCTGTGGCTGGGCCTGCGCCCCCTCTGGCTTCACCTCCCACCCCATGCTTACATTTGACTCCCAGTGATGTTCACACCAGTGGGGAGTCTCAACCTGATTTGGCTACTCGGGTGGCCAGCATTGAAAGGCTTATTGCCAGGTCTGGCCAGCGTAAGGCTCCTGCTAAACGGAAGCATCTGGCACCCGGTGTTACCCTCTTTCCTATGGAGGCTGAGGAATTTTTTGACCTTGCCGGTTATACTCCCCTAGAGGAGGGGGAATTGTTTTCTGATTCAGAATCATCTGAGGAACAGCCTAGGGGCTATGATACCGGTTCTGGGTCTGACCCGTGGTCCTCAGGTGACACTGACAGGCTCTTGGCTCATATATTTGACATGCTCTGTATTTCCCCCTCCTGCTGTGGCTCCTCAGCAGCAGGGGGAGCTGTTTCATACCGTTAAACCACTCTTGGAGTTTCCTGAACAAGCTCACTTTAATAATGTCGTGCTCAAAGAGTGGGAACGGCCTAGCAGGCTTCCCGGGGTACCTAAGGGTTGGGATAAGAGGTATCCCTTCCCCGCTGAGGTGGTTAAACGTTGGTCATGCCCTCCCGAAGTGGATGCACCAGTTTTGGGTTTGTCCAACACATCTGGCATGCATTCCCCTGACTCTACTACCCTGAGGGATGGGGAGGACAGGCGCATTTACCAGCTGGCTTGCCATGCCTTTGCCTGTGTTGGGACCGCACTGCGTTCAGTCTGTGCTATACGCCGCTTCGGGGTTCAGGTGCCTTTTCTCCCACCTTCTGTGGATCCAGAATTGGATGGGGAGCTTCCTTTGCTGGGGCCCGTGGAGATTTTTGGGGCAGGGGCAGAGGACGTGGCTGCCCTGGTCCCTCCTGGGGTTCCAAGCCTAAGTCCTCGCCCAAGCCCCCTCAGGCATGAAGGGGCGCCCTCACCCTTCCGACATTCTCATCACTTCTCAGTCCTTCCAACAGGCAGAGCGTCATACCCGGTGGGTGGTGTCCACACTGGAGTCCTTCGGTTGGGTGATCAACCACCCCAAATCTTCCCTGTCTCCTTCCATGGTAAAGTCCTTTCTGGGCATGACTCTGGATACATCTCAGGTCAATATCTTTCTTCCTCAGCAGAAGGTGGAGAGTCTTCAAGTGCAAGCTCAGCTCCTTCTGTCTTGTCCTCATCCGTCCATCAGGCAGGGAATGCAGCTGGTGGGCCTGATGGTGGCCTGCTTTGAGGCCAGTTTCACATGCGCCAGTTTCACATGCTCAGTTTCACATGAGGCCTCTTCAGCTTCATCAGGAGGCCCACACCCCTATCAACATTCTGGAGTTGAGAGCGATCAGGTTGGTTCTCGCCCACTTAACTCCACACCTTCGGGGTCGGGCTGTTCAGGTCCCCTCGGACAACCAGACGGCGGTTGCCTACATCAACCATCAGGGAGGGACCCGGAGCAGAAGAGCCCTCAGGGAAGTGTCTCTGATTCTGTCCTGGGTCGAGGGCAATGTTCCCTGCATCTCAGCAGTGTACATTCTGGGGGTGGAGAATCTGGAGGCAGACTCTCTGAGCAGGGGGACCTCTCGCCTGGGAGAATGGTCCCTCAGCAACAGGGTGTTTCGCTCCCTGTGTCACCGTTGGGGTCAGCCACAATCACAAGCTTCCAGTATTTGTCTCTCTGTCCCAGGACCCTCTGGCCTTAGCCATGGATGCCTTAGCAATGTCTTGGAGGAGCTTTCAGCTCCTGTATGTGTTTCCTCTGCTGGGCAGGGTGCTGCGCAAGATAGCTCAGGAAGGGGTGCCAGCCATACTGGTGGCCCCCTGTTGGCCAAGAAGAGTGTGGTTTGCAGACATCATGCAGCTGGCAGTAGATCAGTACGCCCTGCCCAGGGTTCCAGATCTGCTCACTCAGGGGCAGCTACGCCACCCCAATTTACAAACGCTGGCTTTGACGGCCTGGCTGCTGAATCCTCCATCTTGATGGAGAAAGGGCTGCCTGCCTCGGTTGTTAATACTATGATCAGGGCTAGGAAAAAGTCCTCTTCTTCCATCTACTATAGGGTTTGGCGTACTTACATTGATCGGTGCGAGTCTAGGTCTCTTCCCTGTTGTGTGTTTTCTATTCCCAGGATTCTGGAGTTTCTGCAACATGGTTTGGATCTGGGTCTTCAACTCACTACTCTGAAAGGTCATGTTGCTGCTTTGGCCATTTTCTTCCAAAGATCCTTTGCTCAGCATCCCCCGGTCAAGACCTTCATCCAGGGGGTTTCTCACGTGTGTGTCCCACGTAAGCCTATGTTACCAGTCTGGGACTTGAACTTGGTCTTATCTGCCTTGCAGGGGTCTATTACTTCTGTTAGGCATGTTTCTGAGTTGGTGACGCTTTCCATCAAGCCCCCTTACTTTGAGAGACACCAGGGCAAGGTGGTGTTTCGTTTTAGGCCAGATTTTCCGCGTAAGCTTGTTTCTGCTTTTCATCTCAATCAGGACATTGTTTTGCCTTCTCTGTGCCCTAATCCTAGTAACACTTAGGCGAGGGTTTTACACTCTTTGGACATGGTCAGGACTCTGAAGTTCTATCTGGTGGCTACTGAGTCCTTCAGAAAGACTGATGCTCTTTTTGTGCTCCCGTCTGGACCTAAGAAAGGTCTGGCTCCAGCTAAGTCCACTATCAGCAAGTGGATCCGTCAGTCTGTGATTCAGGCCTATTCTGCTAAGGGGAAGGATCCTCCCTTCTGCCTTACTGCTCATTCTACTCGTGCTATTGGTGCATCTTGGGCTTTTCAGCACCAGGCTTCTGTTGAACAAGTTTGCAAGGCCGCTACTTGGTCTTCTGTTCACACTTTTTCTAAGTTTTACAAGGTTGATGTTAGGGCCTCAGCTGATGCTGCTTTTGGCCGCAAAGTTCTGCAGGCGGCAGTGGTTTAAACTGCCCACTGTTACTTTTTGGGGATCCCACCCTACCTTACGGACACTGCTATTGGATGTCCCAGGAGTAAGGATTAAATTGGAACAGGACGTGCTGTATACTTAGAATAATACAATTCTGTGATTACTCACCTGTAGAATTGGTATTATATGTATACAGCACGTCCTGTTCCACCCCGCCCTTTATTCTTAGTATCTCTTTATGGTGATTGTGTTATTGTTTAAAAAAAAAAAAAAATTTAAGAATTTTGGTTATGGTTATATTCTCCCAACTTCTTGTCAACTGCTTTTCAATACTGCGGAATTTGTGGGAGGTCCCTGCTATATATGGGGCCGGGAGGAGCCACTTTTTTGCTGTCTCTGCAGTCCAGTGCCATCTTGTGGATGTATTACCCAGGAGTAAGGATTAAAGTGGAACAGGACGTGCTGTATACATATAATACCAATTCTACAGGTGAGTAATCACAGAATTGTACTTTTTGAAATTTTGCACATTGCCGCCTCTGAGGTAGCTAAGAGAAAGCAGGGGGAGCTTTTTCGCCCTGGTAAACAGCGTCTAGAGTTCCCTGAGCAGGAACATTTCACCACCTTGGTGCTTAAAGAATGGGAACGTCCTAACAGGCTGCCTGCTGTGCCCAAGGGTCTGGATAAAAGGTATCCCTTTCCTGCTGATCTTAATAAGAGGTGGTAATTTCCCCCTGAAGTGGATGCTCCCGTGCTAGGCTTGTCCAATACTTCGGTCGTGCCTTCCCCTGACACTACCACTCTGAGGGACAGTGAGGACAGGCGCATGGATCAGTTGGCCTGCCATGCTTTTACTTGTGTGGGGACCGAGTTTGCGCCCGGCCTGTGCTGCCGCCATCACGGCTATTGCCCTTAAGAAGCTGCTCAAGCGTCTTCATGATGGTGCTTCTGCTGGTAGCGGAGGGGAGGAACATAGCACTCTCTTACTTTGCTCTGATTTTGTGGCCTTTATCCTTATTGCTATGGATGATGTTGTGCGGCTGAGCGGTAGGGCCTCCACCCTCTTGGTGGCCATGCGCCGCTCTGTCTGGTTGCGCCAATGGGCAGCTGATGCTGCGGCTAAGAAAGCTCTCACTGGTCTTCCCCTTTTGCCAAGGATGGCAGGCTGCCTCAGCGTAGGAGGCAGTCTCGGCCCTTTCGGGGGGGTTCTCCGCCCCCCTTCCTTTCGTACTCCCAGAGGAGGTCGTGGCTCCCTCTTCTGTAGTGGCCGCAGAGATTCTTGAGGCCGTGGCAGATCCCGTGGTCGTCCTGGTCTTTCCTGGAGTGCTAAACCCAAACCCTCTCCCAAGCCCCCTCAGGCATGAAGGGGCGCCCTCAGCCATCCGGGTGGGGGGTTGGCCTTGGTTTTTTACTCATCTATGGAGGCTTCACATCTCGGACCGGTGGATTCAGCAGCTACTATCCTCCGGTTGCATGATAGAGTTTGTAGCCTGGCTGCCCCCAGGATTCATCAGATCCCGGATGTTTTTACACCCCCTGTCTGCTCAAGGGGTGCTTCTGGTGGTTCCTTGACTGTTAGAGTCAAGAGTCTTTTCATAAGTCCCCCAACAGGAAGGCTTTCTGAGGCCCATTCTGGCCCTGAAGGGCCTCAACAAAATTGTCAGATTCAAACATTTTTGCTTGAAGACGTTACGCTGATGTCAGTACCCTTCGCCTGGACGACTTCATGACCACTGTGGACATCAAGGATGTTTATTTTCCTGTTCCTATCTTTCCGGGTCATCAGAGATTTCTAATGTTCGCGCTGGAGAATCAGCATTACCAGTTTGTGGCTCTACCCTTCGGTGTCACCTTGGCTGTTCACCAAGGTAGTGGTAGGGTTGATGGCTCTGCTAAGGAACCAGGGCATCCGCATCATTCCTGACCTGGATGTCATCCTGGTTGTGGCCAAGTCCTTTCCTCAGGTCGAGCAGGTCACTCAGACGGTGACCTCCACTCTAGAATCCCTCGGCTGGGTGATCTACCATCCTTGATGAGGTCTTTCTGGGTATGACTCCTGATATTTCTCAGGCCAAGGTGTTCCTTCCTCAGTAGAAGGTGAAGGGTCTTCAGATGCAGGCTTGGGCTCTGCTACCGTGTCCTCATCCCTACATCTGTCAGGGGCTGCAGTTGGTGGGACTGATGGTGTCCTACTTCGGGTAGTCCCCTTTGCTCGTTTCACATGAGACCTCTTCAGTTGAATCTCTTGTCCGTGTGGGATCGGGACCCTGCGTCCTTGGATCAGGATTTTGTTCTGTCTCCTCTGGCCAGACGTTCCTTGTGGAGGCTGGACTCCAGGAACCTTCTGGGGGACAGGTCCTTCCTGCCCCCGTGCTGGGAGACGGTCTCCGCAGATGCCAGTCTGACCGGTTGGGGAGGCTTCTGGAGCTCCCTGAGGTTCCAGGGAAGGTGGGGCCCACATGAGGCCCATGCTTCCATCAACGTCCTGGAACTAAGGGCGATCAGGTTGGTTCTTCTTACCTGACCACTCACCTTCAGGGTTGGACTGTTCAGACAACGGTGGTTGTCTACATCAACCATCAGGGAGGCACTTGGGTCAAGTGAGCCTTCAAGGGAGTGTACCTGATTCTGTCTTAGGTGTTCCCTGCATCTCAGAGGTCTACATTCCAAGGGTGGAGAACAAAGAGGTGGACTCCCTGAGTAGGGGGTTGTCTCGTCTGGGGGAATGGTCCCTCAACAACCGGGTGCTTCTCTCCCTGTCCGGACGTGGACCTGTTTGTGTCCCGCTACAATCACAAACTCCCAGATTTTGTGTCTGTTTCAGGATCCTCCTGTCTTCGCTACGGGTGCCTTGGCATTCCATTGGACGGAGTTCGGCTTCTCTATGAGTTCCCTCTGTTTCCTCTCCTGGGCAGGATTATGCGCAACATAGCTCAGGAGCGGGTACCAGCCATCCTGGTGGCTCCTTCTTGGCTGTTGGAACCTCCATCTTGATGGTAAAGAGGTTGCCTGCTTCTGTTGTTGATTCAATGATTAGGGCTAGGAAGAAGTCCTCGTACTTCGTCTGTTACTGGGTCTGGCATGCTTGCATTGCCTTGTGGGACTCCAAGTCTCTTCCCTGTAGGGTGTTTTTTCTATTCCCAGGATTCTGGATTTCTTGCAACTTGGTTGGATTTGGACCTTCAACTTAGTACATTCAAAGGCCATGTTTCAGTTCTGGCAATTTTTTCCAATGAGCTTTTGCCAATCACCGGCTGGTTCATGTTTTTTCCAGGGTGTTTCTCACATGCGTCCACCCCATAAGACTTGCTACCAGTCTAGGATCTGAATCTGGTGTTGTCTGCTATGCAGGGGCCTCCCTTTCAGCCTATCCGTGAAGACGCCTTGCCCTTGTTTGACTTTTAGGGTAGCCTTTTTTGGTGGCTATCACTTCTGTAAGGCGAGTTCTCGGCTAGCTGCGCTTTCCATCAAATCTCCTTATTTTGAGTGGCTTCAGGATAGGGCAGTGTTTAGGCTTAAGCCAGATTTCCGGCCTAATGTTGTGTCTGCTTTTCATCTCAATCAGGACATTGTCTTGCCTTCATTGTGTCCCAATCCTGCTAATTCCAAGGAGCGGACTCTGCATTCTCTGGATGTGGTCTGGACTCTGGGTTCTATTTGATTGCTACTGAGACTTTTAGGAAGTCTGATGTTCTGTTTGTTCTCACTTTTGAGCTTAGGAAGGGTTTGCCTCCTGCTGCATCCACTATCAGTACGTGGATCCGTCAGGAGGTGGTTCAAACCTGTTCTGTTAAAGTGGTCCTTCACTCTGAATAAGAGTCTATCTTGTATGTTTCCCACACCCTGCACATACAGATTGCTCACATTGAAAATCATCCTACCTGCATCTACTGCATGCTATGAGCCTCTAAACATCCAAGATGGCGGCTCATGGAACATCAGGCAGCCTGCAAACAGAAAGTGCCTTCTGACTGTGCTGCTCTGCATTCTGGGACTGCTGAACTTTTCCTGACCCCAGCTCTTCTCTGTCTGAGCAGAGCACAACTATAACCTGCCCCCCTGTACTTTATCCCATTCTCCTCTCCTCAGTAAGTGTGATGCTTCTGAGTCAATTTCCTAAAGTCCCAAACAGAGTTGCACCCCTGTGGGGGAAGGAATAATATGTAAGTGACTAAAAACTTAAAATATATTCATTTTAGATGCTGGGGAATCATTTAAGGGTTTGGGCTTTTCAATAAATCATGCTGAAGGTCCGGTTTATTTTTTACTATACTGTATGGGAAGCCTGGGCCTTTGGCACAAGCTTCCTCTTCTTTTCTTAAATCTCCATCCAGAACACTTTTTGTGGTGAAACCTGTACTGGGTGACACTTGAGATAATTAGATAAAGGGAAGTGATAATGCAGAACAAAATATTAGGATACCCATTCTATGACACATACGTGACGCACTTAATTTGCTTTTAATGTTATCACCCTTCAGGATAAATGGAACATTTACAGCAGGTTGTAAGAGAACCAGCTAATTTGCCGATGGCTATGGAGGAATTCGGGAAGTACTTTTCTTTTCATGATAAAGCACTTGAGAATTCCCTATGTGTGGGTAAGCATACAACGGGCATCTATGCCCTCCCACCCCCCAAAGAAGACACATTTTCAGAACATCGTAAGCATTGTTTTATCTGACCAAAAGCTGGCTTTAGGTTCACAGAGAACTACACTTTTTGTGAGATCTTTGTTAAACTAATAAATATAATATTGATGGATTTGGTTATGTATAACAGTAACCATATAATAAAAATGAAAAATAAATTTTGTGTTGTTGAACCACATGTACTTAAAAAAAAGAGAGCCATCTGCTTAACTGCAGGAGACACATGGCGCTGGAGGGACACACTTAACTCTTAAAGGATGCCAGTCATGCATATTGTAATACTTGTAGCAGGGAGATCACAGTGGTGGCCAGGAATCTGTTTCCTTTAGGCCACAGTGTGTCTGCAAAATACAGCACATTCATGAGCATGGGCATGATTATTTATTTATATATTCCTCCTTTTCTCTTTCTAAGAATGTTGAAGGGTTATCTTAAACCGGATCAACACCCTTACAACAAACAGTGCTCATATGCATACCTCCTCAGGGCATTGCTGCACTTGAATATTAATTTACCTTTTTCTAACTCCTGCTGTAGTAATTTTTACAAATAAAATGTCTCCTGTGTTCAGGCTGCTTGAAAAAAGTGCTGCTGGGTTTCCTGTTGCTGTACATTGTCAGTTATGTCAGTTAAACCTGACCAACACCCGTTCTAACTTTAATGGGTGTTGGTCCCGCTGTCTGGTGATCGCAAGAAGGCAGCAGCACAGCTGGGATGCTGAGAAAGAAAGCTCCAAAATGGCCGTTACCAGGAGAAAATCAGAGGTGGTGCTTCAGCTTTGGGTGGATGCAGGAGCAAATGTAAGTGCTGACAATGATTCCGTATCATGCATGCAGAGGGGTCAGGTAAGTTTTGGAGGGTTTTCTTTTCCAAATGTGCCAGGCTGTTGGTCAGGTTTAATGCCCAAGGCTAATGATCTAACTAGTTTCATATACACCTTTATTGTGATGATCTAATAATGCAACATTTTAAATTGTCTTCTGCATGACTTATCACCATGAATATATATAAAGCTAATCTCTGGTCAAACAGATAAACTCCATTGTGCTCAAGAGGGGTTCTGCTTTTACTATAAAAATCAATTAGCTCTGTAAAGGTGAGCTTCTGCTACTATGTGGTACCACTGGGGACAAAAGAGGGGCTTCTGTTTTTACTGTACGTCAGTTTAAAAATGGAAAGGAAATCAGTACCACTGAACTACCCAAAATTATCACTTAAAGCGGCTCAAAACACTTGCGACCTGGCCCTAGTATCTAAAAGACTCCAGGGAGTGCTGCTTGCCTGCCCCTGTGCATCCTATACCGGCATGCCCCAGTGTGGGAAACCCCCGTGACCTCACCTTTATTACCGCTGTGTTCTCCGGCGGCCACATCCCCAGCTTCCCTGCAGCTGTGCACACACCCACGCCAAGCCATTCGGATAGGCTGGGTGAATGGGAGTGTGTACTACACAGGGAAACCAGGGATGTGACACATCACTCAGCAGCCTTGAAGTGGCTTAGGCAGTGGAAAAAACACCTGTGCCACCAGTGAGCTGGCCACCTGGAGTGGGGAGGACTGGTGGGGGCACAGAGAGAAAAAAAAGGGCTTTGTTTCACTTTAAGATGGCTTCTGCTTTTACTTTTAAAAATCAGTTACTGTCTCTACTGCTGTATCCAAATAAATTACAGCTGACAAAAAGAGGACTTGCTCATTGCTCTAACAATGAGCAATGAACTGAAAAGCTAAAGGTGACTTTAACTTTCGCTTCTACACATTTGGAGGTTTGCTTCATGTTCAGAAGAACTCTACTTGTATCTACAAATTAAAATGTGAAGGTAACCTCTGAAGTCAATCTTCCTGCCTGTTTCTCTTTCTCCCAGCGATTTGCAGCCCCATTATTGGCTGCTAATAGTCATGTGGTCAGAACTCAGCAGCCAAAAGCAGTGTGGACCATGTGACTTTTGGTGGCCAATCACAGTGCTGCATTTGGCAGAGGAGGGGGGCCAGGAGCAGGTAAAAATAATGTACCCCAGTCTAGCAGAGGTGTATTGCCAGGGGAACATCACCAGTCGTTAATTCAGTTATAATTCCAATGTTGATTGCAAATATACACTTTATTTAACTTTTAAATAAGCTTAGTTGGTCCAGCTTCTATGACTCAAACCATGCTTTGGCCTTTACCACTCCGTCATGTTAGGTTTATCCCAGGATTATATAGCATGAATACGCTAGGCAGACTTTGACAATTAGGCTGGTAGTTGCTCCTACATCTTCACTCTTATCCGTAAGAGTTCAAGGACAGAGCCCTCTCTCCTAATGTAGGAGGTAAGGTAATCACTGGGAGACAGGTGTGGGCTGTAGAGTGGACGGTTAAGCTCTCTGAAGTCACATTCCCTCATAGCATCTTGTGATTTGCAATACTTGGCATGAAGCAGCAATACATCTGCTGACAATTTCCCACAGGATTTCTCTTGGATTGCCCAATGTAATGCAATCATTATTGAAGCATAGGTGTCTCCGCTAATTGTTGTCTTGTGTGGCATGAATTCTAGTATTAAAACTTTCTGTAACCCCAAAAAAGGTTGCCATGAACTTTCCAGCTGACTGCTGCAAACAAAACATCTTTTAGGTTGGTGACACCATGTGCTTCCATTGCTTAGATTCTTGTTTAGTCTCAGGATCATGGTAGTGGACCATTGAATTCGAGAATAGAAGTCTTCGAGATTTTTGCTTAGCATGTCTATATTATCTTGGCTAAATTACATCCTTTTTGCTCAAGCAACATTTGTGCCACCCGCCAAGTACAGACCTTTGACATCAACAAAACACCATGGAGGATACTGGATACATGCCAACTAAAATGCCTAATTTATGAGCTATAACACTGACCTTGACCTGACAAGCTCCCAAAATTATGGTCTCCACTTTATGGCACATGTCCGCTGAAGTTGCTTAAACCGGACCTTCAGCATCATTAAATGAAAAGCCCAAACCCTTAAAGTGGTCCATCACCCTCCCTTGATCGGCCCGGGAATCTATAAGATTCCCGGGCCGATCACCACCCTCCCCGTGGGACATCCGAGATCGGGATGTCCCGCGGGGTGAAACACCCCAAATCCCCTTACCTTGTCTTCCTCCCTCGCGCCCCTCTAGACGTGCCCGCGCCGGCCGTCTGTGAATGGCCGGCGCGGGAGGCGGCGGCGGAGGAGCCGCTTGTCCGTTGCTGTCAAATCGCTTGTCTGTCCGCGCTGGGAGCGGGTAGAGGTGAGTTTTCCGGGTGATCGGGGGGGTTTCACACAGCGGGGCACCCCGATCGGGGGTGCCCCACCGAAGTGGACCAAGACCCAGGATAGTCAAAATCCTGGGTGTTGGTCCACTTTAAAATACTATATTCTAAGTGTGCCATACACTCCGATCTTCAAGACATGTGGGTAATCTCCAGTAGAGGGCGAACTTCTGCAGAGATGAATATGCAAAAAAGAAAGCCCCTCCCAGTCCATATATTCCTGGGACCTCCCACCAATTTCCGTTCCTTCTCTGCAGGGAAGGCGACAAGACAGAAGATGAAGACGTCTTTTACTTGCAGGTAAGCCGCGCCCGGCCGTTTATTATCCCTATTACTGCCTTTTTAAATTGCCCCTAATTGAGCAACCTATGGGTGCAGAAGGAGCTTTGCTTCACCGTGAGACCCCATTATGGGGTAGGCGGTTATCCAGGATTTTGGTGATCCTGGTGCTGGATGCCCCGTCCCTACATGCCTATGGCCTTATAACGGCCGGGTTCCCACTCCCCCTTCCGGGTCTTCCCTCTGGGGGGGGGGGGGGGGGGCTGGCGGGCAGTCATCCTCGGCCTCTCCCTTTTCATTTGTTAATATTTATATATGAGTGTATGTGTGTTGGTGTTCACTTTACTTTGTGGTGTGTGTGTGTGTGGATCTCCTGGAAGTATCCCTGGATGAATTGGTGCATGGTGCTTTCTAGCCTGTGGTGGCTTTCCTGTTAGCCTGGGGAGCTTCTCTCCCTCAGGCTGTGTTAAGAAAAGGGGGCGGGGCCGGGCGCTCGGCGCGGCCGCGGTAGCCCTGCCCCCTCTTTTGGTGCGTTTTGCTGGCCAGATCCGCGCTGCTGGGAGGGGGGTGGGGCCGGAAAAGCGCGCCTTCGGCACTGGCCTGCCCCCCTTCCCTTCTCTTCCTGCTTCTCGGCTTCTCCTCAGATCGGGGAGGGGCATTTTTGCTGCGGTTGCTGCTGCTGTTCTTGGGGACAGGTAGGGGCCTGTTGGCCACCTCTTTGTCACTTGGGGGTCCCTCTCTGGTGGGGGGGGCCCTGTGGTGCTTGTTTTTGGCAGGTTTTGCCATTTATCTATTTCATTATTTAAAAAAAAAAAAAAATATATATATATATATATATATATATATTTGCTGTATAGTAATTGATATGCCTTATTGTGTGTTGTAGATTGCTTCATTATTGTGCATGTTAAGGGGTTCCTCCTGGTCCTGGGGTCCCTAGTGTAAATTTGATCACCTCAAATCCTCCCACCGGGATTTTAAGGGGCATCCCGGGTTGCTTAGGCGTAAATTCCCTGCGGTCTTGCGACTGACCACAAAAATCACCATATGGAGTCTCCGCAGGATACTGGGCTCGGGCTCCCTCTGGGACAATACGGGCCATGTGTGGGGTATCCCTTACGGGGGGAGAATGTGCTGATTTGTATACCATGTGCACAAAAGGCCATAACGCGGCAGTCTGGTACCCAGCCTTCTGGGTCGGCTCCTCCCACTTCATCGCCTTCCCCTCCCCGCCTTATCCATACCCCAAGTGACATTGGTGCCAGCGGGGAGTCGCACTCTGATGTTTGTGCTAGGTTGGCCAGCATCGAGAAATTTATTGCTAGCACGGTGGGCAAGAAGGCCCAGGCTAAAAAGAGACATTTGTCGTCGGCCCAGCCCTTGTGGGATGTTGACGATGATTCCGTTGATTTGTCAGATTATTCCCTGTTAGAGGAGGGGGAATTGTATGAGGAAACAGAGGCTGATTATGTTCAGTCTGGTGATGCTGATGTCGGGCAGGCGCTGGGGGATGCCGTAGATACGGCCACTGTTTTGTCACTATCTATTGGAGGTGTTGGATATTGAACCGCCTGAGGCGCCTCCTCTCAAGAAGGGGGAATTTTTGGGGTCCGCAAGCCCGTCTGAAATTCCCTACCCAGGGTCACTTTGATGCGCTGATCCTTAGAGAATGGGAGAGGCCCAGTCAGCTTCCTGGTGCTCCTCAGGGATGGGATAAGAATTATCCTTTACGGTGGAGGCGGTTAAGCGCTGGTCTTCTCCTCCCGAGGTCGATGTGCCAGTTTTAGGTTTGACCAACTCTTCTGTGTTGAACACCCCTGACGCCACTTCCCTTAAGGATGGCGAGGATAAGCGCATTGATCAGATGGCGTGCCACGCATTTGCCAGCGTGGGCTCGGCCCTGCGGCCTGTTTGTGCATCTGCCCTAGTGTCGCTGGCTACCAGGTCTCTTATCAGGGACTGGCTGAATGACGCTCAGTTTGATCCGGCTAGCGCTGAGTTCGCTACCCTTAAGAGATGTGAATTGTTCATGGATTTTGTCTTGGCTGCTATGGAAGATTCTATTGTCGTGTGCAGTAGGACTTCAGCCTTATTGGTGGCTATGCGCAGATCGGTCTGGCTCTGCCAGTGGCCAGGGCCAAGAAGTCGCTCACAGCTCTTCCCTTCTTGGGTACGCGGCTGTTTGGAGATAAATTGGATGCTGTTGCTAAAGGAGGTAAGTTACCTCAGCGGAAGAAACAGCGCCGTCCTTTTCGGGGGGCTGGCTCGTTCACTCCTTCCTTTCGAGGGGCCAGAGCAGCTAGGGGTTTGGCCTTCTCGGGTGTCAGGGGCTCGTCCTGGAACAGGGGCAGAGGTCGGGCATGTCCCACGGCTGCCTGGGGTTCCAAGCCCAAGCCTGCCATTAAACTGGCTCAGCAATGAAGGGGCGCCCTCACCCACAAGGGTGGGGGGACGGCTGCGGCTCTTCTTCCAGGTCTGGGCCCGGGAGGTCACAGACAATTGGATCTTGGAAGTGGTCTCCTCTGGGTACAAACTGGAGTTCGAGTACTGGCCGCCTCCAAGATTCTTAAGGTCTCGGGTGCCCTCGGACCCTCAGGCTGCACAGGGGCTCCTGTTAGCAGTGAAAAACCTTCTGGACATGGGAGTTATATGCCCGGTGCCTCCGTCGGAGAGAGGCAGGGGTTACTACTCCAACCTTTTCACGGTTCCCAAAAAGAAGGGTTTGGTGAGACCCATTCTAGATCTCAAGGTTCTCAACAGGTTTATCAGAGCCAAAAGGTTCTGCATGGAGACTCTGCACTCGGCTATCAATTCCCTTCGCCAAGGGGATTTTATGACATCCATAGACATCAAGGATGCGTATCTGCATGTTCCGATTTTTCTGGCACATCAGAGATTCCTCCGGTTTGCAGTGGAGGATCAACATTTTCAGTTTGTAGCCCTTCCCTTCGGACTGACCTCGGCGCGTGAATCAGGATACCATTCAGGCCAGAGTGTTTCTGCCCCAGACCAAGGTGCAGGGGACTCAGGGTCTGATCCGCCTTCTTTTGGCCAATCCTTGTCCCTCTATCTGACAGGGGATGAAACTGGTGGGCTTGATGGTGTCCTCCTTCGAGGCGGTACCGTTTGCACAGTTTCACATGAGATCGCTTCAACTTCACCTATTGACACATTGGGACAGGTGTCCGCAGTCATTGGATCAACACCAATCACCAAGGAGTTACTCGCAGCAGGAGTGCCCTCAGGGAAGTCTCTCTGATCCTGCACTGGGCGGAGAGCAATGGTCCTTGCATTTCGGCAGTCTACATTCCGGGAGTGGAGAACACGGAGGCGGATTCCCTGAGCAGGGTATCCTCTCGCCAAGGAGAGTGGTCTTTCAACCCCAAGGTTTTTCTGGATCTTTGCCGCAAGTGGGGGACTCGAGGCACAATCACAAACTTCTGGCCTTTGTGTCTCTTTCTCAGGATCCTCTATCTCTGGCAGTGGATGCCTTGTCCCTTGCTTGGAAGGATCTGGGTTTTCTGTACCTGTTTCCGCCCGTCTCCATGCTGGGCAAGGTAGTTCGCAAACTGGTTCTAGAAGGGGCACCAGCAATTCTGGTGGCTCCAAGGTGGCCAAGAAGGGTTTGGTACGCAGACGTTGTAAGGCTGGCCATAGATCAGTACCGGCTTCCCTTGTTGCCGGATCTGTTATCTCAGGGTCAACTACTTTACCCCAATTTACAAACGCTGGCTTTGACGGCTTGGCTGCTGAAGGAGGAAGCTTTGTCTGCGGCTGTTGTTCAGACCTTGATTAGGGCTAGGAAGCGGTCCTCTTCTGGCATTTATTATAGGACTTGGAGGTCCTATATTGATTGGTGTGAGGCTAGGGCCTTGCTTTGCAGGGTGTTTTCGATTCCTAGGATCTTGGAGTTTCTTCAGCATAATCTGGATCTTGGGTTCCAGCTTAGTACTTTGAAAGGACAGGTTTCTGCTCTGTCGGGTTTCTTCCAGAGGTCTTTTGCCTTATACCCACTGGTTAAAACCTTTTTCCAAGGAGTCGCGCATGTGCGGCCCCCTCGGAAGGCTGTGGTTCCTGTTTGGGATTTGAACTTGGTTCTTTCGGCTCTCCAGGGTCTTCCTTTTGAGCCGCTACAGGATATTGCTCTTTCGGTTCTCACTCAGAAGGTTGCTTTCTTGGTGGCTATTACCTCTATTCGGTGTGTCTCTGAGTTGGCGGCTCTGTTGATTCAGGCCCCTTACTTTGAGAGACACCAGGATAAGGTGGTTTTTCGTTTTAAGCCAGATTTCCTTCCTAAGGTGGTGTCTGCTTTCCACCTCAATCAGGATATTGTTCTCCCTTCCTTGTGTCCTAAGCTTAACAATGACAAGGAGAGGGTTCTGCACAATTTGAAAGTTGTTCGCTGGGTGAAGTACTATTTGGTGATTACTTCTTCTTTCCGCAAGACGGACACTTTTTTCGTGGTGCCCTGCGTGCCCAGGAAAGGTTTGGCGCCTGCTAAGTCTACGATTAGCAAATGGATTTGTCAGGCCATTGTTGGGGCCTATTCTGCTAAGGGGAGGGCTCTCCCTTTTAGAGTCACTGCGCACTCTACTCGTGCTGTTGGTGCATCCTGGGCTTTTCAGCACCAGGCTTCTGTGGAACAAGTTTGTAAGGCTGCTACTTGGTCTTCCGTTCATACTTTTTCCAAGTTTTACAAGGTTGATGTGCGGGCTTCAGCAGATGCTGTTTTTGTCCGCAAGGTTCTGCAAGCTGCAGTGGTTTGAGTTGGTTCATTCTTTACTGTTTTCTGGTTCCCACCCATGATGGACACTGCTATTGGATGTCCCACATGTCATGAAGATCGAAGTGGAGTGTATGGCACACTTAGAATAATACCGTTTTGTGAGTACTCACCTTTAAAACGGGTATTATGATTATACACTTACTGCTTTTTTACAATGGGAAATTGGTGGGAGGTCCCAGGTATATATGGACCGGGAGGGGCTTTCTTTTTTGCATATTCATCTCTGCAGAAGTTCGCTCTCTACTGGAGATTACCCACATGTCATGAAGATCGAAGTGGAGTGTATGGCACACTCATAATACCCGTTTTAAAGGTGAGTACTCACAAAACGGTATTTCCCCAGGTTTTAAATTGAATATATTTTACATTTCTAGTCACATACTTATTCTCTAAGATATGGGTGCTGCCATTTTGCCTCAGAAGCATAATAAGGAGAGGGGGGGTAGTGCAGGTGGTGGGTTATAGCTGTGATATGCAAAGACAGAGCATAGCTGGCGTCAAGAAAAGGACAGCAATCCCAGAATGCAGAGCGGCATAGTCAGAAGACACTTCCTTTCTGCAAAAAACCTGAAACTCCATGAGCCGCCATCTTTTTAAAGGTTCAGAAAATGCAGTAGGTGCAGGTAGGATGATATTGAATGTGGGCAATCTGTATGTACAGGGTCTGGGAAACATACAAGATAATCTCTTATTCAGGGTGATGGTCCGGTTTAAATAGGTTCCCTACGCCATTCAAACTTTACTTAGTTTTACAGAGGTACATGGATCACCACGTACATCAATCATCTTTTCATAGATTTCTTTAGGCGTCTTTTCCACCTTTTGTAAGGAATGTAATCCCTCACTTTTATTACAGTATATTACTCATCTCACCCTTCTGTAATCTCTACCTTGTACAGGGCATGGAAGATGTTGGCGCTCTGTAAATGAACAATAATATTGCTACAGACCTTTACTTGTTGGAAACATTTTCAAAGTTTTCCCTTTAATTCTTCGTAAGATACTCTAGGATATGGCTGTGATGTAAAAATATCATTACTAGCTTTAGGTGAGTCAGTTCTCCTGTGAACAAGAAAGCCGTACAAAGCCTGTAATAAACGCAAACCTGCACCACCCCAGAGAGCAGATTTCAGAAGCCTTATCTAAGAGCAGCAGTAATTATAAAGTCCAACGTGCTTAGATGGGTTCAACATGGTTTAAAGAGGAACATTACAGGTTATGGGGAGTTAGTCAAAACTCCCCAGACCTGGCTTGCCCGCCCTTCTGGTTTAGAAAATTTGAACTTACCTATCCGGTCGCATTGTGCTCAGAATCGCTCCACTCCACGGTCGTCCTCTGTAGGGCAACGTCATCTTGGATTGCGGTGCTATTACATAGGATGAGCACGAATTCTGAGGAGCAGTGTGTACGTTTTGAAGAGCAGGCGGCTAGAGGTAAGTACAGCTAAGCTCGCTGCGATCAGTCAGCGACGGCTGGGAGCCACAGGGGGATTGAAGCAGCATGCTGGCGTTTTAGAGAACACCAACATATAAAAGGTAGTGTGGGAGGGGGCAGGGATGTTATCCCAGGAACAACAGAAAAGGTCTTTAATAACCCAGTTTTCTGTAGTTTGCCTTATAGTGCACATTACAAATATATACAAGTTGCATTGTTGTCTACATTCATGAGATATTGTTTGTAGTTAGCAGTTGAGCTGATGCCATCATATTCCATGGCAAGAAATTACAAGAGGGCAAGACAACAAATGGTGGGAGATTGGACATATATGACCATTTTATGCTTGCACACACATAGGAATTTCCTCCACATTTAACCCATCTGTACAGTGAGACTAACACAAGCAATGAGTGCACACATTTCGGGGCGGTGGGCTGCCCTAGCAACAGTGCTGCCCTAGCAAGCAGATGCCTTGCTTAAATCAGACCTTCACCCTAAATAAGAGCCTATCCTATATGTTTCCCAATGATAGGGGGGTAGGGGGCACCATGATTTATTCTACATGAAACCTATGTAGGCCAAATGAATCCTGCTATATCTCTAGCTGAGTTATGGACCCATGTCGGGTATTTCTGAATGGGATGCAGCCAGCAGTGCGCTCACTCTTACATCAAAGAAGCTAGCAGAAGCTGAACCCCCCTAGACACGTGCAATGGGATCCCTGAAAAGTGAATAAATGTGGCGATCTATGGGGATACATACAGTGGGGCATCCCATATCTAGTTGTCCCACGGGAAGGGACAACACTCGCGAGAGTGTCTTAATTTGTGCCAGATTACTCCAATTCCTTAGGCCAGACATCCACACCAGGCGGGTCTTTTTTTTTTTTTTTTTTTTTTATAAACCGATTGGGGCACTACATACAGCATGATGGACTGGGGGGCAGACGTAAGGCTCTGGGCACACGAAAGGTAGCCTGTGTTATAGGGGCATGTTTCTTTGGAGAATACACACACCAGCTACTAGAACAGACAAGTAATTAAGTGGATACAAATCACCTGTCTTTGGTCTTAGTGCTTACTGCCAAGTTTTAATCGGTTTATGCGCAAAACTATTTATTGATTGTGTGGAATTCAGGTGACTCACATGCTTAATCCTAGCCATTCATGTGATATCTGATCGTTCATTACTCAAATAACCATCCTGGTGGCCAAACATTTAATATGCAGTACATGAAGCATTGTTAAAGTGTACCCCCCCCAGGGCATTCCGAACTGGTATGCCCCACTGCAGGGCCGGGTCTAGGTTTGTGGGGGGCCTTGGGCAAGAGAGTCTTAGTGGGCCCCTAAGTAGTGTGTCACATGATGTCGCCTTTCTGCTGCGCTTCCTCAAATAGGTCATCTTCTGCTGCTGATCACCCTCCAGTTCTTACTGACATCCCTATAGCCACCAATCATCCTCTAGTCTTTTTTGCATTCTCTATGGCCACCAAGAACCCTTCAGTCCTTACTGCTTTCTTCACTGCCACTAAGGACTTCATCATTGCTGTCAGTTGTCACCTGGTTCGGGTCCACTATAAAATGGGCAAGTGTAAGGCTGAGTGGGCCCCTGAAGATGCCAGGGGCCCTGACAATTGCCCAGGTTTGCCCTGTGCTGGGGCCGGCCCTCCCCCAACTGTGTTTTCTCCGATCCTACAGCGAATGCGTGGCCAACGCTGGCATCACTCGCATCCTTTTTTGGCTGAGCATCGCTATGTCTGCCACAACTAAATGGCTCTGCCGTGCGTCACAGATGTATGTGGCTAGGGATTCCATTCTGGCTGTGTATGCGCAGTGGGCTCGAGGAGAGGTGAGTAGATTCGGTGACCTAGGGGGTTTCACACAGCAGGGCACCCCCAAACCAGGTAAACTGGGATTGCAGCCAGTGGACTGGGACATGTCATCCGGCATTCCTGAGATCAGGCAATTGTAATCTCAGAAATGTCAGATGAGGGTGGCCTCAGTGGTGGAAAAAAACTTTTGTTTGAAAACTAAGCCATCGCCAAGTCAGTCGCATCATCCGAGGTACTCTGGTTCGAGGGAGATGGTGCAGGTATGGGTTTTGTGCTTGTAAGCAGACCCCAAACCAGCCACGCTGGCCCAGGATTCTAAAAGACTCAAGTGCTGGGTGAAAGACCTCCCCAGGGGCATTGTGCCATAGGAAACCCCGTGGTTTTGCCATTAAATCACCTTGGAAAAAAATCCCACTGGACCCCGTGGGAGCATGGATCGAGGTAAGTAAATGGGTGAACCACAGTGTTTCACACGTGGCGCATCCCAAATTGGGATGACATTGTAAAGTAGACTAAAAAGGCAGGTGAGTGAAAATCTTGGGATTTGGTGCGTTTTAACACCAAAAAATACATATTTTTTTTCTTTCCTGAAAGGAATTAAATCTGACCTCTACCCTGCTTTGCAGCTGCTAGGGAGGGTCAGGGACAGTAACCCGACTTGGTTTACCTCTTACAACTTCAATGAATTAGCATTAAAGAGATACTTGCCTTCTTTTGCTAAACTCCATCCTATGCGGGGCAGCTGTCCCTACTCCGATCGGAGGCATCTTTTTTTGCATTGCACAGCTGTTTCCTGCCCCTGTGATGCAGAGCTCCATGTGTGAGATGCCGGGAGGGGGTGTTAGGTCCACTTTAAAATGAATCTGTTGACATGTTTGCAGTGAGACGCTCCAGTGCATGTGGCAATAGATAGGTCCCTATTGAATCAATAGTTTACTTTAGTCTGTATTTTTTATGAAAAAGTCAGGATACTTATGCAAATTTACTGGGGGTGTTATTTGACAGAAGTACAATAAGAAATTGAATTAAGAGGGTTTCTACAATATATGTGCTGTTTTTATAGGGTCAGATCAGGTAACAGGGGTACTTTAAAACAAAGGGTAACACAGACCAGGGTCACTTTCCTAAGTCAGTACACCCAGGAATAACAATTAATTGCTCTTGCTGGTGTTTGTAGATGTTTTAATCCATTATACAATGGAATTATTTAAAGCAGACCTTCACCCTGAATAAGAGCCTTCTTCTTATATGTTTCCCACACCCTGTACATACAGATTGCTCACATTAAAAATCATCCTACCTGCATCTACTGCATGTTATGAGCCTTTAAACATCTAAGAAGGCGGCTCACAGAGTATCAGCCAGCCTGCAAACAGGAAGTGTCTTTTGACTGTGTCTCTCTGCATTCTGGGATTGCTTTCCTTTCCCTGATCCCAGCTCTGCTCTGTGCAGAGCACAGCTATAACCCTGTCCCCTGTACATTTCCACCTCTCTCCTCAGTATGTGATGCTACTTGAGTCAAGATGGCGGTGCCCGTACCCTAGAGTCCTGAACAGAGTTGTAGCTCAATGGGGGAAAGAATAATTCATTGACTAAAAACTTAAATTATATTAATTTTTTTAAGGGTTTTGAGTTTTCATTATATCGTGCTGAAGGTCCGGTTTAAAGTGGACCAAAACCCAGGATTTTGACTGTCCTGGATTTTAGTCCGCTCCCCCGGGGCACCCTGATCAGGGGTGCCCCACCATGTGAAACCCCCAGATCTCCCGAATCAACTCACCTCGCTGTGGTCCTACGGCTCATGTGCGCTCGGAGCCGCTGAGCTATGGACGTCTAACCCGACGTCTAAGCTCAGCGGCTCAGAGCGTGCTTGCGGCCGCATCTTGCCCTTCCCTCTAACAGCACGTGCCCTGCTAGAGGGACAGCGGGGATGCGGACGCGGCCCGCACATGCGCCGTTGGACCAGGATTAAGGTAAGTGTAGCGGGCGACCTGGGGGGTTTCACACAGAGGGGCATCCTGATTTTGGATGCCCCGTGGGGAGGGAATGGATAGGCCTGGGAATCTTATAGATTCCTGGGCCGATCCAGCTGGATTTCAGTCTATTTTAATGCGATTTTTCCCTACAGGCAGTTAGTCCAGCAGTCCGTCCCTGTAAAACCCAAATGATACGTTCCCCAACCAGTTTTTGTCCTCCTTCCAGTAAAAGAATAAAAACAAGCTCCACTGTCATTTTTCGCACAGCCATGACAGGGTATGACTCTTTTTCTTAATATATTCCCTTTAAATGCCAGTTTTTCTTCTCACTGCATTGTAACCTGTTGTTAAGGTAATCACAGGCAAATGACAGAGTGTGAGCATTTTCCAGGAAATGAGCAGGTAGTCTTTCTGATTCACGACATAGTCTGTAGCGGTGGGTGGGTACATTGTCACCCCGTCCAGCTGGTCGGTCTGGTTTCCCTGTCCGGTGCTCAGTGGGCTGCTATGGCTGTTTCACGGTGATCATAATGAGCTTTTCTGGAGCACAAATCCTTCGTTTTCCTTTTACAAATTGGCACCATGTAAGTAAGGTAAGTCATTGAAATGACATGCTTGCTATTGTGACGTACCAGTCTCGTAACTGAAGAACTTACCAGGGGGAACAACAATTTGTATGCTGAAACTAATCTATCCAGCTGTATGAGCCTTGAGTTCCCTGAAGGAAGGTCAGTGTAGCTTGCGTGTAATGATTACGCTGCTGTCGATAGTCTCTGTCATTCTGTATATGATGTCAGGAGGTCGTTGTAAAGTTCCCAGTAGCTGTGGATTGGATTCCTCTGGCTGATGAATTCATTTAGGTGATATAGATTCAATAAATGTACAGAATGAGCTGCTGGAGATTCCCTTATGCTATTTAATTGTGTTATTCTTGTTAACGGGATTTTCTGTAGCTTCGATTTAGCCTAGAGACCATGGGATAAGTGAAACAAGCAGCAAACAGACATTACTTGTAGCCAACAGAACCTATATTCTAAGTATACAGCACGTCCTGTTCCACTCGAATCCTTACTCCTGGGTAATACATCCACAAGATGGCGCTGGACTGCAGAGACAGAAAAGTGGCTCCTCCTGGCCCCATATATACCTGGGACCTCCCACAAATTCCCCAGTTCTTCTCTGCAGTCTGGGCTGCGATGACTAGAAGATGGCTCTCTCTACTCGCAGATGAGAGGGGCTTATTAGTCTGCGACCCTGTAGGACTATTTCCACCCGTTCCTTTTTCCTGCCTCCCAGCTTAGGCTGCACTGGTCGGGTGATGGTAGGCAGCACCACTGTCAGGTGCTAAGGAGCGCTGATCTAACCGCAGTCCCCCACCAAAGGGTAGGCGGTACAGGCCCATGGTGAGCCTTATGGGATGCCCCTCCCATGTCCTTTGCCCCTCGCCCCCTGTCCCCTCAGTTGGCTCCTTTTAGGCTGGCCGTTGTGCTTCCCCTTCGCTCTCCCTGGTAGATCTGGGGGGGGGGGGGGGGTGCATGTCTTAACTATGTTGGGCTTATGCTATGATCCCTCGTGAATTGGTTGCACTGGTTTCCTTGTTGCCGCCGCCGCCGCTCGCTTGTGCTCCACTCCGCGGTAGGCGGCCTTGTCATGTGGGCGTGTTTTTTGCGCTCTTCGGGGGGGGCTTGCGGATTACACGTTCTGCATCACTGTCTCCGCGGCCCGCCCCTTGAGGTATATGTGGGCGCCATTTTGGTTCTCTGTGCTGCGTGTGTCAGATCTCCCTATCGCGGTCCGTAAGTGCCCCTGCGGGCTGGCTTATGTTTGTATTTTCTGTACTGCATTTAGCTTATGGGATCTTTTGCTTATGTCTTGCAGGTGGGTCAAACTTTTGTGGTTTCTCCCAGTCCTATCCCCTCTATTTAGTGTTAACTCTTTATTGGAGGGCTATTGAATTCCTTTACCTCCCACTTCCCTAGCGGGCCATTGGGGCATCCCGGGTTGCTATTATTAGCGTCAATCCCTATTGGCCTTTTGTGCCGTGATAATCACCATATGGAGGCTTCTCAGGATAATGTGCTTGGGGTTCCTTCGGGACAAGCCCAGCTGTGTGTTGCGTGTGGGGTGTCCCCTTTAAGTGACGATGTCAGGGTGTGTGTACCCTGCGCCCAGCAGACGCTTGCGCTGCAGTCTGGGTTACCTGTGGCTGGGCCTGCGCCTCTGCCTTCGCCTACTCCCCCACGCTTACATCTGACTCCTAGTGAGGTGCATACCAGTGGGGAGTCTCAACCTGATTTGGTGGCCAGCATTGAAAGGCAAATTGCTGGGTCTGGTCCTCGTAAGGCTCCTGCTAAGCGGCGGCATTTGGCACCCGGTGTTACTCTCTTTCCTATGGAGGCTGAGGAGTTTTTTGACATTACTCTGGAACAGGGGGAATTATTTTCTGATTCAGAATCATCTGAGGAACAGCCTAGGGGTTATGTTGAGTCTGGGTCTGACCCATGGGCTTCAGATGATGCTGACAGGCTTTTAGCTCACATTTTTGAAGTACTCTGTATCTCTCCTTCTGCCGTGGCCCCGCGGCAGCAGGGGGAGCTGTTTCACACTGTTAAACCATGCTTGGAGTTTTCTGAACAAACTCAATTTAATAATCTGGTGCTCAAAGAGTGGGAACGGCCTAGCAGGCTTCCCGGGGTACCAAAGAGTTGGGATAAGAGATATCCCTTTCCCGCTGAGGTGGTTCATGTCCTCCCGAAGTGGATGCACCGGTTTTGGGGTTGTCCAACACATCCGTCATGCATTCCCCTTACTCAACTACCCTGCGGGATGGGGGGGGACAGGCGCATTGATCAGCTGTCTTGCCATGCTTTTGCCTGTGTGGGGGCCGCGCTGCGTCTGGTCTGTGCCTCTGCTATTACTGTTGTTGCTATCAAGAGCCTACTCAAGAGTGTTTTGGATGGGGCCCCCGATGATGCGGGTAGTGAAGAGTATAGAGCTCTTCTGCGTTGTGAAGAATTTGTTGCATATGTTCTCTCTGCCCTGGATGATACCATTAGAATGTGTGGCAGGGCATCTGCCTTGTTGGTGGCTATACGCCGCTCGGTCTGGCTGTGCCAGTGGGCAGCTGACAACGCTGCTAAGAAGGCTCTAACTGGTTTTCTCTTCAAGGGGCTGCGCCTCCTTGGTGAACGTCTGGACTTGTTTGCTAAGGGAGGCAAGTTGCCTCAGTGTAAAAGGCAGCCCCGGTCCTTTCGGGGTTCAGGTACCTTTCTTCCTTCCTTCCGTGGTTCCAGAGTTGGACGGGGAGCTTCCTTTGCTGGGGCCCGCTGAGATTTTTTGGGCAGAGGACGTGGCTGCCCTGGTCCCTCCTGGGGTCCCAAGCCTAAGTCCTCCCCCAAGCCCCGTCAGGCATGAAGGGGCGCCCTCACCTATCCGGGTGGGGGGACGGCTTCGGCTCTTTGCTTATGTCTGGAGGCGTCATGTCTCGGACCGGTGGATTCAGGAGGTAGTGTCCTCCAATTACAAGATAGTTTGCAGCCTGGCCGCCCCCCAAGATTCATCAGATCCCAGATGGCTCAAAACCCCCTGTCAGCTCAGGGTCTATCCCTTGCTGTCCAAAGCCTTCTGGAATTGGGAGTCATCTGCTGGGTGCCCTTAAGGGAAAGGGGCAAAGGCTACTATTCCAATGTTTTCACTGTTCCCAAAAAAGACGGGTCCATCAGACCCATCCTGGATTTAAAGCGCCTAAACAAATTTGTCAGATTCAGACACTTTCGCATGGAGACTCTGCGCTCCGCTGTGAATTCTCTGCGCTGCGGGACTTCATGACCTCTGTAGACATCAAGGATGCTTACCTTCACATACCAATCTTTCCAAGTCATCAGAGATTTCTCAGGTTCGCTCTGGAGGATCAGCACTACCAATGTGTGGCCTTGCCTTCGGTCTCACCTCGGCTCCCATGGTATTCACCAAGGTGCTGGCAGGAGTGATGGCTCTGCTGAGATCTCAGGGCATTCGCATTCTTCCCTACTTGGACAACATTCTTATCACTTCTCAGTCCTTCCAACAGGCAGAGCTGGATACCACACTGGAGTCGTTCGGCTGGGTGATCAGCCACCCCAAATCTTCCCTATCTCCTTCCATGGTGAAGTCCTTTCTGGGCATGATTCTGGATTCATCTCAGGTCAAGATCTTTCTTTCTCAGCAAAAGGTGGAGAGTCTTCAAGATCAAGCACAGCTCCTTCTGTCTTGTCCTCATCCGTCCATCAGGCAGGGAATGCAGCTGGTGGGCCTGATTGTGGCCTTCTTCGAGGCGGTTCCATATGCTCAGTTTCACATGAGGCTTCTTCAGCTTCACCTCTTGTCAGTTTGGGATCGGGACCCTGTGTCCCTGGATCAGGTGTTTGTTCTGTCTCCTCTGGCCAGGCAGTCTCTATCATGGTGGCTGGACTCAAGGAACCTGCTGGGGGGCAGATCCTTTCTGGCCCCTTGCTGGGAGACTGTCACCACGGATCAGGAGGCCCACACCCCTATCAACATTCTGGAGTTGAGGGCGATCAGGTTGGTTCTCACCCACTTAACCCCACACCTTCGGGGTCGTGCTGTTCAGGTCCGCTCGGACAACCAGACGGCGGTTGCCTACATCAATCATCAGGGAGGGACCCGGAGCAGAAGGGCCCTCAGGGAAGTGTCACTGATTCTGTCCTGGGCGGAGGACAATGTTCCCTGCATCTCGGCAGTGTACATTCTGGGGGTGGAGAATCTGGAGGCAGACTCTCTGAGCAGGGGGACCTCTCGCCTGGGAGAATGGTCCCTCAGCAACAGGGTGTTTCGCTCCCTGTGTCACCGTTTGGGTCAACCAGATGTGGATCTGTTTGCGTCCCGTCACAATCGCAGGCTTCCAGTCTTTATCTCTTTGTTTCAGGACCCTCTGGCCTTAGCCATGGATGCCTTAGCAATGTCTTGGAAGAGCTTTCAGCTCCTGTATGTGTTTCCCCCGTTTCCTCTGCTGGGCAGGGTGCTGCGCAAGATAGCTCAGGAAGGGGTGCCAGTCATACTGGTGGTCCCCTGTTGGCCAAGAAGAGTGTGGTTCGCAGACGTTGTGCAGCTGGCAGTAGATCAGTACACCCTGCCCAGGGTTCCAGATCTGCTCACTCAGGGGCAGCTACGCCACCCCAATTTACAAACACTGGCTTTGACGGCCTGGCTGCTGAAACCTCCATTTTGATTGAAAAGGGGCTGTCTGCCTCAGTTGTTAATACCATGATCAGGGCTAGGAAGAGGTCCTCTTCTTTCATCTACTATAGGGTTTGGCGTACCTACATTGACTGGTGCGAGTCTAATGCACTTCCCTGTCGTGTGTTTTCTATTCCTAGGGTTCTGGAATTTCTGCAACATGGTTTGGATCTGGGTCTTCAGCTCAGTACTCTAAAAGGTCATGTTTCTGCCTTGGCCATTTTCTTCCAAAGATCCTTTGCTCAGCATCCCCTGGTCAAGACCTTTTTCCCCAGGGGGTTACACACATGCGTCCCCCACGTAAGCCTATGTTACCAGTCTGGGACTTGAACTTGGTCTTATCTGCCTTGTGTGTTTCTGAGTTGACGGCACTTTCCATCAAGCCCCCTTACTTTGAGAGACACCAGGACAAGGTGGTGTTTCGTTTTCAGCCAGATTTTCTACCTAAGGATGTTTCTGCTTTTCATCTCAATCAGGGCATTGTTTTGCCTTCTCTGTGTCCTAATCCTAGTAACCATAAGAAAAGGGTTTTACACTATTTGGATGTGGTTAGGAACCTGAAGTTCTATTTGGTGGCTACTGAATCCTTCAGGAAGACTGATGCTTTTTTCGTGCTCCTGTCTGGACCTAAGAAGGGTCTGGCTCCAGCTAAGTCTACTATCAGCAAGTGGAGTCAGGCTGTGATTCAGGTCTATTCTGCTAAGAGGAAGAATCCTCCCTTCTGCCTTACTGCTCATTCCATTTGTGCTATTGGTGCCTCTTGGGCTTTTCAGCACCAAGCTTCTGTTGAACAAGTTTGCAAGGCCGCCAGTTGGTCTTCTGTTCATACCTTTTCAAAGTTTTACAAGGTTGATGTTTGGGCCTCAGCTGACGCTGCTTTTGGCCGCAAAGTTCTGCAGGCGGCAGTGGTTTAAACTGCCCGCTGTTACTTTTTGGGGATCCCACCCTACCTTACGGACACTGCTATTGGATGTAAGGATTCAAGTGGAACAGGACGTGCTGTATACTTAGAATAATCCAAATCTGTGATTACTCACCTGTAGAATTGGGATTATACGTATACAGCACGTCCTGTTCCACCCCGCCCTTGTTTTCATTGTTCTTAGTTACCTCTGTATGGTGATTGTTTTTATGTTCAATTTTTGATAATGGTTATAGTTCTCCTGGCTTCATTTTAACTGCTTTTCAATACTGGGGAATTTGTGGGAGGTCCCTGGTATATATGGGGCCGGGAGGAGCCACTTTTCTGTCTCTGTAGTCCAGCGCCATCTTGTGGATGTATTACCCATGAGTAAGGATTCAAGTGGAACAGGACGTGCTGTATACGTATAATACCAATTCTACAGGTGAGTTATCACAGAATTGTATTTTTGCTGATGTATTATTGATGACTTTTTGAGTGTAGAGTATTTATTGTATATACAACTGATTAGTATTTGTACTTCCAGTGTCTTACAAATAACCATCCACCTTCCAGTTGTTACATTTTATTACCTATTATCCTACTAGTGGGACTTGTACTACTGGGGGTACTCAAGCTTCTCCCTGGTGGTACTCTAGGATACCAGCCGTGAAAAGTATAGACACATTAAAGTGGACCAACACCCACGGGTGATCGGCCCGGGAATCTATAAGATTCCCGGGCCGATCACCCCCCACCCCGCGGGACATCCGAGATCGGGATGTCCCGCGGGGTGTAACCCCCCCAAAACCCCCGAAAAACCCTACCTGATCTTCGGCGGCGGCCGGCCGCCGCCGCCTCCCTCGCGCCCCTGCAGGCGTGCGCGCGCCCGCGCCGGCCGTCTGCGAATGGCCGGCGCGGCGCGCGCGCGCGTCAAAAGGGACGCGCGGGAGGCGGCGGGAGGCGGCGGCGGCGGCAGCCGCTTAGACGTCCTGGAATAGAGCTTGTACGTTGGCGCTGGGAGCGCCGAGAGGTGAGTTTTTCGGGGGGGTTGGGGGGGGTTTCACACAGCGGGGCACCCCGATCGGGGGTGCCCCATCGAAGTGGACCAAGACCCAGGATAGTCAAAATCCTGGGTGTTGGTCCACTTTAAGCACTGCACGTTCCTATAGGATCCAGCGGGTGACAAGAATCTTGAAGTACAGTTTGCACATGGGTTGAATACACAAGTACTAAAGGGGGCACAGTACTCAACCCTGTTAGCTTGCAGCCAAACCAAATCGGTCTCTAAATCTGGTCCACACACATCTGCAGATGTATGCTAAAGCTGCGCCAATGTGCCTCTGTGGGGTGCAGTCCTAACCTTTATCTCTGAGAGCCCCATTTGGCACATACAATGTAACAGATAAATTGGGAGCAGGATTACCTGAGGTTTCCCTATAACTTCAAGTGCAGCACATGGAGTGGAAGGGTCTAAAGCCTCACAGTACAGCTTCAGCTCCCCAGCCCATGTGTTTGCACAAAATCAAAGAAAGCAAAGGAGAGATGTCAGCTGCTCAGACCAATTTATACCTAACCTGGGAGCTGCATGTGAGCAGGGAAGTTAGGATACACAAGTCCTAAAGGGGCCACAGCAACCGTGTTAGTTTGCAGCCAAACCTATAATTTGTCTCTAAATCTGGTTAAAGGGGTCTTGGTCCACTTTCGATTGAATATTCTAAGTATACAGTACGTCCTGCTCCAAATATAATACTTACAATTGGGTTATCCTCCGCCAGAGGGCGCTGTGGCACTGCAGACATGCAAAAACAGGCTCCTCCCGGCCCCTCACATACCCAGGGACCGCCCACAAATCCCCAGATTTCTCTGCAGTGCTGACTGCGAAGACTTAAAGTATCAGCCTCTCGCAGGTGAGCGGGGCTACTAAAGCCTGCGGCCCTGTTGGACTATTCCCGCCCGTCCTCCTTGTGATGTACCTCCCAGCCTGGGCTGCGCTGGTCGGGTGAAGGTAGGCAGCAACCTGGGTGCTTAATGGAGCCATGCTCCACCGCAGTTAGGCTGATGGTGAGCCTCATAGTGGTTGTCCCTCCCGTATTATTGCCCCATGCCCCGTGTAGAGGTGGACCCTGTTTAGAGGGTCGCCATCCTCCCCCGTTTTCCCCCGTTTTCGCTCTGGTAGGGAAACCATTGATTCGGATGGCCCCTGGGGGGCCTAGTGGAGTGTGGATTCACAGACGTGATACCTTAGGGTAGTTGTTCTATACGTTCTGCCAGGGGTGTCGCCCTGTTTCGCTCAGGGTTTCCGTTACATCACTCCAATTCTACAGTCTCTTGCCTAGCCGGCCTGGCTACTGGTTCTTCCGTACTTATGGAGACGGGATTCTTTCCTCTGTGTTAGTGACTAATGGAAGTCTAAGGGCAGCGTTCTTCTTCTTCCACTCTTATGAGGTATGGCTTACTCATATGGATAGGTGTTGGCCTAGGTCTCTTTCCCGTTGGGCATTCTCTGTTCCTAGGGCTCTAGCGTTATTACAGCATGACTTGGAGTTGGCTCCCCAACTCGGTACTCTGAAGGGTCAGGTTCTACCCTGTCCGCCTTCCGGCAGAAGTCTTTTGCCTATTTCCCTCGGCTAAGTTTTTCGGGGGTTGATCATTGCGTGCCTCATTTAATTCTATGATCCCTGTTGGGATTTGCATTTTTTATTACTGTTGCCTTGTGGGACGTTCCTTTTGGCCTATTCAGGAGACTGTCTGACTGTCTTTTACATTCATCGTTGTCCCTTGGGTCTGCTGACTCAGGCAGACGTGTGTCTGAGCGGGTGGCTCTGTTTTGCTAGCCCTCGTTCCCTGTTATGCACCAGGATAAGGTAGTGCTCCGCCTTACGCCGGACCTTTCTACCTCTGGTGGTGGATTAGGCTCATGTGTTTAAGACATCGTCTTTCTTTTGTACCTTATTCCTAGTAACCCTGAGGCACGGGGATTATTTTCCCTCATCAGGTGCTGGAATCCTTTTCCTGGATTGCTTTTCTGGTCCCTTAAGGGGACTGATGCCCCTCGGGGTTTGTGGGCACCTAACTCTGTATGTGCCTAATCTTGTCTGCCTCCAGGGGTTACGCCGCCTTGGCCTAGCCTTTACTTGGATGGTTTTTCCTTCTGGTCCTAGGGAAGATTGGCTTCTTCCTGGAATGATCGTTAGAGCTTAATCTTGTCAGGCTGTTGCTCAGACCTATTCCTTTGAGGTGCTGAGCTTCTCTCGCCTTATTCTGTTTCTACTGGTGAATAGGTATCCTTTGGCCTTTCATCACCAGGTTTTGTTGTACAGGTTTGCTAAAAGGCTACCTTGGTTTCTGGTTCATACCTTTTTCATGAGTTTTTACTATTTGACGCTGGAGCCTTTGCTCCTGTCGCTTTCGATGGCGAGGTTGCAGGTTACAGTGCCTCGACGGCCTAATGTGCCTTTTTTGTTGGGGAACCCACCCTATTTTATGGACACTGCTATTGGATGTCCCAAATGTAAGTATTATATTTGGAGCAGGACGTACTGTATACTTAGAATAATACAATTCTGTGAAGTACTCACCTGTAGAATTGGTATTATACGTATACAGTACGTCCTGCTCCACCCCACCCTGGTTTTACATTATTCTGGATCCCCTGTATGGTGATTGTTGTTATTGTTATAGTTACCAGTTGTTTTGGCGGTTGGTTTGTCCCGGCTTCTGGTTCACTGCTTTTCAATGCTGGGGATTTGTGGGAGGTCCCTGGGTATGTGAGGGTCCGGGAGGAGCCTGTTTTTGCATGTCTGCAGTGCCACAGCGCCCTCTGGCGGAGGATAACCCAATTGTAAGTATTATATTTGGAGCAGGACGTACTGTATACGTATAATACCAATTCTACAGGTGAGTACTTCACAGAATTGTATTTTTCAAATGTGTATATTTTTGTCTGGCAAAAGGAAGTCTTAAAGATGCTGAGCTGATCTAGCATTTTTTATGTTTTTTAATATTAGCAAATGGAAGCAGTTTTGAGCACTGTTGCTATTGGCAATGTATCAAGTGCAGCCTTTGTGTATGTTGCCAATAGCAACAGATTGCAAATAGTTGCACAGAACCCTGTTGCTGGGCATGTGTGAATGAGCTCCTTCACCTCAGCAGTGGCCATAGCAACAGTGATCTGTGTGTACAGAACTCGCTCTTTTCTTCTTCATGTACATTGCCAATAGCAACAGATTGCAGATAGTGAAAACTGCCTCCATAAAACACACATTTGCTACTGTAGGAATAACAACTAAAAAACACTAGATCAGCTCAGCACCAGGAGCACAAATATACAGTTTCCAAAATTTCCATCGAAAGTGGACAGTTTAAAGATGAAAGATGAGAACCCCCCCCCCCCCCCCCCTCCAACAGGGGGCGGACTGGCCAGGCAAAGGACCGGTGGGCTGCACTGCTTTGGGGCAGTCTGGGCTACTACCTTTCCTAACACTCCCAATTCAGTCCCTGAATCCCCCCAGCCTTCCATCACCTTCAGCACTCTACCCCCTCACCCAGGCAACCCCAGCCCATGTCCTTCCACTAATGATTTAGCCTCAGCCGTGGAGCACAGCGGTTGGCTGGCCAGGAAGCCACAGAGATGCCACTGGCTGGTCATGGGCAGGCCAGGTGCTGGTAAAACCCCAGGCTGATTTCAGGCCCCAGTCCGTCACTACCCTCACTGCCCTCAAGTAAGACTCTTGAAGGCTGATTCGGCACCGTGGGATTTTTTTTTCTCAAATTTTTTGGGTGAGAGAAAAAAATGTATCTTGATTTTTCCCTCTGTGCAATTCAGTGCCATTTTACCTGTGCAAATGTTTGAATAATTTGCAAAGCTAAAAACCATTCACTGAGGATACATCCTGGGAGATACACACAGCAGGGCATCTCATATTGGGATGTCCCGTCAGAGAGGAACAACACCCTAGAAAGTCAATAATAATAAATAATAATAAAGAATAAATAATAACAATAAAAAATGTGTTATTTGTTACAATTTGTTATTTGGAGTAACTGGACCACCCTACTCTAAGGTGTTATAATAGGGGTGGTAATAACCTCTCAGGCCTCAAAAGGCAGATTAATGCTAGATTCTCTGTATATAGTAATAATGGGGATCTCCCAGCAAGCTAAAATAAAGCTTTAAGCCAGGATAGGTGCATTTTTTGTGGAAGTGTGCTGTGATATGCCACTGAACACTACTGGACTCAAGAGTGTACCTTCACCCTCTGGCGTGTACCTTCACCCTCAGGCATGTACCTTCACGCTCTGGCGTGTACCTTCACCCTCTGGCGTGTACCTTCACCCTCAGGCATGTACCTTCACCCTCTGGCGTGTACCTTTACCCTCTGGCGTGTACCTTCACCCTCTGGCGTGTACCTTCACCCTCTGGCGTGTACCTTCACCCTCTGGCGTGTACCTTCACCCTCTGGCGTGTACCTTTACCCTCTGGCGTGTACCTTTACCCTCAAGAGTGTACCTTTACCCTCAAGAGTGTACCTTTATCCTACACTTGCTTGAATCTGGCATCTGTATTCCCTATCCTCCAAAGATGTCCCTAAGTTTACAAAAAAAAACTTTGATATGCAGAAACTTCCTCCTTTCCCATGTGAACCACCAGCAACCAATGGGGCTCTGCATGGGTACATGCAACGCCCTTTGTTCAACCTGAGCTCACATGGTTGACTGACACAGCATGGGAATGGGGGTCAATAACCGTCCTTTGGACATTTGCAGCCTTTTTACCTGTGATAAAGGTGTGGAGATGCAAAAGCTTTCAGGGCTGTTCTTTAGGGTACAGGTCCACGTTCAGGAGGCTGCAACCTACCATCAGAGTGCACTCTGCGACAGCTGTGAAAATCCTGGGGGCCACAACCAACAGCTAAGTACACGTCAGGTTTTTTACTTTAAATATCAAATGGAAGAGTGTCGGGGGCAGGTTGGGTGAGGGGATCCCACAGGGAAGGTGCCCTTCTGAATTCCTGCAGAGATGCCATCAGTGCATTGTGGTTATGCTGTGTATCTGATAACGTTGCCCTTTGTTTAGGGTTTCCTCTTTAGTGAAATGAATGGAAGGTGCAGCCCTTTTATGACACACATAAACGTCATGTCTTGTAACATTCCTGCACAACTAGTGTGTCACTCTGGACAATCCTGTTTGTCAGACTGGTGAAAGGGGAGCAAGGATCCTTTTTTACATTCTGCATTAGTCTTATCATATAATGTCTATATTATTTTATTTACATGTAAATACTTGAAGTCTCTCATTGCTTAAGAGTAGACAACCATCTATAGTGTTCAGACTGGCTTATGCTAATTCCAGAACACAATGGGCTGATGAGGTTGTGTGGTTCATGTCAGAGAGATGGACTTAAAGTGGACCAACACCCAGGGGTGATCGGCCCGGGAATCTATAAGATTCCCGGGCCGATCACCTCCCTCACCGCGGGACATCCGAGATCGGGATGTCCCGCGGGGTGAAACCCCCCCCAAAACGCGCTGTCTTGTCCGTCGCTGTCACCCGCTTGTCCGTCGGCGGGGATTAGACGGCGCGGTCACGTGGGAGCGTGGTGAGGTGAGTTTTTGGGGCTTTCTGGGGGGTTTCACACAGCGGGGCACCCCCAATCGGGGTGCCCCCCCGAAGTGGACCAAAACCCAGGATAGTCAAAATCCTGGGTGTTGGTCCACTTTAAAGGGTGACTGTTGCCCATCTTTGCAAATAAAAAAAAGAAAAATGGTAAGCTGCTCTGTGAATTAAATAGGTAGTGTCTTATCTAAGTATTAAGCACCAAGCATGTCTAGCTATGTGGAAAGACAGAGGTTTGGTAGCATATATCTGCAGATACATGTTGCAGCCACACTGCCCCGACATAGCACTATGTGTTTAGTTTGGTCCCTACTCTATATATGAGCCATTTCTTTCATTTGTATGTAGACAGGTGCATGCATGGTTGCTGGGGTCTACCCAACACTAGCAGGCTGTGACCCTTCCCCCATGTAGTGCGCCAAATGGGAGTCGGCAGCTCCTGGTAAGTAGCTCTGTATTTTATTAGCTGGAGTACATGTCCCTATCATATGTAGGGACCACACTAATCACAGAGTGCCTTGTCAGGGTGGTGTGGCTTCAACATGTATCTGCAAATATTTGCAGCCAAACCTTTGTTTTTCAAAATAGTTAGACATGTTTGTTGCTTAATACTTAGATGAGATTGATAGGTGGGCCCTTTTTGAGGTCTCCCACACTAACTACTCACATAGCAGCTTGCCATTTCTTTCATCTTTACAAATACTTTGTCAAGCCAAATTAAATTCTTGAAAGATTCACTGACTTTAAACACACATGCCCCAATAATAACTGGCCTGCTATGGGTGAGTGACTAACCAGGTATTCCTCATGGAGAAGAAGCAGTGACTACCAAACTTCTAGAATTTCAACAGAAGCTGGGTGACAACTGCTTTTGTACTATTCTAAGTATACAGCACGTCCTGCTCCAGAAGATTCCTTACACTTGAGTTATACATCCACAAGATGGCGCTGGACTGCAGAGACAGCAAAAAAGTGGCTCCTCCCGGCCCCATATATACCAGGGACCTCCCACAAATTCCCAGTTCTTCTCTGCAGTCTGGACTACGATGACTAGAAGATGGCTCTCTCTACTCGCAGGTGAGCGAGGCTTATTAGCCTGCAGCCCTTTAGGACTATTCCCACCCGTTCCTGATTCACTGCCTCCCAGCTTAGGCTGCGCTGGTCGGGTGATGGTAGGCAGCCTGCCAGTCAGGTGCTTAGGAGCGCTGCTCCAACCGCAGTCCCCCACCAAAGGGTAGGCGGTATAGGCCAATACTGAGCCTTACGGGATGCCCCTCCCGCGTTATGCCCCCTGTCCTATCGGTGGCTCCTGTTAGGCTAGCCGCTGCCTTCCCTCGCTCTCCCTGGTAGTTCTCGGGGGGGGGGTGTATTCTTTACTGCTGTGTTTATTGCCAATTGTCTTGTGTCCCTTGTGATGTGGTTGCACTGGTTGCTTTTGCCACCGCTGCGCGCTTGTACTGCGCTCCGCAGTTGGCGGCGACATCGCCTCAGGCGCTGCTGCGCCACTATTGGCTGGTATTCTCACGTGGGCGCTTTCGCGCTCTTCGGGGGGGAGGGGGGCCTTGCGGATGACGCTTTCTGCATCACTGTCTCTGCGGACCGCACCTCGAGGTATATGCGGGCGCCATTTTGCTTCCCTTGTGTGCTGCGTGGCTGGCGTTCACCTACCGCGGTCCGTAAGTGCCCCCCTCTATTTAGTTGAACTCTTATTAGAGGCATTATGCTTATATTTACCTCCCACTTCCCTAGCGGGCTATTGGGGCATCCCGGGTTGCTTATAGCGTCAATCCCAATTGGTCTGTTGTGCCACGATAATCCCCATATGGAGCCTTCTCAGGGGGTTCCTTCGGGACAAGCCCGGCTGTGTACTGTGTGTGGGGTGTCTCCTATAAGTGACGATGTTAGGGTTTGTGTACCCTGCGCCCAGCAGGCGCTTGCGCTGCAGTCTGGGTTACCTGTGGCTGGGCCTGCGCCCCCTCTGCCTTCGCCTCCCACCCCACGCTTACATTTGACTCCCAGTGATGTGCGCACCAGTGGGGAGTCTCAACCTGATTTGGCTATTCGGGTGGCCAGCATTGAAAGGCTTATTGCCAGGTCTGGCCAGCGTAAGGCTCCTGCTAAATGGAAGCATCTGGCACCCGGTGTTACCCTCTTTCCTATGGAGGCTGAGGAATTTTTTGACCTTGCCGGTTATACCCCCCTAGAGGAGGGGGAATTGTTTTCTGATTCAGAATCATCTGAGGAACAGCCTAGGGGTTATGATACCGTTCTGGGTCTGACCCGTGGTCCTCAGGTGACACTGACAGGCTCTTGGCTCATATATTTGAAGTGCTCTGTATTTCCCCTCCTGCTGTGGCTCCTCAGCAGTAGGGGGAGCTGTTTCAGTCCGTTAAACCACGCTTGGAGTTTCCTGAACAAGCTCACTTTAATTATCTGGTACTCAGAGTGGGAACGGCCTAGCAGGCTTCCCGGGGTACCTAAGAGTTGGAATAAGAGGTATCCCTTCCCCGCTGAGGTGGTTAAATGTTGGTCATGCCCTCCCGAAGTGGACGCTCCAGTTTTGGGGTTGTCCAACACATCCGTCATGCATTCCCCTAACTCTACTACCCTGAGGGATGGGGGAGGACAGGCGCATGGACCAGCTGGCTTCCCATGACTTTGCCGTTGTTGGGACCGCGCTGCGTCCGGTCTTTGCCTCTGCCATTGTAGCTGTTGATATCAAAAGCCTTAGATGGAGCCCCTGAGGATGCGAGTGGTGAAGAGTATTCTGCTCTTATGCGTTGTGAGGAATTTGTTGCATATGTTCTTTCTGCCCTGGATGATACCATTAGAATGTGTGGCAGGGCTTCTGCCTTGATGGTGGCTATACGCCACTTGGTCTGGCTGCGCCAGTGGGCAGCTGACAACGCTGCTAAGAAGGCTCTCGTTGGTTTTCCCTTTAAGGGGCTGCGCCTCTTTGGGGAACGTCTGGACTTGTTTGCCAAGGGAGGCAAGTTGCCTTTCGGGGTCCGGGTGCCTTTTCTCCCTCCTTTCCGTGGTTCCAGAGTTGGGACGGGGAGCTTCCTTTGCTGGGGCTGCAGAGATTTTTGGGGCAGAGGACGTGGCCGCCCTGGTCCCTCCTGGGGTCCCAAGCCTAAGTCCTCTCCCAAGCCCCCTCAGGCATGAAGGGGCGCCCTCACCCATCCAGGTGTGGGGATGGCTTCGGCTCTTTGCTCACGTCTGGAGGCGTCATGTCTCAGACCGGTGGATTCAGGAGGTAGTATCCTCCGGTTACAAGATAGAGTTTGCAGTCTGGCCGCCCCCCAAGATTCATCAGATCCCGGGTAGCTCAAAACCCCTTGTCAGCTCAGGGTCTATCCTCTGCTTTCCAGAACCTTCTGGAGTTGAAAGTCATCTGCCAAGTGCCCTTAAGGGAAAGGGGCAAGGGCTATTATTCCAATCTTTTCACTGTTCCCAAAAAAGACGGGTCCTTCAGACCCATTCTGGATTTAAAACGGCTCAACAAATTTTTGCATGGAGACTCTGCGCTCAGCTGTGACTTCTCTGCGTCCAGGGGACTTCTTGACCTCTGTAGACATCAAGGATGCTTACCTTCACGTACTTATCTTTCCAGGTCATCAGAGATTCCTCAGGTTCGCTCTGGAGGATCTGCACTACCAATTTGTGGCCTTACCCTTTGGTCTCATCTCGGCTCCCAGGGTATTCACCAAGGTGTTGGCAGGGGTGATGGCTCTGCTGAGATCTCAGGGCATTCGCATTCTTCCTTACTTGGATGACATTCTCATCACTTCTCAGTCCTTCCAGCAGGCAGAGCGGGATACCCAGTTGGTGGTGTCCACAATGGAGTCATTCGGCTGGGTGATCAACCACCCCAAATCTTCCCTGTCCCCTTCCATGGTGAAGTCCTTTCTGGGCATGACTCTGGATACATTCCAGGTCAAGATTTTTCTTCCTCAGCAGAAGGTGGAGAGTCTTCAAGCGCAGGCTCAGCTCCTTCTGTCTTGTCCTCATCCGTCCATCAGGCAGGGAATGCAGCTGGTGGGCCTGATGGTGGCCTGCTTCAAGGCGGTTCCATATGCTCAGTTTCACATGAGGCCTCTTCAGCTTCATCTCTTGTCTGTTTGGGATCAGGACCCTGCGTCCCTGGATCAGGTGTTTGTTCTGTCCCCTCTGGCCAGGAGGTCTCTGTCGTGGTGGCTGGACTCAAGGAACCTGCTGGGGGGGCAGATCCTTTCTGGTCCCTTGCTGGGAGACTGTCACCACGGATGCCAGTCTGACCTGTTGGGGGGGCTTCTGGAAATCCCTGCAATTCCAGGGTCAGTGGGGCCCTCAGGAGGCCCAAACTCCTATCAACATTCTGGAGTTGAGGGCGATCAGGTTGGTTCTCGCCCACCTAACCCCACACCTTCGGGGTCGGGCTGTTCAGGTCCGGACAACCAGACGGCGGTTGCCTACATCAATCATCAGGAAGGGACCCGGAGCAGAAGGGCCCTCAGGGAAGTGTCTCTAATTCTGTCTTGGGCAGAGGACAATGTTCCTTGCATCTCAGCAGTGTACATTCCGGGGGTAGAGAATCTGGAGGCGGACTCTCTGAGCAGGGGGACCTCTCGCCTGGGAGAATGGTCCCTCAGCAGCAGGGTGTTTCGCTCCCTGTGTCACCGTTGGGGTCAGCCAGATGTGGATCTGTTTGCGTCCCGTCACAATCACAAGCTTCCAGTATTTGTCTCACTGTCCCAGGACTCTCTGGCCTTAGCCATGGATGCCTTGGATGCCAATGTCGTGGAAGAGCTTTCAGCTCCTGTATGTGTTTCCCCCTTTTCCTCTGCTGGGCAGGGTGCTGCGCAAGATAGCTCAGGAAGGGGTGCCAGCCATTCTGGTGGCCCCAGGTGGCCAAGAAGAGTATGGTTCGCGGACATCGTGCAGCTGGCAGTAGATCAGTATGTCCTGCCCAGGGTTCCAGATCTGCTTACTCAGGGGCAGCTGTGCCATCCCAATTTACAAACGCTGGCTTTGTTTTCTATTCCTAAGATTCTGGAATTTCTGCAACATGGTTTGGATCTGGGTCTTCAACTCAGTACTCTGAAAAGGTCATGTTTCTGCCTTGGCCATTTTCTTCCAAAAATCCTTTGCTCAGCATCCCCTGGTCAAAACTTTTTTCCAGGGGGTTACTCACGTGCGTCCCCCCACGTAAACCTATGTTACCTGTCTGGGACTTGAACTTGGTCTTATCTGCCTTGCAGGGGTCCCCTTTTGAACCCTTGCAGGATGCCCCTTTGTCTATTCTTACGCTTAAGGTAGTCTTTTTGGTGGCCTCTGTTAGGCGTGTTTCTGAGTTGGCAGCGCTTTCCATCAAGCCCCCTTACTTTGAGAGACACCAGGACAAAGTGGTGTTTCGATTTAAGCCAGACTTTCTACCTAAGGTTGTGTCTGCCTTTCATCTCAATCAGGACATTGTTTTGCCTTCTCTGTGTCCTAATCCTAGTAGCTCTAAGGAGAGGCTCTTACATTCTCTGGATGTGGTCAGGAACTTGAAGTTCTATTTGGTGGCTACTGATTCCTTCAGGAGGACTGATGCTCTTTTTGTTCTCCCTTCTGGACCTAAGAAGGGTCTGGCTCCAGCTAAATCTACTATCAGCAAGTGGATTCGTCAGGCTGTGATTCAGGCCTATTCTGCTAAGGGGAAGAATCCTCCCTTCCGCCTTACTGCTCATTCCACTTGTGCTATTGGTCCCTCTTGGGCTTTTCAGCACCAGGCTTCTGTTGAACAGGTTTGCAAGGCCGCTACTTGGTCTTCTGTTCATACTTTTTCCAAGTTTTACAAAGTTCATGTTAGGGCCTTAGCTGACGCTGCTTTTGGCCGCAAAGTTCTGCAGGAGGCAGTGGTTTAAACTGCCCGCTGTTACTTTTTGGGATCCCACCCTACCTTACGGACACAGCTATTGGATGTCTCAAGTGTAAGGAATCTTCTGGAGCAGGATGTGCTGTATACTTAGAATAATACAATTCTGTGATTACTCACCTGTAGAATTGGTATTATACGTATACAGCACGTCCTGCTACACCCCACCCTTATCATTATTCTCAGTTACCTCTTTATGGTGATTGGTCAGATGTTCATTACATTTTGATTGTTATAGTTCACCCGGCTTCATTTTAACTGCTTTTCAATACTGGGGAATTTGTGGGAGGTCCCTGGTATATATGGGGCCGGGAGGAGCCACTTTTTTGCTGTCTCTGCAGTCCAGCGCCATCTTGTGGATGTATAACCCAAGTGTAAGGAATCTTCTGGAGCAGGACGTGCTGTATACTCATAATACAAATTCTACAGGTGAGTAATCACAGAATTGTATTTTTCGGTAGTGTTTAAACTGGATCTACACAGTGGATAAAGCTGCTATCTTAAAGTAGACCAAAACCCACTGAATTTGTGTAGTGTAGAACTAAAAAAGGATATTTTCGCTTATCAAATCACCCTCAAACACTGTTTTTTTGCTGTCCCTCTCTATAAGATTGCAGGTGATTAGTCATTGCATAAGTGTGGCAATGACATCACTGCCACAGACAGGAGATGAAATTAATGGAGGAGGCGGAGCTTTACAGCTAAAACAGGCGCCATTATCTGGAATTAGAATAAAACAAAAGCAGTAAAAATAGGTATAAGTTACTATTCGTGGGGAGAGCAATTCAGGGGATGCTAGTTAAAAATGTGGGTTTTGGTCCGCTTTAACACTGCTCCCCCAGCTGCAGTAAGGTATACTCGCCTATTGGCCATTGAGTCTATACGAAGGAGAAGGAGTCTGCTACAATGTTCATAGAGAACCCTTCACTGAATTGGAGCTAAGGGCGGCAGGAGACGGGTGTTAAGCTGGATAAGATACTTCCTTTGTAAATGGTAAGTCTAGTTTAACCCCTTAAAGTGGGACCAAAAGTCTAATTCCCACTACCTGGGGAATCCCGTTTTTTTAGAGAAGCCGAAGTAAGCTGAGCTTGCTGACCGACTGCATGCCTGCACATGCGCCGCTGGATCTGCGGTTAGGTAGGTTTTACCGGCAATCAGGGGGATTTCAAATAGTGGGGCATCCCAAACCAGAAAAAAATAAAATTATTGGTTGCCGAACTTATCTGTGAATTATTTTCTTTTTTATTCATTTGCAACTCTTTTTTTTCTCTAACAACAATGTGTTTACCTAAACAATGCTAGTGTGTTTGGTGTATGTAGCAGAGGCTTCCTGACTTTGACAGACCCTCCACATTTCCGAGCTCACAGGTTTAACCCCATTTTGCTGTAATTCACGTTCTTCAGATGAGTGGATCACAATCTTGTGTTCAAATAGCTAAAGTGTTACTGTTAGCTGGAGGTCATTACTGCTGCTAGCCAAAGCTGCTGATAAACTCACCTGTTTTAGTGGAAGGATTCTTGTGGTCAATAGTTTTTACTCAAGACCAGGAATGCCGCTCCCACTTTAGCAACAAAGATGCCCAGGAATATGCAAAACTTGGAAACGGCATGCTAATAAGTAAATCACAGGTATCAGGCCACGAACCTAACAAACATGTTTATTTTACGTTCTAAAATAGGAAAATAATCAGATCACCAAAACCCGACAAAAAGGGAGTTTTCCTTAAAGCTGAATGGAAATGATAAAAATAAAAAAAATAAAAGTAAACTTTTTGGCCCAAGTACTAAAATCTATATATTGAATAGCCTCTTTTTTAAATGGCCCTGGTGGATATCCAGTGAAATCTATACTTGAACGAACATCAGAGCTCTTTTTTATCCATGAAAATCAGGCTTAGCTTTAACAACCAATGGTTTACAAAACCTTAGCAGCAGCCGGCTTTTGGGGAATCAGTGCTGTGTGTTAGTAAAACCATTGTTATTTTTTTACATGTCCTTTAAGTCGCTGTTTATGATGGAAACTCTAGACACTATGCTAGATCCATAGTTTACATTCTGTATTTTTCTGTGCGATAACACAAAGGAAGTGAGTCATCTAAACACCCCTCTGCTGCCTCCCCCCGCCCCTTATTGAGACTTACTTCTGTTTTCTACTGCAGGATCTCTATTAACATTGGGGGTGTCACTTTATCATTGGGTCACACAGACCCAGAGGTGGATAGGCGAGTATGCCTCAATGTAGAGTTGGGGAGGGTGTTTAGAATGCAGAGAGGATTGCTCCACCTGACCAACCACACTGAGATGCGTATCTTGCTTTTCTTTAGGGAAATCCTAATTTGAAATCCCCTTTGAGGGTTGAGCCAATATGGTGAGCTGGTGCTGTGCTGAATAACATCTCAAGGGCTCAATAGGGGTTTTTGTTTTTTTAAAGGAAAAGTCATCTTTTGTGGACTTTCCCAAAGACCTGAATAGAAGACCTCTGTACTCAGGCCAAACTCACCTGCCAGCTTAGCTTCTCATTGCAGGGCTGCAGAAAAGCGATCTGTGGCACGGGAGCGGGTGGCAGGTTAGCAGTGCCCTCTGCCCTTTGGTACATCCTGACTCAAGTTTTTTTGGAAAAGTCCACAAAAGTGGACTTTGCTTTAAAGCGGACCTTCACCTGCTTTAAAGCGGACCTTCACCCTGAATAAGAGCCTATCTTATAGGTTTCCCACACCCTGTACATTGCTCACATTAAAAATCATCCTAACTGCATCTATTGCATGTTATGAGCCTTTAAACATCCAAGATGGCGGCTCATGGAGCATCAGGCAGCCTGCGGCAGGACGTGTCTTCTGACTGTCGCTCTGCATTCTGGGATTGCGGTCTTTTCCCTGACCCCTGCTCTGCTCTGTCTGTGCAAAGCACAACTATAACCCCACCCCCTGTACTTTATCCCGCTCTCCTCTCCTCAGTATGTGATGCTACTGAGCCAAGATGGCGGTGCCCGCATCCTAAAGTCCTGAAGAGAGCTGCAGCCCGGTGGGAGAAAGAATAATAAGTAAGTGTCTAAAAACTTAAGACATATTAATTTTAGATGCTGGGGAATAGTTTTGAAGGGTTTGGGCTTTTCATTAAATCATGGTGAAGGACCGGTTTAAAGCAGACCAAAACCCACATTTTTTACTAGCATCCCCTGAATTGCTCCCCCCATGAGGGGTATCTTTTGCCACTTTTCACCGCTCCTGCCTCACTCTAATCCCAGATAATGCCGCCTGTTTTAGCTGTAAAGCTCCGCCTCCTCCATTCATTGCCACTGTTGTGTGTGACCCAGAGTAAATATTTAAATGGAACAGTCAATATGCATAGCACGATTCATTTTGTTTTCTGCATACCTTTTGTCTGCTTTATAGAACAAGAGTTCGTGCTTTTTCCTTTTTAGCTGATGTACCTTCAGAAATCCTGCCAGGTGTCACTACACAGCTTTTCTAGCCATGTAGCCCTTTGTACTCCCATGTCCTTATAAAATGTAGGTTTACTTTATCGCCCCACACCTCCTAAACATACCTGACATTTCGGCTATTAGGATTTTATAGCTGTGTGCAAACAAAATGTCCTTCTACTTCAGAATTGCGTCTACATTCCTCATTGACTTGTATGTCTTGGTACTCTACATTTAGAAGAGGAAGTCAAGAAGACTCTGTCCCATCCCCCCCCCCCCCCCCACCATGGGGGCATTCCGGGTTTACCCAAGTGATACTCCACTGCACATAATCCGTTCTGCAAGACCAGACAGTGCTTACTTCCCTCGTATCACTGCCAATCTGCTGCCCTACATGACCACCACCAGCCAATTGGATTTGATGGGTGATCAGTGATGTGCAAACCCTTTCAGCAAACTCAACCACCTGCCAGCTAACACGTAGGGTGGTAAACAAGTAATGGAACACAAAAGTGGGTACTGGGCTTGCACTATGCTGTAGGGCAGGGTTCCCCAACCCTGTCCTCAAGGCCCACCAACAGGCCAGGTTTTGCAGATCTCCACAAAGATGCACAGGTGGAGTAATTAGTGCAGCTGCAGAGCAATAGAGCTGGCTATTTGGAGATCCAAAAAACATGACATGTTGGTGGGCCTTGAGGACAGGGTTGAGGACCACTGCTGTAGGGCATCCAAATCAGGGATCAAAGCTGTCCACTGCTGTTAGGCTAAGTCAGTTTTGACTCTCCCCTCAAATTAGAATATTATATTTGCAATACAGATTTGATTTTGTAGAGCACTTAAACCGAACCTTCACCCTAAGTAAGAGCCTATCTTATATGTTTCCCCCACCCTGTACAAACAGATTGCCCACATTAAAAATCATCCTATCTATCAGGCTGCCTGCAGACAGGAAGTGTCTTCTGACTTTGCTGCTCTGCATTCTGGGATTGCTGTCCTTTTCCTTACTCCAGCTCTGCTCTGTCTGTGCAAAGCACAGCTATAACCCACCCTCTGTACTTTTCACCCCCTCATCTCCTCAGTATGTGATGCTTCTGAGGAAAGATGGCGGCGCCCGTATCCTAGAGTCCTGAACACAGTTGCAGCCATGCGGGGGAAAGAATAATATGTAAGTGACTAAAAATGTAAGATATATTAATTTTAGATGCTGGGGAATAGTTTGGGCTGTTCATCAAATTATACTGAAGATCCAGGTTTAATACTGCCCCCCCCCCCCATGGTGCTGATCTCCATTGTGTACCGATCTGAGGGCATTTACCACAGTTCAGATGAGACACAGAATAAAAATACTTATAAGTTAAGGGGATGCACATTTTCATAGTTCATTTTAGTAATATCTTTTTTATTACATTTTTAGACTGGACAACAATGAAGATTGGATATGGTCTATGGAATACCCCATGGACTGCCCCCTGTGATTCCTTGGAGGGTAAAAACTTCACTGGAAATTCCATTGCATTTCTCATATCCTGAAGAGTCTTCCATGGATTAATTTATCACTAGATATTTTTATTCCATATGAATGAGACTATTTTCACAAGTACTTTTGGCAAGAAAAAAAAACGTTACTCTTTTTTGAACTGACAATAATCAACCATGTCTAGAAGTGCTGAGATACTCAATTTGTCTTATTTGCTGGATCAAGAAAAGGATGAAATCTTGGCAGTGTTGAAGAGAGATGACAACCTGAAGAAAATCGAAGATAAGCGAGTGCGGTAAGTTCTGTGATTGGATATTGTTAAAATCAGCAAATGCGCTTTTACATTCAGTAATTAGGCACCACCACAGAAGTTGGCTGAGCTCGCAGTTGGTTCTTGCAATATTCTCTTAGCTATAGCTTATAGATATTTGAATTCTTGTTAGATGTATAATTCATCCTCCCCTCCCAGGGAAAAGCTTCAATGCTTTAGTAGCTACATTCTAAATATATTAAAGTGTAAGAAAGTGTAAAATAAAAATAGACAATTCTCAATATATTTCCTCTGTAAATATTTGAGTATAAAGTAGGAAAAATGTTATTGATTATTTTGCAGAATCATACATCTGGGAACCCACCTTATCTTCATTACATTTGGGTTATAGGCGCCACAGAATTGGAAGGCTGGACATTATGCAGCGCTGTTCCCTACTGATATGAGGCCTTTACATATCCCGCACAGGAAGTGCTTCTTAGCTACAGTATATTGTCTATTGGGTAAATTGCCTGCAATCTAGCTCTTCCACAGACCATTCGAAACTGATGCAGTGATGGTCTTTATACCAAACCTTCAGTATAATTTAATGCAAAGCCCAAACCCTTAAAAAAATTATTCCCCGGCATCTAAAATTAATATATTTTATGTTTTTAGTCACTTATACGTTATTCTCTCCCCCCGCTGGGCTGCAACTCTGTTCAGGGGTCTAGGATCGGGGTGCCGCCATCTTGCCTCAGGAGCTTCACATACTGAGAGGAGAGGGGAAAAACTGCAGGGGGGTGGGTTATAGCTGTGCTTTGTTCAGACAGAGCAGAGCTGGGGTCAGGGAAAGGACAGCAATCCTAGAATGCAGATCAACACAGTCAGAAGACACGTCCTGTCTGCAGGTAGCCTGAGACTCCACAGGCCGCCATCTTGGATGTTTAAAGGTTTAGAAAATGTAGTAGATGCAGGTAGGGTGATTATTAATGTGAGCAATCTGTATGTACAGGGTGGGAGAAACATATAAGATAGACTCTTATTTAGGGTGAAGGTCTGATTTAACATCAGTGTGTAAGTATTGATAAGCAGTTACATAGCAGTTTTGTGCACATAAGTTTGTATTAGTTTTGACAAGCAATTATAAAACATATAGTGCATAATATACTGTGCTAGTAACACGAACTGTCTAGTACCACTGTGATGAATAAAATGTTTATTCATTTTCATTAAAAAGGCCAATTGTCTATAATGTATGACTTAGAGCCCAGGACGGCCTGAAACACTTAACAGTGACGGGTGAGGTCTGATATGTTGTTGTTGGAGTCCTTAAAGTGGACCAACACCCAGGATTTTCACTATCCTGGGTGTTGGTCCACTTCCGCGGGGCACCCCGCTGCGTGAAACCCCCCAGAAAGCCCCAAAAAACTAATCTCACCGCCGACGGACAAGCTGAGGCCGCCTCTCGCGCGTCCCTCTTACAGGGAGCGCGCCCACGCTGGCCATTAACAAACGGCCGGCGCGGGTGCGCGCGAGAGGCGGCGGCCCGCGCATGCGCCGTTGGAACGGGGAGAAGGTAATGTTTGTGGGCGTCCGGGGGGGGTTTCACATAGCGGGGCATCCCGATTTCGGATGCCCCGCGGGGAGGTAGCTGATCGGCCCGGGAATCTTATAGATTCCCAGGCCGATCAGCGGTGGGTGTTAGTCCACTTTAAAGTGGATGGAAAGTCAGTTTTGTTAGATGTGTTTCTTGTATGAATTCCCAGGTGGCTCAATGGTCGACGAAGGGTTAATGGCCATAAAAGTGGTATATTCTTAGTATACAGTACGTCCTGCTCCAAATCTAATACTTACAGTTGGGATATACTCCACCAGATGGCGCTGGACTGCAGAGACATCGAAAATAGGCTCCTCCCGGCCCCTCAAATACCCGGGGACCTCCCACAAATTCCCAGAATTTCTCTGCAGTCTGGCTGCGAAGGACGAGAAATTGGCTCTCTTCTCACAGGTGAGCGGGGTTATTAACCTGCGGCCCTGTAGGACTATTCCCACCCGTTCCACTAGTAATATGCCTCCCAGCCTTGGCTGCGCTGGTCGGGTGAAGGTAGGCAGCACCGCTGTTAGGTGCTTAGGAGCGCTGCTCCACCGCAATCCCCCACCAAAGGGTAGGTGGTTCAGGCTTATGGTGAGCCTCTATGGGATGCCCCTCCCGCACTATTGCCCCTTGCCCCTGCCTGTCGGTGGGCCCTGTTTAAGTGGCCGCTGTCCTCCCTCATTCTCCTTGTAGTCTCCGGGGGAAAAGAGGGGGGGGTGTGTGTAAATGTGTATGCTATGCATTCTGTGTTTTACGCTCTTTTTCCATTCTGTTTAGTCTTGTGTCAGCCACCGCACTGACTTGCCTTTACTGTCTTTTTTAAATTGCCGCCGCGCGCTGACTTGATTCCGCGCTTGGCGGCGGCATTTCATCAGGCGCTGGTGCGCCGTCATTGGCTGCTTGCTCGTTCTGGCTTCGCGCTCTTTGGGGGGGGCGGGGCCTGTTTATGGCGCGCTTAGCATCATCGCTGATACCGGCCCGCCCCTCGAGGTATACCGACGCCATCTTTAACCTGTTGGATGGCCCATGCGCGACGGACCCCTACCTACCGCGGTCCGTAAGTGCCCTCGCAGGCGGCTTTATATCTTTCACTTTGTATACTGTGTGCTTACAGGTCTTGTCTTCTTATGTCTTTCAGGCGGGGCAAACCCTTTTGGCTTCTCCTGGCCCTGTATTAGTATATAACTTGTAGGCCTTGTAAAAATAATACTCCCACTTCCCTAGCGGGTTATTGGGGCATCCAGGGTTGCTATATAGCGTTATTCCCTATCGGCGTATAGCGCCGCTATAATCACCATATGGAGGCATCCCAGGATAATGTGACCGGGGTCCCTTCGGGACAAGACCGGCTGTGTGTAGCGTGTGGTCAGCCTCATGCTGACGCTGACAAGGCGCGGGTCTGTGTACCCTGTGCTGAGCAGGTGCTTGCATTCCAATCTGGCCTGCCAGTGGCTGCACCTCGTTTCACTTCACCTACTCCCCCAAGCTTAAATCTCACTCCTGTTGAGTTGCATACTAGTGGGGATTCTCAGCCTGATGTGTCTTCTAGACTGGCTACTGTTGAGCAGTTGATTGCTAAGTCCTTAGCGCGTAAGGCCCCTGCTTAGAAGCGGCACTTGACGCCTAATTTCACTGTTTTCCCTAAGGGAACTGAGGAGTTTTTGAATCTTTGTGGCTATACCCCGTCTGATGAAGGGGAGCTCTTTTCTGATTCAGGCTCATCTGATGAGAGACCAAGGGGTCATGACGATTCTGGCTCTGACCCCTGGGCCCCGGATGACACTAACAGATTATTGACCCAGATTTTTGAGGTTCTGTCCATCTCTCTCCCTGTTGCGGCTCCCAGACAAAGAGGGGAGCTTTTCCATACAGCAAAATCACGTTTGGAATTTCCCGAGCAGGCACATTTCCATAACCTTGTGCTCAAGGAATGGGAGCGCCCCAGTAAACTTCCCGGGGTTCCAAAAAGTTGGGATAGGAAGTATCCCTTTCCTGCTGAGGTGGTTAAATGTTGGTCATTCCCCCCCGAGGTGGATGCCCCAATCCTAGGGCTATCTAACACCTCTGTCATGCATTCCCCTGACTCCACTACCCTGCGGGATGCTGAGGACCGGCGCATTGACCAGCTGGCATCCCATGCCTTTGCATGTGCGGGCACGGCGCTGCGCCCGGTCTGTGCCTCTGCCATTACTGCTGTGGCCACTAGAACCCTTATCAGAAATATGCTTGATAGTGCCCCTGATGATTTGCCTTGTGAGGTGTTTAATGCACTCTCCAGTTGTGATGTTTTTGTAAATTTTGTCCTCTCAGCATTGGATGACACCATCAGAATGTGTGCCAGAACTTCTGCCCTCGTGGTGGCTATACACCGCTCGGTTTGGCTGCGCCAGTGGGCTGCTGACAACGCTGCCAAGAAGGCCCTCACTGGGTTTCCCTTTAACGGACTGCGCCTGTTTGTGGACCGCCTGGACCTTTTTGCTAAGGGAAGCAGGCTACCCCAGCGCAGGCGTCAATCTCGGCCCTTTTGGAGTCAGGGCTCCTTCTCCTCCCCTTACCGTGGTGCCAGACAGGGAAGGGGGGTTTCCTTTCCTGGGACCCGTGGAGATTTCTGGGGCAGCGCAGAGGACGTGGGCGTCCTGGCCCCTCCTGGGGTCCCAAAGCAAAATCTTCCCCCAAGCCCCCTCAGGCATGATGGGGCGCCCTCACCCATCCGGGTGGGGGGACGGCTGCAGCACTTCGCTCACATCTGGAGGCTTCATGTCTCAGACAGATGGATTCAGGAGGTAGTGTCCTCCGGTTACAAGATAGAGTTTGCTGCCTGTCCCCCTCCAAGATTCATCAGATCCCAGATTCCTCAGGACCCTGTGTCAGCTCAGGAGCTAGTGCAAGCAGTGCAAAGCCTCCTGGAGCTGGGGGTCATCTGCCAGGTCCCTTTTAAGAGAAAAAGGCAAAGGCTTTTATTCCAAGTATGTCACACACCCCGCTTCCACTATTCATGACATATGGGTTATGGTCGAACTTCTGCAGAGATGAAAGCAAAAAAGAAGCCCCTCCCGGTCCATAAATACCTGGGACCTTCCACACATTCCCCAGTTCCTTCTCTGCAGGACGGCGAGCAAGTCAGAAGTATGCTGCTCTTCCTTGCCCGGACCTTTATACAGTAAGTCCAATACTAGCCTCCCAGCCTTGGCTGCAGGTCCGGGTGAGGGTAGGCAACAACAAATAGGTGTTTTAGGGAGCCATGTTCCCCCGTGAGACCCCATACAAGGGGGTAGGCGGTATCCAGGTTGGTGATCCCGGTTTGGGATGCCATGTCCCTATTTACTTCCCTTACACCTCATGGTGAGGGATTCTCCCCCTTCCAGGTCCCCTCTGTTAACCCTCCAGCTGGGGGGGGGGGGATGGCAGGGAAGGGGGCGGGGCGCGGTGCCCGATCTGCGCTGTCCCGCCCCTTCTTCTCCCTGGCTCTCTTTCTCAGGCGCTGCTGGCTGAATAGGTTGCCATTTCCTGCGGTGTGTGAGTGCCCTGCTGGGCTCCCCCCTCTTCTTACTATGCTTGGCAAATATGCCTCAGTCGCCGCTTGGGGCAGCGCTGGCCTCTCTGCTATTGTGTTCTTATAAGATTTATTTACTATGCAGTTGCTGTGTGTGTGCATGTGCTTATGGCCCATATCTTGTGTCTTTCAGGAGGACTCCCTGTGCCTTGCTTAAAAGGGGGTTCTCCCGGTCCTAGGGTCCCTAGCTGTAATTTGGGGCACTTATAAATCCTCCCACTCAGGACTTAAAGGGGCATCCCGGGTTGCTTACCAGCATAATTCCCTCTGGTCATTGCGACTACCTTAAAAATCACCATATGGAGGCTCCACAGGATGCCGGGCTCTGGCTCCCTTCGGGACAATCCCGGCTATGTGTGGGTTGTGGAGTACCCCTTACGAGGGAGAATGTACTAATTTGCATACCATGTGTGCAACAGGCCATAACGCGGCAGTCGGGATCCCAGGCGTCTGGGTCCGTGCCTCCTGTCTCATCTCCTACCCCACCCCGTATCATCCGTACTCCCAAGTGACACCGTCATTAGTGGGGAGTCGCACTCGGGTGTATGTGCTAGGCTGGCCAACCTCGAGAAAATTATATTCCAAGTATGTCACACACCCCGCTTCCACTATTCATGACATATGGGTTATGGTCCAGTAGAGGGCGAACTTCTGCAGAGATGAAAGCAAAAAGAAGCCCCTCCCGGTCCATAAATACCTGGGACCTTCCACACATTCCCCAGTTCCTTCTCTGCAGGACGGCGAGCAAGTCAGAAGATGTATGCTGCAATTTCCTTGCAGGTACTCCCGGCCATTTTTTGCCCTATTTCTGCCCGGACCTTTATACATTAAAGTGGACCAACACCCAGGATTTTGACTATCCTGGGTTTTGGTCCACTTCGGCGGGGCACCCCAATGGGGGGTGCCCCGCTGTGTGAAACCCCCCAGAAAGCCCCAAAATCTTACCTGTCCCCGCTCCCACGTGATTAGACGGTCCAGCGGGGATCGTCCAGGCGGGGATCAGGAACGTCCAAGCGGCTGCCGCCGCCGCCGCCTCCCTCGCGTCACTTTCGGCGCGCGCGCGCCCCCGCCGGCCATTCGCAGAAGATCAGGTAAGGTGTTTGGGGTTTTTTTGGGGGGTTTCACCCCGCGGGACATCCCGATCTCGGATGTCCCGCAGGGTGGGAGGTGATCGGCCCGGGAATCTTATAGATTTCCGGGCCGATCACCTCTCGGTGTTGGTCCACTTTAAGCCCAATATTAGCCTCCCAGCCTTGGCTGTAGGTCCGGGTGAGGGTAGCAATCACCTTAATAGGTGTTTAGGGAGCCATGCTCCTCCGTGAGACCCCATATAAGGGGGTAGACGGAATCCGGGTTGGTGATCCCGGTTTGGGATGCCCTGTGCCTAATTGCATATATATATTTATATATCCCTTACACCATACTTGGTGCCGGATTATCCCCCTTCCGGGTCCCTCTATTAACCCTCCATGGGGGGGGGCGGACCTTTCCTTTTATTACAGAGCGTGTGTATGTGTGTGTAGTGTGCTTGTGCTGGTCGCCGTTTTTTGCTCTCCTGAAGGGAGCTTCTTCCCCTCAGGCTGCGTGTTAAGGGGGCGGGGCCGGGTGGTACGCGCGTTGCCGAGGCCCGCCCCCCTTCTGTTGGAGCCAATTGCGGAGCCCAGCCCACGGCTGGGAACCGCGCTGCTGGTTGTGAGGGTGGGAGGGCGAGGCGCGCGATCCGTGCTGGCCCGCCCCTTCTTCTCCCTTCTCACTCTTCTGCTATGGCCGGATAGCGGTGGCAGCCATCTTTCTGGACATATGAGTGCCCTCCCGGGCTCCCCCTTTTTATGTACTTTACTCAGCATGTCCCCCTTTCTGTCGGGGGACAACACTAGTCCTTGTCCCCTTTTTCCTTTATTTATAGGGTATAAACAATATATCTTGATATATATATATATATATATTTATAAGTGTGTGTGCATGTGCTTATGGCCACTCTTTTGTGTCTTTCAGGAGGACTCCCTGTGCCTTGCTTAAAAGGGGTTCTCCCGGTCCTAGGGTCCCCAGCAGAAATTTGGGGCACTTATAAATCCTCCCACTTGGGACTTAAGGGGCATCCCGGGTTGCTTACCAGCGTAATTCCCTCGGGTCATTGCGACTACTTTAAAATCACCCGGACAATCCCAGCTATGTGTGGGTTGTGGGGTATCCCTTACGGGGAGAATGTACTTATTTGCATACCATGTGCGCAACAGGCCATAACGCGGCAGTTGGAACCCCAGGTGTCTGGGTCAGTGCCGCCCGCCTCACCTACCCCACCCTGCATCATCCGTACCCCAAGTGACACTGTCATTAGTGGGGAGTCGCACTCGGAGGTCTGTGCCAGGCTGGCCAACCTCGAGAAAATGATTTCTAGCTCAGTGGGCAGAAAGGCCACTGCTAAGAAAAGGCATCTGTCACTGGCTACGCCGGTAATTGATTTTGATGATTATGATTCACCTGATTGGGCTGATTATTCCCCGCTTGAGGAAGGGGAATTGTTTGAGGAATCTGAGACTGAGGAATTGCAGTTCTTTGATTCTGATGCCGGGCAGGCGCTGGGGGATGCTGTTGATACCCCCAGGGTCCTGACCCATCTGTTAGAGGTTCTGGATATTTCCCCACCAGCGGAGGCCCCTCGGAAGAAGGGGGAATTCTTTGGGTTCTCTAAGCCCCGCTTGGAGTTTCCAAATCAGGATCATTTTGACAGCATGATTCTTAGAGAATGGGAGAAGCCGTGTTGCCTTCACTGTGTTCCTCAGGGAAGGGATAGGAAGTATCCTTTTCCGATGGACACGGTGAAGCGCTGGTTTTCCCCTCCCGAGGTTGATGCGCCCATTCTAGGATTGTCCAACACCTCCGTTGTACATACTCCTGACGCCACTTCCCTTAAGGATGGCGAGGACAAGCGCATTGATCAGATGGCATGCCACCAGGTCGGAGATCAGGGACATGTTAAATGGGCCCCAGCTCAACCCGGACAGCGTTGAATTCACAACCCTTAAGATGTGTGAATTGTTCATGAATTTTGTTTTGTTGGCTATGGACGACACTATTACCATGTGTACTAGAACTTCGGCCCTGTTGGTGGCCATGCGCCGATCGGTCTGGCTGCGCCAGTGGGCGGCGGACATTGCGGCCAAGAAGTCACTTACAGCTTTGCCCTTTTTGGGAATGCGGCTGTTTGGAGACAAATTGGATTCTGTGACGAAGGGTGGGAAGCTACCTCAGCGTAAGAAGCTGCGTCGCTCCTTTCGGGGAGCAAGCTCCTTTAATCCTTCCTTTCGCGGTGCCAGAGGGGGCAGAGATCTTGCCTACTCTGGCTTTAGAGGTGATTCCTGGAACAGAGGTAGAGGACGTGCCCGTGCGGCCTCTACCTGGGGTTCCAGGCCCAAGCCTGCTACCAAGCCAGTTCAACAATGAGGAGGCGCCCTCACCCATGCGGGTAGGGGGGCGGCTGCGGCTCTTCTTCCAGGTCTGGGCCCAGGAGGTCACAGACAAGTGGATATTGGAAGTGGTCTCGTCTGGGTACAAACTGGAGGTTTCTGTACCTGTTTCCCCCTTTCCCCCCCTTCTCCATGGTGGGCAAGGTAGTGCGCAAGCTGGTGCTAGAGGGGGCACCAGCAATTCTGGTGGCCCCAAGGTGGCCAAGACAGGTTTGGTTCGCAGACGTCGTAAGATTGGTGGTAGATCAGTACAGGCTGCCCCTGTCTCCAGATCTGATCTCTCAGGGTCAACTATGTTACCCCAATTTACAAATGCTTGCTTTGACGGCGTGGCTGCTGAAACCTTCATCCTGAGGGAGGAAGGTTTGTCTGAGGCGGTTATTCAAACCTTGATTAGAGCTAGGAAGAGGTCTTCCTCTACCATTTACTATAGGACTTGGCGGTCCTATAATTGACTGGTGTGAGGCTAGGGCCTTACCTTGCAGGGTGTTTTCGATTCCTAGGATTTTGGAGTTTCTTCAACATGGTCTGAATCTGGGGTTCCAGCTCAGTACTTTGAAGGGTCAGTTTTCTGCCCTGGCTGTCTTTTTTCAAAGGTCTTTTACTTTGCATCATCTGGTCAAGACTTTTTTCCAAGGGTTCACTCATGTTCGGCCCCCTAGAAAGCCTTTGGTTCCCGTTTGGGACCTAAATTTGGTTCTGTCAACCCTCCAGGGGCCTCCTTTTGAGCCGATGCAGGATGTGGCTCTTTCTGTGCTCACTCAAAAGGTTTGGCGTCCGCCAAGTCTACCATTAGTAAATGGATACGCCAGGCCATTGTTGGGGCCTATTCTGCTAAGGGGAGGGTTCCTCCTTTTAAGATCACTGCTCATTCTACTCGTGCTGTTGGGGCTTCCTGGGCCTTTCAGCACCAGGCTTCTGTTGAACAAGTTTGTAAGACTGCTACTTGGTCTTCCATTCATACTTTTTCAAAGTTTTATAAGGTTGATGTGTGGGCCTCAGCGGATGCTGTTTTTGGCCACAAGGTTCTGCAAGCTGCAGTGGTTTAAATTGGTGCATTTTTTTTTTTTTCTGTATTTGGATCCCCACCCATGACGGACACTGCTATTGGATGTCCCATATGTCATGAATAGTGGAAGCGGGGTGTGTGACATACTTGGAATAATACCATTTTGTGATTACTCACCTGTAAAATGGGTATTATAAGTATGTCACACAGCCCGCTTCATCCCACCCTTTGGTATTCTGGATCCTTTATATGGTGAACCTTTTATTGTTAAGAATGTTTTATTAGCTCTTCCTGGTCCCCTTACTGCTGTCATATACTGGGGAATGTGTGGGAGGTCCCAGGTATTTATGGACTGGGAGGGGCTTCTTTTTTGCTTTCATCTCTGCAGAAGTTCGCCCTCTACTGGACCATAACCCATATGTCATGAATAGTGGAAGCGGGGTGTGTGACATACTTATAATACCCATTTTACAGGTGAGTAATCACAAAATGGTATTATTCCAACCTATTCACAGTACCCAAAAAAGATGGTTCAGTCAGGCCCATCCTGGATTTGAAGATCCTCAACAAGTTTGTCAGGGGCAGGCGCTTTCTCATGGAAACTTTGCGCTCTGCCATCAGTTCCCTGTGCCAAGGGGATTTCATGACTTCTGTGGACATCAAAGATGCTTATCTTCATATCCCTGTGTTCCCAGGTCATCAAAGATTCCTCAGGTTCACTCTGATGGATCAACACTACCAGTTTGTGGCCTTGCCCTTTGCACTCACTTCAGCTCCCAGGGTGTTCACCAAGGTGCTGGCCGGCGTGATGTCTCTGCTAAGATGTCAGGGCGTCCGCGTGCTTCCCTATCTGGACAACATTCTTATCACTTCCCAGTCTCTACATCAGGCAGAGTTGGATACTCGGCTGGTGGTGTCCACTCTGGAGTCATTTGGATGGGTGATCAACCACCCCAAGTCCTCACTGTCCCCTTCCTTGGTAACTCCATTCCTAGGAATGAATCTGGATACAGTTCAGGTAAGGATCTTCTTCCTCAACAGAAGGTGGACAGTCTGATTGCACAGGCTCAGTCCCTCCTAGCTTGTCCCCATCCCTCCATCAGGCAGGGGATGCAGCTGGTGGGCCTGATGGTGGCATGCTTCAAAGCGGTCCCTTATGCTCAGTTCCACTTGAGGCCTCTGCAACTTCACCTATTGTCAGTATGGGACAAGGACCCAGCGTCCCTGGACAGGGTCTGTGTGCTCTCCCCCCTGGTCAGGAGGTCCCTCTCGTGGTGGTTGGACTCAAGGAACCTGTTGGGGGGCAGATCCTTTCTTGCCTCTTCCTGGGAGATGGTCACCACGGATGCCAGTCTGTCAGGTTGGAGGGGTTTCTGGAAGTCCCTGCAGTTCCAGGGCAGGTGGGGCCATCAGGAGGCCCACACACCTACCAATGTCTTGAAACTGCGGGCGATCAGGCTAGTTCTGGCTCACTTGACTACTCACCTTCGGGTCCTGCCTGTTCAGGTGCGCTCGGACAACCAGACGGCAGTTGCCTACATCAATCATCAGGGAGGGAACCGGAGCAAGGGGGGCCCTCCATGGAAGCTTCTCTGATCCTGACTTGGGCGGAGGCCAATGTCCCCTGCATATCAGCTGTGTACATCCCGGGGGTGGAAATTCGCCTGGCAGACTCTCTGAGCAGGGGGACCTCTCGCCAGGGAGAATGGTCCCTATGCAGCAGGGTGTTTCAATCTCTGTGTCACCGTTGGGGCCAACCAGATGTGGATCTGTTTGCGTCCCGCCACAATCACAAGCTCCCAGCTTTTGTCTCTGTGTCCCAGGATCCTCTGGCCTTGACCTCGGATGCGCTAGCAATGTCATGGCAGGACTTTCAGTTCCTGTATGTCTTCCCTCCAATCCCCCTGCTGGGCAGGGTTCTGCGCAAGATTGCTCTGGAGGGGGTGCCAGCTATCCTGGTGGCTCCCAGGTGGCCAAGAAGAGTGCGGTTCGCAGACGTGGTGCAACTGGCAGTAGATCAGTATGCTCTGCCCTTGGTGCCAGATCTGCTCACTTAGGGCTCACTGCGCCATCCCAGTTTACAAACTCTGGCTTTGACGGCTTGGCTGCTGAAACCTCCATCTTGATGGAGAAGGGGCTGTCTTCCTCGGTTGTGGATACTTTGATTAAAGCTTGGAAGAAGTCTTCCTCTTCCATTTATTACAGGGTTTGGCGTGCCTACATTGACTGGTGTGAGTCTAAGTCTCTTCCCTGTCGTGTGTTTCTCTATTCCCAGGATTCTGGAGTCCCTGCAGCACGGGTTGGAGATGGGACTCCAGCTCAGTACTCTGAAGGGTCAGGTTTCTGCCTTGGCTATTTTCTTCCAGAAGTCCTTTGCTCAGCACCCTCTGATCAGGACTTTTTTCCAGGGGGTCACTCATGTGCACCCCCCACGTAAGCCTATGGTGCCTGTTTGGGATCTGAACTTGGTTCTGTCAGCCTTGCAGGGTGCTCCCTTTGAACCTGTGCAGGATGTTGCCTTGGCCATTCTTACTTTCTGGTGGCTATCACTTCGGTCAGGCGTGTGTCTGAGTTGGCGGCGCTTTCCATTCAGCCCCCCTACTATGAGAGACACCAGGACAAGGTGGTGTTTCGTTTCAAACCTGACTTTCTGCCTAAGGTAGTGTCTGCCTTTCGTTTGAATCAGGATATTGTTCTTCCTTCTTTGTGCCCTAATCCTAGCAATGCTAAGGAGAGGGTTTTGCAATCTTTGGATGTGGTTAGGTGTCTAAAGTACTATCTGGTGGCTACTGCACCTTGCAGGAACACTGATGCTCTTTTTTTGTGGTCCCTTCTGGTCCTAGAAAGGGTTTGGCTCCTGCCAAGTCTACTATCAGCAAGTGGATTCGTCAGGCTGTGATTCAGGCCTACTCTGCTAAGGGGAAGAATCCTCCCTTCTGCCTTACTGCTCATTCTACTCGTGCTATTGGTGCCTCTTGGGCCTTTCAGCACCAGGCTTCTGTTTAACAAGTTTGCAAGCTGCAGTGGTTTAATTTATGCACTATTGCCTGTTGGGATCCCCTCCCTTTTTGGACACTGCTATTGGATGGCCCACGTGTAATTAATATTTCCGAAGCAGGGTGTGAGACATACTTGGAATAATACCATTTTGTGATTGCTCACATGTAAAATGGGTATTATAAGTATGTCTCACACCCTGCTTCGTCCCACCCTGAGTTGTATCTTGGATCCTCTATATGGTAAAAAAAAAAAATTTTCTCATGGATTTTATTGGCTCTTCCTGGTCTCCTTACTGCTTTCTTATACTGGGGAATGTGTGGGAGGTCCCAGGTATTTATGGACTGGGAGGGGCTTCTTTTTCTAGTCATCTCTGCAGAAGTTCGCCCTCTACTGGATCATAACCCACGTGTAATTAATCTATCCGAAGCAGGGTGTGAGACATACTTATAATACCCATTTTACAGGTGAGTAATCACAAAATGGTATTTTTGTGGTCCCTTCTGGTCCTAGGAAGGGTTTGGCTCCTGCCAAGTCTACTATCAGCAAATGGATCCGTCAGGCTGTGATTCAGGCCTATTCTGCTAAGGGGAAGAATCCTCCCATCCACCTTACTGCTCATTCTACTCGTGCTATTGGTGCCTCTTGGGCTTTTCAGCACCAGGCTTCTGTTGAACAAGTTTGCAAGGCCGCTACTTGGTCTTCTGTTCATACCTTTTCAAAGTTTTACAAGGTTGATGTTAGGGCCTCAGCTGATGCTGCTTTTGGCCGAAAGGTTCTGCAGGCGGCAGTGGTTTAAACTGTCTGCTGCTGATTTTTATTGGGGATCCCACCCTACTTTATGGACACTGCTATTGGATGTCCCAACTGTAAGTATTAGATTTGGAGCAGGACGTACTGTATACTAAGAATAATACAATTCTGTGATTACTCACCTGTAGAATTGGTATTATGAGTATACAGTACGTCCTGCTCCAACCCACCCTTGGTTTGCATTTTCTTGGATCCCCTGTATGGTGATTGTTATCATTGTTATAGTTGATAGTTTGGATTGTTTAATTCTCCTGGCTTCTCATTGAAAAGTGAGCTGTGCAGGAGGGACCATCCGCATCATCCGCGTGGTCTGGCTGTTGCGGGGGGGGGGGGGGCAGTAAGTTGTCTTGTGGTGAGGTAGTGCGCTGTTATCGTGTGTTTTTTGCGACAGAATACAATAGTAGAACAGAGCACAAAGTATGTGACATAGTACAGTAGAGTGCAGAGCTGGATAAATGGTGCTGCATTGTATCAAGGAAAATTATCATGAGAAAGTGTTTTCTCTCAAAAAACGCTAGTTGGTGCTGAACGAACCCTCTGCTGTAGTCCAGAAACGGGTAAAGAGAAGATTATGGGATTTTTTGTAGCCTTTTCTAAAACAGAGGTTATCCCAGATTCTTTATGCTGCAAGAAAAGTGGTTAGACCAGTAACAAGTGGGCTGATTTAACATTAACCAGTGCATTGCCACATCAACAACAAACATATGCTAGGCAGCCAGTGGATGTGTCAGACCAATCTCTGTCTAAGCTAGAGTCACATTTAGGAATATGGGCCTGGGACATCGTTTAGCTGGCAGCCCTCTTTGCTAGCAGTTTTGCCATTTTGTGAAGTAAGCGTAATTTACGATGTAAAATGTATAGTTTGTACACTCCAATCTTCTAGATTTAGTTTGAATATTTTTAGTTTTCTGATTCATTTGAAAAAATATGTTTAGCAACATGGCGTGCAGGATATGGCTCTCCTGAAAGTGATCCAGTAGGCATTTTATGAAGAATGATTGTTGATAACACCTTTAAGCCCGGTTTTTGCTACCCCATATCTTCCTCCTATCAAAAAGCCAGAAGCAACTCCATCCCACATGTCCTCCAGCGGTCATTCAAGATTGCCGGGCTGTGAAGTGATGCACAAGGCCATCTGATAGATGCGGTTGATCACCAGATCTCGCAGATGGAGCTAGGACGTCGGCTGTCTGAAACCAGACTTGCCATTGGGGTATGTGTAATTGCACTTGCCAACAAGATGTCCCCTCATGCTGCAATCAACATCTCGCTCCTACCGCTTCCGGAACAACAGCAAGCTGCCAGAAGTAGTCAGTGATTGTTAGTGGGCAGGCTCAGGGGTCTCTCATGCCCTTCCTCTTTTGGGGGAAAAAGCACATGGTGCGCAATCTGGCTGCAGAACTTGAAGTTTTCAAGTAAAATTACCCTTTAATGCTTTAAGGGAAAAAGCCTGTTTTTTTTTTTGGGGGGGGGGGGGGGGGGTTCAAATGTAAAGGGTTGTTTTACTTGAAAAAGCGCAAGGTGCGCAATTTGGCTACAGAGCTGAATTTTTTAAGTGAAATTACCCTTATGTGCATGCTTTAAGCAAACAAGCCTGGTACGCCTAGAAAACTTGAGGTGTGTTCATTGAGAGAATATATAGTTTGTGGGCGGATTTCAAATGTCAAGGGTTGTTTTAACTGAAAAACTGCAAGGTGCGCATAGAAGTTGTATTTCATCTGAAAATCTAAAGCGCTGTTTCAGTTTGGGGGAGTTTCCTGGGCAGGAAAAGGTTTCTGCCAGTACATATGTGGTACCGCTGTAACCGGGAGGAATGGGGCTTTTACACGCAATATGATTTTCTTACATTAAAAAAGGGTAGAAAAATGTTACAATATTTTCTACTTATTTCACACAAAAATATTGATAGAGCTTTAACAAAATTACAAACAAGCATTTCATGTTAAAGCCCAAAATCTACTGAAAAAAAAACAATATATAATGCTCCTCAGTGCATGCCAAGTGTCAAATATTGAAACCTTATATATTTGTGCTACCCATGTATTTATTCAGCCAATCCCTTCACAAATGTACTGTATGTGGCCAGTCTATGCTGGGATCTGTGCTCAGTTTGCTAACGCAGTCTCTAGTTTTGCTTAAAGGAGCAGTATCGCAAAACCAACTAATATTATAAATCTATACAGTATAAACATTATTGTGAGAGGCTGGACTACTTATATTCAAATTGAAGGTTTTATTCTGGTAGGAATAACATCCAGGGGTGGCAGGTTTTTGAGTGTTACATTACAGACATCTGCTTCATTCCAAATGCCTACAATTGACTCAAAATATTCTGCCCAAATCATTGCATGATGGGTAAAGCCATCTACACCATCTAATCTTTATTAGAATATTTATCATTGGAACATTTTACTGATATGAACAGGTTATTAATAAATAATCATATGGATCAACAGTACTGGATTGACTCATCCATTTAGGTGCCTGAAAATCTGTTTTATTTTAGTGTTTTATAGTAAAAGAACATTGCATATACAATGTGTAAATTAAAATTACTTTTACTTTTTTTATAATGCATAAACAAACCACAATATGTCATATTTGCCTTTAAATCATAAGTCAAGCTGCCTCCGACTAAGTGGAAAGGCAGAAAAAAGTTTACTCCTTTAGCCTTAATAGGGTCCCATTTAACCCTTTAAATGCCAAGCACATAGTTTCTACGTGGTTGCTTCTCCTACAGTTAAGTGCCAAGCACGTAGAAACTACGTGCCTGGCATTTCCCCTTACTAGTAAAAAAATAGATAAAATAAAACACTTACCTCTGGTATTCATGTAAAGATGGGGCTCCCCTCTTCCTCCGGGGGGCAACCGATCCCCCTCCCCCAGCGTCTTCAGGAGTCCCGACGGCCAATCGCGGGACTCCGTTCTCGACGCTGGCTCGTTATGAAGGTGAGTAAAACAAGCTATATTTGCGGTTTGCTGCGAGGGGGGTTCCAGCATTCTGGATGCCCCCCCTCACTTCTTACAATGACCACACAGCCAGACCAACGGTTGTTGTTCCAGTTTAAGTGCTTTAAAACGATCTAGATGTAGTGATATTTATCACTAAATATCTCCTGTTCTGAGGTACCGTATCGCATTGTAGTCACCCATAATGTTGTGTGAGGTAAATTACCTCTTCTAAGTATACAGCACGTCCTGTTCCAGAGATAATTCCTTACGTTTGGGTTATACATCCACAAGATGGCACTGGACTGCAGAGGCAGAAAAGTGGCTCCTCCCGGCCCCTTATATACCAGGGACCTCCCACAAATTCCCCAGATCTTCTCTGCAGTCTGAACTGCGATGACGTGAAGATGGCTCTTTCTAATCGCAGGTGAGGGGGGCTTATTAGCCTGCGGCCCTGTAGGACTATTTCCACCCGTTCCTGTTTACTGCCTCCCGCTGGTCAGGTGAAGGTAGGCAGCACTGCTGTAGGTGCTAAGGAGCGCTGCTCCAACCGCAGGCCCCCACCAAATGGTAAGCGGTACAGGCTTGTGGTGAGCCTTATGGGATGCCCCTCCCGCATATTGCCCCTCACCTCCCGTTCCCCAGTTAGGCTCCCTTAGGTGGTTCGCGCGCGTCCCCCTCGCTTTCCCGGGCTAGTTCTCGGGGGGGGGGGGGGGGGTTGGTGTATGTATACTGTCTAGTTGGTAGATATACGATTTATTGTGATTTTCGCTGTGTTGTTTGCTATTACCGCTGCCGCGCGCTTGTCCAGCGCTCTGCGCCGTCATAGGCTGCCCTTGTCAGGTGGGCACGTTTTCGCGCTCTTCGGGGGGGGCCTTGCGGATGACGCCTTTTGCGTCACTGTCTCCACGGACCGCCCCTCGAGGTATATGTGGGCGCCATTTTGATGCTGCTTGCTGCGTGTCTGGCGTCTCCCTTCTCTGTCCGTAAGTGCCCCTGCGGGCTGGCTTAGTTTCATTGTTATTCCATTACATTGCTTACGGGATCTTTTATTTGTGTCTTGCAGGCGGGTCAAACTTTTTTAGTGGTTTCTCCTGGTCCTATCCCCCCTATTTAGCGTCACCTCCTTATTGGAGGGCTATTGTCATCTATTGTCTCCCACTAACCTGGCGGGCTATTGGGGCATCCCGGGTAGCTTATTAAGCGTCAATCCCTATTGGCCTGTTGTGCCACAATAATCACCATATGGAGGCTTCACAGGATAATGTGCCTGGGGTTCCTTCGGGACAAGCCCGGCTGTGTACTGCATGTGGGGTGGCCCCTATAAGTGACAATGTCAGGGTTTGTGCTCCCTGCGCCCGGCAGATGCTTGCCCTGATATCTGGGCTACCTGTGGCTGGGCCTGCGCCCATGGGCTCACCTACCCCCCTACGCTTACATCTGACCCCCAGTGATGTGAATACTAGTGGGGAGTCTCAACTTGATTTTGCTACTCGGGTGGCCAGCATTGAAAGGCGTATGGCTGGGTCTGCTCCGCGCAAGGCTCCTGCTAAGCGGCGGCTTTTAGCACCCGGTGTTACCCTCTTTCCTATGGAAACCGGTTATACCCCCTAGAAGAGGAGGAATTTTCTGATTCAGATTCATCTGAGGAGCAGCCTAAAGGTTATGCTGCCAGTTCTGGATCTGAACCATGGTCCTCAGGTGACACTGATAGGCTGTTGGCTCAGATGTTTGAGGTGCTTTGTATTTCCCCTCCTGCTGCAGTCCCTAGGCAGCAGGGGGAGCGGTTTCATACTGTTAAACCACGCTGGGAGTTTCCTGAGCAAACTCACTTTAATAATCTGTCATGCATTCCCCTAACACTACTACCCTGAAGGATGGGGAGGACAGGCGTGTGGACCAACTGGCTTCCCATGCCTTTGCTTGTGTGGGGACCGCGCTGTGCTCGGTCTGTGCCTCAGCGATACTGCTGTTGCTATCCAGAGCCTGCTCAAGGGTATCTTAGATGGTGTCCCTGAAGATGCTAGTGGTGAAGAATATTCAGCTCTTATGTGCTGTGAGACTTTTGTTGCATATGTCCTTTCTGCTCTGGATGATACCATTAGAATGTGTGGAAGGGCCTCTGCCCTGTCAGTGGCTATACGCTGCTCGGTCTGGCTACGCCAGTGGGCAGCTGACAACGCTGACAAAAAGGCTCTCATTGCTTTTCCCTTTAAGGGGCTGCGCCTTTTTGGGGAACATTTGGATTTGTTTGCCAAGGGAGGAAAATTACCTCAGCATAAAAAGCAGTCCCGGCCCTTTAGGGTTTCCGGTGCATTTTCCCCCTCCTTTCGTGGATCCAGAATGGGACAGGGAGCTTCCTTTGCTGGGGCCCACAGAGATTTTTGGGGCAGGGGCAGAGGACGTGGCCGCTCCGGTCCCTCCTGGGGTCCCAAGGCTAAGTCCTCCCCCAAGCCCCCTCAGGCATGAAGGGGCGCCCTCACCCATCCGGGTGGGGGGACGGCTTCATCGCTTCGCTCACGTCTGGAGGCGTCATGTCTCAAGGGCTACTATTCCAATCTTTTCACTGTCCCCAAAAAAGACGGGTCCATCAGACCCATCCTGGATTTGCACCTCAACAAATTTGTCAGGTTCAGGCATCTTTCCAGGTCATCAGAGATTCCTCAGGTTCGCTCTGGAGGATCAGCACTACCAATTCATGCCCTTGCCCTTTGGTCTCACCTCGGCTCCCAGGGTATTTATCAAGGTGCTGGCAGGTGTGATGGCTCTGCTGAGTTCTCAGGGCATTCGCATTCTTCCCTATTTGGGCGACATTCTCATCACTTCTCAGGCTCTCCAGCAGTCAGAGCTGGATACCCAGCGGGTGGTGTATACTCTGGAGTCTTTCGGCTGGGTGATCAACCACCCCAAATCTTCCCTGGCTCCTTCCATGGTGAAGTCCTTCCTGGATATGACTCTGGATACTTCTCAGGTCAGAATCTTTCTTCCTCAGCAGAAGGTGGAGAATCTTCAAGCGCAAGCACAGCTCCTTCTGTCTCTTGCCCATCCGTCCATCAGGCAGGGAATGCAGTTGGTGGGCCTGATGGTGTCTTGCTTCGAGGCTTCCCTATTCCCTAGGTTCCCTATGCTCAGTTTCACATGAGACCTCTTCAACTTCACCTCTTGTCTGTATGGGATCGGGACCCTGTGTCCCTGGATCAGGTGTTTGTTCTGTCCCCTCTGGCCAGGCGGTCTCTCTCGTGGTGGCTGGACTAAAGGAACCTGTTGGTGGGCAGATCCTTTCTGACCCCTTGCTGGGAGACAGTCACCACGGATGCCAGTCTGACCGGTTGGGGGGGCTTCTGGAAGGCCCTGCAATTCCAGGGTCAGTGGGGTCCTCAGGAGGCCCACACTCCTATCAACATTCTGGAACTAAGGGCGATAAGGTTGGTTCTCGCTCAATTGACGCCACACCTTCGGGGTCGGGCTGTTCAGGTCCACTCGGACAACCAGACGGCGGTTGCCTACATCAATCATCAGGGAGGGACCCGGAGCAAGAGGGCCCTCAAGGAAGTATCCCGGATTCTGTCCTGGGCGGAGGAGAATGTTCCCTGCATCTCAGCGGTGTATATCCCGGGAGTGGAGAATCTGGAGGCAGACTCCCTCAGCAGGGGGACTTCTCGCCTAGGAGAATGGTCCCTCAGCAGCAGGGTGTTTTGTTCCCTGTGTCTCCGTTGGGGTCTACCGGATGTGGATCTGTTTGCGTCCCGTCACAATCACAAGCTTCCAGCCATTGTCTCTCTGTCCCAGGACCCTCTGGCCTTAGCAATGTCTTGGAAGAGCTTTAAGCTCCTCTATGTGTTCCCTCAGTTTCCTCTGCTGGGCAGGGTGCTGTGCAAGATAGCTCAGGAAGGGGTGCCAGCCATCCTGGTGGCCCCCTGTTGGCCAAGAAGAGTGTGGTTCGCAGACATTGTGCAGCTGGCGGTAGATCAGTACGCCCTGCCCAGGGTTCCAGACCTGCTCACTCAGGGGCAGCTATGCTACCCCAATTTACAAACGCTGGCTTTGATGGCCTAGCTGCTGAAAACTCCATCTTGATGGAAAAGGGGTTGCCTGCTTCTGTTGTTAATACCATGATCAGGGCTAGGAAAAAGTCCTCTTCTTCTATCTACTATAGGGTTTGGCATACTTACATTGACTGGTGTGAGTCTAAGTCGCTTCCCTGTCGTGTGTTTTCCATTCCTAGGGTTCTGGAATTTCTGCAACATGGTTTGGATCTGGGTCTTCAGCTCAGTACTGAGCTTTGGCCATTTTCTTCCAAAGATCCTTTGCTCAGCATCCCTTGGTCAAGACCTTTTTCCAGGGGGTTTCTCACATGCTTCCCCCTCGTAAGCCTATGTTACCAGTCTGGGACTTGAACTTGGTTTTATCTGCCTTGCAGGGGTCCCCCTTTGAGCCTTTGCAGGGGGCCCCTTTGTCCATTCTTACGCTTAAGGTAGTCTTTTTGGTGACTATTACTTCTGTTAGTCGTGTTTCTGAGTTGGTGGCGCTTTCCATCAAGCCCCCTTACTTTGAGAGACACCAGGACAAGGTGGTGTTTCGTTTTAAGCCAGATTTTCTGCCTAAGGTTGTTTCTGCTTTTCATCTTAATAATGACATTGGTTTGCCTTCTCTGTGTCCTAATCCTAGTAACACTAAGGAGAGGGTTTTACACTCTTTGGACGTGGTCAGGACTCTGAAGTTCTATTTGGTGGCTAGTGAGTCCTTCAGGAAGACTGATGCTCTTTTGTGCTTCCGTCCAGACCTAAGAAGGGTCTGGCTCCAGCTAAGTCCACTATCAGCAAATGGATTCGTCAGGCTGTGATTTAGGCCTATTCTGCTAAGGGGAAGGATCCTCCCTTCTGCCTTACTGCTCATTCTACTCGTGCTATTGGTGCCTCTTGGGCCTTTCAGCACCAGGCTTCTGTTGAACAAGTTTGTAAGGCCGCTACTTAGTCTTCTGTTCATACCTTTTCTAAGTTTTACAAGGTTGATGTTAGGGCCTCAGCTGATGCTGCTTTTGGCCACAAAGTTCTGCAGGCGGCAGTGGTTTAAACTGCCCGCTGTTGCTTTTTGGGGATCCCACCCTACCTTACGGACACTGCTATTGGATGTCCCATACGTAAGGAATTATCTCTGGAACAGGACGTGCTGTATACTTAGAATAATAAAATTCTGTGATTACTCACCTGTAGAATTGGTATTATATGTATACAGCACATCCTGTTCCACCCACCCTTGTTTTTCATTATTCTGTTACCTCTGTATGGGGATTGTTCATTTTTGATCTGGTTATAGTTCTCCCGGCTTCTTGTTAACTGCTTTTCAATACTGGGGAATTTGTGGGAGGTCCCTGGTATATAAGGGGCCGGGAGGAGCCACTTTTCTGTCTCTGCAGTCCAGCGCCATCTTGTGGATGTATAACCCAAACGTAAGGAATTATCTCTGGAACAGGACATTCTGTATACATATAATACCAATCCTACAGGTGAGTAATCACAGAATTGTATTTTTTAGAGACAAAAGTCAAATGGCCTGAAGCTATAGACTAAAGCTCTTCTCAATGTCAATGTCTTGTGCCTCCTCATAAGATATCTGTCTTTATTAATTGAAGCATATGTCTCCTCCTATGTGCCTTAGGGCTCAGTTGCTGATCACTGCCGCATTATACTGTTGTGCAATTATAAATGCATTATCGCTAGCCACCTGGGATTTTACCTCACGTAAATCACTTGGTAATTAGCGCATGTGAGCTGGCCATTTACTGCATGAAGATAAGAATGACATGCCATGAAGAATTGTGACTGAAGATCTTGCCCTTCCAGTATTTTGCCTCAGACCTATAGCTGAGTGCAAAATATTTACATTTCCTGATTCTAGAATGCTTCCGAGTATGCAAAGAAAATACTCGCCTACAGATTACCTCACATCATATGCAATACCTCATGTACATTGATTTTTCCTCCCTTTGCCTATCTGCCTTATCTCACGAAACATCTCTTCGGCTGGTTTCACTCCAGGCATCGTGTTTAGCGATTTTCTTTGAGAAATGCTGGTGCAAACTTGATTTCCATGTAATTTGCAAATGATAGCTCTTGTGATCCCCATTCATTGGATTGCGCCCATCAATAGCCCAGCAGATATGAGTAAGAGCTCATAGACAGGAGCGGGCTTATTATTTTTGGGCTGGGGACCTAATCAAAGACAAATGTTGTGTAGCAAAATACAATATTAACGCACCTTGTTGAGGATGTAGCCATGGCCTTGCACTGTTGGAGCGCAAGGGAACCCAGAGAGTTTCATATAAAATGCCATCCTGGCATTGTCCTTGGCATAGGGAATTGTCTGGGATATGCCCATATCGCCATCTAATTTCTAATCCCTGTGGTATTCCAAACTAGGATGCCCCACTGTGTTAAACCCCATTAAATCGCCGCACCCACTCCCCTAACCTTATTCCAATGACACATGTGCAGGTCACAGCCTCCCTATACCTTTAACTAGACAAATATCTGAGGCAACGATTTGTGCTTGGCCGGTCTGGGCACGTCCCCAGCTAGAGGGTGAGCTGGGATGCAACCAGTGGGCCCACACTTTACCATTCAGCTCGCTAGTTGCTGTGATATCACGTCATACATAACTGAATGGAGCTGAGCGCACTGATTCTGCAGCAGCTGGCTCACGTAAGTGGCTTCCTATCTGCTGAACACTCTGCATTGTGTTATTGGCACCCCTCACTCACCGTAGCCCGCCTGTTGAGTGCTGCTATTTATTTATTTTTTTTAAACAAAAGTTGCCACTGATCTGACCCTGCCTCTGGGGGTCCCCTGGCAGGTGGGGGCCCCATGCATTCGCATTGTATGTCTGGTGGTTAAGCACGCCACTGCCTATAGGTAACTATGGGCAGCACTTGGTGTTTGAAAGGTGTTTGAAAGGCATCTAATTCTAGTTATTTACTGGAGAATGTTGTTCATGCAACTGCCAGCATTATTACCTGAATGTTAAATACTTGATATCTCATTTTCAGTTTGTTCTTTTTCTCATTGGGTAATGTTATGGGCTTGGCAGGTGCAGTTTGTCTTTGTGATAAAATATACAATTATCTACATTTGCACAGTTCTGAGAATTTTCCAGCCACCCATTTCTCCACATCTATGTAGGTTTCTATTTTTAGGCAGATGAAGATAGCGTGCCTGTGCAAGGACAAACATTGATTAACTGGGATCTAGAAAGCCTCTAGTATTTATGGGCTTATTTCTACAGTTTAGTTGAGCTTTACATTTGTGTTTAGTATTGTGTGTAGGCTAAGAGATGTGCTTTTAATTTGTTCTGATTGGTCATAGAGCAGGGGTTCCCAACCTTTTTTCATCAAGTAGCAAGTTCCATTTTCTAAATATCTCAAGTACCAACCACCTGGGTGGTATGTATGGGTTTTGGTGCCTAAAACGGGCGAAAAAACACGCAATCCACAAAGACATATAAAAGCACAAAAATGAACATACGTAATTCTAATCACCTTCTGGAGCAGTTTTGTACTTATAGAGCAAATCAGTCTTGGGGTAAAGTGTGGATGACAGAAGATCAGGTTTGGACCTGGCTGAGTACTACCTAATAGTATCTGACGTACTACCAGTGGGAACCCCTACCATAGGAAGAATTACTGGTGGGCTGCAGTGTTTTGCTGCCACCCGGGCTGGGTGTAGCCCCCAGCATGCAGCCCATCTAACCCTGAGCCTGTGCACTGCTGCTTATAACACTTCACACTGTCCCCTCTTATCCCATGCTCTGCTTCTAAAGTGCCATCACCTCAGCATCATGTCTGTGAAGGCCATACCAACTGCTGCAACAGTATCCACTCCTACAATTCTAAAGCTTCAGTACCATTGGTTTAAAATGGACCAATCAGTGCCCCTGGGGCATCCCGATTCACCCAGATCAACCGCAATCGTTTACCTTTCCACCGGTCCCTTGCCACGATCACGGGCTGCACACACCCTCGACATCCCTGCAGCTGTGCGTGCACTCCACAGGGAAACTGGGAATGTGACTGCACCCAATCCCCATGGCAACACTATGTCTAAGCCATGCATTAGTATGCACATCATAAAGCGCTGATTTGATGAGAAAATCGAAAATCCTCAGGTAAGAGGACCAATCACGGAGAATCAAATTTCTGGTGTCCACTTTTGGGAAGGTCATATCCATCCCTGCTTGTGATCTGTCCTTGCAATGCTATTGCCTCAGGTGCTTAATACACTCTTTAGGCATCTGAGAGCTAAGCAGCACATGGACTAGTGGTGGGTTGGCCAGTGGAGTTTTAACTCTTTAGGTTAAAAGGTATAGCAAACCTGTGGCCATTATTGGCTGATGAATAAGGTAAAAGACACCTAGAGATACCCGCTAGAATGTTTTGCAGTCTACAATGCCCTGCAGGTATATGGTTCCTACATTGCTATTAGTCCTATGTTAAGTGTCATTACAGCATTCAGCAACTATCAGAACCTCTGCTACCTAGACAGGGCCACGAATATAATCGTACGTCCAAGTGACAAAGGTGGTAATGTAGTACTATTAGACCATGACTATTATGTTGGAGAAATTTTGAAACAACTCAGTGATCAGACTACATACAAAAAAGTAGACTCTAATCCCTTCCCGCGAGTAGTGAAGCAATTGAATGATAAGTTAGATTGGGCCAAAGAGGAGGGCCTGTTGGCCCCCAAGTTGTTCAAGTATCTTTGGGTGGGGGACTACAACACTCCGGTGCTGTACACCTTACCCAAGATCCATAAGTCCTCCTCCATGCCACCAGGCAGGCCCATCGTGTCTGGGAATGGAGGTCCCCTTGAGGGCATCGCTAAGTTTGTCGATGCAAACCTGAACCCGCTGGTGAGGGTTCTCCCCTCGTTTGTTTTGGACACTAGCGATGTCCTCCGGAAGATCTCCAGTTTCCATCTGACGGGGGACTGGCTGCTTGCCAGTATAGATGTCGAGAGTCTCTATACCTCCATTCCCCACACGGTGGGCCTGAAGGCGGTGTCCCAGTTTCTGGAGGAATTAGGTCCCTGTGAGGCCGCCTACAATGAGTTGGTGGTAGAGCTGTTGGAATTTGTTCTTTGTAACAATTTCTTCTGCTTCCACAGGGATTACTACCACCAGATTCGGGGCACCGCCATGGGGGCGGCCTGTGCGCCATCATACGCCTGCCTGCACCTCGGTAAATGGGAAGAGGAGGAGGTGTACGGGCGGGTGGCTTTTGGGGCACGGGTCGCCCCCTGGCTGCGTTACATCGATGACATCCTGGTGGTATGGAGGGGGACCGCTGAGAGTTTCGAGGCCTTCGTCACTCAGTTGAACGACAATGGGCGGAACATACGCCTTACCTCTAAGATAGGCCCACATGAATTGGAATTCCTGGACCTGACGATCAGACGAGAAGGTGATAGTCTGCTGACTACCACTTTCAGAAAACCAACAGCAGGTAATACATTGCTGCATTTTACCAGTCATCATCCTCTCCCCCTGAGGCAGGGAATACCATTAGGCCAATTTCTCCGCATACGCAGAAATTGTGGATCAGAGCAGGAGTTTAAGCGTGAGGCCCGCGATTTGACTAAACGCTTCCGGGAGAGGGGATATCCTCATAGACTGCTGAGAACTTGCGTGAAAAAAGCTCAAGAAAGGAACAGGGAAGATCTACTTAGGAGCCGTGATAGGGTGTGGACAAAAAAAATTGGGTCCCCCCACTGATCAGCCTGTAAGACTCATTACCCAGTATGGGTCGCATTGGGAAAAATTTCGTGCAATTTTGGGAGCAAACTGGTACATTCTCTGTATGGACCCCACCGTGGCTAGAATAGTGGGCCCCAGACCACTTTTAACTGCACGACGGGCCACTAATATTCGAGACTTGTTGGTCCACAGTGACTTGGTGGATAATTCCAACAGAAGTCCATGTAATAATTTGAATGGATTTTTTAAATGTGGTCACTGTAGGGCTTGTCCCTACATGGAAAAGACGACAATGTTCTGGGGTCCCAAGTGTGTTACGAGACCACGGCCCATCAGGGGGTTCATCAGTTGTGCCACGTCCTTGGTGGTGTACATGCTCACCTGTCCGTGCGGCAAGAAGTACATTGGGAAAACCAAGCGTGAGTTGCGCGTGCGGATAGGTGAGCATGTGCGGGACATTAGGCGTGGTAGTGAGCGGAGCCCCATTGCCGAGCATTTTCGCCTTTTCCATTCGGGCAATCCGTCTGGCTTAAAAGCATGTGGGATTTTTGCTCTTCACACAGGGGGGAGAAGGGGTTTCCATGATCAACGCTTGATGCAGCAGGAGGCCCGATTAATTTATGAGATGGGCACTATGTCCCCTGAGGGTCTGAATACAGAGTCAGGGTTGAATGCGTTTTTATAGACTCTAATATGTGATATGCCCCTGCCTTCCGTGCATTGTGTGTGTTTGGTATATGATATATCCCCCTTTTGGCCCTGTAGGATAAAGAAGGGTGTCTGTCAGGCCAGTGATGTAATGTAGGCTTGATTTAATGTGGCCTTTTTGCCATGGATGTTGATGGATTTTTTTCTGATTTTTTTTTTGGATTTTTTTCTATTTTTCCCAAGTATTATTTTATGTTTAAAAAATATTAAACATTATTGTTCAGCTACTACTACCATCTGATACCTGGGTGCCCAGGGGATGAGAGAAATACTATATTCCGGACGTTGGGGACATAGATGTGTTGATTTATTACATTTTTTAATTCTTTTAGAATTTTGGTGGAATATATATATTTTTTGAATTTGGTATTGGTTGATTCTTGTATTTGTTCCTGCAATATATATATACATATATATCTTTTCCTGCAACATTTCTCCTGTAATTTAACTCTGTTATGTTTCTGGTTGCGGTTCTCTCTGTGTGCAAAAAATCCTTTCTTTGTATATATGTGATTTGGATGTTGATATACATTAACCTTTGGTATGAGGAATGATCGGCCTTAATAGTTGGTGCAACGCCGGATCCCATGTTCATATAATTACAAGTCTGGATGAATAGTTCATAATTTTTTAGTACCAAAAAACGCCTTACCTGAGCTATGTACCATGTTATACACACAGTGTTCAATGAGACACGTTTGCTATATATGTTGGTGTGCCCCCCCCCCCCTTTTTGTGCTTATGCTATAGCCATACTTTACTAGTGCTTGGCCAAAATTTATAATGGGGAGTTGAGGCGGAGCAGCTGAAGATGAAAAGCATTGCTGGAACTCGTTGTCCGCGCTGCCTGTGATTGACAGGCTATGCAGTATGAACAAAGAAGATGATTGGCTGCGGGAGTGAAAAGGAGGAGCAACGATCATTTAAATTAGTAAGCAAACAGCCCGCCCCCCACCCTGACGAAGCTCCGGTGGGCGGAGCGAAACACGTGTCGGCGGACGGCCGGCCAACCCGCGCTCCCCAGCCTCCAACACTCGCCTGCACGTGCTGCATCTAGTGTGTCGTATGCCAGCGGTGGATGGAGCCGCGAATGAATTGACGTGAAGTCAGTGACAGGCGGCTTGTCCCCTGTACCTTGCGGCGGTGGTGATAGACGGATGCGCTGCGGCGCCAAGACCAAGCTAAGTACAGTCTTCCTGCTTTGGGTGGGACATTGTGCTGAACCCTTATAGCGGTCCTTAAATCAATTGGGGCCGGACAATTGAATGTATTACCGAGAGGACACGCAGTATATCCTTGGATCTAAGGCGTAGACAGTGGAACCTTTCCCTCCCTTTTTTGGAAGCTCTTTGTTGGATCCGGTTTTTCCCATTCTCTTTAACTGGCCAGACACCGGCATAATAGCACCTCATTAGAGACCAACTACACTCCCCGGATGGGATGTCTTACTTTTGGGATCTCTATTTACAAGGCTTGTGAATGGAGTGGTTTGGAGCGGTGGGGGTGTGATTGTGTGGCTGTGGCTGCAGGAATGGGGGGGCCCCCGTGTTTTAATTCACCTATACATGTTTTTTACATATTTTTGTTGGTAGGATGTGATTGTGCAATTTGAGAATTATTAAAGCTTTTGTACATTGTCATTGACTTTGCAGCATTATTGTGCCAGTCCCACGCTAAACCTTGTTCCTTAGTGTGTTTTTTATGTGTTGATTGTGGTTTGTGGGACGTCTGTATTTATGTAGGCAGTACACAGGCTATTATGATGTGGAATCTCCCCTTCCTTTTATTTATTGATTAGGAATTAGAGAGTCCTGCATAGCCCAGAGGTAAAGTTAAAGTGGAACCAAAGTCCAAAATAGACTCATGAGCCCACTTTCATATTTTCTAGGGGCATCCTGATTTTGGATGCCACACAGTTCAATTCTCTAACAAGATGCCAGGAGCTGTGACACACACTCATCTTCTTCTGGGCTCCTTTAGCGATGAAGGCACCAGCAGAGCAATCTCTGTCTCAACATGCCCACCAGTGACTGAAGAGATGATGCTTTCCAGCAACATCAGCTGGTGCCACTTTTTATAACTGTGGGGACCTAGTACAAGGTGGGCATGTGTCATGGCTCCTGGAATCTTGAAATAACTCACCACCCGGCATTTTGAGAATAGTGACCCAAAGATCTATATTAGACCTTTGGTCCACTTTAAACAACAACTTCAACCTGTACTGGTTGTAGTATAGCCATGTAACTAGGCATTGCTAGATGGATGTACTCATTGCTGTGGACATATTTCTGCATATTAAATTGGTTTTATTTATAAAAAAATGTGAAGCTTGTGCACTTTACATGGGGATGGATTAGGGCATGTCTTTATTAAAGCCACCAGGGATGGACTGGTCATAGGGAGACCCAGGAAAATGCCCGGTGGGCTGCACTGCTTTGGGGCCAGTTGGGCTGCTACTTTTAACACCCACATTAAATCCTCGCCCCTTTAGTCTCCTTCTCACCCCCCTGTACCCAGCCCCATTGTACCCACAAGGCAAGCAACCCCGGCCCCAAATGCTATAGATCCGGCATCATGGTTGGGGTGGGCCTCAGTAGGGATGTCTCGGGCCAGCCACGAGCTGGTAAAATCCAGGGCTGATTTTTGGCCCCAGTCCGCCACTGAAATCCATTTGGGAGATATATCCTCACTTTCTAGAAACAGGAGGCGCATCTAACAGAAGTCCATGTGATTTCATTTTTTTAAGCCAGTGAGTTGTTTCTGTTTTTTCATCACACCAACAGCTTTTCTGTTTTGAGGCTAAACGTGCACAGCAAGGTCACAGACAAATAAGTATGTTAGTGTCTCAACACGATTCTGCTGTATACGAAGCTAAATAGTTATTCCTAGTATGTCACACACCCCACTTCCAAATATTCATGACACTTGGGAACTCGGCCTGTAGAGGGCGGTCTTGCAGAGATGACATGGAAAAAGGAGCCCCTCCTGGTCCATAAGTACTGGGTTCCTCCCACTATTCCTCAGTCTTTTCGTCTCTGCAGTTGGCGAAGCATTCAGAAGATGACTCGCCTTCAAGCTGCAGGTGCTCCCGGCCCCTTTTTTTCTCTATTTCTGTTTGAAACTCTTTAAACCTGTTTGGTTTTATTGTATGCCTCCCAGCCCTGGCTGTATGGTTCAGGCAAGGGTAGATACATACACCTTCTGGTGTATACAGGAGTTTTACTCCTCCGTGAGACCGAAATGTGGGTAGGCGGTTTCCGGGTTGGTGATCCCCGGCTTGGGATGCCCTGTCCCTCTTGCCCTTTCACCTATTGGTGTGGGTTCCCCCCTCCCTGCAGTGTCTCTCCGTGCCCCTTGGGGGGAGGGGGGGTGCCTCCCATAATAAAGCTAAAAAATCACATGGGAAAAGTGTGTGTGTCTGTGTGTGTTTTAGCACTGTTCAACAGCACAAGTATCGCAGGAAGCGATACAGGATCCCTTGTTTGGGATAACGCAGTTCTTGCGTCCCTTGTGCACAATTAACCATTATGCAGCAAACTGGGGCCCAGGCTTCAGGGTCTGCGGCTACTGCCTCTTCTCCTACTCCGCCGTGTCTTGTCCGTACCCCCAGTGATATTGTCATGGGTGGTGAGTCGCATTCTGATTTATGTGCCAGATTGGCTCATCTTGAAGGATTTATGTCTACCTCTGTGGCTAAGAAGGCCTCAGCTAAAAGAAAGCATTTGACTCATGCCGTCTCGGGAAGTGAGTTGGACAATAGCAAATTGCTTGATTGGTCTGACCCTTCTCAGTTAGAAGAAGGGGAATTATATGAGGATTCAGATGTTTCTGACGAACAGCAATTTGTTGATACTGAAAGTGAGCAGGGTGAAGAGAGTGTTGTGGTTACCCCAAAAGCTCTTGCCCAGTTATTTGAGGTTTTTGTTATTACTCCTCCTGAAGTAGTCCCTCTCAAAAGAGGGGAATTCTTTGGAGCCTCTAAACCTCGTTTGGAATTTCCAAATCAAAAGCATTTTGATGATATTATTTTTAAAGAATGGGAGAAGCCTGCGCGGCTTCATGACATCCCCTTGGGCTGGGACAAAAAAGTACCCCTTCCCAGCTGATACGGTTAAACGTTGGTCATCACCTCCTGAGGTGGATGCCCCTGTACTTCCTGACTCCACTACACTCAAGGATGGAGAGGACAAACGTATTGATCAAATGGCGTGCCACGCTTTTTCCAGTGTAGGCTCGGCCTTGCGGCCTGTTGGCGCTTCGGCGCTTATGTCGGTGGCTATTAGGTCTGTTGTGAGAGACCTAATGAATAACTCAGGGCTTGATCTGGCCTCTGATGAGTACGCCGCTCTTAAGCATTGTGAGATGTTTGCATCTTTTGTACTTTCTGCTTTAGATGATACTCTGCTCATGTGCAGCAGAACCTCTGCCTTGTTAATCGCCATTCGGCGGTCAGTATGGTTGCGGCAGTGGGCGGCGGATGTTGTAGCCAAGAAATCGCTTACAGCGCTTCCGTTTGTGGGATTGCGCCTATTTGGAGTTTCTTCCGATTACAAACTGGAATTCGAGCCCCGGCCTCCTCCCAGATTTTTCATGTCCCGGATGCAGGGACTGCGGGAAGCAGTAGCGAATCTGTTAAACATGGCTGTCATCTGTAAGCGATTTCTTGGCTACAACATCCGCCGCCCACTGCCGCAACCATACTGACCGCCGAATGGCGATTAACAAGGCAGAGGTTCTGCTGCACATGAGCAGAGTATCATCTAAAGCAGAAAGTACAAAAGATGCAAACACCTCACAATGCTTAAGAGCGGCGTACTCATCAGAGGCCAGATCAAGCCCTGAGTTATTCATTAGGTCTCTCACAACAGACCTAATAGCCACCGACATAAGCGCCAACAGGCCGCAAGGCCGAGCCTACACTGGAAAAAGCGTGGCACGCCATTTGATCAATACGTTTGTCCTCTCCATCCTTGAGTGTAGTGGAGTCAGGAAGTACAGGGGCATCCACCTCAGGAGGTGATGACCAACGTTTAACCGTATCAGCTGGAAAGGGGTACTTTTTTGTCCCAGCCCAAGGGAATGTCATGAAGCCGCGCAGGCTTCTCCCATTCTTTAAAAATAATATCATCAAAATGCTTTTGATTTGGAAATTCCAAACGAGGTTTAGAGGCTCCAAAGAATTCCCCTCTCTTGAGAGGGACTACTTCAGGAGGAGTAATAACAAAAACCTCAAATAACTGGGCAAGAGCTTTTGGGGTAACCACAACACTCTCTTCACCCTGCTCACTTTCAGTATCAACAAATTGCTGTTCGTCAGAAACATCTGAATCCTCATATAATTCCCCTTCTTCTAACTGAGAAGGGTCAGACCAATCAAGTAATTTGCTATTGTCCAACTCACTTCCCCTTCTTCTCAGTTTTCCCCCTTTTTGCCATTATTAATATGTATAACATTATGTCTTAGAATCCATGCATACATGACACGTGGTGCATAATTAGAAATTATATATATTCTGATTTATGTAATGTTATTCTAGAGTACACCATGTAGGCGTTAGAGCGCTAACATTGTTCAGGATGCCCAATTCATTTGTCTTTCTAGTGAATATGGTTATACACTATGGTAATCATTGTGCCGTTGTGGCGATACATGTTGAACACACTGTGGTTATAGAGATATTAGTCGTATGTACTTTGTTGTTACATGTTTAGAATAGGTATGATTGCCTGTCCTGGTATAGATTTCCCCTCTCTTTTACTCCTCTCAAAACCCCTCCCCCCCTGAATAGTGGCAACTGTCAGTCATATATCCTTGCAGCGCTCCGTGCCCCGGGCGCTGACGCCTGACTAGATCCAGTGCGCATGCGCGTCCTGCATATTGCAACTGGCTGGCCTCGCGCAGTGCGCGTGCGCGCTTTCTGGGGGACGGGCGTTCCTTCTGTGCGCAATACCAGGTGCACGTCTGCTCGTCAACACACAGGTGAGTGTATTGACACTCGCTTTGTGCGTCCGTCTTTAGAACTGTGCCCTTACACAAGCAACGCTTTTAATTATGCACATCTGGTATCTAATTAGGGCATCAGGTCTATCTAGCAAATTAGTGATTTCCCATACAGCAACATAGCATTATCAGTAGATTATAACCTGGCAGACACACATCACATCCGCCCTTCATCTGACTTAGGTTTTTACTTCCGCCCTCACTTTGTGTTGTGATTTTGGCGGGGAATTTGCTGACCCTCCCCTGAGAGGGAGTGGAGGAGACAATTTTGGGGCTATTTAACCAGGACAGGATTTAGCCAGCCACACTCTGATGAAGTGGCAGTAGGTGGTTCCAATGCAACGCGTCGTCCCTCATCTCATTGATTGGTGTGTATCCAGGGCTTTGCCCTGTAGAGTATTTTCTATTCCTAGAATTCTGGAATATCTGCAACGAGGTATGGATATGGGATTCCAGATTAGTACTTTGAAAGGGCAAGTCTCTGCCTTGGCTATTTTATTTCAAAGGTCGTTTGCTCTTCATCCTTTGGTTAAGACCTTTTTCCAAGGAGTCGCGCATGTGTGGCCTCCCAGAAAGCCTATGCTTCCTGTTTGGGACCTTAACCTGGTGCTTTCCCTTTGAGCCTTTGCAGGATATTCCTCTTCCTATTCTTACTCAGAAGGTTGCCTTTTTGGTTGCTATTACTTCTGTCCGCCGAGTTTCTGAACTGGCGGCTTTGTCTATTCTAGCCCCTTATTTTGAGAGGCATCAAGATAAGGTTGTTTTCCGTTTTAAACCGGATTTCCTTCCTAAGGTGGTGTCTGCTTTCCACCTAAATCAGGATATAGTTCTTCCTTCCTTGTGTCCTAAACCTAGTAACGACAAGGAAAGGGTCTTACATTCTTTGGATGTATTATTTAGTTACTACTTCGGCCTTCCGCAAGACGGATGCCTTTTTTGTTGTGCCTTCTGGGCCCAAGAAGGGTTTTGCTCCTGCCAAATCTTCCCTTAGTAAGTGTATACGTCAGGCCATCATTGGGGCCTATATTGCTAAGGGGTAGGTTCCCCCTTTTTGTGTCACCGCTCATTCTACTCGTGCTTTTGGAGCTTCCTGGGCTTTTCAGCACCAGGCTTCTGTTGAACAAGTTTGCAAGGCTGCGACTTGGTCTTCTGTGCATACTTTTTCTAAGTTTTACAAGGTTGATGTGCGGGCCTCAGCGGATGCTGCTTTTGGCTGCAAAATTCTGCAAGCTGCAGTAATTTAAGTTATGCATTATTCCTTGGGGATCCCCACCCATTATATACACTGCTATTGGATGTCCCAAGTGTCATGAATATTTGGAAGTGGGGTGTGGGACATACTAGGAATAATACCATTTTGTGAGTACTCACCTGTAAAATGGTTATTACGAGTATGTCACACACCCCACTCCCCCCGCCCTTTTTTGTTCTAAGGGATCCTTTATATGGTGATTATTATTTTCAAACTATTTTTCAATTATTGAATATAATTTGCTCTTCCTGGTTCTTCACTGCTTTTTAAAAAGACTGAGGAATAGTGGGAGGAACCCAGTACTTATGGACCAGGAGGGGCTCCTTTTTCCATGTCATCTCTGCAAGATCGCTCTCTACAGGCCGGGTTCCCAAGTGTCATGAATATTTGGAAGTGGGGTGTGTGACATACTCGTAATAACCATTTTACAGGTGAGTACTCACAAAATGGTATTTTCTCTTTCATGGTGCCATGTTGAGAGGAGGCACAGCACTGGAGGAATGCCTGGCAAGGTAAGACGCTGATTATTTGTTTTAACCTTTTGCATGAAAAATCCCTTTAAGAGTTCCTGGAACCTGGCAGTCTTAAATCTCTTCTATATCATCACTACAATGTCTGAAGATATGAGCAGCTAGTCATTTTCTCAAAGTAGCTAAAGCTGTTATTTTCTGAGAGCAGAATGTTATGAAAATGGAAATTTGTTCATAAAATTTATACTGCCAAAACTGACACCACATATTATGCTGTTAAGCAAAGGCTTTGACACTGTCAAGATCAGACATTTTGGTGGCAACAAATTGTACAATAAGTTACTAAAATATTACCTTTCTTTTCACACAGCTCTTGGGCTCCCTGACTGTCCTCGTATGTCTAGTGATCAGTTTAATTTCAGGTTGCACTCAGAGCACTCTTATTATATCTTTGTTTGTACAAGGAAGACTTCACAGCAGAAACCTCCATAGCTAAAAAACTGAGCCATGTGTCTGGCAGTTTAGCCTTTTCTGTCTTGGTAATATTCCAGCAAGTAGAACTTGGATTTCTGTTTTGTACTACCGTGGCAGTAAAGATTGTGTGTTGTAAAGAGGAGAAGGAAACGGATCTGGGTAAGTAGGTACTGAGATTGCTGAGCAGCCAAGTACCATTAATTTAGTAACCAAAGGTTACATCAAGTTGTAAGGCTGCTTTCAAACTTGGGTGAGCCGATTGCGATTTTAATCTCCATCAAATCACCCTTAAAGCGGTCCTTCACTCTGAATAAGAGCCTATCTTATATGTTTCCCACACCCTATACATACAGATTGCCCACATTAAAAATCATCCTACCTGCATCTACTGCATGTTATGAGCCTTTAAACATCCAAGATGGCGGATCATGGAACATCAGGCAGCCTGCAAACAGGAAGTGCCTTCTGACTGTGCTGCTCTGCATTCTAGGATTGCTGACCTTTTCCTGACCCCAGCTCTGCTCTGTCTGAGCAAAGCACAGCTATAATTCACCCCCCTGTACTTTATCCCACTCTCCTCTCCTCAGTAAGTGTGATGCCATGAGTCAAGATGGCGGCGCCCATATCCTAAAGTCCTGAACAGAGTTCCAGCCCAGTGGGGGAAAGAATAATAAGTAAGTGACTAAAAACTTAAAATATATTAATTTTAGATGCTGGGGAATCATTTTATTAAGGGTTTGGGCTTTTCAATAAATCATGGTGAAGGTCCGGTTTAAATGGCTGCCTATGTTATCCTATTGTCACTTTCACACAGACAGAAGCATTTGCTGGTCATTTGTAGGGCGATTTGAAAAATGCCAACATATTCTCAGTGTGTCACACACCCCGCTTCCCCTTTAATTCTTACGATCGGGTTACTCCACCAGCAGGTGGCGATGTTGCAGAGAGAAGTCTTGAAAACGAGCCCCTTCCGGCCTATATATGCCTGGGACCTCCCACTTAACACCCATTTTTTTCTCTCTGCATGAGGTGACAAGACAGAAGAAAGAAGTCTCCTGCTTGCAGGTAGCCGGGGTTAATCCCCGGCACCCCCTTTTGGTCTATTTCTGCCCAGTCTATTGTGTTTTTTTATGCCTAGATAACAGAAGCCTCCCAGCCTAGGCTGCTGGCTGGGCAAAGGTAGACGGCACTTTAGGTGCCTAGGAGCTTATATCCTCCGCTCGACCCCACGCGTGGGGCAATGCGGCTAACCGGCATGGTGATCCGGATTTGGGATGCCCCTGTCCCGAGGTTCCCCTTGGCCACCTTCTCCCGCTCGTTCCCTTCTCCCTTCGCTTTGGGTGGGGCGCTTGGTGCATGGGGTGCTTTTCACTTGTTATATGTTTATATGTATGTGTGAGGAAAGAGCTTAGACGCAGGGCCAGCGCTGCAGTGGCGACGCGTGGCCTGAGCTGCTGGGGCTCTTTCACTTTGCTTTTATTTTTTTTAATTTCCCCCCATGTGTGCATGCGACGCCGCCATTGGGCGAGCCGCGTCACTGGAGGGGCGGGGCCACGCTCTCTGCTGCCTTGCTCGGTGACTCACTGGCAGGGGGCGTGGCCGGGGCGCGCTGTGTCTGAGCCCGCCTCACTTCCTCTGTCTCATTACTGAGACAGGTGTGCTGGAGCTGGCTGGGGGAAGAGGTGCACGTCCAGGAGTGCGGCTGTAGCAGTGTCAGGTAAACGGTCCCCACCTCGCGCACGTGGGGCCATCTTTGTCTGTCTGTTACTTGTGTTTAATGGCATTTTTTAGCGTTATTCCTGGAGGCACTTATCTTTTTGAGATATATGTATGTATGTGTATATATATGTATATGTGTATATATATATGTATATATATATATATATATATATATATATATAGATATATATATATATTTATATTTTTGTTTTTATATTGATACACTCTCTGGCTTTTTGTTGGTCCTAAACAGCATGTGTCATGTATAAATTTTATTCATGATGTATATACTGTTCATATATGTTTTACCATGTTTTTTTTATGTATGAGTGTGGTGCATACTGGTTAAATTCCCTGGGGGACTGACTGTGGTCTCTTTTCCCCCACAGATTCTGGGATCCCCTCACTGCAGTGGCTCTCCTGGTCTGTTATACCTGGCTAGTCTTAGTCTTTAAATTGGGATTTTCCTAGGCTTAAAAAAAAAAAAAAAAAAATCCTCCCACTTCCGGGACTTTAATTACAAGGGGGCATCCCGGGTTGCTTAATGCGTAATACCCAGGGTTGTTGCGAATACCATAATTTCACCATATGGAGGCTTCTGATGTTACCGGAAATGGCTCTTCGGGGCTATCCAGGCTGTGTGGGGGTTGTGGGGCTCCGCTCCCAGGCGATGATGTCATATTATGCGTTCCATGTGCAAAGCAGAATATTGCGCGCCAGTCCGTCGCTCCGGCTTCTGGCTCCTCGCATCTTCCGTCATCTCCTACTCCCCCTCCCTTATCCTGGACCCCGTGTGACATTGTCAAGAATGGGGATTCGCATTCCGAGGTGCATGCGCGGTTGGCCAACCTCGAGAAGATAATTTCCGCTACGGTAGCTCAGAAGGCTACGGCAAAGCGGAAGCACCTTTCTCCGGCAGTGCCTGCTTCGGAGGATGAGGTACCTGAAATTTTGGATTGGTCAGATTGTCCCCCTGATGAGGAGGGGGAACTCCTTGAGGAGTCGGATGAGCCTGCAGACCAGCTATTGGTTGACACTGCTGGCGATCAGGCTGTGGGGGTGTCTCTTGACACTCCTTCCATTTTGGCTCAAATGTTTAAAATTTTGGCTTTGGATCCGCCCGCGGTGGTCCCCCCGCCAAAGGGTGAGTTGTTTCATGTGCCCCAGCCGCGTTTGGTGTTTCCCAGGCAACAACACTTTGAGAGGGGGAACGACCCACGCGCCTGGCTGGAACTCCTCCTAGTTGGGATAAGCATTATACCTTTCCGGAGGATTTGGTGAAGCTTTGGTCAGTTCCCCCTGACGTGTTAGGGCTGACTAACACGGCTGTGTTGCACTCCTCTGACACCACTACCATTAAAGATGGTGAGGATCGTCGGATTGATCAATTGGCTCGCCATGGTTTTATCAGTGCCGGATCGACACTGTGGCCGGTTTGTGCTTCGGTGCTTCTTCTGTTGGCAGTTAGGTCTATTATTAGGGATCTGTATGCAGGTCTTGATCCCGCTTGTGATGTGTTTAGTTCTCTCAAGCAGTGTGAGTCGTTTATTTCCTTTGTCTTGACCGCCCAGGACGATGCTCTTGCGATGAGTAGCAGGACAGCGGCACTGCTGGTTGCTATTCGTCGGTCAGTGTGGCTGCGCCAGTGGACGGCGGACTTTAACTCTAAGAGGGCGCTTACAGCGCTACCTTTCTTAGATTTGCGCCTGTGGCCATAAATTGGATGCAGTTACCAAGGATGGTAAATTGCCTCAACGCAAGAGGCCTCGTCGCTCCCTTCGGGGTGCGAGTTCCTTTAGTCCCTCCTTTCGGGGAGCCAGAGCGGGCAGAGGGGCTTCCTTTCCCGCTACCGGGGGTGTAGGTTGGACCCGGGGGAGGGGCCGTGGCCGTCCCGGTCAGTCCTGGGGCGCCAAGCCCAAGCCTACTGGTAAACCCGCTCAGCAATGAGGGGCTGCCCTCACCCGTGCGGGTGGGGGGATGATTGCGACACTTCTCCCTGGTTTGGGACCAGGAGTTTCCGGACAGATAGGTCCGGGAGGTGGTGTCATCCGGTTACAAGCTGGAGTTCGAGTCTCGCCCTCCTTCACGGATTTTCCGGTCTCGGGTGCTCACCAATCCTTTGGCCGCGCAGGAGCTCCTGGCGTCGGTAAGGAATCTTCTGGAAATGGCGGTCATCCGGCCGGTGCCGCGCTTAGAGATTGGCCTCGGTTTTTACTCCAAACTTTTCACAGTCCCCAAGAGGGACGGGTCGGTTCGCCCCGTCCTGGATCTGTAGTTCCTCAACCTTCCCAAGTCCTCCCTCGCTCTGGCCAGGGTGGTGTCCTTTCTGCGAATGCGGTTGGATTCCGGTCAACACAGGGTGTTTCTCCCTCAGTCTAAAATTTGTCTGATTCAGGAGTTGGCTCGGGTCCTTCTTTCCAATCCTCGGCCGTCCATCCGTCTGGGGATGAGGCTGGTAGGGTTGATGGTTGCCTTGTTCGAGGCAGTTCCTTTCGCTCGTTTTCACACGAGGACACTTCAGTCTCACCTGTTGGCATCCTGGGACTGGCGACCACGGCCGTTGGTTCTTCAGTTTCGGGGGCAGTAGGGACCTCGAGAGGTCCACTTGCCCATCAATGTTCTGGAACTAAGAGCCATCCATCTGGTTCTTGTTCTTTTGTCTCAACATGTTCTGGGCCTTCTGGTTCAGATTCACTCGGACAATCGAACAGCGGTTGCTTACATCAATCATCAGGGAGGGACTCGCGGTCTGAGTGCCCTCAGAGAGGTGTCCCTGATCCTGAGGCACATGTTCCTTGTCTCTCGGCAGTCTGCATTCCGCTCCGGTGGGGGACACCGGAGGTGGACCTGTTTGCCTCTCGTCACAATTGCAGGCTCCCGAACTTCGTGTCGCTCTCCCAGGATCCTCTGGCTCTGGCGGTGGACGCCATGTCCCTGAGCTGGGGGGATCCGGGGTTTCTGTACCTGTTTCCTCCGATACCCATGCTAGGCTGGGTGGTACGGAAGCTGGCTCTGGAAAGGGTGTCTGCCTTTCTCGTGGTCCCAAGGTGGCCAAGGCGAGTATGGTGCGCAGACATCGTTCGGCTGGCAGTGGTTCAGTTCGTTCTGCCTCTTCGGCCCGATCTGCTCACTCAGGGTCGGCTGTGTTACCCCAATTTACCAACGCTGGGTTTGACGGTTGGCTGCTGAGACCTCCATCTTGAAGGAGGAGGGTCTTTCTGACTCAGTTGTTAAGACTCTGATCGGTGCCCGGAAGAGGTCTTCTTCTATCACCTACTATTGGACTTGGAAAGCCTATATCGCTTGGTGTGAGGTTAGATCTTTGCCTTGTAGGGTCTTTTCGGTCTCCAGGATTCTGGAGTTTTTGCAATCAGGGCTGGACTCTGGTCTTCAGCTGAGTACTTTGAAAGGGCAGGTTTCTGCCTTATCTATCTTTTTTCAGAAGCGTTTTGTGCTTCATCCTTTAGTTAAAACCTTTTTCCAGGGGGTTACGCATGTGCGGCCTCCCAGAAAACCATTACTCCCTGTTTGGGACTTGAATTTGGTTCTCTCTGCTATTCAGGCTCCTCCCTTTGAGCCTTTGCAAGATATTGCTTTGTCTACCTTGACTTAGAAGATTGTCTTCTTGGTAGCTATCACTTCGGTTCGGCGTGTCTCGGAGTTGGCGGCCTTGTCTATTCAGGCGCCCTACTTTGAGAGGCATCAGGACAAGGTGGTCTTTCGGTTCAAACCGGACTTTCTGCCTAAGGTTGTTTCTGCTTTTCATTTGAATCAGGATATTGTTCTTCCCTCCCTGTGTCCTAAGCCTAAGAATGACAAGGAGAGGGTTTTGCATTGTTTGGATGTAGTATGCTGTGTTGAGTACTATTTGAGGTTACCATTGGATTTCCTGGTACCTTGTCTTTCTGCTTTTGAAATCACTGGTGATAAATGGGAGGTACCAGGTATATATAGGCCGGAAGGGGCTAGTTTTCAAGACTTCTCTCTGCAACGTCGCCACCTGCTGGTGGAGTAACCCGATCGTAAGAATTAAAGGAGAAGCGGGGTGTGTGACACACTGACAATATCCATTTTTCAGGTGAGTACTCACAAAATGGTATTTTTCAGGCTATTGCTGGGCAATAGTGATCCTATAGCAGTCAATGGAATTGCTTCGCAAATCACTGTCAGTCGTTATTCAATGCAGTCAGTAGCCAATCAGATGTGTCATTTGTTTGTGGTGCATTAAATTGTTTGGTTGATTATAAAATCGCAATTGCCTGCCAGTAAATCGCTATCCAATTGCTTTGCAGTCGCTATAATAAGAAATCACCAATCTCCTATGAAAATCACTCTCTCTTTCACCATGCCCCAGTGTGCAAGAAGCCTAAAGCAGTAACAGCAATGCCCATACCTACAAGAGTTTTGGTTCTTTTTGGGATAAATATTTGCACTTTCAGGGACTAAGCGAGTTCGCAGTGTGCTGCAGTTATTACTGTAATTTGTAATCTGTCAGGACAGGTGTGGTCTTGATAACAATCCATAATTTCAATGGACAGGCATATGTTTAGCTCCCTGGATCAACACCACAGTTACTGGGGGTATGAATTGGCAAGAATCTGGCCATACGATATGTATCGCGATACAGGTATAACAATACGATATACCCCGATTCTGTCTCAAAGATGATACATTGTGTTTTTTAGCCCCCTTCTTGGGGGGGGGGGGGGGTAATTTAAGGGTTAAAAACCTTAAAATCCAGAAAAAATGTTGTGAGGTCCCCCTTACCCAGCATAACCAGCCTGTACCAGCTATGGGGGCTTGTAGAACAGGGCCAAAGCTGGCCCCTGGCCCTGCAGGCTACAAGCTGGCATAGCCTATGGCCATGGGCTCTTCTGTCCCCCCCCCCCCCCAGGGCTTTAGGGAAGCAGGTAAATGGGGGGGCTCGGGGTTAATGGCACGTCACCCGCTAGCCGCAGGTGACTTGCCAGACCCTTACCAGTTCCCAAAGGGTTAACAGAAAAAAAAAAAAGTTTTTTTCTTTACTCACTTCCAATTGTCAGCCCCTGTGTCCCTCACCGATCCGATGACAGATGCGGTGCTCACCGTCCAAAGGAGCGGGGAGGCAGGCAATCAGAGGATCTTCTGTCCCCTCCTCCTCCTCTGCCCAGCGATCACTGCATCTGACAGCTGAGCAAGATGCAGCAGTTTCCATTGTACAGTGCTGAATGGTTTGCAGACCTTTAGGAGTCTGTACTGTATCGCAGTGTTTATAATGTACAGTATTGGGGACTGAAAAATAGAAGGTCATAGGGGCACCATGGTGTGCAGGCAAAAGACCTGGGAATTTACCATTCAACACTTGGTGATACCACAAATTTGTTAGGTTCCCACCCTTTATTAGATGTACTCAATGCCCTATTCAGGATATGCAATGCCCCTGACCATGCTTACTGAGGGATGTGTCTGTGATTTTGTGAATCCTGCCTTTGGCAACTAAGCCATATTCTTGCTAACGTGGTGGCTCAGGGCACGGACAAGTAGTGGCAACTGGCCAACATATACTGGGAGTTATTCCACCAGCCAGCTACTATTGGGCTAAAGCTCTGATGTTCTTAGAAGACCTCTCAGATCTGGCCCTCTAAGGGAATTTACCCCTCTTCTGGACAACCTATGTAAAGGAACAGTCCAGGCAAAAAAAACAGAAATACTCCCCTTTTGACCCCCACAATGCTTCTGTCCTAGTTCAGTAGTATAAAACTCATTGGTTTCCGCAGGATCCACACCCGACTATTGGTCACTGTGAGTGTGAGGTGGGAGGGGCGTCTATAACTTTCCTGACAGACAGACCTCAAATCAGGGATGTCCTAAGAGCCACAAGGCTTCCCTGCTTACCTTTATTTCTGTATGAACTTTGCGAAGACGACCATAAAGGGTAATGCCCAAGCCCCGTCTCGCCTCATATACAGAACATACCCACCTCCAGTCTGGCCCCAGCTTCAGATACTAGGACAGCAGGAGAATGTTTAGCACCACAGAACTTGGTGAATTATAATCTATTTTATTTACAATAAAACAGTTATATATAATAGCAGATAACCCATTTACCAAAATAATATCCCGTACATGTTTTTTGGCGCTGAAAAAAGAATTCAACTTTTAATGTTAAATACGGTATAGCAAAATGCCCCATTCCTGGGGGCCTAAAGCACTATTATGTTTAAGATGGACTCTAGCATTATATAAAAATATTTTACTATTGTTAAAAGGGGCTTCTATCGTGTTTCTTTCTAAATATACATTGATTGGCTAAAGGTGACCTAAAAAAAAATCGAAAAAAATAGTGACCTAATAGAATAGAACTTTTTCTTGCATTTTGTTCAGATCAAATCAGAAAATTTCTGCTCCAACATTGAAAACTTTGCTCCAAAACTTAATAGCAACACTAGGTAAAATGCTTTTGACTATCCCGGGTTTTGGTCCCCGATGTGGGATGCCCCACTGTGTGAAACCCCCCAGGTTGCCCACTGAGAAGGTGAGTTTACTGGACAACCTGGGGAGGGGGGGGGGGTTTACACAGGGGAGGGGAGTATGCCTGCCCTGAAGTCTCATAGACTCCAGGGTGGGTTTTGATCCACATTAAGATCAAAGAACTTAATGAAAGCAATCATTTTTTAGAGCATTTTCTATTATCAATTTTCTTTTAGTCAAAAGTACATACATCTTTTCCTGGGAAGGATGGCAATGTCCTATTACAAGATAATTTGTCATTTCACAGAGCCATTAAATACCTGTGAGCACAGCGTGAAACATACCTATTAGATGCAAATGAAGCAATTTTCTGCCTGATTTACACCCTGCTCTAGTGAAAGTACAAGGTAATTGCTATGTTCTATGACACAGTTTATACAATGACTGTGACAACCATATGAAAAGCATGGCATGCTGTGGAGTCTGGACTGGCCACATTTTGTCACATATAAATTACATGCCTGTAATGATATACCTGATGCACCTGCCTGGAATTTTGCAAGCCTTGCTATGTAGCTATAAAGTAGACCTAGACCCGCGTAAGAAACAGACCCAGATGGTAATAGGTTCCAGGGCTGTATACAGGTACCAGGCCAGCATCAAACATTTCTGGACTCCATTCACCCTAAATTACTGCTCCGCATGGTCGTATAGGTGGGCCCAATGTGGGAAGGGCATCCCTTGAATAATATAGGGCAGCAGGATGATCTGGCATAGTGGGGTTTTGAATGATAATTTGCTGTGCTGTTTGTGCCAGGAAATGGGTGTAGATGAAAAACATCGGGGGCTAACAATTTTCTTAATATGACCCATAGATTCTTGAAGTCATTGTTCTGTGCATAACCATATATAATAGAAAATGCACAGATAACATTGGAGATATAATTGCTACAAAAGTGATTTGAGACTGCACCGGAAATTGCACAAAATGTATATTCTCAATAGGATAAGAAGGAAACGGTGTGCACACGTGGGTACTGAACACTCTAAAATTATATACTAGGGCAAATCCCACTAATTGCCCAAACACCCGTCAAACCATGGCACCACCGCTATTATCAAAAATAGATATCTCTTTATTGTCCTGAGGAAGTGACGCGTATGACGTCACGCAACGCGTAGACGGCTGTAGGCAGTGGGCAGGTGGTCGTATAGACATGTAAGTTCACTTTCTCTTATACTGGGGATTGTTTCTTTGGTCCCTCCTGGCTTTGTTCTCACGCATATAACCTATAGTTATAGTTAGGTGGTTTTACTTAGGGTTTATATTGTTGCATTGTTCACCGTTAGGGATTTGAACCACACGTGTTTCTAGTACATATAGTTTTTATTAGGTTTGTATTGGTTTTGTTATCAGGTGCCATTTAGCACATATGGATTTATAGCACATTGCACTTATGCACTTTAGATTTCAGCCAGGTTTACTATATATTGAACTGTGATCATTTTTATTAGAACTGCCATCCCCACTGCCCCCACAAGTTGTATCCTTCCTTATTGTACATATTGTTGTCTTTAGTGTTTTTTAACTTTGTCTAGTATATGTAATGCTTTCTAGTAATAAAGAGATATCTATTTTTGATAATAGCGGTGGTGCCATGGTTTGACGGGTGTTTGGGCAATTAGTGGGATTTGCCCTAGTATATAACATTGGAGATATATAATAGAAAATGCACAGATAACATTGGAGATGAACAACCTAAAAGTGTATTTTGGTGTTATTCCAAAATTAATTTTGCATGATATAAAGGATTTCTTTTTATTTCAGTACACAGCACACAGTAAACCAGTACACGCATCTCTGACCTGTTTGTTTCATTAGGGTTGATTCAGAGCCCCTTTCTCAGAGTTTTTTGGGAGTTTTTGCTACCAAACGAAACATTGCGCAAAAATGAAAACATTTCACACAAAAATTCTCGCAGAAAAAAGGCTCTGCTGAATCAGACGAGGGAGAAAAATAGGCAGGAACGGAAATTTTCACACAAAAAAATGTGAAAAAGGGGCTGTGAATCAAACCTATTGTTGGATACAGGTGGATACAGCCCCTTTGCAAAATTCCTTGAGCCCCACTTACATGGAAATAAATATTTTATCTAGATATCTGTAATGTAATCTGCTACTTCAAACTGAATTACATTAGTTGACCTTGTGGAAGCTCTAACATTCTACTGGCTTACCCTGGACTGGCCTGCTGTTTGTCCAGAGGGTCTTTGGTGTATGGAGAACAGGCCTGTATGACACAGGACTTGATCTTGCCACCTGAGATCAAGTTTCTGATCTCTGAATAAGAACCAATCAGCTCAGTTAGTGGACAAAAGATAAGTATGGCTTTACTTTACTTTACTTGCCTGGGGAAGCTTACTGAGTCTCGCATCAAAACTTCTGACAAAGCCTTAAAGGAGAACCTGTCAGGGAAGCAAAAGAGCAGCCTCCAAATTGGTTTAGTTCAGGGCCAGGTTTTCTTTTATCAGATTTTGGCCAGCTTTAAGCATCCGTTAGCAATAGCTTCTTTGGCAGTTTAGGGGTTTGAAGTAGAGAATGTACACAATTGATTTAGTAAGGATAAATTATGCACTTTGTTGGAGATACTACAATAATTTTGGGTTTCTCCACACTGATTGTGGTAATAGGGGAAAGGGAGCAACATATTATAAGTTTTCTTTTTTTTCTTAACCAAGTCTGTTAAAGTGGTCCTTAACTCTGAATAAGAGTCTATCTTTCTATGAATCCCACACCCTGCACATACAGATTGCTCACATTAAAAATCATCCTACCTGCATCTACTGCATATTATGAGCCTTTAAACATCCAATATGGCGGCTCATGGAGCATCAGGCAGCCTGCAAACAGGAAGTGCCTTATGACTGTGCTGCTCTGCATTCTGAGATTGCTGACCTTTTCCTGACCCCAGCTCTGCTCTGTCTGAGCAAAGCACAGCTATAACCCCACCCCCTGCACTTTGTCCCACTCTCCTCTCCTCAGTAAGTGTGATGCTTCTGAGTCAAGATGGCGGCGCCCGTATCCTAAAGTCCTGAACAGAGTTGCAGCCCAGTGGGGGAAAGAATAATAAGTAAGTGACTAAAAACTTAAAATATATTAACTTTAGATGCTGGTGAATCATTTTTTAAGGGTTTGGGCTTTTCAATTAGTGAAGGTCTGGTTTAAGTGTTAAAATATGGTAATCCGAGAAAACATTCTTCTGGATGGTGATGCTGGAACCCTCTGGCGGTATTTGTTCCGACAGCATACAAGCTTACTGATTTAGCATCAAAACTTCTGACTAAGGCCTTGATTCACTAAGAGTTGAAAAAAAAAATTGCATGGTAGTAAAAAATTCAATTAATGAGAAAAAATCCAGAGAATTTCACTTTTAGTGAATCACCAGATAGGAAGCCAATAAAAGTCAAAGGCACTTTTTTACTCCTGAAAAAGTATTGAAATTTTTACCTGTAGTAATGACTTTTATTGTCTTCCTATCTCATGATTCACTAATAGTGAAATTCTCATGGTTTTTTCTCATTAATTGAATGAACTTTGTGAATTGAGGCCAAACTCTGATATTCTCTATAGGATGTTATCATGTCAGAAAAATGTAATGTAGAGTATAAACACAGCCAACTGTAGATTATTGTGACAGCAAATAGAATAGTCATTGGAAAACTTAAATTGACAGAATAAATCAACAAAACAAAATCTTAGCAAAGCTCTTGTATACGTATACCTTTCCCCCCAGCATATTGAGCCTGGTCCATAATTTTTTACCAATTGAAGATCCCTAGCCCCAACCTCCATAGTCGCTTTCTGACCATTCACATGTCTGCTCTTCTAAACCATGGATGGATAGAAAAAGGCCACAGATGTCCACTCCCTGACATTCTCAGGTGGATAGTTCTAATTAATATAAACAAAAGGGACATGCCAATCCCATTCTCAGCATACTCCCTCTGTCTGATATGGGCCTGTGAGTACTGACACTCCATCCAGGAAGAAGCATTGCTACTGATCATACTGTACTGTATAAATGAAGAGCTTATATGTTTTATGTGTTCTTCATTTTAAGGAGACTGAAAAATGAATTGCTGGAAATAAAAAAGAAAGGTGCAAGAATCCACAGGCTACGCCAGAACAGTGCCAAAATCTGTGTCCGCTGCCAGAGGAGTCTTGGCTTAATCTTCAACCGTGGAGACATATGCAGAGACTGCCAACTTAGCGTGTGCAAAGCGTGCCGCGTTGTTATCAAGGACAATGTCTGGAAGTGTACTGTGTGCGCCAAAATTATGTAAGTCTGATTACCAGCGATATGTCGAGTATCGTTTATTTGGGCAAGTTAACGCAATTAAAATACAAACCTTAGTGCAGTTAAAAGAAAAAAATCACACAATGTGAGTTGGTGCACATTTAAGTTAATTGGGACAGATATAACATCTAAATTATATGCAGATTTCATTTTAAAGGCCCTTTCTGAGAAAAAATCAAATCAGAAACGTACTGCTTCCCTGCCAGTCCATAGGCTTAACCACACACAGGTCGCAGGTTGAAGCATGACCAGTTTTGCTCACTGATGATCCTTGGTAATGAGGTCAGGCGATGTCCACATGCGCACCAGGGGCCAGTCTGAAGCATGTTGTCAGTACCAGAGTTGACTGCTTCAACTGACAGTTGTCATTGGGATTGAGTCTGTGGTGGGCTGGGTAAATAATATTTTTGTACAAGGCCTTTTTAGCAGACCCATGATCAGCCATGCCATACTTACCAGGGCTCCCAGAGTCTGGCACCAGTTTAAATGCTTCTTGATGATGTATGGTCAATTATAGCGTAGCTCAGCTGGCCACTCATAGAGAAGAATGGCTAACTAGGACTGGCATTCCTCCCCCCTCAAACGTGTGGCCAATGCCAGACATGGGTGTTTTGCCAGGTAAGACATAAACCTTTTGCCTCTATGGGGTCTCATTAAAAATAAAAGAGGGAAACTTTAAAGATTTTTACAACTGCTTATTTCATATGCTGTTTTAATGTGTGTATAAATACCATTTTGGGTTGTGGAGTCCCTCTTGCAGAGCTCAGTTTGAACAATAGCAATTTCATAGCTGATACCCAAAAATTACAGAGGCAACATTGATCGATTCAGAGCAAGGTGAGAAAACTCACCCCTTTTTTAGGAAAGAAAACTGCCATTCACATTCATTGTCTACCTTGGGGCTGATTCAACAACCGTAGATAAATTTACACCTGGTGCTAATTCAGCCCGAAGGTAGACAATGGAAGTGAATGGCAGTTTTCTCTCCTAAAATGGAGTGACTTTTCTCACCTGGTTCTCAATCTACCCCATTGAGGCTAATTGCCAGGAAAAAACTGCATCCTTCCTACCACTAGGAGCTTTATCTAACTGCTCAAACCTAGCAAATTTCAACTACCTACTGTACTTTGATCAATGTTCATTTTACCATTATTTATGTTTGTATTCCCACACTTGCCAACACATCAATGAGCTGGAGACCACAGGTAGACAAGGCCTAAAAGACTGAGGTGTAATTTCTAGCTTCAGTAAAAAAAAAAGAGAACTTTATATTGCTGCTTCTGTTTTGGGGTCATTTTAAGAAATTGTCGAGGCTGTAAACCAGCCCCACACATATCTCCCCAGAATGCCTGTAATCCTCACCTTCATAATGAGCCGGGAATGGAGCCCTGCTATTGGCCGATGGGCGGTCATGAGGGCAGGTTTTTCCGGTGGCTAGCACTGAGGACGCGACCATGGGCCACGTGACTGCTCAGCAGCCAATCACTCCTTTCCTAGCTCTGGCTCGTAGTAAAGGTGAGGATTACGGCTGTTCTGGGGGTTATGTGCAAGTGGAATCCAGCATTCTGGCTGCCCCCCAGCTTGTTTTGATTAGCTGACAGCAGGACCAACACCCGTTAAAAAAAAAGCCTTCCATTATTCAAGAACGCCGGGTGCTTTTTTAGCGCCGGCACTGTGTTCCCTAGAGCGCCACATCACATCAGACTCTCAGTGTCATCCTCCCATAGTCCCTTTTTTTTGTTGACTTCTGGTTCCCTGGCCTGCAGCCGTCCCCAGTTAAAGCCTTTTGTATTGCACATGGCGCTGTATGCCTGAGTATTGTGGTTTCACAGCGCCCATGCTGGCGCTGTTCATTTATATGTTAAATACAAATGATTTCTGGCCCTCCCCATTGTTGCTACTTGTCGCTAGCTCCAAGACACAGTGCCACGGGTAGCCTACAGCGCCATCTGCCTGTGGCCAGCATGGCAGCTGATGCGCTAATAGCGTCTCCCCACAGATGCTCAAGTGGCTCTGCGAGGCGCTCGTGATAAACTGGCTTCCACGGCTGGACATTCTCTTTAAGATTATGCAAAACATGCTTTGTCACTTACCTTGCAAAAGTAATAGAGGAAATGGAAAAGTATATTGACAAATTTGTCAAACATTCCAAAGATACCATTTTGAAATCTTTCAGTCTTGACAAATACAATACAGTAAAGTTCACAATGTGCAGAGACCATGTCAAGCACCTCTGGTTTACCAGAATTTGAATTTTTATGCTCTAATATTTCCGCTATTGCCATTTTGTCTCTAACCTGAAGATAATAGAGGTGTATACTCTTCTCGGCAACCTGCTTGCCAGCACGTTCCATTGTTATTAGTAATCAGAAAAGTCAGGACCTGAGTATGACGGGTGTGTCAGATACTGTATTTCAAACACTGTCAGAAAACCCATACTTGCTTACTTTGATTATGCAAAAAGCCTCATGCTCCTTATAGCAGGGCCCTGATGTTTCTCATCAGCTCAGGGTGTTTGGAGCATAGCTATGTCCATTGCCTTTCATTTGAGACAAGCATAGAAAAAAACTATTATTACTTTTTTACAGTCTGCGGGACCTCAGATAAACAGCAGTACAAAAATGCTGAATGACAAACAGTAAAGCACAAAACTGCAATGAGAGAATATGCTAGAGTGAGAAACATCAAATGAAGCACAATATCCAGTATAGACTTGCTACTATGCTAAAAAACAAAAATCACAAATTCATACATACATGAATCATTTATTGTTGATGCCATAATCAAATAGATTATACCCTCCCATTGATGCAAATAAACACATTTAATGAACAATAGTGGGGTGAGTAAAGAAAACATTTTTAATAAAGACATTTTTTCTGATGTGTGGGTTGTTTTTTTTTTTTTTTTTACTTTTTACCCTTTGTGAACTGGTAACAGATCCATGAGGCCCCTATACCAGTTCACAGGGCTGGGGGCTGACTAACCCCCGGTTTTCCAATTACCTGCCTCCCCAAAGTCCGGAGGGGGGGTTGGCAGAAGGGCCGGGCCCACGGAAGCTATGTGGGCTTGTAACCAGCAGGGCTGGGGACCACCAAAGCTGCATATATGGTCCCGGGCTGGTTATGCAGGGTAGGGAGGACCCTATGTAATTTTTTTGAGGGTTTTTAACCCTTAAAACTCCAATTTAAAATGCCCCCCTCCCCAGGATGGGGGACCCTATGTTATGTTTTTTTTAATTAAAAAAATATTCAATTAAAAAAAAAATTGCGATATATATCGTCTTTGAGACAGAATCTGGATATATCATATCATCATACATGTATCGCAATACAAATTGTGTCAGCAGATTCTTTTAGTAAATTTAGTAAGTTTAGTAAATTTCTCCCCTAAACCACCCCTCTGATGATCAGTGGTATAAGCTGTTGTATAAGCTGCAGATGTTATGGAATAGCTGCGCTTCTAGAAATATAAGGGAGGAGCCATATTATTACACACCTGACAGTCCTGCTTACACATGAGCATGAGGGAGGGGCTGTGCCAGCAACAATTCACACCAAACTGAGAGAGATATATGCCCCAGAAACAAGGAAAATCTCTCCACACATGCTGAATGAAAAGCTGCTGGAGGTATTCTTGTGAGGGGGAAGCTGTTACATTTGTTTCTTCATGTTATGTTGATTGTGTGGCAGGGCATTCTATCTCTAATGTATCTAAAATGTATGTAGGAGCTCTCTGCTCTGAGCAAGTATAAATAAGGAATGATTGCACAGAGATTTGAGGGAATTTTGCACATTTTCCAAAAGCAGGTTTTATTTTAGGTTTCATTCAAGATAGAAGCTCCCATGTAGTTCAAAGACACTGAATTTGCATGCTATTCCACAATATCTGCATGAGGATAACCCTTCTTAAATAGCTTAAAGTGCACCAAAACTCAGGATTTTCACTATCCTATCCTTTCCCCTGGGACACCCTGGTTTGGGTTGCCCCGCTATGTGAAACCCGGCCATTCGCGAAGCTTACTCACCTCTCTTCAGGCCCTCGGCCTGGCTAGAGCAACTGAAGGGAATCCTAGCCGCACTTGCGAGCAGCGCAACATCACTCGCTCCCTTTGGCTGTGCGTGGCCATGCACTGCCATTCAGTTGCGGCAGGCAGGGATACACACAGCTGAGAAGGGAGGCAAGATGCCGGTTGCGCATGGGGCTGTGGGCTCTGGGAAAATGTGAGATTTGTGGTCGACTCAGGGGGTCTTACAGAGCGGGGCATCTCAGTCCAGGGTGCCCCTGGGAGAAGGGAGTAACCCTGGAGTGTCATTGACTCCAGGGTGAGTTTTTGTCCACTTTAATTTTTTGTCCTACCTTCCGACAATCATATTGTGCAGGTGGCCAGCCAGTGCACCGCTGGCCGCATACCTCTAGCTGAGGGCCATTCACAAATGCCTGGAGAGAATGGCGCCCATGCGAAAGGTATGGCAAGGATGGAGCCCACAAATGCTCCATGGGATTTACACAGCAGAGTATCCCAAATCAGGATGCCCCAGGGATAGGGAGTCAGCCAGCCCTGGAGTCTTTCAGTATATATAAGTACATTTTAACAAATATTATATATATATATTTATGTAACCATTTTAGAGGCAATAAAAAATAAAAAAACAAACCTTTGAAAGCTTTCCCTCAGCTCTTATTTATGTGGTAAACTTTAAGAACTTTCGAAATGTTTATAAAGCATGTGTTGCGTGTTCACAGGTAGCATTACCTTTCTCATGGGAGATATCTGCTCCTTTGATATTTCCCACTAAACAACATTTTGAAGAGATCTTCTATTACATCTAGAAATATTTGCTTGTGAATTAGCACCTTAGGAAATATCCAATGTGAAATGACAAATATCTGATGAGAGAATTCTTGCTGCAAATAAAATGATATGACTTGCCACCAAATCTTGTTTTTAACCTCTCTGTTGCAGGGAGATAAGAATAACAACAGGGGACTGGTTTTTTGAAGAACGAGCCAAGCGCTTTAAAAACTCCACTATTTTAGGAAGCGATGTGGTTAGGAAATCTTTAATGAGGAAGACTGCAGGTATGTATGCATGTAATTTCAGAATAGTGAGGATGTGGCTAGAAAGAAACCAGTGTAATTCATGAGCAATACAAGAGTATTGTCTTTACTTGTACAATCTAATTATAGAATGAATTAATAGTTTCTAAAGTGATTGTTGGGGTTAAGTGTAAAAACAGATATTTGCGTACCAGCACTGCAGAAGGTTCATCCCACTGTGCTGCTGAATAAAGCTGTTGCTACTGAATTTCAGACCCTTTTCTGTAGACCAGCACCTGTTTTTTATTTACTCATAACCACCTTTTTCTATTACTGGAGAGATGGACTAATACAAAGAAGCAGGGAAAAGGTAGACAAGCAAAGCAAGGAGCAGCCCCCCCCCCCCCGCACAAACAATTATCTTATACAAAAGAGGTGAAGATAGGTCCACCTCCAGGCCAAAATGTGTGGTCATAAATAGTTAAAACCCAGGAGCTGGGATAAAGGAAAGGGAGCACATTTTAAGAACAGCAGCTTTATTTAGTAACACAGGGGATCAATTCCCTGCATGGTAGGTAAGAAAACAATGCAAAAAAATTAAACAATTCAGATTATTAGCCTTTCATAATATGTTACTACAATAATAACTATAATAATAGCTGGGTACATTTATTATGCAAGTCACATGTGTCTTCCTTGTTTTATATAAACTAGTATAATTTCAGATGCACTTAGACCGAAGCCTAAAAACTTTTTAAACTAGTATAAAGGTTAAACTCAATTGTTAAAAAGGTGTATAAGTCAAGAGTTCCCAACCAGTAGTACGCAAGATCCTTTCATGTAGTACCAAAGCCTAATTTGCTCCATAGCTACAAAACTGCTCCAAACCTATGCGAATACCATTTTATACATTTTTTAAGTTGTTTTATGTATTTAAACATGGGGGTCCTTGAGCTAACTAAAAAATGGAAACTGGTAATAAAAAAAAAGTTTGGGATCCACTGGTATACAGTAACTGACAGAAAAATGGCTATTCCAAGTGTGACATACACTCCGCTTCAACTCTTCATGACATTTGGGTTATTCTCCAGTAGAGGGCAAACTTCTGCAGAGATGAATGCAAAAAAAGGAGCTCCTCCCAGTCCATAAATACCTGGGACCTCCCACCAATTTCCCAGTTCCTTCTCTGCAGGAAGGCGAGCAAGACAGAAGATGAAGACTTCTCTTACTTGCAGGTAAGCTGGGCTCGCGCCCGGCCTTTTTTTTCCCTATTGCTGACAGGACCTTTTCTAAATTGTCCCTATTTGAGCCTCCCAGCCTTGGCTGCAGGTCCTGGTGAGGGTAGGCAGCACCTTATGGGTGTTGTAGGAGCCTTGCTCCAGCGTGAGACCCCATTGCAAGGGGTAGGCGGTTGTCCGGGTTGGTGATCCCGGTATGGGATGCCCTGTCCCTATGACCGGATTCCGGCTTGGATTTCCCCCCCCCTTCCGGGTCCCTTCCTTTCCCTCCGGGGGGGGGGCTGGCCTCACCCACGGTTGTTTAATTACTGAAGCACTGTGTGAGTGTGTGTGTGTCTTTCACTTGTGTGTGTGTTGGTGCTGACTGGGGTTGATCGTGTCTCCTTCACTCTTTACCTTCTTTACTCTGCCTGGGGAGCTTCTCTCCCTCAGGCTGTGTTAGGTGGGGGGGCGGGACCGGGCCATCTGCGCGGCCGCGGTAGCCCGCCCCCTCGTTTGGCGCGATTATGCGGGCCAGCCCACGGCTGGGATCCGCGTTGCTGGGAGGGGGGCGTGGCCTGACGAGTGCGCGTTCAGCGCTGGCCCCCCTCCCTTCTTCCTCTCCTCTGCTCGTGTGACTCTCCAGGTGCCATCTTGTTTGATTGCTTTGGCTGCTGCTCTGATTAACTCCTCGGTCTGTAAGCGCCTGTGCGGCCACTTCCTTAGCTTCTGCGGGGGCCCTCCTTGAGCGGGGGGCCTCCTCTTCATGCTTTTGTGCTTTCATATATATATATATATATAGATATTTTTAATTATAGAATATTCTGAGCATATGGTTGTATTGTGTATCAATATTAATATATTGGTATTTTTTAGTTATTTCTTCAGTGTGATTGTATTATTGCTTGTGTGTTCAGATTGCTTCGTGTATGGGCTTTTTAAGGGGTTCCTCCTGGTCCTGGGGTCCCTAGGCTTAGATTGGTCACCCAAAAATCCTCACACTGGGACTTTTAGGGGGCATCCCGGGTTGCTTATTGCTTAAATTCCCTGCGGTCTTGCGACTGACCACAAGAATCAGCATATGGAGGCTCCACAGGATACCGGGCTTGGGCTCCCTCTGGGACAATCCCGGCCATGTGTGGGTTGTGGGGCATCCCTTACGGGTGAGAATGTGCTTACCATGTGCACAAAAGGCCATATCGCGGCAGTCGGGTGCCCAGCCTTCTTGGTCGGCGCCCCCCGCTTCATCGCCTTCTCCTCCCCGCCTTATCCGTACCCCAAGTGACATTGGTGCTAGCGGGGAGTCGCATTCCGATGTTTGTGCTAGGTTGGCCAGCATCGAGAAATTTATGGTTATCGCGGTGGGCAAGAAGGCCCAGGCTAAAAAGAGACATTTGTCGTCGGTCCAGGCGACTTGGGATATTGATGATGATTCATTTGATATGTCGGATTATTCCCCGTTATAGGAGGGGGAATTGTATGAGGAGTCAGAGGCTGACGATGTACGGTTTGGCGAGGCTGATGTTGGGCAGGCGCTTGGGTATGCTGTTGACACGGCCACGGTTTTGTCACATCTCTTGGAGGTTTCGGATATTGCGCCGCCTGAGGCGCCCCCTCTCAAGAAGGGAGAATTTTTTGGGGCCCACAAGCCTCTTTTGGAATTCACTACACAGGGTCATTTTGATGCACTGATCTTTAGGGAATGGGAGAAACCTAGTCGGCTTCCGGGTGTTCCTCAGGGATGGGATAAGAAGTATCCTTTCCCGGTGGAAGCGGTTAAGCGCTGGGCTTCTCCTCCTGAGGTCGATGCGCCAGTTTTGGGGTTGACCAACTCCTCCGTGCTTCACACCCCGGATGCCACTTTCCTAAAGGATGGTGAGGATAGGCGCCTTGATCAGATGGCATTCCATGCCTTTGCCAGTGTTGGCTCGGCCTTGCGGCCTGTTTGTGCATCTGCGCTGGTGTCGGTGGCTGCTAGGTCTCTGATTAGGGACTGGTTAAATGACGGTCACCTTGATCCGGCCAGCGCTGAGTTCACTACGCTTAAAAGATTTGAATTGTTCATGGATTTTGTCTTGGCTGCTATGGAAGACACTGTTGTTATGTGTAGTAGGACTTCAGCCTTATTGGTGGCCATGCGCCGCTCGGTATGGCTCCGTCAGTGGACGGCGGACTTTGCGGCCAAGAAATCGCTCACAGCTCTTCCCTTCTTGGGTATGCAGCTGTTTGGAGATAAGTTGGATGCTGTGGCAAAGGGAGGTAAGTTACCTCAGTGGAAGAAACAGCGCCGTCCCTTTCGGGGGGCAGGCTCTTTCAATCCTTCCTTTCGAGGTGCCAGAGCTGGCAGAGGTTTGGCCTTCTCGAGTGTCAGAGGCTCTTCCTGGAACAGGGGCAGAGGTCGGGCCCATCCCACTTCTGCCTGGGGTTCCAAGCGCAAGCCTGCGGGTACACTAGCTCAGCAGTGAAGGGGTGCCCTCACCCGCACGGGTGGGGGGACGGCTGCGGCTCTTCTTCCAGGTCTGGGCCCGGGAGGTCACAGACAATTGGATCTTGGAAGTGGTCTCCTCCGGGTACAAACTGGAGTTCGAGTACTGGCCTCCTCCAAGATTTTTAAGGTCTCGGGTGCCCTTGGACCCTCAAACTGCACAGGGGCTCCTGTTAGCAGTGAAAAACCTTCTGGACATGGGAGTTGTATGCCCGGTGCCTCCGTCGGAGAGAGGCAGGGGTTTCTACTCCAATCTTTTCACGATCCCCAAAAAGAAGGTTCTGTAAGACCCATTCTGGACCTCAAGGTCCTCAACAGATTCATCAGAACCAAGAAGTTCTGCATGGAGACTCTGCGCTTGGCCATCAATTCCCTTCGTCAAGGGGATTTCATCACATCCATAGACATCAAGGATGCGTATTTGCATGTTCCAATTTTTCCAGCGCATCAGAGATTCCTCAGGTTCGCGGTGGACATTTTCAGTTTGTAGCCCTTCCCTTCGGGTTGACCTCAGCGCAGAGGGTCTTCACCAAGGTTCCGGCTGGCATAATGGCCCTATTCAGAGCTCAGGGAATTCGCATTGTGCCGTATCTGGACGACCTATTGATTTCAGCTTCTTCCCTCCGTCAGGCGGAGCTGGACACCCACCAGATGCTGTCGACCCTGGAGAGGTTCGGGTGGGTGATCAACCGCCCCAAGTCCTCTCTCTCGCCATCACGGGTGATTTCATTCCTGGGCATGAATCTGGATACCATTCAGGCCAGAGTGTTTCTACCCCAGACCAAGGTGCAGGGGATTCAGGATCTGATCCGCCTTCTTCTGGCCAATCCTTGCCCCTCTATCCGACAGGGGATGAAACTGGTGGGATTGATGGTGGGCTCCTTCGAGGCGGTCCCGTTTGCGCAGTTTCACATGAGATCTCTTCAACTTCATCTATTGACGCATTGGGACAGGTGTCCGCTGTCATTGGATCAACCGTTCAGGATGTCTCCCAGGGTTCGGCAGTCCCTTCGGTGGTGGCTGGAGTCGAGCAACCTGTTGAGGGACAGATCCTTTCTGGTTCCTCACTGGGAGACGGTTACCATGGATGCCAGCCTGTCGGGCTGGGGAGGTTTCTGGAAAAGTCATCAGTTCAGCGGGGTGTGGGGTCCTCAGGAGGCTCACAACCCCTTCAATGTCTTAGAGCTCAGAGCCATCTGGCTTGTCCTGTCACGGCTGACGTCGCACTTACAGGGTCTTCCGGTTCAGATTCGATCAGACAATCGGGCGGCGGTAGCCTACATCAATCACCAAGGAGGGACTCGCAGCAGGAGTGCCCTCAGGGAAGTCTTTCTGATCCTGCATTGGGCAGAGAGCAATGTTCCTTGCATTTCGGCAATCTACATTCCAGGAGTTGAGAACACGGAGGCGGACTCCCTGAGCAGGGGGTCCTCTCGCCAAGGAGAGTGGTCTCTCAACCCCGGGGTTTTTTGGTCTCTTTGTTGCAAGTGGGGGACTCCGGAGGTGGATCTCTTTGCCTCACGGCACAATCACAAACTCCCGGCCTTTTTGTCTCTATCTCAGGATCCTCTAGCTCTGGCAGTGGATGCCTTGTCCCTTGCTTGGAAGGATCTGGGGTTTCTGTACCTGTTTCCTCCCTTCTCCATGCTGGGCAAGGTAGTTTGCAAACTGGCTCTGGAAGGGGCACCAGCAATTCTGGTGGCTCCAAGGTGGCCAAGAAGGATTTGGTACGCAGATGTTGTAAGGCTGGCAGTAGATCAGTACCGGCTTCCCATGTTTCCGGATCTGTTATCTCAGGGTCAACTACTTTATCCCAATTTACCAACGCTGGCTTTGATGGCTTGGCTGCTGAAACCTTCATTCTGAAGGAGGAAGGTTTATCTGAGGCTGTTGTTCTGACCTTGATTAGAGCTAGGAAGCGGTCCTCTTCTGGCATTTACTATAGGACTTGGTGGTCCTATATTGACTGGTGTGAGGCTAGGGCCTTGCCTTGCAGGGTGTTTTCGATCCCTAGGATTTTGGAGTTTCTTCAGCACGGTCTGGATCTTGGGTTCCAGCTTAGCACCTTGAAAGATCTCTGCTCTGTTTGTTTTTTTCCAAAGATCTTTTGCCTTACACCCGCTGGTTAAGACTTTTTTCCAGGGGCTCACTCATGTTCGACCCCCTCGGAAGGCTATGGTTCCTGTTTGGGATTTGAATTTGGTTCTTTCGGCTCTCCAGGGCCCTCCTTTTGAGCCGTTACAGGATATTGCTCTTTCTGTTTTCAATCAATATGTTGCCTTTTTGGTGGCTATTACCTCTGTTCAGCGTGTCTTTGAGTTGGCGGCTCAGGCCCCTTACTTTGAAAGACACCAGGACAAGGTGGTCTTTCGCTTTAAGCCAGATTTCCTTCCTAAGGTTGTTTCTGCTTTCCATCTCAATCAGGATATTGTTCTCCCTTCCTTGTGTCCTAAGCCTAGCAATGACGAGGAGAGGGTTTTGCACAATTTGGATGTGGTTCGCTGTGGTAAGTACAATTTGGTGACTACTTCTTCTTTCCGCAAGACGGATGCCTTTTTCGTGGTGCCCTGCGGGCCCAAGAAAGGTTTGGCGCCCGCCAAGTCTACCATTAGCAAATGGATTTGTCAGGCCATTGTTGGGGCCTATTCTGCTAAGGGAAGGACTCCCCCTTTTAGGGTCACTGCGCATTCTACTCGTGCTGTTGGTGCGTCCTGGGCTTTTCAGCACCAGGCTTCTGTTGAACAAGTTTGTAAGGCTGCTACTTGGTCTTCCGTTCATACTTTTTCCAAGTTTTACAAGGTTGATGTGCGGGCTTCAGCGGATGCCGTTTTTGGCTGCAAGGTTCTGCAAGCTGCAGTGGTTTAAGTTGGTGCATTCTTTAATGTTTATGGTTCCCACCCATGATGGACACTGCTATTGGATGTCCCAAATGTCATGAAGAGTTGAAGCGGAGTGTATGTCACACTTGGAATAATACCGTTTTGTGAGTACTCACCTTTAAAACGGATATTATGAGTGTGATATACACTCCTCTTCACCCCACCCTTTTGGTATTTTGGATCCTTTATATGGTTAACCATTGTTTCTTGGTTGTTAGTATTGTTATATTTGGTTCTTCCTGGTCCCCTTACTGCTTTCTTACACTGGGAAATTGGTGGGAGGTCCCAGGTATTTATGGACTGGGAGGAGCTCCTTTTTTTGCATTCATCTCTGCAGAAGTTCGCCCTCTACTGGAGAATAACCCAAAGCGGAGTGTATGTCACACTCATAATATCCATTTTAAAGGTGAGTACTCACAAAACAGTATTTTGTCATCTATCAATGGCAGCACACAGCTCAGCCAGGTGATTGCATCAATTGTGCTTGGCTGCGATCTCCTCTCTCCCAATGCAGCAATGCATAAAAGCAATGTAGCCAGCAACATACATGCATGACTCTCAAAACCCATTCCTAAACCATTCCCAATCTTTTTTTTATGAAGTACCACTTTTAATTATGCAATTATCCAACAGTTCTGCCAGCAATGCAGTCTTTCCAAGATGCTGTACTCCTGCAGCGTGTACTCGGACAGCCAATGGGATGCAGTGCTTCATATCTCCCCTTTTTCACCTCCAGTGGCATTGAGTACCACCAGAGGGGAGCTCAAGCACCATCAGTGGCACTAGTACCACTGATTGGGAACCCCTGTACTAGTTCAAGATTAGATTAGAAGTAAATACTGTAGCGAACATAACATTTTCCCTGTGTCCTGTTCAGGTCGCTCAAAACCTTACATGTGGGTATTCCGCCACCAGCTGGCGCAAGTTACTGCAAGACAAAAAAGCTGTGGCTCCTCCTGGCCCCCTATAAAGGCAGGTGTCTCAATAGAATCCCCTGTGTTCGCTTGCAGTATTACTGCGAAGATCATCTTAGATACTCTCTCTGGAATGTCGCAGCTGAGCGGGGCATCCCGAGCCTGACGCCCGCTGCGCCCCTATTACCACCCCATGGACCCACGTTGCCTCCCAGCCTCGGCTGTATGGGACAGTTGAAGGTAGGAGAACGCCAGGGTCAGGCGTTCACAGAGCCAGGCTCTGGGCCGCAGACCTCCATAGGGGTAGCCGGCCATAGGCGATGGTGAGCCTACTGGGGGGGGGGGGGGAGGAACCACATAAGCCCCACAGCTTTATATGGGTCCTGTGTGTTTGTGCTTACTTCACTGTTACTTACCTCCCCTCGCTCCCTTGGCAACTCCCTTCTCCCCTCCATCTTGTGGTGGGGAGGGCTCCTCAGCCGCACCTGCGCTGCTGTGAGGGGGGGGGGTGATGGAGCGTCGTTTCATGCCAGGCCTCGGGTGTTGTGCGGAGCGCTCCGCCGCCGGTGGGGGAGGAGCCCCTTCGGGGGCTGTCCTCTTTGTTTTCCTCAGCATGGGCGCCATTTTACTGTCAGTACGCGCCGCTGTCGGGGGGAGGGACCGCGTGATGACGCGTTCTGCATCATATCGGTGCGGCCCACCCCCCATTGTTTGTTTTGCCTAGTCCCGCTAGCGGTTGGAGGAGTGTAAGGACCTCCTAGCCTGCGTGGTTTTTTATTGCATTTGTGGTCTCGGCCAGGGACGATAGTGTCCGGCTTGGCGCCAGGGTCTTGGCCCTACTTGTCGCGCTTTGTCGCTCACTCTGACTACGGCTGTGGTCAGCCGACACTGTGGCCAAGAAGTCTCTCACTAGTATTCCCTTTTGGGGCTCAGGTTATTCGGGGAGCGTCTGGTTCTGCCTATCGCTCCTTCAAGAAGGTAGAGGCTCTTCCTTTTCAGGTGGCCGCAGAGACTCCAGGGGAACTAAACCCAAATTCCCCACCAAGTCCTCTCAGGCTTGAGGGGGCGCCCCCACCCATTCGGGTAGGGGAACGGCTTCTGTTATTTGCTCATGCCTGGAAGCAGCACGTCTCGGAACCGTGGACTCAGGAGGTGGTGTCCTCCGGTTACTAAATAGAGCTGGCAGCCTGGTCCCCCCCCAAGATTTCTCAGTCGCAGATATCCCAGAACCCATTGACGGCGCAAGGGCTAAGAAGGGCCGTTCAACACCTTCTGCTGTCCGGCGTGATTGGTCCGGTACCTCATCAGGAACGAGGTCGAGGTTTCTATTCCTTTCTGTTTACGGTGCCCAAGAAGGATGGTACGCTGAGGTCTATCCTGGACCTAAAGGGCCTCTACAAGTTGTCAGAGTCAGGAATTTCTGCATGGAGTCCCTACGATCCGCGGTGAGCTCGCTTCGGCCTGGAGACTTCATGACCATGGTGGACATCAGGGATGCTTTTCTGCACTTCCCTATATTCCAGGGGCATCAGAGGTCCCTGAGGTTTGTGCTGGAGGATCAGCATTGCCAGTTGTAGCACTGCCGTTGGGGATATCCTCAGCCCCATTGGGGATATCCTCAGCCCCCCCCGGGTGTTCACCTAGGTGCTTGCAGGCGTCATGGTTCGTCTGAGGATCCAGGGCATTCGTGTTCTGGACGACTTACTGATTGCGGCTCTACCTCTTCAGCAGGCCGAGAGCGATACCGGGACGGTGTTATCCACTCTTGAGGATTCGGATGGGTGATCTATCTTTCCAGGTAGTCTCTCACTCCATCGATGGTGAGGTCCTTCTTGGGCAGGACGTTGGACACGTCTCAGTTCAAGGTTTTTCTGCTCCAGCAGAAGGTGACGGATCTCCAGACACAGGTACAGGCCTTACTGTCTTGTCAGCGGCCATCTATCCATCTGGGGATGTAGCTGGTGGGCCTAATGGTGTCGTGCTTCGAGGCAGTGCCCTTCGCCCAGTTCCACATGAGACCTCTTCAACTGAATCTGTTGACCAGTTGGGACCGGGCGCAGGAGTCTCTGGAACGGGAATTTTCCCTGTCCCCCCGGGTCAGACAGTCCCTCTTGTGGTGGTTGGACCCCAGAAATTTTTTGGTGGGCAAGTCCTTCTGACTCCCCGTTGGGAGATTGTCACCACGGATGCCAGTCTGACCGGCTGGGGAGGTTTTTTTTTGGCAAACGCTGAAGTTCCAGGGCCAGTGGGGACTGCAGGGGGCTCACTTGCCCATCAATCTTCTGGAGCTGAGAGTGATCCGGTTGGTTCTGCTTCTCTTGTCTCCCCATCTACGGGGTCGTGCGGTCCAGGTCCGCTCAGACAATCAGGCGGCTGTCGCCTACATCAATCACCAGGGTGGGACTCGGAGCTAGCGAGTTCTCCAGGAGGTGACCCGGATCCTGACTTGGGCGGAGGAGAATGTTTCCCTGTATCTCGGCGGTTTACATCCCCAGGTTAGAGAACTGGGAGGCAGACTCCCTGAGCAGGGGGGACTCTCCTCTGGGGGAATGGTCTCTCAGCAACAGGATCTTTCACGCCCTGTGTCTCCACGGGGGTCAGCCGGATATGGACCTGTTTTGCGTCCAGACACAATCACAAGCTCCCAAGGTTTGTCTCCCTGTCAAGAGATCCTCTGGCCTTCGCCACAGACACTCTGGCAATTTCTTGGACGGAGTTCAGTCTCTTTTATGCCTTTCCTCCGTTTTCCACTCCTGGGTCGGGTGCTGCGCAAGATAGCCCAGGAGGGGGTATCAATCCTCCTGGTGGCTCCTCGCTGGCCGCGACAGAGTTGGTTCGCGGACTTAGTTCAGATTTCAGTCGATCACTACATCATACCCGGCGATCTAGGTCTTCTCACTCAGGGGTCGCTGCGGCACGCCAATTTACAGACGCTGGCTTTGACAGCCTGGCTATTGAAACCTCAATCCTGGCTGTCGGCCACAGTTGTGCAGACCATGATTCGAGCTTGGAAGAAGCCTTCTTCCATAATATACTTCAGAGTGTGGCATGCTTTTGTTGCTTGGCATGAGTCCAAGAGTCTCCCTTGTCGCACTTTTTCTATTCTAGGATATTGGAGTTTCTACAACATGGCTTAGACTTGGGTCTCCATCTGCTTTCTGCGCTCCAGGGTCCTCCCTTTGGGCCTTGTGCGATGCTGCTTGTCTATTTTTACTCTTAAAGTGATCTTTTTGGTAGCGATCACCTCGGTGTGTCGTGTTTCAGAATTGGCCGCGCTTGGTATGAAGCCTCCTTATTTGAGCGGTATCAGGATAAGGTGGTATTTCGTTTTAAACCAGATTTTTCACCTAAGGTCGTTTCTTCCTTTCACCTAAATGAGGAAATTGTTTTACCTTCCTTGTGTCCTGCACCCTCCAATTCTAAGGTACAGACCCTCCATACCTTGGGTGTGGTCAGAGCCTTTAAGTTCTTCCTGGTTGCTACGGTATCCTTCAGGTGATCGGTCTCTCTCTTCTTTCTCACTGAAGGGTCTAGAAAGGGCTTGCTTCCAGTCAAGTCCACTGTCAGTGTGTGTATCAGACAGGGGGTGGTGCATGCATATTCTGCTAGGGGAAGGAACCCCCTGATCGCATTACGGCTCTTTCTACTAGAGCTATTGGTGTTTCCTGGGCTTTTCAGCTCCAGGCTTCTGTTGAACAAATTTGCAAGGCCGCCACTTGGTCTTCTGTTCATACATTCACAATGTTTTACCAGGTTGATGTTAGGGCCTCAGCTGATGCTGTCTTTGGCCGTAAGGTGCTTCAGGCGGTAGTGCCATGAACTACATGCTGTTGCACTCTGGGGATCCCACCCTTTTTGGACACTGCTCTTGGATGTCCCACATGTAAGGATTGGAGCGACCTGAACAGGACACAGGGAAAAATACAATTCTGTGAGTACTCACCTGTAGAATTGTTTTTGGCTGTGTCCTGCCCGGGTCGCTCCACCCCACCCTTGGTTTTGTTATCTCCTGTTTGCCGGTTATGGTTTTTTCTGTCTCTTATTGGACTTGTCTTTGAGTTTTGTTGAGAGAGTACATGCTGCAGCTATGTAATGTCACTCGGTTTCTTTGCCTCCCGGCCTGTCTAATTCTTACGTTTAACCACTGGGGATTCTGTTGAGACACCTGCCTTTATAGGGGGCCAGGAGGATTCACAGCTTTAGTCTTGCAGTAACTTGCGCCACCTGGTGGCGGAATACCCACATGTAAGGATTGGAGCGACCTGAACAGGACACAGCCAAAAACAATTCTACAGGTGAGTACTCACAGAACTGTATTTTAAGCTCTACAATGTTTAAGTCAGATCTGGCTAAACCCAGTATGTATGACTCCAGTTTCATTGTGGCTGCTGACTATCAGTCAGAAGTCAGACTATATTCTTGGTCTGACCATTGAAATGCAAAAATCATAATTTGTATAGCCTGGAAGTTCTGAATAAGACTTGTTGGTTCATGTAGTTTATCTGCCATGTCCCGTCTTTGTTTCAAAGCCAAAGCCATTATGAGCATCACAAGCAATATAAATCTCAGTGTGTCCAATACTACCTAGTGTTGATCGCTTTTTTTCTTTAGGTGGTTTATTGCACTATATAAAGAGGAGCAACCACTGGTCTAGAGTCTAAAAGACTCTAAGGCCAGTGTTCTCATTTTTCATGTAACTCCAGGATCATCATAAAACTCACCCTTCTGTGGTTCCAACGACACATGCGCGGGTTGCTGAACATTCCCGGTATCCCTTTAGCTGATACACCCGCACTTAGCTTACTGTAGTTAAATGTGCAGCATGGGCATACACAGTCAGAGGGAAGCAGCTTTTGCTTGGCTGCTGCTCCTCCTCCCCTTGCTGTCTATGAAGCTCATCAATATGCGTGGCATAGAGAGCTGTTTGGAGGAGAGCACAGTGGGATCGTAAGCTGATAATATCTGTCTTTCCTCCTGCTTACACACAGCGGGTCATCCAAAAATCAAGATGCCTCCGGGAAGAAAAATTAAACCAGGGAGTGTGAAAATCACAGGTTTTGTTCCTCCTTAAAGAAATACCTACAACAACCTATTTGTGGATAGAATATTGCTCATAATGTGAAATATTCTTTCGAAGTTTCCTTTGCGAACAACTCTTGATGCAAGAAACGTTTCCTTAAAGGAATAATCTGGGAAATGACAATTAAAATAGGAAGCAAGAAGGTCACCTAAGGCCTGTCCCATGAGCTTGTCCTCCATTTTCTGCAGGCCATCTGTAGATTGTAGTCTCCAAAGTTTTCTCCTCCTTTCAATTCCTTTCCTCTATAATCACGCTCCAAATGTGGTCATACACCTGTCTCTGTCCCTTGAGACTCTCAACAAGCATGACAACTGTGGGTTGCTAGGCTCATTCACACTGGAAGCACTAAGGGACAGCGATGGCAAAGCGACTACCTTTAGATTGTGGTTGTGTAAAAAAAGGAAAGAAAAGGAGGAGTAAACGTTGCAGTCCTGCTACAGCATCTACAGTGCGCTGCAGGAAAAGGTAAAGGTAGGAGAGAATTTCTGTTATCATTTGTATTGAGTTAAAAAGGAGTATGATTCAGAAAAGAGAATGTTACATGGCATGTTGGTTATTAGTATCTACATGTTATCTCCATGGTAAGTTTTTATCTTTCAATCTTTTTTATTAAATTTTGACAATACAATATTTCAAGATCACATTGAAATCAGTATCGTTACATACATAGCGAAAAAAGAACTGTGTCAAAGACATCAAGACAGTATATTAACTATTGTCTGGAGCCAGATGCATAATGTGGAAAAAAGAAGAAGAAGAAATGGCTGATCCGACCCGAGGGGCGGGGGGCACAAAGGGGGGCCTCCCCTTCTCGATCTCCGGAGATACCTTCCACTACCCCGAGTACAGACCCGCCATGTCCTGATACACAATACGTAATACAAGAATCATGTCATTCTGGTTCTATCAACAATCAGAGGTATGGTTTCAGCTAATAAGGGGGGGGGGGGGGGGGAAGGAGAACCACAAAAGGGAGTAACTAGGGGAGGGGGAAGGAGGTAAGGGGTAAGAGGTAAGAGGTAAGAGTCCCTGGTCCGCTCCTAATAGCTTCTCTTCATATTCATCAATTCAATGCTAGCATCGATATGTTAGGGGTTGCAAATCGGATCCATGGCTCCCAAACCTCTAGGAAGTGCTCATGTTTATCATTCAAGATGCTGGAAAGTTTTTCATTTATCAAGAATCCGTTTAGTCTAGCTTTAACCTCCGAAATAGAAACCAACTGCTGTTTCCAGGCCTTTGCAATCGTCTGTTTGGTGGCCAGCATGATAAAGGAGAACAGCTTGTTTTGGAGCCTATTAAGTTCAGGGGCTTTATGGCGCAACAGCGCCACCCAGGGGTCCTTTTTGGGGGAAACATTCATGATTGCAGCTACCAAGCGAAAGACCTGTTGCCAAAGGCGTGATACAAAGGGACAGGTCCACCATGTATGGAGCACATCGCCTTTTGCCGAGCAGCCCCTGAAGCACTGTTCTGGGTAGGCAGGATAAATTTTATGAATTCTAGCAGGGACCAGATACCAACGTAACAGGACTTTATAGGCTGACTCAACTGTGAGTGAATTAATTGAACAGCCCCAGGTCGCCCTCCACACATCCTCCCAGTCCACCTCCTCCTTTTCCAATCCCAGGTCCTCCCCCCATTCTTGCACATATTTGTGGTCAGAGGGTCTTGGGAAATCATTCAGGGAAGAATATAGCAAGGAGATCCTCCCCGGGCTATCCGGCTCCTCCACGCATAGGGCCTCAAATTTGGTCCATTTCCTATACGAGGCCAGGCCAGCAAGCCTAGGTCTAAGCCAGTGGCTCAATTGTGTGTAATGGAACCATTCTGTCCGTGGAAGACCATATTTGTCCCTCAATTCTTCAAATGACATAAGGCCCTTGTCTGTCAGGAGGTGATGAAAAGCGCAGATACCCGCCGACACCCAGTGTGAAAAGGACGCCCCTCCCTGAAGACCCGGTGGGAATAGAGGATTATCCCATAAATTCAGTAAAGGAGCGTGAGGTGACATTAATCCCGAGGAAAATTTTATAGAGTCCCAAACCTTAAGGGAGTGTATCATCAAAGGGCTCAGATCTTTTGGTCTATTTCTGGGGTCTGTCCATAGCAAAGCCTCTAGTGGGGACTTCCCCAGGTTCGGGATCTCCAGCAGGGCCCACAGTGGTAAATCTCTCATTGCATGTAACTGGGACAACTGCGCTATTTGTGCTGCTTTATAGTAGTGAGTAATATTAGGCACCCCCAAACCCCCTTGAGATTTGTGAGCATACATTGTGCGTCTTGCCACTCGGGGTCTGGTTGTTCCCCACACAAACTGGAACATCCGTCTCTGAAGGATTCGGAGCATGTAGGCCGGGATCCTGACAGGTAATACTCTAAAGTAATACAATATTTTGGGGAGGATTGTCATTTTGACCGCAGCCACCCGTCCCAACCACGATATGGGAAGGTCTGTCCAGGAATCCATCAAAGAATTCAGAGTTCGTATCAGAGGTGGGTAGTTGGCAGCGTAGAGGCCCCCATATGTGGGTGCCAGGCGAACACCCAGATAGGGGAGACCATTTGAGGTCCACTTGAAGTCATATGTGGATTTGAGGTGCAACACTGATCCCGCCGAGAGCCCCACATTCATAGCAACCGATTTGGATCTATTTATCTTGAGCCCAGAGATCTCAGCAAACTCGTCCAACACCCCGAGAAGATTGGGTAAAGTGGTGATAGGTTGCGACAAAACCAGAACAGCATCATCCGCAAAAAGCGAAATCTTATGGTGGACTCCTCCAATGTCAATGCCCTTGATATTTTTGTTGGCTCTGATTTTAAGCGCTAAGGGCTCCATGGCCAAAATAAACAGGATGGGGGATAGGGGGCATCCCTGACGGGTACCTCTCTGTATACCAAACCTGTCTGAAGAGAACCCAAGGTATCTAACCCTCGCTGTCGGTTGGTAATACAATGCCGAGATCCACTGTAAAAACTTACTGCCAAAGCCCCACCTCCCCAACGTTGTACGCATGTACTCCCATGAGATTGTGTCAAATGCTTTATAAATGTCTAAAGATAATAAAAAGGCAGGAATTTTCCTGTTCTGAATGGAGTGAATTAGGTGGGCTATACGTCTAACGTTATCACTAGCTTGTCTGGAAGGGACAAAGCCCGACTGGTCTCTATGGACCAACGAGCCCAGGAAGGAATTCAGTCTCGAGGCCAGGATTTTAGCCAGGAGTTTAACGTCCTGGTTAAGTAGTGAAATAGGCCTATAGTTAGAGGTCAGCAGGGGATCTTTCTCCGGTTTGGGGATCATGACAATATTGGCCATTGACGACTCAGGACTGGGATTCATGCCCGATCTAAGGGAATTGAATAGTGCCACCAGGTGGGGCCCCAGCAGCGGGGCAAATTTCTTGTAATAGAGACCCGAGAAACCATCTGGGCCCGGGGTCTTTTTGGGTTTGATGGTCTTTATTGCAGCCAACAATTCCTGTAAAGTAATGGGCTCTTCCATACTATCTAAACAATCCCGAGGGGCAACCGGGAGCTCAATGCCGGAGAAAAATTCTTCCAGTTTTTGTGGATTATTCCCCCCCGGGTTGGAGTAAAGATCTGCCAGAAAGGTTTTAAAGGCCTCCACTATCTTTAAGGGGTTGGCAGTTGTGAGCCCTTGTAACTTCAGTTGAATGGGTTGGTTTTTGGGTTTGCTCAGTCTGAGTTGCTTGGCCATCATGGAATCCGGTTTATTACCCCTGGAGTAAAAGTGTTGTTTGGACCACCGTAGCTGTTTTTCTGCCTGGCAGTCTAGGAGTAAGTTAAGTTCCAGGCGGGCCAAGTCAACTCTGTCTTTGGTGGTCTGACATGGGTTGCCCTTCCACTCCTCCTCGGCCTTCCTGAATTGATCAGATAATTCCTTCACTTTGGCCTCCCTTTCCCTTTTTCTTGCTGTGGCTATTTGTATTATGTGCCCTCTCATCACCAGTTTATGGGCTTCCCATAAGGAAACTGGGGAGTCCACCGAGCCCACGTTGTGCAAAAAATAATCAGCTAGGTGCTTCTGGATTTTGTCACAAGTATCTTTAGTTGTTAGGAGCGAGTCATTAAGACGCCAGGAGTCAAGAGATCTCCCGGGGACCGCCAAGTCTACGGAGATCATCATTGGGCTATGGTCAGACCAAGGTGTGGAGAGGATTGTGGCTCCTTGAAGTTGTGTAAGTGAATGTTGTGGCATGAAAACATGGTCTATTCTGCAGAAAGATTTGTGTGGATTGGAGTAGAATGTAAAGTCTCGCCCTGTGGGGTGGACCTCCCGCCAAGTGTCACACAGTGCATAAGAGCCCAACAATGCACTGAACGCCCCTGGTTTGCCCGTCCCTGGCTCTCCCCCTCGGCCTGGCACTGTGGGGACTGTCTTGTCCCCCTTGGGATCTATTACCAGGTTTGAGTCGCCCGCCAGGTATACCACCCCTCTGGAGTGCTCCTTTACTACCTTGAATAAATGGGACAGAAATCTGAGCTGGTGTGCGTTGGGGGTATAATACGAAACTACCGTGATTTCCACATCATAGATGGATCCAGACACCAGTACATAGCGGCCAGTTGGGTCCACTATCTCCTTATGGCAGACAAAGGGTAAATTTTTCCTGAAAGCTATTGTGACCCCCCGTTTCTTTTCTTTAAACATAGCATGATAGTGCAGGGGGAAATGTCTATTTAGGTACTTAGGGTGTGAGTGGCGGGCAAATCTGGTTTCCTGCAGGCAAAGAATATCCGCTTTGTTGGTTTTATAGAATTGGAAGGCTTTGTTCCGTTTGGAGGGAGAGTTAAACCCCTGTACATTATGAGAGATTATTTTCAAACTATTGTGGGACATAGCCATACAGTACAATCGACACTATCGTCCAGGGCGGACCAGGGACCCAAGGAGGGGGGGGGGAATCACCGGGGTGGACATACAGGGGGGCCTGGGAAGGGTGGGTGCTGAAATCACTGATAAGGACAAACTGTAAAAAGTGTAAACTACTGATCTGCATAGTATGCATAATATTCATGAGCAACAGTATCATTAACCGGGATGATACAAGGGGGCCCATCTGGACCAAGGCCGGAATTTCACCGCCCGTTCAAGCGGGCCTATCAATAGAGGGAGGGTTATTACAACTCCTCCGTCTACCGTAATGCTGTAGTAAAAAAGTACAGTGGGGGTGTGTCCCCCAGGGCAGGCAAAGGACGACTATATTACTTTAAGAAAATACTGACCGGTTGGATTCTCCCGACTGAGGGAAAGTCAGGACAAAACCCAAGAGATCTTAATACATCACTTATAGAAAATGCATGAAGAGAATATAAAGAGAATATAAAACCATATAACCATATAAAACCAACGGCTAACATGTTGAAGAGGCAAAAGAGAGAACTTGCGCCTTGGGCGCGTAACCTGAAAGGCTTGCAGCGCCGACTGCAGAAGAATCCGGCATCAAAGTCCCGGACCAAAAGGGATTCGCACTACGTCCTGGAAATAAGGTGGACAAAACATTTCACAGAGCCAAAAACTGCAGAGGATAGGGAGAAAGAGCGTAGCTCCGGGTCCGTCACCCTTGATTATTTTGTATGGGGTCCCAGTGGACCCGCGGTAAAGTAGGGGCTCTTTTCTTATTATCAAAGGAAGGCCTGTCCCGGGGTGGCCTGAGGGCGGTTCGCTTCCTGGATAAGGGGGGGCTGGAGTCACGGCTCCCTGAACCCCCCGCGTCCATGGGTATAGCAAGATCTTTGAGAATATGGCACAGTTCGCTTAGGGAAGAGGCTGAATATTGATCCCCCCTGTATGCAAAGAGGACCTTAAATGGGAATCCCCATCTGTAGCTGACATGGTGTGCCCGTAGGGCTTCCAGGGCCGGCCTCATCTCCCGTCTTCTCTGTATGGTCTGAGGAGCTAAGTCCTGAAAGAGCTGATAGGTGTGGCCTTGAAAAGTTAGCTCCTTCTTCTCCCTTGCTGCCCGTAGTAAGGCCTCTCTGGTGCGAAAATATGTGGGTTTTAGAACAATATCCCGGGGCAGCCCATCCTTGCGTTTGGGCCCCAGAGCTCTGTGGGCCCGGTCCAGTTCCAGCCTCTCTATCGGCAGGTTAGGGATCAATTCTTGGAACAAGGCAGTCACTGTCTCAGTTACGTCCAGCATGGATTCCGGTAGGCCTCTGATACGCAGGTTGCCCCTTCTGGCCCTATTCTCCAAATCCTCCAGTTTTAACTGTATGGCCTCAATGTCCCTGTCCCGGGATTGTATGGTGGTTAGGGTGTGCTCCATTTTGCTTTCTAGGGCCTCTGTTCTTTCCCCCAAGCTATGAATCTCCGCTTTCAGTGGGGAGGCCCATGCATCTGTGACAGCTTGTAGTTCCTGCTGTAGGAGCAACTTGAACTTTGCAAGCAGGTTGGCGTCTCTGAGCTCAACTGGGTCTGGGGCTGATTGGGCCTGGTTCCCCGGTTCTAGGGATTGAGGTGGGGCGCAGGGGCTACGGGGGCCCGAAAAAAGGGATGACTCACTGTTCGGCGGGCTGCTGCTTAATGGGCTGCTGATGGAGTCTGCGCTGTCCATGTGAGGGAGCCTCGTGGGTGACACCGGGGCGCTGGATGGGCCATGTGTGGTGGCGGGGATCGGGCTACCAGCCCTGCTGTTGTCGCTGCCGCCATTCGCCTCTCCCGCATCCCCTCGGCCGTTTCCCGCCAAACTCGGACGCTGATCTTTCGCCATGGCCGTCCAGTCTAGGACTGTTGCATCTCCTCCGTCGCTGCTTCTGACCGGGAGCACCTGCTGGCTGGTTGCAGGCCCGATCGCGGGCTCCGTCTGACGAGCATCCGACTGGTGCTGCTGCTCATGTAAGTTATATGCGTCGTCTCCCTCCGCCATCTTTGTTGGACCCGCGCTGCGCCTCGCACTATGTTGGTGCGTAGGCGCCGTCCTCCTCCTACCTCCGCCTCCGCTTTTGCCCATCAGGATGGTGCCAACCTCCGCAGGGTCTAGTTGCACTTTCTGAGTCTCCTGGCACCGGATTGCTCTGGGTAGCCGCCCTTTTGCCTGCCCGGGGTGCTGAGCTGAGTTACAGTGCGACCATCTCTCTCGGCAGCCAGCCACGCCCCCTCTCCATGGTAAGTTTTTAAAGAAACAACAACTGCTACATTGGGATTTAAATGTATATGTTATATATGTTTCAGTTGCTAATAATGCTTTAAATGCTTTGTTTTTTTTTCTACCTTGCATTTAGTAAATTCAAATTATATTTAGTAAATAAAAGCTTCGTAAAGTAGGATCCAAAGTGTTGCATATTATACAGTGAATACTGGTTGATCGGTCTCAGAATGAACCAGTGTCGTTTTAGATTAAGAAGATGTGATATGTGCCTGACAGTTTATTAAATGGCTGGAAGCCACAATTACAATCTCGTCATCAGAGTTAATACATTACTTGCCAAATCATTAGCTCTTCAGCTTCACAATGCCTAGAGGCTAATGCTGGGCTCACACAAGCAAATCAATTGGCTGATTGCGAGCGAGCCACCATACAAATCTGCGATTGAGCGATTGTGTTCAGCTGCCAAAGATTTGTTGGACATTTTCCAAGTATACAGCACGTCCTGTTTCACTAAATTCTTTACTCTTGGGATATCCGCCACAAGGTGGCACAGTGGACTGCAGAAAAGACTTGTGGCATCTCCCGGCCCTATAAAAGGACAGGAACCTCCCACAAATTCCCAGTTTCCTTCTGCAGTCTGGACTGAGAAGATAGAAGATGGCTCTCTATATTACGAAGGCGAGCGGGGCTTACCAGCCTGCGGCCCTGCAGGGCTATTTCCGCCCGTTCTGGACCCACTGCCTCCCAGCCTCGGCTGACTGGTTCGGGTGAAGGTAGGACAGCACCAGGGTCAGGTGCCTGAGGAGCAATGCTCCATCCACAATCCCTGCACCTAGAAGGGTAGGCGGTTCAGGCTTATGGTGAGCCTTGTGGGATGCTCCTTCCTGCCTTATTATTGTGGGCCTTTCTATCAAACATCCTTATTTTGAGCGACACCAGGACAAGGTGGTGTTTCGGTTTAAGCCAGATTTCTTGCCTAAGGTTGTGTCTGCTTTTCATCTCAATCAGGACATTGTCTTGCCTTCCTTGTGTCCTAATCCTGCTAATTCCAAGGAGAGGACTCTGCATTCTTTAGATGTGGTCAGGGTTCTGAAGTTTTACTTGGTAGCTACTGAATCTTTCAGGAAGACTGATGCTCTTTTTGTTCTTCCTTCTGGTCCTAGGAAGGGTTTGCCTCCGGCTAAGTCCACTATCAGCAAGTGGATTCGTCAGCGGGTGGTGCAAGTCTATTCTGCTAAGGGGAAGGAACCTCCCTTCCGCCTTACTGCTTATTCCACTCGTGCTATTGGTGCCTCTTGGGCCTTTCAGCACCAGGCTTCTGTTGAACAAGTTTGTAAGGCCACAACTTAGTCTTCTGTTCATACTTTTTCCAAGTTTTACAAGGTTGATGTTAGGGCCTCAGCTGATGCTGCTTTTGGCCGCAAAGTTCTTCAGGCGGCAGTGGTTTAACCCTTTAAATGCCAAGCACGTAGTTTCTACGTGGTTGCTTCTCCTACCCTTAAGTGCCAAGCACGTAGAAACTACGTGCCTGGCATTTCCCCCTAACAGTTAAAAGATAGAAAAAAAAACCCACTTACCTCTGGTATCCCCGTGAAGCTTGGGGTCCTCTCTTCCTGGGGGGGGGGGCATCCGGTCGCCCCCCCCCCCCGTTGTCCTCCGTCTTCAGGAGGGGGCCCGAAACCAGCCGCCCCCCCCCCGTTTCCAGCGCTGACAATCGCCGTTGTAAAAAAAAAACAAAAAAAAAAAACTGTCATTTACTCACCTCCGCGCCCGAGCCGTCTGCCTGGGTCTCCTCTTCACCAGGGGGGGGGGTCCGATCCCCCCCCCCCCCTGGGCTGCGCAGGCTTCAGGTGAGGACCCTCTTCCGGGTCCTCACCTCTTGAAATGGCGGCGATGGCCGCCGCCTCCTAGCCCCGCCCATTGTGGGAGGAGCGGGATGACGTCATCCCGCTCCTCCTATACCCCCTCCGAGCTCCGGCATCTGTCAGATTCCGGTGGTGATCGGAGCAGGGCGGGTGTCAGCCGAGGAGGCTCCGATCGGAGCCCCCTCGCCTGTCACCCACCCTGCGCCGATCACTACCGGCATCTGTCAGCAACATGACAGCGGTGCGGGACGCCGGATCGGAGGTGAGTACAGTAAAAAAAAAAAAAATAAAGGTTTTTTTCTCTGTGTCAGTGTCTTATTTTTTACTTTTAACCCCTTGTGAACTGGTAAGGGGTCCATGACCCCTATACCAGTTCACAAGGCTGGGGGGATGACAAGTCACCTGCGCTAGCGGGTGACTTGCCATTAACCCCCGGCACTCCCATTACCTGCCTCCCCAAAGGCCAGGGGGGGGGGCAGAAGAGCCCGGGCCCACGGGCTATGCGGGCTTGTAGCCTGCAGGGCCAGGGGCCACAAAAGCTGGCCCCTGCGCCCTGTTCCTACAAGCCCTGCATAGCTGGTCCCGGGCTGGTTACTTTGGGTAAGGGGGACCCCACGTCAATTTTTTTTTTTTATTTTTAAGGGTTTTTAACCCTTAAAAATAAAAAAAAAAAATGGGATCCCCCTCCCCTGGGAGGGGGGACCCTATGTCATTTTTTTTTTTTTATTAACCCTTTGTGTTCTGTCACCCAGTAGCTATAAAAGGCTTCTAGCAGGTGAGCAGAAGCCAGTGATCGCCGAGGGACAGAGTTCTCCAGGATGGATGGGAGGTAAGTATAAAAAAAAATAAAAATTAATAAAATATTTTTTTCTCTGTGTGTGTTTTTTACATTTAACCCCTTGTGAACTGGTAAGGGGTCCATGACCCCTATACCAGTTCACAAGGCTGGGGGGATGGCAAGTCACCTGCGCTAGCGGGTGACTTGCCATTAACCCCCGGCACCCCCATTACCTGCCTCCCCAAAGGCCAGGAGGGGGCAGAAGAGCCCGGGCCCACGGGCTATGCGGGCTTGTAGCCTGCAGGGCCAGGGGCCACAAAAGCTGGCCCCTGCGCCCTGCTCCTACAAGCCCTGCATAGCTGGTCCCGGGCTGGTTACTTTGGGTAAGGGGGACCCCACGTCAATTTTTTTTTTGATTTTTAAGGGTTTTTAATGTCATTTTTTTTCTCGATTTAACCCTTTGTAGTGTGGATGGTATTTGTATTTTATTTGTGAATGTTATGAAGTACTTGTTTCAGTTAGGGGGGTCTCCTGGGCAGAAACAGGGGGCTACCGATAAATATGTGGTACCGTTCTAATCGGTAGAAATGGGGCTTTCACATGCAATATGCTTTTCCTTAATAAAATACATTTTTTATTTAAAATAAAGGAGTCAATTTTCTAAAAAAATTTTTTATTTATTTTTTTTTTACTTAATAATATTGTAAAAAAAAAAAAAAAAATTTACAAACAAGACATTTCATGTTAAAGCCTAAACTATGCTGCAAAAAAAAAAATATATAATTTTCCTGAAAGTTCCAGCAAAAATGGCGCAAAACATGGCGCAAAATGGGGAAAAATGGCCTGTCAACAGAGGGTGACAAAATCTCAAGCAGGCTGGCAATTAAAAGGGTTAATAGTACCTATGCATGTTGGGTATTGTTCTGTTCGGGGGACCTTGCGCTTTCAGACTTAGCTTGTTTTTTTCTTGTTTGCATATTTATATTTTAGGAAAAGGTGTTTTTTATTCAGCTTTTTTATAAATTTTTTAGGGAAACCCTGCGCAAACAAAGAATTCTTTGAGGTAATAATTCCAGAAAGATGAGTCCACTAGAACAGTGGACCCCAACCCTGTCCTCAAGGCACACCAACAGCTCATGTCTTGTGGATCTCCACATAGCCAGCTCTATAGTTCTGCTGCTGCACTAATTACTCCACCTGTGCACCTGTGTGGAAATCTGCAAATCCTGGCCTGTTGGTGGGCCTTGAGGACAGGGTTGGGGACCCCTGCACTAGAACAAGCTGGGTACGCTTAGAAAGCTTAATGTGTGTACTTTCAGGGAATATATGGTTTATGGGGGATATTCCAAATGTAAAGGGTTGTTTTGGTTGAAAAATCGCAAGGTGTGCACTTTGTCTGCAGAGCTGAAATTTTCAAGTAAAATTACCGTTACGCACATGCTTTACTTTGGGGTGTTTGGCAACTCTTCCCTTGACAGTAGCTATGCATGTTGGGTGTTGTTCTGTTCGGGGGATGTTGCGTTTTCAGATTAAACTTGTTTTTTCTTGTTTGTATATAGTTTTTTTTTAGGAAAATGCGGCTTTGATTCTGCTTTTTTATCCTTTTTTTAGGGAAACTCTTTGCAACCAAAAAATCCATTGAGGGATTACTTCCAGAAAACTATGGCCACATCAACAAGCCTGGTACGCCTAGAAAGCCTGAGGTGTGTACTTCCAGAGAATATATAGTTTGTTGGGGGTATTTCAAATGTAAAGGGTTTTTTCTGGAAAAACTGCAAGGTGCGCATATTGCATAGCATAGTTGTATTTTATCTGAAAAGCGCTGTTTCAGTTTGGGGGAGTCTCCTGGGCAGGAAAGGGTGTCTACCTGTACATATGTGGTACCGCTGTAACCGAGAGAAATTGGGATTTCACACGCAATAAGATTTTATTGACAAACTTACATTTTTTATTACAAAAAAAAACTACAAATTGTAAAAAATATATATATTTTTTTTGCACATATTTCACCCAAAAATATTGAGAATACACCTAAAAAATGACAAACAAGACATTTCATGTTAAAGCCCAGACTCTGCTGAAAAAAACAATATATAATTTTCCTGGGAAATCCCTGGAAATCCCTTCAAAAATCACATTTGAACATGGGGAGCGCAAAATAGTGCAAAATGGTCTGGCAACAAAGCGTGACAAAAACTCCAGGTAGGCTGGCACTTAAAGGGTTAAACTTCCTGTCGTTGTTCTTTGGGGATCCCGCCCTACTTTACGGACACTGCTTTTGGACGTCCCAAGCATAAAGAATTTAGTGAAACAGGACGTGCTGTATACTTAGAAAAATACAATTTTGTGAGTACTCACCTTTTAGAATTAATTTTGTAGTATACAGCACGACCTGTTTCACACCTCCCTTGTTATCATTATTCTTGGTTACCTCTGTATGGTGATTTGTTCAGATGTCTGGTTGGGTTCCTTCATTTTTATTCTCCCGGCTTCTTGTCTAACTCTTTTGTAACCCTGGGAATTTGTGGGAGGTTCCTGTCCTTTTATAGGGCCGGGAGATGCCACAAGTCTTTTCTGCAGTCCACTGCGCCACCTTGTGGCGGATATCCCAAGCGTAAAGAATTTAGTGAAACAGGACGTGCTGTATACTACAGAATCAATTCTACAGGTGAGTACTCACAGAATTGTATTTTTTGGTGGGCTACTTCTGTTTCCAAACTCCGAACAATAAAGCAATGAACGAGAACTTTTTGGTCAGTCAAAACAAAATGAATGGCCCTCCGATGAACCAATTCTCTTTCTTCGCTTGATCGCAGCAGGCGTTTCCACAGAGCGATTATCACTTAATTGCAGCCGCTTTAGTAATTTCTCTCTCAATATCACTCCCGTCTAAATAGCCTCTAGAGCAATCCTGCATCTGTTTCACTCTCTTTTTTTTGTGATGGTATAGGACCTGGTAAATCAGACGGTGGATCCAAAATGCCTAGTAATTATAAACTACCTGCAGTTTCTGAAAATGCAGAGGATAGTGGAAAACGGTAAGAGTCTCTGTTTGAAATTTCCTGAAGTTGATTGGAATTGTCAGGGAAACAGGAAAATATCTGTCTCTTAAGATCCCTACAAGTATTTTCTTTTAATTTTTGGAGAGTTGTGGTTTGCCTGCCAGTGTTTGCAGTTTATTTCAGTTCATTCTGGGACACATGCACTCCTGGGTTAACCTGCTGTATAACTGGACTGAAAAGTAAAAAAAGAAGAAACTCTAACAGATATAACCCACTACATTTTGCTACTAGAAGCCACTGCAGCATGGACTGTATAGATTTTTATTATATTTTTTTTTATAAATAATTTCATTCATTTTTGTAGGGTGTTTGATTAGCGTGGGACTCTAACCTCTTTTTGCTTCCATGATAGAACTGAACATATGATAGCACACCACATGCAGGTGAAAAGAGTTGTGTTATTTAAGCAAATGTAGCCAGGACCATTTACATTTCATGGTTACCCAGCTGGCAGCACGTTGCTGCTATTCTGCCTGCTTTCTTCTGCCTTGCGCCTTTGAAAGATTTGATGATTCTGAAACGCGCATCAGGACTTTAGTTATGCACTAAGGGCTTATATACTCTAGAAGCCCAGGTTCAGGTATAACCATCTACCCTTCTTGTCATTCTCATGCACAGCACAATGTTACGCCTTTGCTTGTTAAACTATTAGAACTGTATGCAGCATGAATACTGGCTGCCTAGACCACAGCATATCTAATTACATTGTATCCCTGTATGTAAATAATTGTATATATATTATGCCCATGTATCTGAGTGTATCCCCATTCTGTACATACTTTTGCTAATAGCAGCAATGTGCTTCCAGCTGGGCAACCATTAAATGTAAAATGGTCCTGGTTACATTTGCTTAAATAAATTACCACAACTCACACATAAATTACCACAACTACCACAACTTTTCACATGCAACTTTCGAGTGGTGTGCTATAATATGTTCAATTCTATTTATATAAGGGGTTGAGATAACCCCCCCCCCTATATTGATTAGCACACCTGGCATCCCTTGCTTGAATATTGAATGCAATTGCAAAACTTTTTCAGTGTGCTTACCATTATTTATCATTTGCTTCCATGATACGCATAAAGTCACCCTTTAAGAGGCCCACAACAAAATGCTGAACGGCAATTCACTAGATCACAAGAATAAATGTTCTTAAATGGCTGTTTAAGTGTTCTTAAAAGCAGTCTCTTTTATTGGCACTTCACCAAATATACCACCTCCACTTGATCACATTGTGTATATATATGTGTATATATATATATGTGTATATATGGTCAGATTGCCATTTCCTGTTACGCCATGTGTTAGGTATCTTTTCCTATACAATATAAATGTATGTTTGAAGTGCGTAAACTACAGCAGCCTGCATTTTTTAGCACCCCTGACAAACAATCTGGAAAGCCTGAAGATGCCAAAAGCCTTCACTCTAATTATGATACTCAAAGCCTGAGAAGTAACCGATCAGTTCCTCGTTCTAATGGGTAAGAGAAAACTACAGAAATAGGTGTGGCTTGTATTTTTTGTACTGAAATATGTTACAACACAACTGAAAACCCTACTAGAGGGGTAACACTACAGCAGTGTGTACTGTTCCTCCTGGACAACTGAGTGATGGCACTGGAGCTGGAGAGTAAGCTAAGAGGGCGGCGGGGGGTGACAAAACCCTGAAGAGAAGTCTGGCCAATGGTCCATGGTAATAGCCTTCTGTTTTTTGGTAAGAGTCTGCTTTAAAGCATTAACAGTTTTAGGTCAGCTATCTGTAGAGAGAATTTGGAGGGTAGTGAAAACTAGTGGTAAGGTTTTACATTTTCAGTTTTGGGACACTGAGCTTTGTATAAAACACAACTATTTTTAATTCTGTGACTGTAGACCAGTTTGGAGATGATCTAAAATAAAAAATGGATTTCCTTTCTGGTGATAAGACCCACGAAAGGCAAAAAGTTGACAGGACTACTCATTCAGATAGGCTCTTGTGCCATTTCACATAACTCCCGGCAGCCAGTGGGGTTTTCCAGTAAGATGTGAGCAGAGCTAAAGTGTACGCAAGGATGGGGTTTCTGTAGACCTGGGACTGTGGATCTATATTCCTGACCAATATCAGCCTCCATATAGATCTTCAACAGAACCCAAATTGTTATGTTATGTAGCTTTGGGTCTGTCTACGTTACATACAAACTCAGAAGCAAACAGTGAAAAGAGCTAAGCCTGTCCAGCAAAGAACATCAATAACCTAGGCATCAAATATTATCTATAGTGCATTCAACAAGTCACATCCTCCCATGTGTCCGGCATCAGGGGTAGGCGTGGGACCTTTAACAGTCAGCTTAATATAGACACTTGTATTATGAATAGTCTACAGTTGTGTTTTAAAGTCAAATTAAAGGCAAACTACACTGTTCACAGTTGATTGCACTCTATAATGGAGCAAGATATGGGGGAAGACTTAGGAGGGAGGGACGTGAAGGGGAGGGGAATTTAGACACCGTGTGTGGGTGAGGTGACAGTCCAGTTGGCTCCAAAGCAATGCAGCCCACTAGGGATAGTCGCTGTGCTCCCTATAGCCAGTCCATCACTGGGTGGAAGACATAGGGGTAGCTAAATAGCCTAGCTGTAGTTAATCATGCATCATAATAGAGTCTTGTCAACCACTGTATTGTAGAATCTTGTTGTGTCCCTGTTCATGCTGTTTAACAGTCTTTATCCACATATAGCAAATATGAATGATGTAAAAGCTTTGCAACTACAGTAAACCTTAATTTTTAAGCCAACAAAATGAAAAGCCTGAAGAAAAAAACTTTAAGAAATAAGGCTAACCAGAGAATTTGCATTAAAATGACAAGAATGTGTGGCCTCCACTTGATCACGTTGTTTATATGTGTCTTCCTTCCTGATTAAACAGAAGGTCAAATTCTCATTTCCCAGCACATGGACAGAAATAAAAATACCAATGGCATAATACTGTTTATAAAACACTATATTTAAAAAGATACTAAATGCGCTCACAAACAAAGCTGAAGCACGCCTTTCACAAAAGTCTGTCAGCTTACTATCAACAGGTCCCTGCGGTTTCCTGTTCCTTGCTGCCATAAGAGCGGGATTTCCCTGGACCCTTAGTACAGCGGCTTAAAAATGGGGAGATGGCTGGGACCCGCTAGATGTAAGCAAGACTCATGAAGAGTAAGAGGATACACACAGGGGGCATCTCGATCTGGGAGGAACAAGGATAGTGTCAAGGATATCTTGTGTATTCTTAGTATACAGTACGTCCTGCTCCACATAGATTACTTACACATGGGCATTACTCCGCCAGATGGCACTGGACTGCAGAGACATCGAAAATAGGCTCCTCCCGGCCCCTCAAATACCCAGGGACCTCCCACAAATCCCCAGAATTACTCTGCAGTCTGGACTGCGAAGGATGAGAAATGGCTCTCTACTCGCAGGCGAGCGGGGCTATTAGCCTGCGGCGCTGTAGGACTATTGCCACCCGTTCCACTAGTAATATGCCTCCCAGCCTTGGCTGCGCTGGTCGGGTGAAGGTAGGCAGCACCACTGTTAGGTGCTTAGGAGCGCTGCTCCACCGCAATCCCCCACCAAAGGGTAGGCGGTTCAGGCTTATGGTGAGCCTCTATGGGATGCCCCTTCCGCACTATTGCCCCTGCCTATCGGTGGGCCCTATTTAAGTGGCCGCTGTCCTCCCTCATTCTCCTTGTAGCCTTCGGGGGAAAAGAGGGGGGGTTGTAAATGTGTATGCTATGCATTCTGTGTTTTACACTTTATAATTTATTCTTTCTGTCTTGTGTCAGCCGCCGCGCTGGCTTGCTTTCCTTTTACTGTCTTTCAAAATTGCTGCCGCCGCGCGCCTTTTATGTACACTATGTTCCGCGGCGGCGTTACCTCAGGCGCTGGTGCACCGTCATTGGCTGCTTGTCACGTCCTGGCTTCACGCTCTTCGGGGGGGCGGGGCCCGTCTATGGCGCGCTCTGCATCATCGCTGACACCGGCCCGCCCCTTGAGGTATACCAACGCCATCTTTAACCTGCTTGGTTGGCCCATGCGCGACGGACCTCTACCTACCGCGGTCCGTAAGTGCCCTCGCGGGCGGCTTTATTTTCTACTTTTTATTACTGTGTACGTACGGTCTCTTCCTCTTATGTCTTTCAGGCTGGGCGAACCCTTTGGCTTCTCCCGGCCCTCTATTAGTTATATAACTTGTTAGGCCTTGTGTAATACTCCCACTTCCCTAGCGGGTTACTGGGGCATCCGGGGTTGCTGTATAGCGTTAATCCCTATCGGCCTATATTGCCGCTATAATCACCATATGGAGGCATCCCAGGATAATGTGACCGAGGTTCCTTCGGGACAAGCCGGGCTGTGTGTAGCGTGTGGGCAGCCTCATGCTGACGCTGACAAGGTGCGGGTCTGTGTACCCTGTGCTGAGCAGGTGCTTGCATTGCAATCTGGCCTACCAGTGGCTGCACCTCGTTTCACTTCGCCTACTCCCCCAAGCTTAAACCTCACTCCTACTGAGTTGCATACTAGTGGGGATTCTCAGCCTGATGTGTCCTCTAGACTGACTAGTGTTGAGAAGTTAATTGCTAATACCTTGGAGCGTAAGGCCCCTGCTAAAAAGCGGCACTTAACGCCTAATGGAAACTGAGGAGTTCTGGAATCTTTGTGGCTATACCACGTCTGATGAAGGGGAGCTTTTTTCTGACTCAGGCTCATCTGATGAGAGGCCAAGGGGTCATGACGATTCTGGCTCTGACCCCTGGGCTCCGGATGACACTGACAGATTACTGACCCAGATTTTTGAGGTCTTGTCCATCTCTTCCCCTGTTGCGGCTCCCAGGCAAAGGGAGGACCTTTTCCATACAGCAAAATCACGTTTGGAATTTCCCGAGCAGGCACATTTCCATAACCTTGTGCTCAAGGAATGGGAGCGCCCCAGTAAACTTCCCGGGGTTCCTAAAAGTTGGGATAGGAAGTATCCCTTTCCTGCTGAGGTGGTAAAGTGTTGGTCATCCCCTCCCGAGGTGGATTCCCCGGTCCTAGGGCTATCTAACACCTCTGTCATGCATTCCCCTTACTCTACTATCCTGCGGGATGCTGAGGACCAGCGCATTGACCAGATGGCATCCCACACCTTTGCCTCTGCTATTACTCCTATGGCCACTGGAACCCTTATCAGAAATATACTTGATAGTGCCCCTGATGATTTGCCTTGTGAGGGGTTTAATGCACTCTCCAGTTGTGATGTTTTTGTAAATTTTGTCCTCTCTGCCATGGATGACACCATCAGAATGTGTGCCAGAACTTCTGCCCTTGTGGTGGCTATACGTCGCTCGGTTTGGCTGCGCCAGTGGGCTGCTGATAACGCTGCCAAGAAGGCCCTCACTGGGTTTCCCTTTAAAGGACTGCACCTGTTTGGTGACCGCCTGGACCTTTTTGCAAAGGGAAGCAGGTTACCCCAGCGCAGGCGGCAATCTCGGCCCTTTCGGGGTCAGGGTTCCTTCTCCTCCCCTTACCGTGGTGCCAGACAGGGGAGGGGGGTTTCCTTTCCTGGGACCCGGGGAGATTTCTTGGGTAGGGGCAGAGGACGTGGACGTCCTGGCCCCTCCTGGGGTCCCAAAGCAAAATCATCCCCCAAGCCCCCTCAGGTATGATGGGGCGCCCTCACCCATCCGGGTGGGGGGACGGCTGCAGCACTTTGCTCACGTCTGGAGGCTTCATGTCTCAGACCGTTGGATTCAGGAGGTAGTGTCCTCCGGTTACAAGATAGAGTTTGCTGCCTGTCCCCCTCCAAGATTCATCAGATCCCGGATTCCTCAGGACCCTGTGTCAGCTCAGGAGCTATTGCAAGCAGTGCAAGGCCTCCTGGAGCTGGGGGTCATCTGCCAGGTCCCCTTAAGAGAAAAAGGCAAGGGCTTTTATTCCAACCTCTTCACAGTACCCAAAAAAGATGGTTCAGTCAGGCCCATCCTGGACTTCCTCAACAAATTTGTCAGGGGCAGGCGTTTTCGCATGGCTCTGCCATCAGTTCCCTGCGCCAAGGGGACTTCATGACTTCTGTGGACATCAAAGATGCTTACCTTCATATTCCTGTATTCCCAGGTCATCAAAGGTTCCTCAGGTTCGCTCTGATGGATCAACACTACCAGTTTGTGGCATTGCCCTTTGTTCTCACTTCAGCTCCCAGGGTGTTCTCCAAGGTGCTGGCTGGCGTGATGTCTCTGCTCAGATATCACGGCGTCCGCGTGCTTCCCTATCTGGACGACATTCTCATCACTTCCCAATCTCTACATCAGGCAGAGTTGGATACTCAGCAGGAGGTGCCCATTATGGAATCATTTGGATGGTAACTCCATTCCTAGGAATGAATCTGGTTACAGTTCAGGCAAGGATTTTCCTTCCTCAACAGAAGGTGGACAGTCTGATTGCACAGGCTCAGTTCCTCCTATCTTGTCCTCATCCCTACATCAGGCAGGGGATGCAGCTGGTGGGCCTGATGGTGGCATGCTTCGAAGCGGTCCCTTATGCTCAGTTCCGTTTGAGGCCTCTGCAACTTCACCTATTGTCAGTATGGGACAAGGACCCAGCGTCCCTGGACGGGGTCTGTGTGCTCTCCCCTCGGGTCAGGAGGTCCCTCTTGTGGTGGATGGACTCAAGGAACCTGTTGGGGGGCAGATCCTTTCTTACCCCTCCCTGGGAGACGGTCACCACGGATGCCAGTCTGTCAGGTTGGGGGGGTTTCTGGAAGTCCCTGCGGTTCCAGGGGAGGTGGGGTCCTCAGGAGGCCCACACACCTATCAATGTCTTGGAACTGCGGGCGATCAGGTTAGTTCTGGCTCACTTGACTACTCACCTTCGGGGCCTGCCTGTTCAGGTGCGCTCGGACAGCCAGACGGCAGTTGCCTACATCAATCATCAGGGAGAGACCCGGAGCAAGGGGGCCCTCCAGGAAGAGTCTCTGATCCTGACTTGGGCGGAGGCCAATGTCCCCTGCATATCAGCTGTGTACATCCCGGGGGTGGAAAATCACCTGGCAGACTCTCTGAGCAGGGGGACCTCTTGCCAGGGAGAATGGTCCCTATGCAGCAGGGTGTTTCAATCTCTGTGTCACCGTTGGGGCCAATCAGATGTGGATCTGTTTGCGTCCCGTCACAATCACATGCTACCAGCCTTTGTCTCCCTGTCCCAGGACCCTCTGGCCTTGACCGCAGATGCTCTAGCAATGTCATGGCAGGACTTTCAGTTGCTGTATGTCTTCCCTCTATTCCCCCTGCTGGGCAGGGTTCTGCGCAAGATTGCTCTGGAAGGGGTGCCAGCAATTCTGGTGGCCCCCAGGTGGCCAAGAAGAGTGTGGTTCGCAGACGTGGTACAGCTGGCAGTAGATCAGTACGCTCTGCCCTTGGTGCCAGATCTGATCACTCAGGGCTCACTACGCCATCCCAATTTACAAACTCTGGCTTTGACGGCCTGGCTGCTAAAACTTCCATCTTGATGGAGAAGGGGCTGTCTTCCTCGGTTGTGGATACTTTGATAAAGGCTAGGACGAAGTCTTCTTCTTCCAATTATTACAGGGTTTGGCGTTCCTACATTGACTGGTGTGAGTCTAAGTCCCTTCCCTGTCGTGTGTTCTCTATTCCCAGGATTCTGGAGTTCCTGCAGCACGAGTTGGAGATGGGACTCCAACTCTGAGTTGGCGGCGCTTTCCATTCAGCCCCCCTACTATGAGAGACACCAGGACAAGGTGGTGTTTCGTTTCAAACCTGACTTTCTGCCTAAGGTAGTGTCTGCCTTTCATTTGAATCAGGACATTGTTCTTCCTTCATTGTGCCCTAATCCGAGCAATGCTAAGGAGAGGGTTTTGCATTCTTTGGATGTGGTTAGGTGTCTGAAAAACTATCTGGTGGCTACTGCACCTTTCAGGAAAACTGATGCTCTTTTTGTGGTCCCTTCAGGTCCTAGGAAGGGTTTGGCTCCTGCCAAGTCTACTATCAGCAAATGGATCCGTCAGGCTGTGATTCAGGCCTACTCTGCAAAGGGGAAGAATCCTCCCTTCCGCCTTACTGCTCATTCCACTTGTGCTATTGGTGCCTCTTGGGCTTTTCAGCACCAGGCTTCTGTTGAACAAGTTTGCAAGGCCGCTACTTGGTCTTCTGTTCATACCTTTTCAAAGTTTTACAAGGTTGATGTTAGGGCCTCAGCTGATTCTGCTTTTGGCCGAAAGGTTCTGCAGGTGGCAGTGGTTTAAACTGTCTGCTGTTACCTTTTCTTGGGGATCCCACCCTACTTTATGGACACTGCTATTGGATGTCCCACGTGTAAGTAATCTATGTGGAGCAGGACGTACTGTATACTAAGAATAATACAATTCTGTGATTACTCACCTGTAGAATTGGTATTATGAGTATACAGTACGTCCTGCTCCACCCCACCCTTGGTTTTGCATTATCTTGAATCCCCTGTATGGTGATTGTTATCATTGTTATAGTTAATAGTTTGGGTTGTTTAATTCTCCCGGCTTCTCGTTAACTGTTTTTCAATGCTGGGGATTTGTGGGAGGTCCCTGGGTATTTGAGGGCCCGGGAGGAGCTTATTTTCGATGTCTCTGCAGTCCAGCACCATCTGGTGGAGTACTACCCACGTGTAAGTAATCTATGTGGAGCAGGACGTACTGTATACTCATAATACCAATTCTACAGGTGAGTAATCACAGAATTGTATTTTTGTTCCTTTTCAATAACTAAATGTGTGAAGAATGTATGGACGGGCATAATTCCTGTTAAACATATAAATAGGGTAACATGTACAGCTGTGATTGCTGTACCTGCTTTACCAAGAACCAATGATGATATTCTTATTAAGCCATTATATGCGTGAAAACTTCTATGCCATGTGTGAGGTATCTTTTCCTATACTATATAAATGTATGTTTGAAGTGCATAAACTAGAGCAGCCTGCATTTTTTAGCACCCCTGACAAACAGTCTGGAAAGCCTGAGGATGCCAAAAGCCTTCACTCTAATTATGATACTCAAAGCCTGAGAAGTAACCGATCAGTTCCTCGTTCTAATGGGTAAGAGAAAACTACAGAAATGGGTGTGGCTTGTATTTTCTGTACTGAAATATGTTACAACACAACTGAAAACCCTACTAGAGGGGCAACACTACAGCAGTGTGTACTGTTCCTCCTGGACAGTTGAGTGGTGGCACTGGAGCTGGAGAGTAAGCTAAGAGGGCGGCAGGGGGTGGCAAAACAATGAAGAGAGGTCTGGCCCATTTAGGTCAGCTATCTTTAAAGAGAATTTGGAGTGTAATGAAAACTAGTGGTAAGGTTTCACATTTTCAGTTTTGAATCACTATTTTTAATTCTGTGACTGTAGACCAGTTTTGAGATGACCTAGCATCAAAAATGGGTTTCCCCTCTGGTGATCAAACCCACAAAAGGTGCCAGGACTGCTGATTCAGATAAGCTCTTGTGCCATTTCACATGACTCCCGGCAGCCAGTGGGGTTTTCCAGTCAGTGAGCAGAGCTAAAGTGTACGCATGGATTTGGTTTCTGTAGACCTGGTACTGTGGATCAACATTCCTGACCAATATCAGCCTCCATATGGATCTTTAACAGAAGATGCAACCCAAATTGTTATGTTATGTAGCTTTGGGTTTGTCTACGTTTCATACAAACTCAGAAGCAAACAGGAAAAAGAGCTAAGCCTGTCCAGCAAAGAACATCAATAACCTAGGCATCAAATATTGTCTATAGTGCACTCAACAAGTCACATCCTCCCATGTGACTGTCATCAATATATGCCCAATAGTCATACCCACCCTAAAATGTAATACCTGAAATGACCAGCATCAGGGGTAGGTGTGGGGCCTTTAACAGTCATCTTAATATAGACACTAATCATTTTACAGGGGAAATTACTTGTATTATGAATAGTCTACAGTTGTGTCAAGTCAAATTAAAGGCAAACTACACTGTTCACAGTTGAGTTGCACTCTATAATGGGGGAGGACTTGGGAGGCAGGGATCAGAAGGGGAGGTGAATTCAGACATCGGGTGAGGTACCAGTCCAGTTGGCTCCAAAGCAATGCAGACCACTAGGGACAATCACTGTGCTGCCTATAGCCAGTCCATTGCTGGGTGGAAGACATTAGGGTAGCTAAATAGCCTAGCTGTGGTTCATCATACATCGTAATAGAGTCTTGTCAACCACTGTATTGTCGAATCTTGTTGTGCCCCCGTACATGCTGTTTAGCAGTCTTTTTCCACATATTGTACATATGAACAATGTAAAACCTTTGCAACTAGAGTAAGCCTTCATTTTTTAGCAAAAAACCTGAAAAGCCTGAATATGCCAGAAGCCTTCGCTCTAATTATGATATCCAAAGCTTAAGAAGTAACCGATCAATACTTCGTTCCAATGGGTGAGAATAGGTATCTGGCAAATTGCCTAAAAAAGAAAAATGTACTTTTACTTAAACTGCCTATCATGGGTCTCTCCCTAACCAGGTTTTCGATTACTTTTACTAAATACATTCTAACATACTACTAAAAGTTCTCAGGGGTTCCCAACTGTACGAGTAGCTCTGGTGGTACAAAATGTTATCAGGTGGTATGTGATGAGGCTGCAGACTGACCTGTACTATTTATACCTTAGCAAAACTTGATTTACTCCATAAGTATAAAACTGCTCCAAAAGGTGATGGAAACTATTTATGTACACTTGTGTGTATTTTGTGCAATTTTGGGTGACTGACAACCTGTACTAACCATCTAGGTGGTGGTACTTGAGATAATTAGCAAATGCAAAGTGGTACTGGATGAGAAAAGGCTGGAAACCCCTGTTCTAATGTATCCAGGGAAAATGAAGTCTTTTCCTCCTTCAGAATTATTTGTGATAAATTTCTTTAAATACCAGGCCGAGCACATTTTCTTGTCTTTCTATTACCCTAGTAACACAGCGCTGTTCACATAAGATACGTGGAAGGGATGGATAAATGACAAGAGCTTGCCATCATTATAATATGGGTGACATTTCAAGCTAAATTCCAAGCACGGTGTAAAAGTGCAAACCCATCATAGGTCATCATGGCTATCCCCTGAGACATCCCGAATCGGGAGGCCCCGCTGTGTGAAGCCCCCCAAGGCATTATTAATATGTCACCTTTCCCCCGATCCAAAGGCTTATGCCTGGGCTCTCGTCCAACCAAAAATGTATGGACCTAACTGTACATATAACATATTTGTCATTATCAGAACCATACAATGACAACAGGTGCTATTTAATTCAGGTCCTAATCTTTAAAGGTTGTACTGAGGCATTTCACAGCATACTCCAGTCTACATCCTCAAAGTTGACCATTTCAGTTGGTACAAACTAGGGACATCCCAAATTGTAGGTCTGTTTTGATTTTAATATTGAAATCTGTTTAATATATAATTGCTACTGTCCAGTAATACTTTCTGCTTGGAGCTTTGTTTTAAATGTCACAATTTTAAACGAACCTTAATACCATGAACTACTACCACTACTGCTACTACTATGTGATGCCTACAATTACAAAGTTAAAGTATAAACCAGTGACTCTTTAAGTTCCACGTTTACAAAGCACATAACATATATTGTAGATGACTTCTGCCTCTGCCATTTGTTCTTACTCCATAAAAGTCTTGCTCTATGAAAGAATTATAAGTAATAAATTCACAGGGTAAACAAAAGTGTATATCTTCTTTGTTATTCTCTTAAACCGGACCTTCAGCGTGATTTAATGAAAAGCCCAAACTCTTAAAAAATGGTTCCCCAGCATATAAAATTAATATATTTTACGTTTTTAGTCACTAACGTATTATTCTTTCCCCCACTGGGCTGCAACTCTGTTCAGGACTTTAGGATATGGGCGCCGCCATCTTGACTCAGAAGCATCACACTTACTGAGGAGAGGAGAGTGGGATAAGGTACAGGGGGGTGGGTTATAGTTGTGCTTTGCTCACACAGAGCAGAGCTGGGGTCAGGTAAAGGTCAGCAGTCCCAGAATGCAGAGCAGCACAGTCAGGAGGCACTTCCTGTTTGCAGGCTGCCTGATAAGATGGCGGCTTCCATAAGCCGCCATCTTGGATGTTTAAAGGCTCATAACATGCAGTAGATGCAGGTAGGGTGATTTTTAATGTGAGCAATCTGTATGTACAGGGTGTGGGAAACATATAAGATAGACTCTTATTCAGAGTGAAGGTCCGCTTTAAGTCAAAGCAGAATGGCTTTTCTGAGTGACATGCACCTGGTGTATCCATGTGCACCATCAAAGGCCCTCTGCTCCCACTTTAGGCAACCCTGGTTTAATCTTTACTTCAATGTATAATGTTTGATAATCTCTTATTGTTCTCCTCAACTAATATAATAACAATCATATATTAACCATTATAGTTTTTAATCCATGACCGTATATGGCAATCCCAATAATACAAAATGCATTTGTGGATTCACTGTATTTATATGCATCACAAGCCAATCCAAAAACTTTTTTTTTTTCAGTCTTGACAAAAGAATTAGGAAACAGTCAAGAACTGGAGAGGATGCAATTAGCATTTATTCAAATCATGACACTCAGAGCTTGAGAAGCGCATCATCAATTCCACGGTCTGAAAGGTGAGAAGTAATCTTGTTTGCCAGCCACATTTCCTTTTGTCACTTTGCCATTATTTCACCTTGAACTTTTCAGCTTTTCATATTTTCAGTGTGGAATCTACACCCCATAAACCATTGTCACAATTAAAGACATGTATTGTATTGTATTGTATCACTCTTCTGCAGGACACCAAAATCAGATATTCACGGCTTCACAGACTCGTCTCTTGCTGGCCAGGAATCTGGGGAAGTAATTAGTCAAGCATGCCTTAAAATAGATTCTCGTCCTGAGTCTAAGCACAGCTCACCGGTTTCTATTAGGTAAATATGTGTTTGGTTCTACAAGGTTATGGAAATGGTTGGCCCTAGGCCTTCATGTTTTTGATCAGAATCCAGTGCTGTCACTGGCACACAGGCAGTGGTTGCACAGATCGGGGGTTTCTAGGTTTTATGACGGTGCCTAGGACCTGAACTTCCAGGGGAACAGTGCTGGATGCAAGCGGTGTAAGGTGTGTTATTATTGTAACCCTCCCCGCCCTGCAGGCGACAAGGGAGACAGGGAGGGGGGAGACAGTTGAATTTCATTGGACCTCTGCTTGATGCATGTGGACATTTTTTAGACATCTTGCTAGTTATTACAATGCCAGGTCAGAATGACTTGTCCAGGCTTAAGCTTCCTCAGTAATAAATGCCATAGGTTGTAGCCCCAATAAACATCATTTGTTTAACATAAACAGCATGTGGTCAGGAACCTCATGGAGTTAACCGGACCTTCACCATGATTTAATGAAAAGCCCAAACTCTTAAAAAACGATTCCCCAGCATCTAAAATTAATATATTTAACATTTTTAGTCACTAACTTATTATTCTTTCCCCCACTGGGCTGCAACTCTGTTCAGGAATTTAGGATACAGGCGCCGCCATCTTGACTCAGAAGCATCACACTTACTGAGGAGAGGAGAGTGGGATAAGGTACAGGGGGGCAGGTTATAGCTGTGCTTTGCTCAGACAGAGCAGAGCTGGGGTCAGGGAAAGGTCAGCAGTCCCAGAATGCAGAGCAGCACAGTCACTTCCTGTTTGCAGGCACTTCCTGTTTGCAGGCTGCCTGATAAAATGGCGGCTTCCATAAGCCGCCATCTTGGATGTTTAAAGGCTCATAACATGCAGTAGATGCAGGTAGGATGATTTTTAATGTGAGCAATCTGTATGTACAGGGTGTGGGAAACATATAAGATAGACTCTTATTCAGAGTGAAGGTCCGCTTTAAGTTGTTGCTTGCATAGCATGATCAAAGCTAATGATGTGTAAAAACAGCATGTGAGGTGTCAAAACATCATTGGATGTGGCAGACAATAGGTAGGTAAGAGAAAGGAACTCGCCCCCTTAGAGGGGCCCTGTGGCTACCTAAACCAGGCCATAGCAGAAGGTGCACAAAAATAGCAGTAAAAGTGATAGGAAGACGGGGTAAAAAAAAAAGTTGTGAGGTGCCTAAAAAAAATAGAAGATTTTTAACAAACATCACATCCCTGTCTGCTTTAAGCTCAAAAACACGGCACTGGTTCACTCAAAGTAACCAGCGCCAAAACAAAAGAGGAACAACATGGTTTTGCAGTGACCTGTGCTCACATACATATCTTGGGGAAACCAAACAAAATGACAGCATAGAAGAGCCAACGCCTCTGTCCAAGATATAGCTGTGTACTTACACCTGAAGGACAGTCATTTGATAACAGTCCTCATTCTGAAAACAGAATAGGATAGTTTAAAAGTTTTAAAGAAACCATTTATGTTAAAATGGATAAGCTAAGCTTAAAGAACCTTTTCAGCCCCCCCAAAAAAACTCTGTACTCACCATTTGTTCCACACAGACTGTCAGCGATAGTGCAGCACTGCAGATCTTACCTGCTCACTGGATCCCCGGCCCGCGCTGCATCAATCTCCTGTCCTATGACATTGCACCGCCCCTCCGGCTCGTAACTTTGAGCGGGACACCCCCCTCTATTCACTGCAATGGAAAGGGGCATGTGAAGACCTAAAATACCCCTTTCTATTGCTGTGAATGGAGAGGGGCATACCCGCTGACATTGATGAGCCGGGGGCGGCAGGACACAGGAAGAGACAGCCAATCGTGCATGCAGCGCGGGTCGAGGATCCAGCGATCAGGTAAGATCTGCAGCACCACACTATCGCTGACAGTCTGCGTGGGACACATGGTGAGTATATATTTTTATTTTTATTTTTTTGGCTTAAAATGTTCGGTAAATTGAAAAGGGGGGCTGTTACAACTGCCGTCTGGCACATACAATGCTCCTTTGACACTTCAAGTCTAAATGCCGTCTTACAAATTCGGTTTTACACCGAATGGATCAATGCAATGGATCATTAATACCATCATTTTCCCTGATGTTATATTTTGTAAACTTTAACCCCTCTAATGCCAGCTACGTGAGTCTCACGTAGCAGCCTCTCCTACCGTTAAGTGCCAGCTACGTGAGACTCACGTAGCTGACTTTAAACCCCCACAGTAAAAAAAAATAAAAGTAAAAAACTCACCTGACCCCCCCCCCCGGGCTCTTCCGTGGTGAGGAGAGGGTGAGAAATCACCCTCTCCCCCCACTTCCTAGGTCAGGACTGCTAGCCTTGGGGGCAGGCCCGGTGACGTCATCGGTGACTCGGCACCTGTCACCCGGCAGCCGAGACCTGAAGCTCAGTTGCTGTTAGAGATCGGAGGAGGAGGGCTGGTTACCAACTCTCCTCCACTGATCTCCAGCAGCTGTCATCAGTGTTGTTTATTTTTACATTTAACCCCTATACCAGTTCACAAGGCTGGGGGCTGGCAAGTCACCTGTGGCTAGTGGGTGACTTGCCATTAACCCCCGGCACCCCAATTACCTGCCTCTCCGAGAGCAGAAGCCAGAGTGATCAGCGTGGGACACAGTGCCCAGGGATGGATGGGAGGTAAGTATAAAAAAAAAAAACAAATAAAATATTTATTCTAAGTATACAGCACGTCCTGTTCCCGAAGATTCCTTACACTTGGGTAATACATCCACAAGATGGAGCTGGACTGCAGAAAACAGCTTGTGGCTCCTCCCGGCCCTATATAAGTTAGGGACCTCCCACAAATTCCCCAGTTTTTTCTGCAGTCTGGACTGCGAAGACAGAAGATAGCTCTCTGTGGCGCAGGTGAGCGGGGCTTATATGCCTGTGGCCCTGCAAGACTATTCCCACCTGTCTGCCATTTACTGCCTCCCAGCCTCGGCTGTTAAGGTTCGGGTGAAGGTAGGTTAGCAAGCACCAATGGTGCTGAGGAGCTAGGCTCCTACCGCAGTCCCTGCTCTAACAGGGTAGGTGGTGTAGGCTAATGGTGAGCCTTTTTGGGATGCCCCCACTGCCTCATGGGTTTTGCCAGGTTATTCTGTGGGGGGGGGGGGGGTCGTCTAGTGATTCACCACTGTATTTCACTCTTGTCATGTTTGTAACTTCATAAAACGGCGCCGGATCACGTGAGCGCGTTTCCACTCTTCGGGGGGGGGGGGCTGTGGATGATGCATTTACCTCATAACTCCTCGCCCTGCCCCTCGAGGTCTGCGGACACCATTTTGTCTCCTTGCTGCGTGCTGCCTGGCTCTCTGCTGTCTGTGAGTAACCCCGATGGGGTGATTTTTTTCTAAAAGTTTTTTAACATGCCTTATTCTCATGGGAATGTTTATTATGTCTTCCAGGCGGGTGAATACTTCAGCACTGTGGTTTCTCCCGGCCATTTTCCCTCACTTACTCCCACTTCCCTAGCGGTTCTTAGAGCATCCCAGGTAGCTCTTTAGCGTTAACCCTTACTGGCCTGTTGCGCCATTCAAATCACCATATGGAGGCTTCTGGGGATAATGGGCCTGGGGTTCCTTCGGGACAAGCCCGGTTATGTGTTGTGTGTGGGGTATCCCCTATTAGTGATGATGTCAGGGTGTGTGTACCCTGCGCCCAGCAGGTGCTTGCGCTGCAGTCTGGGCTGTCTGTTACTGGGCCTGGTGGTGCGCCCCCTCTGGCCTCACCTACCCCCCCACGCTTACATCTGACCCCCACTATGGGGCATACTAGTGGGGAGTCTCAACCTGATTTAGCTGCACGGGTGGCCACCATTGAGAAACATCTTGCTGGGTCTGCCCCGCGTAAGGCTTCTGCTAAGATGCTGCATTTATCACCTGCGGTTTCCCTCTTCCCTGAGGAAGATGAGGGCCCTTACTCACTCTCAGGTCCCTACCCCCTTGAGGAGGGGGAATTATTTTCTGATTCAGAATCCTATGAGGAACAACCTTAGATATACGGTGGTACTGGGACTCCCTTTGGGGAAGACCCGTGGTCCCCTGATGACACTGACAGATTGCTGAGTCACATATTGAAGTGCTTTTCTCCCCCGGCAGTGGCTCCGCAGCAGGGTGAGCTTTTTCATACGGTTAAGCCACGCTGGGAGTTTCCTAAGCAGTCTCAATTTAATAATCTAGTGCTCAAAGAATGGGAACGGCCTAGCAAGCTGCCCGGGGTGCCTAAGAGTTGGGACAAGAGGTATCCCTTTCCTGCTGATGTTGTTAAGCGTTGGTCATGTCCTCCTGAGGTGGATGCGCCCGTTCTAGGGTTGTCCAATACATCTGTCATGCATTCTCCTGACACTACTACCCTGCGAGATGCTGAGGACCAACTGGCCTGTCATGCCTTAGCCTGTGTGGGGACGGCACTGCGCCCGGTTTGTGCCTCTGCTATTACGGCTATTATCAATAAAGGGGTGCTTAAGTTTATTTTGGATGGGGCATCTGAGGATGCGGGTAGAGAGGAGTATAGATCTCTCCTGCTTTGTGAGGAATTTATTGCATATATCCTCTCTTCCATGGATGATGCCATTAGAATGTGTGGTAGGACTTCTGCCCTGTTGGTGGCTATACGCCGCTCTGTCTGGCTACGTCAGTGGGTGGCTGACAATGCTGCTAAGAAGGCTATCACTGGTTTTCCCTTTAAGGGCCTGCGTCTCTTTGGGGAACGCTTGGATTTGTTTGCTAAGGGTGGTAGGTTACCTCAATGCAGGAGGCCATCTCGGTCTTTTCGGGGGACAGGTTCCTTTCATCCATCCTTCCGTGGTTCCAGAACTAACCGTGGAGCCTCTTTTACTGGGACCCGTGGAGACCATTGGGGTACGGGCAGAGGACGTGGCCGTCCTAGCCTCTCCTGGGGTCTCAAGCCAAAAACCTCACCCAAGCCCCCTCAGGCATGAAGGGGCGCCCTCACCCATCCGGGTGGGGGGACGACTTCGGCTTTTTGCTCAAGTCTGGAGTTTGCAGAGTTTGCAGCCTGGCCGCCCCCAAGATTCATCGAATCCCGGATGGCTCAAACCCCCTTTTTAGCCCAGGGTGTGCGCCTTGCTGTCCAGAACCTTCTGGAGTTAGGGGTCATCTGCCAAGTGCCTTTACAGGAAAGGGGCAGAGGCTACTATTCCAGTCTTTTCACTGTTTCCAAGAAAGATGGGTCCATCAGACCCATCCTGGATTTAAAGCACCTCAACAAATTTGTCAGATTCAAACGCTTTCGCATGGAGACTCTGCGCTCAGCTGTAAATTCACTACGCCCGGAGGACTTCATGACCTCTGTAGACATCAAGGATGCTTACCTTCATATACCAATCTTTCCAGGTCATCAGAGATTCCTCAGGTTCGCTCTAGAGTATCAGCACTACCAATTTGTGGCCTTGCCCTTCGGTCTCACCTCGGCTCCCAGGGTATTCACCAAGGTGCTGGCGGGCATTATGGCTCTGCTGAGATCTCAGGGCATTCGCATTCTTCCTTACTTGGACGACATTCTCATCATGTCTCGGTCCTTCCAGCAGGCCGAGCTGGATACCCAGTTGGTAGTGTCCACACTGGAGTCCTTTGGCTGGGTGATCAACCATCCCAAGTCTTCCCTGTCACCGTCAATGGTCAAGTCCTTTCTGGGCGTAACTCTGGATACATCTCAGGTCAAGATCCTTCTGCCCCAGCAGAAGGTGGGACAGTCTGCAAGCTCAAGCCAAGCTTCTTCTGTCTTGCCCTCATCCTTCCATCCGGCAGGGGATGCAGCTGGTGGGCCTGATGGTGTCTTGCTTCGAGGCTGTTCATACGCTCACCTCTTGTCAGTTTGGGATCATGACCTGGTGTCCCTGGATCAGGTGTTTGTTCTGTCCTCTCTGGTCAGGCGGTCTCTCTCGTGGTGGCTGGACTCAAGAAACCTGTTGGTGGGCAGATCCTTTCTGGCTCCGTGCTGGGAGACAGTCACCACAGATGCCAGTCTGACAGGTTGGGGAGGGTTTCTGTAAATCCCTAAATTTCCAGGGTCAGTGGGGCCCTCAGGAGGCCCACATCCATATCAACATTTTGGAACTGAGGGCGATACAGTTGGTTCTTGTCCATCTGACTCCACACCTTCGCGGTCGGGCTGTTCAGGTCCGCTCGGACAACCAGATGGCGGTTGCCTACATCAATCATCAGGGAGGGACCCGGAGCAAGAGGGCCCTCAAGGAAGTGTCTCTGATACTGTCCTGGGCGGAGGAGAACGTCCCCTGCATCTCAGCAGTGTACATCCCGGGAGTGGAGAATCTGGAGGCAGACTCCCTCAGCAGGGGAACTTCTCACCTGGGAGAATGGTCCCTCAGCAGCAGGGTGTTTCGCTCCCTGTGCCACCGGTGGGGTCAGCCGGATGTAGATCTGTTTGCGTCCCGCCACAATCACAAGCTTCCAGCCTCTGTCTCTCTGTCCCAGGACCCTCTGGCCTTGGGCCATGGATGCACTCGCAATGTCTTGGCAGAGCTTTTAGCTACTTTATGTGTTCCCTCCGTTTCCTCTGCTGGGCAGGGTGCTGCGCAAGATATCCCAGGAAGGGGTGCCAACCATCCTGGTGGCCCCCTGTTGTCCAAGAAGAGTGTGGTTTGCAGACATTGTGCAGTTGGCAGTAGATCAATACGTCCTGCCCAAGGTTCCAGACCTGCTCACTCAGGGCAGCTACGCCATCCCAATTTACAAACGCTGGCTTTAATGGCCTGGCTGCTGAAACCTCCTTCTTGATGGAAAAGGGGCTGCCTGCCTCTGTTGTTAATACCATGATTAGGGCGTCCTCCATCTACTTTAGGGTATGGCATGCTTATATTGACTGGTGTGAGTCTAAGTCGTTTCCCTGTCGGGTGTTTTCTGTCCCTAGGATTCTGGAGTTTCTGCAACATGGTTTGGATTTGAGTCTTCAACTTGGTACCCTTAAAGGTCATGTTTCTGCCTTGGCCAAAGATCTTTTGCTCACCATCGTTTGGTTAAGACCTTCTTCCAGGGGGTTACTCATGTGCATCCCCCACGTAAGCCTATGTTACCAGTCTGGGATTTGAACTTGGTCTTATCTGCCTTGCAGGGGTCTCCCTTTGAGCCCTTGCGTGAGGCCCCTTTGTCCATTTTGACGCTTAAGATAGTCTTTTTGGTGGCCCTCACCTCTGTTAGGCGTGTTTCTGAGTTGGCGGCGCTTTCCATCAAACCCCTTTACTTTGAGAGACATCAGGACAAGGTGGTGTTTCATTTTAAGCCAGATTTTCTCCCTAAAGTTGTGTATGCTTTTCACCTCAATCAGTTTTGCCTTCTCTGTGCCCTAATCCTAGTAACCCTAAGGAGAGGGTTTTGCACTCTCTGGATGTGGTCAGGAAGTTCTATTTGGTGGCTACTGAATCCTTCAGGAAGACTGATGCTCTTTTTGTGCTCCTGTCTGGACCTAAGAAGGATCTGGCTCCAGCTAAGTCCACTATCAGCAAGTGGATCCGTCAGGCTGTGGTGCAGGCCTATTCTGCTAAGGGGAAGGAGCCTCCCTTCTGCCTTACTGCTCATTCTACTCGTGCTATTGGTGCCTCTTGGGCTTTTCAGCACCAAGCTTCTGTTGAACAAGTTTGCAAGGCCGCTACTTGGTCTTCTGTTCATACTTTTTCTAAGTTTTACAAGGTTGATGTTAGGGCCTCAGCTGATGCTGCTTTTGGTCGCAAAGTTCTGCAGGTGGCAGTGGTTTAAACTGCCCTCTGTTACTTTTTGGGGATCCCACCCTACCTTACGGACACTGCTATTGGATGTCCCAAGTGTAAGGAAACTTCTGGAACAGGACGTGCTGTATACTTAGAATAATACAATTCTGTGATTACTCACCTGTAGAATTGGTATTATACGTATACAGCACGCCCTGTTCCATCCCACCCTTGTTATCATTACTCTTAGTTACCCCTGTATGGTGATTGTTCATATGTTCAATTTTGAATTCTGGTTATTAGTGTTCTCCCGGCTTCTTGTTAACTGCTTGTCAATACTGGGGAATTTGTGGGAGGTGACTTATATAGGGCCGGGAGGGCCCAGAGTCCAGCGCCATCTTGTGGATGTATTACCCAAGTGTAAGGAATCTTCTGGAACAGGACGTGCTGTATACATATAATACCAATTCTACAGGTGAGTAATCACAGAATTGTATTTTTTCTTATGTGTGTCTGTGTGTTTTTTTACATTTAACCCCTTGTGAACTGGTAAGGGGTCCATGAGACCCCTATACCAGTTCACAAGGCTGGGGGCTGGCAATTCACCTGCAGCTAGCGGGTGACTTGCTATTAACCCCCGGCACCCCCAATTACCTGCCTCCCCAAAGCCCGGGGGGGGGCAGAAGAGCCCGGGCCCACACAGGGTATGTGGGCTTGTAGGCTGCAGGGTGGGGGCCCACAAAAGCTGGCCCCTCCACTCTGTTCCTACAAGCCCCCATAGCTGGTCCCGGGCTGGTTATGATGGGTAGGGGGGACCCTACATCATTTTTGGGGGGGATTTTTTAGGGTTAGCCTAAAATAAAGGAGACAATTGTCTAAAAAATATTATTTTATTTATTTTTTTGTTTTTTTACGCAAAAATATTTAAAAAACTGTAGAACAATTACAAACAAGACATTTCATGTTAAAGCCTAAACTCTACTGCAAAAAAATATGTATATCATTTTTCTGGAAATTCCAGCAAAAATCACGGTTAACCCTTTCAGTGCCAAGCACGTAGATTCTACGTGCTCGCTTCTACTCCATTTAAGTGCCAAGCACGTAGAATCTATGTGCTTGACTTCCCCCCCTGCTAGTAAAAAAAATAAAAATAAAAAATACTCACCTGACCCCTCGTTGGATCCGGCTGGGTCTCCTCTTTAATTTGGTGCCATCCGATCCCCCGTGGGGGGTCGGATGGCTCCAGGAGAGCCCCCAGAATAGCCCCCCCCCCCCCGTTTGGCAGCAGCAGCTGCTAACTGTAAAAAAAAAAAAAAAAAAAATGACATTTACTTACCTGCAGTCGCGCTGCCTCCCTCCGGGTCTCCTCTTCACTGGGGGGGCCTCCCGACGGGCGCCGCCATCTTGCTATTAAGCCCCACCCCTATTTTTAAGGGTTAGCCTAACCCTAACCCTTAAAATTCCCCAAAAAAAGGGGGGACCCTATGTCATTTTTGGGGGGATTTTTGAGGGTTAGGGTTAGCCTAACCCTAAACCCTTAAAATTACCCCAAAAAATGCCCCCCCCCCCCCCGGAAGGGGGGACCCTATGTAATTTTTTTTTTAATTAACCCCTTATGTTTATAGTGTGGATAGTAGTTGTATTTTATTTGTAAATGTAATAAAGTACTGTTTTCAGTTTGGGGGGTCTCCAGGGCAAGAATGGGGGGGCTACCGATACATATGTGGTACCGTTGTAATCGGGAGAAATGGGGCTATCACATGCAATATGGTTTTCATTAAAAAAAAAGGTTTTATTTAAAATAAAGGAAACAATTGTTTAAAAAATATTTTTTTGTTTTTTTTTTTGTTTTTTTAAGCAGAAATATTCAAAAAACAGTAGAAAAGTTACAAACAAGACATTTCATGTTAAAGCCTAAACTCTGCTGCAAAAATTGTATATGTAATGTATATAATTTTTCTGGAAATTCCAGCAAAAATCACGGTTGATCATGCCGCAAAATGGGGAAAAATGGCCTGTCAACAGACGGTGACAAAGCTTCAAGTAGGCTGACAATTAAAAGGGTTAATAGTACCTATACATGTTGGGTATTGTTCTGCTCGGGGGAACTTGCGCTTTCAGATTTAGCTTGTTTTTTCTTGTTTGCATTTTGATATTTTAGGAAAACATGGTTTTTATTCTGCTTTTTTATAATTGTTTTTAGGGAAACCCTGTGCAACCTAAGAATTCTTCAATGGATTACTTCCAGAAAGATGAGCCCACTACAACAAGCTCAGTACTCTTAGAAAGCTTAACATGTGTACTTTCAGGGAATATATGGTTTGTGGGGATATTCTAAATTTAAAGGGTTGTTTTGGTTGAAAAATCGCAAGGTGCGCACTTTGTCTGCAGAGCTGAAATTTTTAAGTAAAATTACCTTTATGCGCATGCTTTACTTTGGGGTGTTTGGCAACTCTTCCCTTGACAGTACCTATGCATGTTGGGTATTGTTCTGTTCGGGGGTTGTTGCTTTTTCACATTTTACTTGTTTTCTGTTTTTTCTTTCTTTTTTTAGGAAAATGTGGCTTTGATTCTTCTTTTTTATTCTTTTTTAGGGAAACTCTGTGCAACCAAAGAATTGATTGAGGGATTACTTCCAGAAAATTGCGCCCATGTCAACAAACCTGGTACGCCTAGAAAGCCTGAGGTGTATACTTCCAGAGAATATATAGTTTTTGGGGGGTATTTCAAATTTAAAGGGTTCTTTTTCTGGAAAGACCGCAAGGTGCGCTTAGCGCGGTGCATAGTTGTATTTTATCTGAAAATCTCCTAAAGCGCTGTTTCAGTTTGGGGGAGTCTCCTGGGCAGGAAAGGGTGTCTACCTATACATATGTGGTAACGCTGTGACCAGTATTAATTGGGGTTTCACATGCAATAAGATTTTATTGACAAACTTACATTTTTTATTACAAAAAAACACTACAAATTGCAAAAAATAGATTTTTTTTACATTTTTTTGCACATATTTCACCCAAAAGTATTGAGAATACACCTAAAAAATTACAAACAAGACATTTCATGTTAAAGCCCAGACTCTGCTGAAAAAAACAATATATCATTTTTCCTGGGAAATCCCTGGAAATCCCTTCAAAAATATCATTTGAACATGGGGAGCGCAAAATAGTGCAAAATGGTCTGGCACCAAGGGTGACAAAAACTCCAGGTAGGCTGGCAGCGAAAGGGTTAAACATGGCGCAAAATGGGGAAAAATGACCTGTCAACAGAGGGTGACAAAACTTCAAGTAGGCTGGCAATTAAAAGGGTTAATAGTACCTGTGCATGTTGGGTATTGTTCTGCTCGGGGGACCTTGCGCTTTCAGATTTCATTTTTTATTCTGCTTTTTTAGAATTTTTTTTTAGGGAAACCTTGTGGAACCTAAGAATTCTTCAAGGGATTACTTCCAGAAATATGAGCCCACTAAAACTAGCTCAGTACGCTTAGAAAGCTTAACATGTGTACTTTCAGGGAATATATGGTTTATGGGGTATATTCCAAATGTAAAGGGTTGTTTTGGTTGAAAAATTGCAAGGTGTGCACTTTGCCAGCAGAGCTGAAAATTTCAAGTAAAATTACCGTTATGCACATGCTTTACTTTGGGATGTTTGGCAACTCTTCCCTTGACACTACCTATGCATGTTGGGTACCATTCTGTTTAGGGGATGTTGCTTTTTCAGATTTTACTTGTTTTTCTTGTTTGCATATTCTATTTTAGGGAAACTCTGTGCAACCAAAGAATTGATTGAGGGATTACTTTCAGAAAACTGCGCCCATGTCAACAAGCCTGGACATCTAGAAAGCTTGAGGTGTGTACTTCCAGAGAATATATAGTTTGTGTGGGGGTATTTCAAATGTAAAGGGTTGTTTTTCTGGAAAAACTGCATGGTGCGCTTAGCGCGTAGCATAGTTGTATTTTATCTGAAAATCTCCTAAAGCTCTGTTTCAGTTTGGGGGAGTCTTCTGGGCAGGAAAGGGTGTCTACCAATACATATGTGGTACCGCTGTGACCGGGAAAAATTGGAGTTTCACACGCAATAAGATTTTATTGACAAACTTAAATTTTTTATTACAAAAAACCCTACAAATTTTTTTTTTTGCACATATTTCACCCAAAAGTATTGAGAATACACTAAAAAAGGCCAAACAAGACATTGCATGTTGAAGCCCAGACTCTGCTGAAAAAAACAATATATAATTTTCCTGGAAAATCCCTGGAAATCCCTTCAAAAATCAAGGTTGAACATATGTAGCGCCAAATAGTGAAATGTGGTCTGGCAACCAAGGGTGACAAAAATTCTAGGAAGGCTGGCACTTAAAGGGTTAATATGTGGTTACTAATCATGTTGGCCACTTTAAAGCTGTTTAAAGGTTTTGTAACAACTTGACAGCTCATCATCATGCCATGTCCAAGACTGATCTGAAAGTTAAGTATATACAGAAGGATTTATGTTTGCCTTGATTTGACAAAAATCTGTTTTCTGGATCCTAGGGGAAGTGTTCATTCTGTGGACATAAGTACACAGCAAAGCACAACTGTAACAGTACACCAAAGTTCACCAACACCAAGTAAACGCAGCCAGACTTCAAACTACAGCCATAAGGTAAGTAACAATTACATTGTGCAAGTGTATTATTGCTAAACTGATTTGTACTCAAAGTTAGGACTAAAGATTAGTATAGTAAGATATGTAACCAATACACCCTGGTATACAATTTAAACAATCCTTGTTAAAAATGATGACAAATAAACAATCTGTTAAATAATTTCAGTACAAATCAGATTGCAAACTAAAAATAATTGAAGGTTAGTCTTTGAGCAGCAGGGTAAGTTATCCTACCCTGATCCCTGTGTAGTTCAGGTGCCCCAGCAATAAGGTGTGTTCCTTAGCAGCAGAAATGGGGAGGGGTAATCTAATTTTGAGAGTCTTGTTTTAACTTTAAATGAAGAGACTCCCATTTTAACATTTTCCCACTTCTGAATGGATGTTGCATTGATGGCGATGTTGCACTCTGTGGGCGAGGTGCAGAATTATACTAATTTTCTTTTTACTATATTGTCAAAAACATCACCCTATGGCAAGGGTATACAACTGGCGGACCCCTGTCTGTATCCGGACCACGGCAGTTGTCCGGACTCCTGCCCAGGACTGACCCTAGCATTGTGTCCCAGGAGCTGCTGCACAGCACACAATTACTGCGCTGGATTGACTTCTTGTCTATGTGTTTGCTTCCAGCCAAGTGCTGGGAGCTGTGTGCAGTCAATTTTATTTCCCCTCAAGGAATACATAGACAGCTTCTCCTTCTTCTACTTCCTCACTGCAGACAAGAACTGCATTGGTATGTTAATGCTGCTTGGTATATGTGTGTTTGCTAGGCATGATTAGTGTGTGTGTTTGCTGTGTATGATTGGTGTGTGTGTGTGTTTGCTGTGTATGATTGGTGTGTGTGTGTTTGCTGTGTATGATGTGTGTGTGTGTTTGCTGTGTATGATGTGTGTGTGTGTTTGCTGTGTATGATGTGCATGTGTGTTTGCTGTGTATGATTGGTGTGTGTGTGTGTTTGCTGTGTATGATTGGTGTGTGTGTGTTTGCTGTGTATGATGTGTGTGTGTGTTTGCTGTGTATGATGTGTGTGTGTGTTTGCTGTGTATGATGTGCATGTGTGTTTGCTGTGTATGATGTGTGTGTGGTTGCTGTGTAAGATTGTTGTGTGTGTGTGTGTGTGTGTTTGCCATGTATGATTGATGTGTGTTTGCTGTGTGTGTGTGTGTGGGGGGGTTGTGTGTGTGTGTGTGTGTTTGCTGTGCTGAACTGCTGACCATTGTAGGGAAGAGGAGAAGGCTGACAATTGTGGGGAGAGGGATGGCGGTTTGAGGATAGGGCTAAAAGATAGGACTGCCCCCCTTCCTTAGCCACTGACCTGCACCCCTCCCCTCCGACTGATGCACCCTTACCTTAACCCCCCTTCCCAGCCACTGACCTGCACCCCTAACCTAACCCTCCTCCTCAGCCACTGACCTGAACCTCTCGCAACACCCCCCTCTACAGCCACTGACCTAAACCCCTAACCTAACCCTCCTCCTCAGCCACTGACGTGAACCTCTCGCAACGCCCCCCTCCTCAGCCACTGACCTTCACCCCTCACCAAACTCCCCTCCACAGCCACTGACCTGAACCCCTCACCTACCCCCCCACAGACCGCCTCACCTAACCCCCTTTTGCAGCCACTGACCTGCATCCCTCACCTAACCCCCCCTCTGCAGCCACTGACCTGCACCCCTCACCTAACCTCAGCAGCCACTGACCTGCACCCCTCACCTAACCTCAGCAGCCACTGACCTGCACCCCTCACCTAACCTCAGCAGCCACTGACCTGCACCCCTCACCTAACCTCAGCAGCCACTGACCTGCACCCCTCACCTAACCTCTTTCATGTCATTGACCTGCACCCTCACCTAACCCAACCCTTCTTCCCAGCCAGTGCCCTGTACATTCACCTTACTGCATTACCAGCCAGTGACCTGCACCCTCATATAAAACCCCCCGGCCGCATCCCTCACTAGACCCCCAAATATGACTTATTGCTGGCGAGCAGTGTTCTTTACTGGTGCTATTTAGCTCAAACCTTCATCCAGCTGCAGGTCCCAGTAGGTAAGTGGATCTCCGCTGAAAGTAGTTGAATACCCCTGCCCTATGGGGTATTTATACATATTCACAACGAGCCTCTCCAAATTTGTTTGACTTCATTATAGGGTGCTGGTAAAAATGTGCCTCAGTGGGACTTCGTTGCAAGAAGATAGGACTAATGCACACCACAACGTGATCAAGTTTGCAAATAAAAATTGTATTGATAGTTCATACATAGACAAAAATCACATATCAGCTCAAAAAGGATACAGAATATAAATATGATATTCCCAGTCTCCAGGATCGGTAACCACCTCAGCACAATTCATAAGTTATAATGATTCACAAGAAAACATGATCACAGTGTACAAGTGGTAATCCCATAAAGAATATGAGGTGGTAGTGCAATCGGTCCTGAAGAATGTCACAGAGAATGGAGCTGAGTGTCCATAGGTTAAGGAAAAGACAGGCATCTAATGGCAATATCTACAATAATACAGTATACTCTGGTCAGTGTCTATGCTGTATGTAGGACATCATTCCAGATAAGTAGAGATGTGCCACAAACAGTAAACAGTAAATATACATGTAAATCAAATCATGACGTCCGTCATACATAGTGCATAGAAAAGTACAACATGATATTACCAGTGATAGAAGTACCCTGATCGCGTAACCTGCCTACGTTTCGGGGCAACCCGGCCCCTTTGTCAAGGCTGCGATGCTGAACGAGTGAAGGGAACCTGTTTATGAAGCGTGCGCAATCTCCCCCCTGGCCGGCCAGTGTGACGTATGCGGAAGCGCCGACGTCACATCCGGTGTCGGCTGGCACTGTGAGTGTGTGCCAACCCTCACCGTGTGACGTCAGCGCGCGGGGCCTGCTGACACCGGATAGCTGCTATGAATCAGAAAAACTTTATTAGTAAAGGTAACATGACAGTGCCAGTTGCGTGGACGCGCTGTCAAGCGTAAGTTGTGTCAGTTTTCAATGGAGCAGCTGGGGAGTTCTTGTTCTATGGGGAAGATGTCGCAGTTTATCTGTAAAAGAATAAAAACAATGGATTAAAAACATGGATCGGGGTCTCTATTTACAAGTCATAATCCATATTGATTATACAATGTGGGAGTAATCCCAGAGGGCAAGAGGCGTATGAGGAGTATTGGCCCATAACTACGTGATCACATCTTATTTTTGTTTATTCTAGTCACTGGTATTAACACATCCATCCCTGAATTAAACTCTGTGTGGGCTAATTAATATAGGTAATAGAGGAAGCATTGAAGACAGAGGGGGAAAAAATGTCTATGGCTGCTTAATGGCAGTACTGCCTGATGTACATTATGATGGCTGTTGTTATTGATAGGAGGCTAATAGGTAGTACCTCACATGGTTATTAGTTAAGGAGTAATTGATAATATAAGTACATATCCCTAGATTCTGTGTTAAGGGGAAGTGGTAAAGAGGTTTCAGTCAGGAACAGTCAGTTATAGTTGCGCGGTCTGAAAAAAGATGGGAATTGGAAGTATACATTCTGGAGATTAATAAAGCTGATCAGTCTGGGGTCGTCTATCGCTAGGTGAAACCTACAAAGGGGTATCTGCAAGAGAGGAGGTACTGCGTTTTATAGTGTTCCCAAAGAGCCGACAGGTGTTGTGGAATGTAATAAATGAGATATATGGGACTGAAAGAGCGACCTCATTTACCTGATTATCTTAGATGTACAGATATGGTGTAGAGGGGCCATGGCAGATAGGGAATCCCTTAGTCGATGGAGAATTGTGGTAGCTGCTGGAGAGTAGGACACAAAAAACAGAGAAGTTAGTACATCTACTGTGACCGGGTGGTGAATAATGTCTGGAGTGGTTACAAAAAGGGTGTAAAGTCCATTTCTTCATTCAGGCCCCTAGGCGCCATGGTCTGTAAGGTTTGGATCCAGAATAATTCACGTTTCAACAGGGACCGATTCCTGTCGCCTCCCCTTGTTGGGGGCTGGATCTGTTCAATTGCTTGAAATCTCAATTGCGAGACCTGATGGCCTACCTCAATGAAGTGGCGTGAAAGGGGAGAATCCAAATTTGTTCTACGGATCGAACTTCGGTGTTCGCTAATGCGGGCCCGTAGTTCTCTAATCGTTTTCCCAACATATGCTAGGCCACATGGACATTTGAGAATGTAAATCACGAAATCTGAGCTGCAATTGAGAAAAGACTTTATCGGGAACTTTTTCCCTGTTCGCGGATGTGTGAAGTGGTCGCTCTTGATCACAAACTGGCATTGGGCACAGTGACCACATGGATGCATGCCCTGGAGCACTGGTAGAGAAGACAGCCAAGTGTGTGGGGGTGTCTTTCTAATGTTACGTTTTGGTTCTGCCTTAATGAGTTGGTCACGAAGATTCCTTGGGCGTTTTTTAACAAACAGCGGGGGATGTCTGAAGGTGTCATTAAGGCGTTCATCAGAAGTAAGTACATGCCAGTGTTTTTTAATGATTCGTTCAATGTGTGGGGACATCCGGGAATATGTGAGTATCATGGGTATACGTGTCTGTGCCTGTTTGGGCTTATGTTGAAGCAATGTATGTCGGGGTTGTGCGAGGGCCTTATTTTTAGCCGTCTCTAGAATATGTCTCGGGTGGGACTTCTGCACTTCACCTATAGGCAGGGGTGGGATTCCGCAGACTCTTCCTGGTTTTGCAGAATCATTTGTTAAAATTGTAGCTGTTCTCAGAACCGATTTTATTTGAGAAGAACAAATAAGTTATAAAATCCCTTAATATTGCTTAGACACATTTTAATAGTATTGCACAGTTTGCTGTTAATTAGATTGTATGCAAACATTTATTATACAAATATAAATTTGTGCAGCACTTGACAACTGTACAGTGTAGGGAACAGGAAGTTAACATGTTTGAAACCCACCTTTCCTATGCTTTTTCTTTAATTTGAAGAAAAATATTTTCTGTTCATTGTGCTCCAGTGGGGGACATGCTGATTATTTGGTAAAGCAAGTTTGTCTCTGGGTGTGAATTGCAACTTGCATCTTGGCAACTTCCCAAATAATCACCTTTCTACAGGCAGGGACATCATTTTTCTATTAAAGTATAGTTATTTTTTTTTTTCAACGTTTGGGAAAAAAACAGACTAAAGGATTTGAAAATTGTTTCTACATAGCCCATAGAGTGCTGTGTTTTTCAAACTTAAAAAAAAACATCCGCACCTGTGAGGTCCTTTCATTTTCCAATAAGGTAACATAGTAACATAGTATGTAAGGCTGAATAAAGACTTTAGTCCATCCAGTTCAGCCTGTTTAACTCCTTCCAGTGGTCTAGTAGCCATAGCCGGAAATGTTATTACATGCCAGGAAGGCATCAAGGCCACTTTTGAACATTTTTAATGTATCCCTCATTACTACCTCCTCTGGCAGCGAGTTCCATAGTCTCACTGCTCTTACAGAGAAGAATCCCCTCCTATGTCAGTGGAGAAAGCACCTTTCCTCTAACCTTAGTGGATGCCCCCGGGTTATGGTTACACTCCGGGGTATAAATAGATTGTGGGACAGATCCTTGTATTGACCCCGAATATATTTATACATAGTTATTAGATCACCCCTCAATCGTCTTTTTTCTAGACTAAATAGGCCTAACTTGGACAATCTTTCCGGGTACTCTAGCCCCCGCACTCCTTTTATTAACTTTGTTGCCCTTCTTTGAACACACTCCAGTTCTGATATGTCCTTTTTAAGCACAGGTGCCCAGAACTGTACACAGTACTCCATATGTGGTCTGACCAGTGACTTGTACAGGGGTAAAATGATGCTCTGGTCATGAGCACCTATGCCCCTCCTGATGCACCCCATGATCCTGTTTGCATTGGCAGCAGCTGCCTGGCATTGATTACTACAGTTGAGCTTATTGTCAACTAAAACCCCTAGGTCCTTTTCCATTGTTGTTTTACCAGTGTTTCTTTATTTAGTGTGTAATCATGACACAGATTTCTCCTTCCCATGTGCATAACCTTACATTTATCTGTGTTAAACTTCATTTGCCATTTAACTGCCCATGCTTCCAATTTATCTAAATCTGTTTGTAGTTGCCTGTTGTCCTCCTTTGTTTTAATTACTTTACTCAGCTTAGTATCATCTGCAAAGATTGAGACTTTACTGTTTAATCCATACCCAATGTCATTTATATATATATTGAAGAGGTCCCAGAACTGACCCTTGTGGTACTCCACTAGTAACAGTGACCCAATCTGAGTGTGTACCATTGATAACCACCCTCTGCTTCCGATCATTAAGCCAATTTCCCACCCATCTGCACACGTTTTCCCCCAGTCCAAGCATTCTCATCTTTTGTACCAGCCTTTTATGTGGCACAGTATCAAATGCTTTAGAAAAGTCAAGATATATGATATCCAATGACTCCCCCTGATCCAATCTTGAACTTACCTCCTCATAAAAGCTGATCAGGTTTGTCTGGCAGGAGCGATTCCTCATAAATCCATGCTGATATGGAGTAATAAGGTCATTTTCCCCAAGGTGCTCCAGGATAGTATCCCTTAAGAAACCTTCAAACAGCTTGCCCACCACAGATGTTAAGCTTACCGGTCTGTAGTTCCCAGGTTCCCCCCTAGATCCCTTTTTGAATATAAGGGATCATTTTTTGAAAAGCAAATTAAAGCAAACATTTTTAATTTCACTTTCTTGTGTTAAAGCGATACTGCAGGCAACTGTAATTGTTACACCCTTGTCCTAAAATGTTTTCTGTTTTATCTGGGTTTACAAATTCAGCCAATGACATTCTCTTTTTCATCCCATCCCCCAATCAACTCAGAAGAGTGGCACAGGATTGCTGGTCTCTCCTTCCTCCGCCTCCTCCTCCTCCAGATTCATTACATTGCTGTCAGTGCAGAGAGCTGATTATTGTGCAGCATCACAGATCTAAGGGTCACTCCCACTTTATTCCCAGTATGTCACAACCTTCCAAATATTCATGACACTTGGGTAACTGTCCTGTAGAGGGCGATCTTGCAGAGATGACATGAAAAAAAGGAACCCCTCCCGGTCCATAAATACCTGGGACCTCCCACCATTCCCCAGCCTTTCGTCTCTGCAGTCGGCGAGCAAGTCAGAAGATGGTTGTCTCCTCCTTGCAGGTAGCCAGGGTAACCCCCCGGCCTTTTGTTTCTATTGCTGCCTGAACCTTTTTTAACTGAACAAAGAAAGGGAAAGCCCCAATTTCCCTATGAAATATCCAACCAAAGATTTTACTTTTGCACACACAAATAGTATTAAAAGAGTAATGCTTTAATTCATTAAAGCATTACTCTTTTAATACTATTTGTGTGTGCAAAAGTAAAATCTTTGGTTGGATATTTCATAGGGAAATTGGGGCTTTCCCTTTCTTTGTTCAGTTGAGGCTTATGGAATACCAAAGTAGTGCACCACAGGATTAAGAGTGGTGGGTGCCACCCCATTTACCCCCTTGGGGGTGGTTTCTTTTGTGAACCTTTTTTAATTTAACTATAGCAGTATGCCTCCCAGCCTAGGCTGAAGGTCCAGGCAATGGTAGGCTGCACCTTTATGGTGTAAATGGGAGCTTGCTCCCCCGTCAAACCCCATACAAAGGGGTAGGCGGTGTCTGGGTTGGTGATCCCGGCTTGGGATGCCCGTCTTTCTTACCCTTTCCCCTATTGGTGTGGGTTCTCCCCCCTACCATGTCTCTCTGTGCCCCTGGGGGGGGGAGGCCTTTTCTCCTGTGGGTTGTTTTACTTTATTTGGGGGAAAAGGTGTGTGGATTGTGTGTGTGTGTTTTTGAGGCTGTTGTTGCTGGGCCGGTTTCACTTTCAACAGGTGCAGTTAAGGAGGGGGCGGGGCCGGGCACTCGTACATTTGCATTGTACCATACCTGGACGACCTTTTCATTTTGGCTTCCTCTCTCAGCCAAGCGGAGCTAGACACCAGAGTGGTGGTATCCACGCTGGAGAGGTCCTCCCTCTCACCGTCTAGGGAGGTTTCGTTTCTGGGCATGACTCTCAGGCCAGGGTGTTCCTTCCTCAGCCCAAGATTCTTCTGATCCAAGATTTGGTTCGGCTTCTGCTTTCCAATCCTCGCCCATCTATCCGGCTAGGGATGAGATTGGTAGGTCTGATGGTGGCTTCCTTCGAGGCAGTCCCTTTTGCCCAGTTTCACATGAGGACGCTTCAGCTCCATCTTCTAGCGACTTGGGACAAGTGTCCGCTGTCATTGGATCAGTCTTGTCTGCTGTCTCCCCGGGCTCAGCAGTCCCTTCAGTGGTGGCTGGTGTCAAGCAATCTGTTGAAGGGCAGACCCTTTCTGACCCCTTGTTGGGAAACGGTCACCACGGACGCCAGCCTGTTGGGCTGGGGGGGCTTCTGGAGGGAACATCAGTTCCAAGGGTTATGGGGGCCTCGGGAGGCTCATACCCCTATCAACGTTTTGGAGCTACGGACCTTTTGGTTGGTTCTGTCTCGCTTGATTCTTCTATTGCAGGGATTGCAATAGTTCAAGTCCGACCGACAATCGGACGGCAGTCGCTTACATCAATCACCAAGGAGGGACTCGCAGCAGGAGTGCCCTCAGGGAGGTATCTCTGATCCTTGTTTGGGCAGAGAGCAATGTCCCATGCATCTCAGCCATTTACATCCCGGGAGTGGAGAACACGAAGGCGGATTCCCCGAGTAGGAGATCCTCTCGCCGAGGAGAATGGTCTCTCAGTTCCAAGGTATTCCAGTCCCTTTGTCACAAGTGGGGGACTCCGGAGGTGGATCTCTTTGCCTCTCGTCACAATCACAAGCTTCCTGCCTTTGTGTCTCTGTCTCAGAATCCTCTGGCCCTGGCAGTGGATGCCATGTCCCTGGCTTGGAGGGATCTGGGGTTTCTGTACCTGTTCCCCCCCTTCTCCATGGTGGGCAAAGTGGTGCACTAGCTGACTCTAGAAGGGGCACCAGCAATTCTAGTGGCTCCAAGGTGGCCAAGACGAGTGTGGTTCGCAGACGTTGTGCGGCTGGCAGTAGATCAGTTTTATCTGCCTCTTCTTTCAGATCTTATCACCCAGGGTCAGCTATGCTACCCCAATTTACCAACGCTGGCTTTGACGGCATGGCTGCTGAAGCCTCCATCTTAAAGGAGGAAGGTCTTTCTGATGCGGTGGTTCAGACTCTTGTTAGAGCTAGGAAGAGATCTTCCTCTAACGTCTACTATAGGACTTGGAGGTCTTATATTAACTGGTGCGAGGCTAGGGCCTTGCCTTGTAGGGTGTTTTCTATTCCCAGAATTCTGGAGTTTCTTCAACATGGTCTGGACTCGGGGTTCCAGCTTAGTACTTTGAAGGGGCAGGTTTCTGCCCTGGCGGTTTTCTTTCAAAGGTCTTTTGCCCTTCATTCCCTGGTTAAGACATTTTTCCAGGGGGTTACTCATGTGCGGCCTCCTAGAAAGCCCTTGCTGCCGGTTTGGGATTTAAACTTGGTTCTGTCGGCTCTCCAGGGGCCCCCTTTTGAGCCGGTGCATGATATTGCTCTTTCTCTGCTCACTCAGAAAGTTGCCTTTTTGATGGCTATTACCTTTGTTCGGCGTGTCTCTGAGTTGGCGGCCTTGTCTATTCAGGCTCCTTACTTTGAGAGGCGCCCGCTAAGTCTTCCATTAGTAAATGGATTCGACGGGCCATTGTTGGGGCCTATTCTACCAAGGGGAAGGTTCCCGCTTTTTGTGTTACTGCTCATTCTACTCGTGCTGTTGGAGCATCTTGGGCTTTTCAGCATCAGGCTTCTTTTATAAGGTTGATGTGCGGGCCTCAGCGGATGCTGTTTTTGGCCGCAAAGTTCTGCAAGCTGCAGTAGTTTAAGTTTGCATTATTGCCTTTTTGGGATCCCCACCCTTTATGGGCACTGTTATTGGATGTCCCAAGTGTCATGAATATTCGGAAGCGGGGTGTGTGACATACTGGGAATAATACCATTTTGTGATTACTCACCTGTAAAATGGTTATTACAAGTATGTCACACACCCCGCTTCATCCCGTCCTTTTTTGGTTTTCTGGGATCCTTTGTATGGTGAACCTTTTTCTTTACTGTTTACATTTGGCTCTTCCTGGTCCCTTTACTGCTATCTTATACTGGGGAATGGTGGGAGGTCCCAGGTATTTATGGACCGGGAGGGGTTCCTTTTTTTCATGTCATCTCTGCAAGATCGCCCTCTACAGGACAGTTACCCAAGTGTCATGAATATTCGGAAGCGGGGTGTGTGACATACTTGTAATAACCATTTTACAGGTGAGTAATCACAAAATGGTATTTTTCAGAGGAGAAATCTTTAGGTTAAATGTAAACCTTTATATATCGGCCATTTCTTCTTCAATTTAAAAACAGAAACATTTTAGGACAGTGTCAAATGTAGCCCGACATAATGGGGTAACAATTAACTTTGCCTGCATTAGCACTTTAACCACTCAGATGTAAGTTTAAGTTCACACCCAAAAGTGCACCCAAATTTAAACTTGATTTACAAAATAAATAGCATGACTCCCACTTTGTGTTAAAGTCCATGCACATTTAGAGGCTGATTCACTACTAACAGGTATTGCCAGATGAGCATCTGTATAGCGGCGCTTAGAGCGACCGCTAGTAGACGCTGTAAGCGGGATATCAGGCGCTGTAACAGAGCGTCTCGGTCCCTGTAGTAAGCTGCCGGGCATTGATGCATGTGATGTGTGTTGGGCGCTGTAACAACAGTATAGCACTGCAGCGAGCGAGAAGTATCGCCAGCTCAGTGCTTCCGGAACTCAGTGCATCACACCAAATTTAACAAAACACTAGACACACAAAGCATCGGCGCTCTAAAGCTGGGCACTGTAGCATAGAGCGCCAGACTCTGTGTGATTAAAGTCTGTTTTTGAACACATATACACCAGTAACAAAGCGTAAACACATGGAATGACATTGTTTTAACACTGGGACAATAACACTTTAGTGCCAGACCTGTAAATAGAATTCTGCATAAAAATATAACAAGTCCCAAAAATTTCTAAAAGTGTTTGCAGCCAGGAGAGGTCACACAATGATTTAAGCAAAAAAGAAAAAGAAAAATTAATTTGCCAAACACGCTATTTATACACAACTGATGAAGCCCCATTGAAATAAATGGGAGAGCGCTACAGAGCGACAGGTACTACATGAAGCTCCTGAGTCTAGAGCGCCGGCGCTGTATGCTGAGCCGCCTGGATTAATACATGTGACGCTACATGATGCTGTTAGAGGTGCTCACCAGATTCGCTTTCTTAACTGTGGTTTTGTGTACAGCGCCCAGTGTTCAACAGATGCTGCCTGCCGTTAGGAGGCACTACCTGGTGCTATCCGTTCCTAAATAAACCCCTAAGCATTACGTTTAAGGTGAGAGGATCCTATTGGATTACCTTAACATGCCATAAAGACAAAACAAGAGATCCCCCGCCCCCCCCCCCCAAAAAAAAAAACAATGGGCCAGATTGGAAATCAAAGCTTCCTAAACAAACTAGAAACACAGCCAGTACTATTAAAAACCACTATTATATTATTGCCATACACGTACTGAATACACAATTGACAATCACAAAAGACATGGGATTCCCCCCCCCCTTCACACTTTCGCTGCATACCCCAATAGTCACTCAATAAAAACATCCTTACTTCAATGAAAATGTCTCCAATATGTGAAAACTACCAAGTTTATCAACTACTTTGATATACACAGGAAAACCACAGTGGGTAGTGTCAAGCCATATAATAAACCTGCACACAATCAAAAAATAATAATAAATCAAAGATGGAAGGGCTAAATACTTGTAATCACAGGATGCAGCAAGGAGGGCCCCCCAAAAACACACTCCACGTGTTCCGTGGACACACCACTGTATCAGAAGGATAAACATGCCATAAAGACAGATATAGACATAGTCAGACCACTCCTCATGCACATGTGATTTTCCATATTTTGTTATATATTATTCATATTTTTATTTTTTCATTTTTATACCCACATGGTTATCATAGTGTAAACACATGTGTAAGGATTCCATTGTTTTTATAGATTGCAGCAGGTGGAATGAAAGCAAGTACCAGCATACCCGAGCACATAGGCAATGCACACAGGAGGAGGGGTTCTGGGACACCATCTATAACTTTGTCCAGAGCATCTGTAGCATCGGGTAAGCACATCATCTGCTACTATAAATAATTTTAAAACATTTGAAGGAAATGTGTATGCAAATAACAAGACTATATACCGTATTTTTCACCATATAAGATGCCTGCCTATAAGACGCACCATGGATTTGGAAGAGAAAAAATGTTAAAGTATTCTGAACCAAATGGTGTGATAAAATACCCACTCCCAATCGCCCCATTATAGACAGTGTGCAGAATTCTCCCCCAATCACACCATTACAGACCCCACATTACAGGCAGTAAGCAGTATTTCACAATAAAGGCAGTGAGGGGTATCCCACATTACAGGCAGTGAGGGGCATCCCACATTACAGGCAGTGAGCAGTATCCCACCTTAAAGGCATTGAGGGGCATCCCCAATACAGGCAGTGTGCTGGCATCCCCAATACAGAAAGTGTGCTGGCATCCCCACTACAGGCAGTGTGCGGGCATCCCCAATACAGGCAGTGTGCGGGCATCCCCAATACAGGCAGTGTGCGGGCATCCCCAATACAGGCAGTGTGCTGGCATCCCCAATATAGACAGTGTGCGGGCATCCTAAATTACAGGCAGTGTGTGCACACCCCCAATATAGGCAGTGTGCTGGCATCCCCAATACAGACAGTGTGCGGGCATCCTAAATTACAGGCAGTGTGTGGACATCCCCAATATAGGCAGTGTGCTGGCATCCCCAATACAGACAGTGTGCGGGCATCCCCAATATAGGGAGTACGCTGGCATTCCCAATACAGGCAGTGTGTGAGCATCCCCAATACAGCCTAGACTGGCTGTTTTAGGAAGGTGACATTGCTGCTTCTGTTATGTGACCTCACCAACAGGGGCATTAGAAGCAGAGGAAGAATACCAGAAGTATTGCACCAAGAGACATGTGTATTTTGAAGATATTGCAATGGATATGTCCCTATGGCCCCCAGTCCCCCCATGCTTAAATATAGGGTTGAAAATGAATGCACTGCTGGCTTCCCATGGGGCATCCTGAATCGGTATGCCCTGCTGTGTGAAACCCCCTGGGGTGCCAGTAAAACTCACTTTTCCCTGCTCTCAATGGCGCATGCATGGGCTCTTGTCTAAAGAGAGCTGTATGCCGTGACTATGTCATTTCTGTCAATGGAGATTATGTGATGCCACATCCCCGGCAGGCTGGGGATGCAGGGTACACTCCCCATTCTAGTCAATGAGAGGCATTTGCCGAATGAATATGAAACGATTGAATTGCTTCTGGGGGGTTTCACGCAGCGGAGCATCGCAATTCGGGATGCCCTGGAGGAACGGAACAAAACCTGGGTATTGTTTTCCATTTGAGTTCCATCATGCTTGACAGATAAGATTGAGATACTTCATTAAACCGGACTAACAGTCTGGCACAGAAAAGAAAGGTAGCGGCCATTTTGGAGCTTCCTCTCCCAGCATCTCAGCCATGCTGCTGTCTGGATTCAACTGAAACAGGACCAGGAAGCACAGCGGCACTTTTGCAGGTATACGGCAGATCCATGAGCCGCCATTTTGCTTCTAAAGTTTACTACAGCAGGAGTACGAAAAAGGTAAATGAATGTTTATTTGCAGAAATCTAAATTACCCTTGGGGGGGGGGGGGGGGTGCATATGAGCACTGTTTATTGTGCTGGTCTGGTTTAAGTCAATTTTGACCGTTGGTCCGCTTTAAGTTTACTTTTCAAAAAAATGCACCTAGGATTTTGGGGGGGGAAAAAGGAAAAATAATATTCTGAACCAAATGATAGGCAAGATGCAGAAACCTCCAATTACAGGCAGCGTGGCATCCCCCTCCCTTTCCCATAGGCAGTGTGGCATTCCCCCATTCCCATAGGAAGTGTGGCATTCCCCCCTCCCATAGGCAGTGTGGCATTCCCCCCTCCCATAGGCAGTGTGGCATTCCCCCCTCCCATAGGCAGTGTGGCATTCCCCCCTCCCATAGGCAGTGTGGCATTCCCCCCTCCCATAGGCAGTGTGGCATTCCCCCCTCCCATAGGCAGTGTGGCATTCCCCCCTCCCATAGGCAGTGTGGCATTCCCCCCTCCCATAGGCAGTGTGGCATTCCCCCCTCCCATAGGCAGTGTGGCATTCCCCCCTCCCATAGGCAGTGTGGCATTCCCCCCTCCCATAGGCAGTGTGGCATTCCCCCCTCCCATAGGCAGTGTGGCATTCCCCCCTCCCATAGGCAGTGTGGCATTCCCCCCTCCCATAGGCAGTGTGGCATTCCCCCCTCCCATAGGCAGTGTGGCATTGTCCCCTCCCATTCCCATAGGCAGTGTGGCATTGTCCCCTCCCATTCCCATAGGCAGTGTGGCATTGTCCCCTCCCATTCCCATAGGCAGTGTGGCATTGTCCCCTCCCATTCCCATAGGCAGTGTGGCATTGTCCCCTCCCATTCCCATAGGCAGTGTGGCATTGTCCCCTCCCATTCCCATAGGCAGTGTGGCATTCCTCCCCTCCCATTCCCATAGGCAGTGTGGCATTCCCCCCATCCTATTCCCATAGGCAGTGTGGCATTGTCCCCTCCCATTCCCATAGGCAGTGTGGCATTCCTCCCATCCCATAGGCAGTGTGGCATTTCCCCCCTCCAATTCCCATAGGCAGTGTGGCATTCACCCCCTTCCATTCCCACAGGCAGTGTGGCATTCACCCCTCCCATAAGCAGTGTGTTATTCCTCCCATTCCCATAGACAGTGTGGCACCCCCCCCCCATTCTCATAGGCAGTGTGCAGGAATTCCCCCTCCCATACCCCATATAGGCAGTGTGGCATCACCCCTCCCATTCCCCATATAAGCATTGTGGCATTCTCCCCTCCCATTCCACATATAGGCAGTATGGCATCCCCCCTACCATTCCCCATATAGGCAGTGTGGCATCCCCCCTACCATTCCCCAAATAAACAGTGTGGCATTCCCCATATAGGCAGTGTGGCACCCCCCCTCCCATTCCCCATATAGGCAGTGTGGCACCCCCCCTCCCATTCCCCATATAGGCAGTGTGGCACCCCCCCTCCCATTCCCCATATAGGCAGTGTGGCACCCCCCCTCCCATTCCCCATATAGGCATTGTGGCATTCTCCCCTCCCATTCCACATATAGGCAGTGTGGCATCCCCCCTACCATTCCCCATATAGGCAGTGTGGCATCCCCCCTACCATTCCCCAAATAAACAGTGTGGCATTCCCCATATAGGCAGTGTGGCACCCCCCCCACCCATTCCCCATATAGGCAGCGTGGCACCCCCCCCACCCATTCCCCATATAGGCAGCGTGGCATTCCCCATTCCTATTCCTCATATAGGCAGTGTGGCATCCCCCCTACCATTCCCCATATAAACAGTGTGACATTCCCCCTCCCATTCCCCATATAGGCAGTGTGGCACCCCCCTCCCATTCCCCATATAGTCAGTGTGGCATTCCCCCCTTCCTATTCCCCATAAGCAGTGTGGCATTCCCCCGTCCCATTCCCCATATAGGCAGTGTGGCATTCCCCCGTCCCATTCCCCATATAGGCAGTGTGGCATTCCCCCTCCCATTCCCCATATAGGCAGTGTGGCATTCCCCCCTCCCATTTCCCATATAGGCAGTGTGGCATCCCCCCTCCCATACCCCATATAGGCAGTGTGTCATCCCCCCTCCCATTCCCCATATAAGCAGTTTAGAACCCGTTCACCATAGGCGGCAGAAGTCAAATGACATGTAAAAAAAAAAAGGTCAACTCACATGCTATGGGCGCTCCCACGTTGCTGGCCCGGATGCCACACTGCGGGAGGCTAGAAGAAGATGGAGGAGTGTCCCCACTGATGCTTCTTACAGCCGGGCTCTGTGAATCGGATGGGCGTGGCCAGCACCACTTTGGCGCAGGCCACACCCACCCGCTCCATGGAGCTGGGTGTCTGCATTGCCCTGCCAGTAAGAAGGTGCGGCGGGGCCAGGGACAGCCCCCTCCATCTTCTCCTGCCCTCCAGCTGCTGCCTCTTCCGGCCAGGGCACGCGCGAACAGCCGGGTCCGTGCAGCGGGCGGGTGTGGCCTGTGCCAACTTGGTGCAGGCCACGCCCACCCTCTGCACGGAGCCGGGTGCTCACGTGTGCCCTGGTCTGAAGAGGCAGCAGCTGGTGGGCAGGGGAAGATGGAGGAATGGCGCACTGTCTCCGTCCCTGCTGCTGAAAAGACAGCGATGGCAGCTGTGGGGACGGGGAAAGAGCCCACCACTCCTCTAGCTTCTTCTGGCCTCCCGCAGTGTGGCAGGCAGCCCCGTCAGCAACGCGGGAGCTCCGGTAACGTGTGAGTTTACTTTTTTGTTGTTTTTCTTTTTTACATTCTCCTGATAAGGCGCATTGACATTTTCCTCCCACTTTTGGGGAAAATAAGTGCGTCTTATATGGTGAAAAATACAGTACTTTGGCAATATAGCTTTGTTTAAAAAAAAAAGCAAAAATGAGAACATTGTAATATGTAGCCCTACACAATAGGAATACTTTTGAGTGTGCCTGGACAATGACTTTCCACATTGTGGACCCATTTTAATTAGCATAAAATAAGCAGGCTTAAAAGCATTGTCATTGGTACAATGAGTGCAGTGAATGCCTAAGCCTTAGAAACTGTCGCAGCTCTGTTATGTTATACATGACTCTGCTCTAATTAAAGATATTCAAAATATTTTTAGATCGCAGTCGGTCAGAACTTGATCTCAGTGGCCATTTTGCAGAGGACAATGGCGAAACAGGAAGTATTAGAAGCAAATCTAAGTCTGTTCCTGGTGATCTGAACACAGATTTGGTGAGCTTGGCTGTAAAAAAGAAGCTATTCATTATGAATACTGTACTCTAATGTTTTTACTTGTTATTCGATTGTCAAACAACATTTATCTGTATATGTGTTTTCTTTTGGATGTCCGTCTATGTCATGTTTTCATTACTATTCATTAGCCTGGAATTTAATGTGGTGGAAATGATTTGAGCCTCCTTTATGGCATGGAATAAGGACAGATGGTCTGTTTCTGTTTATTTCGAAATCATTCCAAGCCTTTAGTGATTTCTGTTTATTTGAATTATTCACGATTCAGTGGCTTTGGCTTTTATTGTTTAATTTATGATACATCTATAAGGGGACTCTGTCGAGCTGTTATCAATAGAAACATTTAAGAAGCTTAGGGCCTTATTTATGATGTGCGCCAGCTATAGCACCAACTTCTGAGTGCCAGAATATTCTTGGTGTGCCACACACCCCGCTTCACTTTTAAATATTCTTCACTTATTGGGTTAACTCACCGCCAGGTGACGCTGTGCAGAGAGGAAGTCTTGTAACAAGCCCCCTTCCGGCCTTTATATACCTGGTACCTCCCTTCAATCACCAGTATTTTTCTCTCTGCTTGACGACAAGACAGAAGATTGAAGTCTCCTGCTTACAGGTAGCCGGGGTCTTACCCCGGCACCCCCCTTTTGGTCTATTTCTGCCCGGTTTGAGTGTTTATACCTTGATGGTGGAATGGAAGCCTCCCAGCCTAGGCTGCTCACTGGGCAAATGGTAGATGGCACTATAGGTGCCTAGGAGCTTATCTCCTCCGCTCGACCTCATGCGTGGGGCAATGCGGCTATCCGGCATGGTGATCCGGAAATGGGATGCCCCTGTCCCGAGGGTCCCCTTAGCCCCTTACTCTCCCGTTACGGTCCCTTCTCCCTTCACTATGGGGGGGGGGGGTAGAGGGATGTGTATTGTGTGTATGGTTTACTGTATGTTCATGTGTTTCGCTTATTTCAACGTTGTCAGGCTGCACTGCAAGTGAGTGTGCATATGGCCTGACTTTGATTCCTCCTTATATGGCAGTCTCTGTTTTGCGGGCTGCTGCTGCTGGCCTGTAGAGCCAGAGCTTTGGGTCAGCTTTAGGGGTGACCGGGGCAGGCTGTATGGTGTCAGGCTTGCTTTTGGCTGCCTGCGCTTTTCTCACCTTATCCAGCTCCCCTCCCCCCTCCGCTTTTCTCCTTTGTTTTAATCGGCCACTCCCGCCTTCGCTGACATTTTCTGCCTGTCTCCACCACCTCTTTGGTTGGGTGCTGGGCTTTTGTAAGCCTTACTGGGGCAGGTAAGCGGCCTCACCTGGTGTGGGGCCGTCTATATTTTTTTGGGTTTGACTGTTTATTAAAAAGTAATATATTTAATGGAAATATACTTTTGTTTAAAAAAAAAAAATATATATATATATACAATCTATATTTATATATAGATTATTAAGGGGATCTTCTTTTTGAATTAAATCCTCCCCCAAAAAAAAAATAAGGGGGCATCCCGGGTCGGCTTATGCCTTAAATCCCAAAAGAATTGCGAATACCATAAATCACCATATGGAGGCTTCCGTTATTACCGGAAATGGTTCTTCTGGGCCATCTAGGGGGTGCGCAAGATGTGGGACTCCGCTCCCAGATGATGATGTCTTTGTATGCAAGGCAGAGTATTGCGCGTCAGTCCGTCGCTTCGGCTGCTGGCCCGTCGCATCTTCCATAATCTCCTACCTCTCCCTCCCTGTTCCGGACCCCGCATGACACTGTCAAGAGTGGGGATTCGCAATCCGAGGTGGCGGCGCGATTGGCCAGCCTCCGGAAAATAGTGCCCGTTAAAGCAGGGTCTAAAGCCACTGCAAAACGGAAGCACCTGACTCCGATACCTTCGGCTTCACAGGTATGTGAGCCTGTGGAATGGTCCGATGGCTCCCCGGACGAGGGAGAATTCCTGTTGGAGTCAGATGAGCCTGCAGACCAGCTTGAGGCTGATGCTATTGGCGATTGGTCGGCGGGTGTTTCCCTTGACACCCCCTCCATTCTGGCTCAGATGTTTGAAATTTTGAATTTAGATCCGCCTGAGGCTGTCACCCGGCCAAAGGGCCAGTTGTTTAAAGAGCCTCAGCCGCGTTGGGTTTTTCCCAGACAACACCACTTTGAGAGGGTGGTCCTTAAGGAATGGGAACATCCCACGCGGTTATCTGGAATCCCTTTCAGTTGGGAAAAGCGTTATCCTTTTCCGCCAGAATTGGTGAAGCTCTGGTCCGTCCCTCCTGACGTCGATACCCCTGTGCTAGGGCTCTCCAGCACGGCTATGGTACAGTCTGCGGAGACCACTGTCCCTAAAGATGGGGAGGATCGGCGGATTGACCAGTACGCTCGCCATGGTTTTATTTATGCTGGGTCAACGATGCGCCCGGTGTGTGCTTCGGCCCTTCTTCTATTGGCGCTTAGGTCTGTAATTCAGGAGCTGTATGAGGATCTAGCTCCCACTTGCAAAGAGTTTACTGCGCTCAAGCAGTGTGAATCTTTTGTTTCCTATGTTCTATCCGCTCAGGACGATGCGCTGGCTATGAGTAGCAAGACAGCTGCAATGCTGGTGGCTATTCGTCGGTCAGTATGGCTGCGTCAGTGGTCGGCGGACTCAGCTTCTAAAAGGGTGCTCACAGCTCTTCCCTTTTTGGGCTTGCGTCTGTTTTGTGAGAAAATTGATTCGCAAAGGGTGGTAAGATGCCACAACGCAAGAGGCCTCGTCGTCCCTTTAAGGGGACAAGTGCTGGTAGGCCTTCTTTTCGGGGATTCAGAGCGGGTAGGGGGGCTTCCTTTCCCGCTATCAGAGGTGCAGGTTGGACTCGGGGGAAGGGCCATGGCCGTCCCGCTCAGTCCTGGGGCACCAAGCCCAAGCCTGCTGGTAAACCCGCTCAGCAATGAGATGCTGCCCTCACCCGTGCGGGTGGGGGGACGATTACGACGCTTCTCCCAGGTTTGGGACCAGGAGATTCCGGACAGATGGATCCGGGAGGGAGGTAGTGTCGTCCGGTTACAGACTGGAATTCGACTCTCGCCCTCCTTCGCGGTTCTTTCGGTCTCGGGTGCCCATCGATCTTTTGGCCGCACAGGGGCTCCTGGCGTCGGTAAAGAATCTGTTAGAGATGGCGGCCATCCGGCCGGTACCGCGCTTAGAGATGGGCCTCGGGTTTTATTCTAATCTTTTCGCAGTCCCCAAGAAAGACGGGTCAGTCCGTCCCGTCCTGGACCTGAAATTACTCAACAGGTTCATCCGTGTTCGGAAGTTTCGCATGGAAACCTTGCGTACGGCCGTCGGTTCCCTTCGGCAAGGGGACTTCATGACTTCCATAGACATCAAGGATGCTTATCTTCATGTTCCCATCTGCCACGCTCATCAACGTTTTCTTCGATTCGTGATGGAAAATCAGCATTTTCAATTCGTGGCACTTCCGTTTGGCCTTACCTCAGCTCCAAGAGTGTTCACCAAGGTGCTGGCAGGGGTCATGGCCATTTTCAGATCTCGGGGCATTCGTGTCGTACCTTATTTGGACGACCTTCTCATCATGGCTCCGTCGCTCAATCAATCGGAGACAGACACCAGGTTGGTGGTCTCCACTTTGGTTGGGTGATCAACTTCCCCAAGTCCTCCCTCGCTCCGGCCAGGGTGGTGTTCTTTCTGGGGATGCAGTTGGACTCTCTTCAACACAGAGTGTTTCTCCCCCAGTCCAAAATTCATCTGATCCAGGAGTTGGCTCGGGTCCTACCTTCCAATCCTCGGCCGTCCATCCGTCTGGGGATGAGGCTGATAGGGTTGATGGTCGCCTCTTTCGAGGCAGTTCCTTTTGCTCAATTTCACACGAGGACGCTTCAGCTTTATCTGTTGGCGTCCTGGGACCGGCAGCCTCGGTCGCTGGATCAGCCCTTCCAGTTGTCCTCCCGGGTCCAGCAGTCCCTCCAGTGGTGGTTGGTCTCGACCAATCTTGTGAAGGGCAGGTCCTTCCTGACCCCTCTTTGGGAAATTGTCACCACGGACACCAGTCTGTCGGGTTGGGGCGGATTTTGGAAGGAGCTGCAATTCCAGGGGCAGTGGGGACCTCAAGAGGCCCACTTACCCATCAATGTTCTGGAACTGAGAGCCAGCCAGCTCTCCTGACTCAGCACGTTCTGGGCCTTCCGGTCCAGGTGCGTTCAGACAATCGAACAGCGGTTGCTTACATCAATCATCAGGGAGGGACTCGCAGTCTGAGTGCTCTCAGAGAGGTGTCCCTGATCCTGACCTGGGCAGAGGCCCATGTTCCTTGTCTCTCGGCGGTATACATTCCAGGAGTGGAGAACCAGGTAGCGGACCGGTTGAGCAGGGGCTCTCCCCGTCTGGGAGAATGGGCTTTCCATCCTCGGGTGTTTCGCTCACTGTGTCTCCGATGGGGGACACCAGAGGTGGACCTGTTTGCCTCTCGTCACAATCACAGGCTCCCGAACTTCGTGTCGCTCTCCCAGGATCCTCTGGCTCTGGCAGTGGACGCCATCTCCCTGAGCTGGGGGGATCTGGGATTTCTATACCTGTTTCCTCCGATACCCATGCTGCGCAGGGTGCTTCGGAAGTTGGCTCTGGAAAAGGTGTCTGCCGTTCTCGTGGCCCCAAGGTGGCCAAGGCGAGTGTGGTTCGCAGACATCGTTCGGCTGGCAGTGGACCAGTTCGCCCTGCCTCTTCGGCCCGATCTGCTCACTCAGGGTCGGTTGGAAACCATTACTCCCGGTTTGGGATTTGAATTTGGTTCTTTCTGCTCTTCAGGCTCCTCCTTTTGAGCCTTTGCAAGATATTGCTTTGTCTACCCTGACTCAGAAGATTGTCTTCTTGGTAGCGATCACTTCGGTCCGGCGTGTCTCGGAGTTGGCGGCCTTGTCTATCCAGGCGCCTTACTTTGAGAGGCATCAGGATAAAGTGGTCTTTCGGTTCAAGCCAGACTTTCTTCCTAAGGTTGTTTCTGCTTTTCATTTGAACCAAGATATTGTTCTTCCCTCCTTGTGTCCTAATCCTAAGAATGACATAGAGAGGGTTTTACATTGTTTGGATGTAGTACGCTGTGTTAAGTACTACTTGATAATCACGTCTCCTTTTAGTAAGACGGATTCCTTTTTTGTTATGCCCCATGGGCCTAAGAAGGGTTTGGCACCAGCCAAATCTGCTATTAGCAAGTGGATACGTCAGGCCGTTACGGCGGCCTATTCTGCTAAGGGGAAAGTTCCCCCTTTTCGTATCACTGCTCATTCTACTCGCGCCATTGGGGTGTCTTGGGCTTTTCAGCACCAAGCTTCTGTTGAACAAGTTTGTAGGGCCGCCACTTGGTCTTCTAAGTTTTACAAAGTTGATGTGCGAGCCTCAGCGGATGCTGTTTTTGGCCGCAAAGTTCTGCAGACTGCAGTCATTTAAGTTATGCTTCACCTGGCCTTGAGATGCCCATCCCTTGTGGACACTGCTTTTGGATGTCCCAATAAGTGAAGAATATTTAAAAGTGAAGCGGGGTGTGTGGCACACCAAGAATAATACCATTTTGTGAGTACTCACCTGAAAAATGGATATTGTTGGTGTGCCACACACCCCGCTTCACTCCCACCCTTTTCGGTATTTCCGAAGCCTTTCTATGGTGAAGCTTTTTATTTATATCAAATTGATTTTGAGGTTACCGGTGGAATACTGGTACCTTGTCTTTCTGCTTTTTTAATATACTGGTGATTGAAGGGAGGTACCAGGTATATATAGGCCGGAAGGGGGCTCGTTACAAGACTTCCTCTCTGCACAGCGTCACCTGGCGGTGAGTTAACCCAATAAGTGAAGAATATTTAAAAGTGAAGCGGGGTGTGTGGCACACCAACAATATCCATTTTTCAGGTGAGTACTCACAAAATGGTATTTTCCGGTCTAATCTGGCGCTGTGCTGTGTACTACATTGGTGCTAGCAGTCGCTGTGCTGAACACTACTAATTAGCTTTGATTGTTACACAGTATTGGCCAGCCTATATCAGTGCTTGTTGGACCCACTGGCCGATTATCCCAGGGCCTGTGAGGCCACTTTTTATTGCTGCTTTCTCAGTGCTCCCCAGGGTATTTATGAATATTTTCCTCCTTGAAATATTTGGTGCTTTATATACCAAGTATACAGCACGTCCTGTTCCAGAATATTCCTTACACATGGGTTATACATCCACAAGATGGCGCTGGACTGCAGAAAAAACTTGTGGCCACTCCCGGCCCTTAAATAGCCAGGAACCTCCCACCAATTCCCAGTTCTTATCTGCAGTCTGGACTGCGAAGATAGAAGATGGCTCAATATACTGCGCAGGTGATCGGGGCTTATCGTCCTGCGGTCCTGCAGGACTATTCCCACCCGCTTCCGGACCCACTGCCTCCCAGCCTTGGCTGACTGGTTAGGGTGAAGGTAGGATAGCACCAGGGTCAGGTTCTGAGGAGCGCTGCTCCTACCGCAATCCCTGCACTGACATGGGTAGACAGTATAGGCTTATGGTGAGCCTTGTGGGCACGCCGCTTGTACAGCGTTCCGCGGACGGCGGCGACATTGTCTCAGCTGCTGCACATGGGACGCGTTTCGCGCTCTTCGGGGGGGGGGGGCGCTTTTGGCGTCACATCTCCGCCATCGCCCCTCAAGGTCTGTGCTGGCGCCATTTTACTTCTCTTCCTCCTTCGCTCGTGCTGCGTGCGCTGCTGCTCCTTTACCAGTGCGGTCCGTGAGTGTCCCTGCGGGGAGTTTTTTCTTCTGCTTCTCACTTGTAAATGCATATGGGATTGTGTTTTTATGTCTTTCAGGCAGGATAAACGTTACTGTGGTTTCTCCCAGCCCTCTTCACTTTAGTAATCTCCCACCTCCCTAGCGGGTTTTTGGCGCATCCCGGGTGGCTATTACTAGCCTTAACCCTATACTGGCCTGTTGTGCCACTCAAATCACCATATGGAGGCTTCTGGGGATAATGTGTCTGAGGTTCCTTCGGGACAGGCCCGGCTGTGTGTTGCGTGTGGGGTTTCCCCTGTGAGTGACAATGTCGGGGTATGTGTAAACTGCGCCCAGTAGGCACTTGCGCTGCAGTCTGGGCTGTCTGTTGCGGGCCCTGGTGCTGCGCCCATTTTGGCTTCGCCTACCCCCCCCCACGCTTACATCTGACACTAGCGGGGACTCTCAATCTGATTTGGCTGCACGAGTGGCCAGCATTAAAAAACATATTGCTGGGTCAGCCCCGCGTAAGGCTTCTTCTAAGAAGCGGCATTTATCTCCCGCTGCTTCCCTCTTTCCTGTAGAGGATGATGGACCTTACTCACTTTCTGGCCCTTACCCCCTCGAGGAGGGGGAATTGTTTTCTGATTCAGAATCCTCTGAGGAACAATCTAAGATCTATGGTGGTACCGGGTCTCCCTTTGGGGAAGACCCATGGTCCTCAGATGATACTGACAGGTTGTTGAGTAACATATTAGAAGTGCTTTGTATTTCTCCTCCTGCAGTGGCTCCACAGCGGCAGGGTGAGCTTTTTGATACGGTTAGGCCATGCTTGGAGTTCCCTGAGCAGACTCACTTTAATAATCTGGTGCTCAAGGAATGTGAACGGCCTAGTAAGCTACCTGGGGTGCCCAAGAGTTGGGACAAGAGGTATCCCTTTCCTGCTGATGTTATTAAACGTTGGTCTTGTCCTTCCGAGGTGGACGCGCCCGTTCTAGGGTTGTCAAATACATCTGTCATGCATGTGACACTACTGCCCTACTGGATGGTGAGGACCGGCGCATGGACCAGCTGTCCTGTCATGCTATTCTTAGTATACAGTACGTCCTGCTCCAGATAAGAATCATTACTCTTGGGTATTACTCCGCCAGATGGAGCTGGACTGCAGAGATCGCGAAATTGGCTCCTCCCGGCCCCTCACATACCCGGGACCTCCCACAAATCCCCAGAATTTCTCTGCAGTCTGGACTGCGAAGGACAAGAAGATGGCTCTCTCTTCTCGCAGGTGAGCGGGGCTATTAGACTGTGGCCCTGTAGGACTATTCCCACCCGTTCCATTATTACTGTGTCTCCCAGCCTTGGCTGCGCTGGTCCGGGTGATGGTAGGCAGCACCGCTGTCAGGTACTTAGGAGCGCTGCTCCACCGCAATCCCCCACCAAAGGGTAGGCGTTATAGGCATGTGGTGAGCCTCTATGGGATGTCCCTCACGCACTTTGCCCCTTTCCCCTGTCTATCGGTGGGCCCTGCCCTCCCTCACTTTCCCTTGTAGGTCTCGGGGGGGGGGGGGGGGGTGTTATGCGTTGGTGCTTCACTTGGATGGTGTGCTTGTTGACTTTGTTCAGTCTCCGCACTGACTTGGTTGCACTGGTTGCGGTTTGAATATGCCGCCGCCGCGCGCGCTTCCACTGCGTTCCGCGGTCAGCGGCGGCGTTACCTCAGGCGCTGAGGCGCCTTCATTGGCTGCTTGTCACGTGTGCTGCTTTGCGCTCTTCGGGGGGCGGGGCCTGCGGATGGCGCGTTCCGCATCACTGTCTCCGCGGCCCGCCCCTCGAGGTATGCTCTGCGCCATTTTTTCTCTGGATTCCGTCTGCTGCGTGGCTGGCATCTACCTCCGCGGTCTGACCCCTGGGCCCCAGATGATACTGATAGGCTGTTGGCTCAGATTTTTGAGGTACAGTCTATCTCTCCCCCGGTTGTGGCCCCTAGGCAGCAGGGGGAATTGTTTCATACTGTTAAGCCACGTTTAGAGTTTCCTGAGCAAGCCCATTTGAATAATCTCATGCTCAAGGAATGGGAGCGTCCTAGCAGGCTCCCCGGAGTCCCTAAGAGTTGGGATAAGAGGTATCCCTTTCCTGCTGATGTGGTGACGCGTTGGTTATCCCCTCCAGAGGTAGATGCCCCGGTCCTAGGGTTATCTAACACCTCTGTCATGCATTCCCTTGACTCTACTACGCTGCGGGATGGTGAGGACCGGCGTATTGATCAGCTGGCGTTCCATGCCTTTGCCTGTGTGGGGACGGCGCTGCGCCCGGTTTGTGCCTCTGCCATTACAGCGGTGGCTATTAGGACCCTGCTTAGAAGAGTCCTAGATGGTGCTCCTGATGATGTGTCTAGTGAAGAGTTTAATGCTCTTTCTCGTTGTGAGGTTTTTGTGACTTATGTCCTCTCTGCCTTGGATGATACTATTAGGATGTGTGGCAGAGCCTCTGCCCTAGTGGTGGCTATACGCCGCTCGGTTTGGCTGCGCCAGTGGGCAGCTGACAACGCTGCCAAGAAGGCTCTCACTGGTTTTCCCTTCAAAGGACTACGCCTGTTTGGGGACCGCCTGGACCTGTTTGCTAAGGGAGGCAGGTTACCCCAGCGCAGGAGGCAGTCTCGGCCCTTTCGGGTCCAAGGCTGCTTTTCTTCCCCCTACCGTGGATCCAGACAGGGGAGGGGGGTCTCCTTTACTGGGGCCCGAGGAGATTTCTGGGGTAGGGGCAGAGGACGTGGACGCCCTGGCTCATCCTGGGGCTCCAAGCCTAAGTCTTCTCCCAAGCCCCCTCAGGCATGAAGGGGCGCCCTCACCCATCCGGGTGGGGGGGCGGCTTCAGCATTTTGCTCACGTCTGGAGGCTTCATGTCTCAGACCGGTGGATTCAGGAGGTAGTGTCCTCTGGTTACAAGATAGAGTTTGCAGCCTGGCCGCCCCCAAGATTCATTAGATCCCGGATGTCTCAGGACCCCATGTCAGCTCAGGCTCTAATTCTGGCGGTGCAAAGCCTTCTGGAGCTGGGGGTCATCTGTCAGGTCCCCTTACGAGAAAGGGGCAAGCGGTTCTATTCCAACCTTTTCACCGTGCCCAAAAGAGATGGGTCAGTCAGGCCCATCCTGGACTTGAAGATCCTCAACAAATCTGTCAGGCGCAGGCGCTTTCGCATGGAAACTTTGCTCTCTGCTATCAGTTGCCTGCGTCCAGGGGACTTCATGACCTCTGTGGACATCAAGGATGCTTACCTTCATATTCCTGTTTTTCCAGGTCATCAAAGATTCCTCAGGTTCGCTCTGGAGGATCAGCACAACCAATTTGTGGCATTGCCCTTCGGTCTCACTTCAGCTCGCAGAGTGTTCACCAAGGTGCTGGCAGGAGTGATGGCTCTGCTCAGGTCTCAGGGCATTCGCGTGCTGCCCTATTTGGACGACATTCTCATCACTTCTCAGTCCCTCCAACAGGCAGAGCTGGATACTCAGCGAGTAGTGTCCACTCTGGAGTCGTTTGGCTGGGTGATCAACCATCCCTGTCTCCCTCATTGGTGACGCCCTTCCTGGGAATGAATCTGGATACAGTTCAGGCAAGGATTTTTCTTCCTCAGCAGAAGGTGGACAGTCTGCTGGGAATGCAGCTGGTGGGCCTGATAGTGGCGTGTTTCGAGGCGGTTCCTTATGCCCAGTTTCACATGAGGCCTCTGCAACTCCACCTCTTGTCAGTATGGGACAAGGATCCTGCGTCCCTGGACCAGGTCCTTGTTCTGTCCCCCCTAGTCAGGCGGTCCCTCTCGTGGTGGCTGGACTCCAGGAACCTGTTGGTGGGCAGATCCTTTCTGGCCCCCTGCTGAGAGACGGTCACCACGGATGCCAGTCTGACAGGTTGGGGGGGGGGGGCTTCTGGAAGTCCCTACAGTTCCAAGGGCGGTGGGGCCCTCAGGAGGCTCACACACCTATCAACATTCTGGAACTGAGGGCGATGAGGTTGGTTCTGGCTCACTTGACCCAACACCTTCAGGGCCGGACTGTTCAGGTACGCTCGGACAATCAGAAGGCGGTTGCCTACATCAATCATCAGTGAGGGACCCGGAGCAAGGGGGCCCTCAAGGAAGTGTCTCTGATTCTGTCCTGGGCGGAGGAGAAAGTTCCCTGCATATCAGCTGTGTACATTCCGGGGGCGGAGAATCTGCAGGCAGACTCTCTGAGCAGGGGGACCTCTCGCCTGGGAGAATGGTCCCTCTGCGGCAGGGTGTTTCACTCTCTGTGTCACCGTTGGGGCCAACCAGATGTGGATCTGTTTGCGTCCCGTCACAATCACAAGCTCCCGGCCTTTGTCTCCCTGTCCCAGGACCCTCTGGCCTTGGCCACAGATGCTCTAGCAATGTCATGGCAGGTCAGCTCCTGTATGTCTTTCCCCCATTCCCCCTGTTGGGCAGGGTTCTGCGTAAGATAGCTCAGGAGGGGGTTCCGGCAATCCTGGTGTCCCCCAGGTGGCCAAGAAGAGTGTGATTCGCAGACATGGTGCAGCTGGCAGTAGATCAGTATGCTCTGCCCAGGGTTCCAGACCTGCTCACTCAGGGTCATTTACGCCATCCCAATTTACAAACTCTGGCTTTGACGGCCTGGCTGCTGAAACCTCCATCTTGATGGAGAAGGGGCTGTCTGCCTCTGTTGTTGATACCATGATAAAGGCTAGGAAGAAGTCTTCTTCTATTTACTATAGGGTTTGGCATGCCTACATTGACTGGTGTGAGTCTAGGTCTCTCCCCTGTCGCGTGTTCTCTATTTCCAGGATCCTGGAGTTCCTACAGTATGGCTTGGCGCTGGGACTTCAACTCAGTACTCTGAAGGGTCATGTCTCTGCCCTGGCTGTTTTCTTCCAGAGGTCCTTTGCCCAGCATTCTCTGATCAGGACGTTCTTCCAGGGGGTTGACTGCCTTGCAGGGTGCTCCTTTTGAACCTGTGCAGGAGGCTGCCCTGGCCATTCTTACACTCAAGGTTGTCTTTTTGGTGGCTATCACTTCTGTTAGGCGTGTTTCTGAGTTGGCAGCGCTTTCCATCCAGCCCCCTACTTTGAGAGACACCAGGACAAGGTGGTTCTTCGCTTCAAGCCAGATCTTCTGCCTAAGGTCGTGTCTGCCTTTCATCTGAATCAGGACATTGTTCTTCCTTCCTTGTGCCCTAATCCTAGTAATGCTAAGGAGAGGGTTTTGCATTCCTTGGATGTGGTTAGGTGTCTGAAGTACTATCTGGTGGCTACTGCACCTTTCAGAAAAACTGATGCTCTTTTTGTGGTCCCTTCTGGTGCTAGGAAGGGTTTGGCGCCTGCTAAATCTACTATCAGCAAATGGATCCATCAGGCTGTGATTCAGGCCTACTCTGCTAAGGGGAAGAATCCTCCCTTCCGCCTTACTGCTCATTCCACTCGTGCTGTTGGTGCCTCTTGGGCTTTTCAGCACCAGGCTTCTGTTGAACAAGTTTGCAAGGCCGCTACTTGGTCTTCTGTTCATAACTTTTCAAAGTTTTACAAGGTTGATGTTAGGGCCTCAGCTGATGCTGCTTTTGGCCGAAAGGTTCTGCAGGCGGCAGTGGTTTAAACTGTCTGCTGCTGATTTTTCTTGGGGATCCCACCCTACTTTATGGACACTGCTATTGGATGTCCCAACTGTAAGTATTAGATTTGGAGCAGGACGTACTGTATACTAAGAATAATACAATTCTGTGATTACTCACCTGTAGAATTGGTATTATGAGTATACAGTACGTCCTGCTCCACCCCACCCTTGGTTTGCATTATCCTTGGATCCCCTGTATGGTGATTGTTATATTTGTTTTTTAGTTACTAGTTGGTTCTGTTATCATTCTCCCGGCTTCTCGTTAACTGCTTTACAATGCTGGGGATTTGTGGAAGGTCCCGGGTATTTGAGGGGCCGGGAGGAGCCAATTCTGCGGTCTCTGCAGTCCAGCGCGATCTGGCGGAGTAATACCCAAGAGTAGAATAATAAAAAGGAACCAAAAAGGGGAAATTTGGTTGGGGAGGGTCTGCACAGCTAGAATATATTTGAAATCATGAAAGGGTGCTAGTAAGATAGGGACAACAACCCATGAGACATCAAAATGCTGGGTCCTAGAGCAACCCAAATACTCCCTAAACAACTATACTGCACACCAAGATTGTATAAAATATATAAAAATAGAAATTTATTAAATCATCCTTGGTACAACACAAAACATTATATGACTAAGTTAAAAAACATAAACACACAATAAAGGGGGTGGGTTTATCCTGATATGAGCTATTGAACAATAAATATATAGTTAGAAATAATCAATACATAGTAGCATGTCCTATCAAATGAATATTAATTGTGTACTTCACATTGGCTGAATATGCAAACGTACTAGAGTGAAAAAGTGAACATGCATAAAGATTAAGAGTGAACATGCATAAAGATAAAAAAGTGGTTGAAAAATCCAAGTGAAGAAAAGGGTGCAAAAATGACTGAGTGCTAATGGTGCACAGTGAAAAAATATAGGTGCTGTGGAAAGACCACAATATACACATATAAAGACTAATAATGTGCAAATATAAGGACGCCTGTATATCAGCCAAAGGAATACAAAAACAATTAATCTGATAATATAAACATCACCAATCCAGGAGCTCAAGGACCCAACGCCACAGCTAGCCACCGACGCGTTGCGTGGCCTTCTGCCACTTCGCCAGGGTGAGTCACCCTGGCGAAGTGGCAGAAGGCCACGCAACGCGTCGGTGGCTAGCTGTGGCGTTGGGTCCTTGAGCTCCTGGATTGGTGATGTTTATATTATCAGATTAATTGTTTTTGTATTCCTTTGGCTGATATACAGGCGTCCTTATATTTGCACATTATTAGTCTTTATATGTGTATATTGTGGTCTTTCCACAGCACCTATATTTTTTCACTGTGCACCATTAGCACTCAGTCATTTTTGCACCCTTTTCTTCACTTGGATTTTTCAACCACTTTTTTATCTTTATGCATGTTCACTCTTAATCTTTATGCATGTTCACTTTTTCACTCTAGTACGTTTGCATATTCAGCCAATGTGAAGTACACAATTAATATTCATTTGATAGGACATGCTACTATGTATTGATTATTTCTAACTATATATTTATTGTTCAATAGCTCATATCAGGATAAACCCACCCCCTTTATTGTGTGTTTATGTTTTTTAACTTAGTCATATAATGTTTTGTGTTGTACCAAGGATGATTTAATAAATTTCTATTTTTATATATTTTATACAATCTTGGTGTGCAGTATAGTTGTTTAGGGAGTATTTGGGTTGCTCTAGGACCCAGCATTTTGATATAATACCCAAGAGTAATGATTCTTATCTGGAGCAGGACGTACTGTATACTCATAATAACAATTCTACAGGTGAGTAATCACAGAATTGTATTTTTGCCTGTGTGGGGACTGCGCTGCGCCCGGTTTGTGCCTCTGCCATAACGGCTATTTCTATTAAAGGGCTGCTTAAGTGTCTCATAGATGGGACCTCTGATGACGCGGGAGGTGAATATTATAGATCTCTCCTGCTTTGCTATGAATTTGTTGCATATATCCTCTCTGCCATGGATGATGTCATTAGAATGTGTGGAAGGACATCTTCCCTTTTGGTGGCTGTACGCCGCTCTGTCTGGCTGCGTCAGTGGGTAGCTGATAATGCTGCTAAGAAGGCTCTCACTGGGTTCCCCTTTAAGGGGTTGCACCTCTTTGATGAACGCTTGGACTTGTTTGCCAGGGGCAACGCAGGATGCCTTCTCCGCCCTTTCAGGGGTCTGGTGCCTCTTTCCCCTCCTTTCGGGCTTCCAGGGCTGGTCGAGGAGTTTCCTTTGCTGGAACACGCAGAGACTATTTGGGCAGGGGCAGGGGACGTGGCCCCCCCGGCCTCTCCTGGGGTCCCAAGCCCAAATCCTCCCCCAAGCCCCCTCAGACATGAAGAGGCGCCCTCACCCATCCGCGTGGAGGGGCCGGCTTCGGCTCTTTGCTCACGTCTAGAGGCGACGTGTAGCAGACAGGTGGATCCAGGAGGTGGTTTCCTCCAGTTACAAGATGTTTGCAGCCTGGCCGCCCCCAAGATTCATCAGATCCCGGATGGCTCAAAACCCTCTGTCAGCTCAGGGTTTGTGCCTTGCTGTCCAAAACCTTCTGGAGTTGGGGGTCCTCTGCTCAGTGCCTTTCTGGGAAAGGGGCAGAGGCTTCTATTCCAATCTCTTCACGGCCCCCAAAAAGGATGGTTCCCTCAGGCCCATCCTGGGTTTAAAGCGCCTCAACAAGTTTGTCAGATTCAAGCATTTTTTTCATGGAAACCCTGCGCTCAGCAGTCAATTCACTGCGCCTGGGCGATTTCATGACTTCTGTAGACATCAAGGACGCTTACCTTCATGTACCAATCTTTCCAGGTCATCAGAAATTCCTCAGGTTCGCTCTGGAGGATCAGCACTACCAATTTGTGGCCTTGCCTTTCGGTATCACCTCGGCTCCCAGGGTATTCACCAAGGTGCTGGCGGGCATGATGGCTCTGCTGAGATCTCAGGGCATTCGCATCCTTCCTTATCTGGACGACATTCTCATCACGTCTCAGTCCTTCCATCAGGCCGAGCTGGTTACCCAGATGGTGGTGTCCACACTAGAGTCCTTCGGCTGGGTGATCAACCATCCCAAGTCTTCCCTGACCACCTGGTGAGGTCCTTTCTGGGCATGACTCTGGATACGTCTCAGTTCAAGGTTTTTCTCCCTCAGGAGAAGGTGGAGAGTCTTCAAGCTCAGGCCCAGTTTCTGCTGTCTTGTCCTCAACCCTCCATCCAGCAGGGGATGCAGTTGGTGGGACTGATGGTGTCTTGCTTCGAGGCGGTACCCTATGCTCAGTTTCACATGAGACCTCTTCAGCTCCACCTTTTGTCAGTATGGGATCGGGTCCCTGGATCAGGTGTTTGTTCTGTCCCCTCTGACCAGACGGTCTCTCTCGTGGTGGCTGGACTCCAGGAACCTCTTGGTGGGCAGGACCTTTCTGTCCCCTTGCTGGGAGACTGTCACCACGAATGCCAGTCTGACAGGCTGGGGGGGCTTCTGGAAGTCTTTGAAATGCCAGGGTCAGTGGGGCCCTCAGGAGGCTCATACCATTATCAACATCCTGAAACTGAGGGCGATAAGGTTGGTTCTCGCCTAAATGACTCCACACCTTCGGGGTCGGCTGTTCAGATCCGCTCGGACAACCAGACGGCGGTTGCTTACATCAGTCATCAGGGAGGGACTCAGAGCAAGAGGGCCCTCAAGGAAGTGTCCCTGATACTATCTTGGGCGGAGGAGAAGGTTCCCTGCATCTCAGCTGTGTACATCCCGGGGGTGGAGAATCTGGAGGCAGACTCTCTGAGCAGGGGGACTTCTCGTCTGGGAGAATGGTCCCTCAGCAGCAGGGTGTTTCTCTCCCTGTGCCACCGCTGGGGTCAGCCGGATGTGGATCTGTTTGCGTCCTGTCACAATCACAAGCTTTCAGTCTTTGTCTCTCTGTCACAGGACCCTCTGGCCTTGGCCATAGATGCATTAGCAATGTCCTGGAAGAGTTTTCAGCTTCTCTATGTATTCCCTCCGTTTCCTCTGCTGGGCAGGGTGCTGCGCAAGATAGCCCAGGAAGGGGTGCCAACCATTCTGGTGGCCCCCTGTTGGCCAAGAAGGGTGTGGTTCGCAGATGTCGTGTGGTTGGCAGTAGATCAGTATGCCCTGCCCAAGGATCCAGACCTGCTCAAATGCTGTAAATCCCAATTTACAAACGATGGCTTTAACGGCCTGGCTGCTGAAACCTCCATCTTGACGGAGAAGGGGCTGCCTGCTTCTGTAGTTGATACCATGATTAGGGCTAGGAAGAAGTCCTCATCCTTTATCTATTATAGGGTATGGCATGCTTTCATTGCCTGGTGTGAGTCTAAGTCCCTTCCCTGTCGGGTGTTTCTGTTCCCAGGATCCTGGAATTCCTGCAACATGGTTTGGACTTGGGTCTTCAACTTAATACCCTCAAAGGTCATGTTTCAGCCTTGGCTGTTTTCTTCCAAAGATCCTTTGCCAACCATCGGTTGGTTAAGACCTTCTTCCAGGGGGTTACTCACGTGCGCCCTCCACGTAGGCCTATGTTACCAATCTGGGATTTGAATCTGGTCTTATCCGCTATGCAGGGTCCTCCTTTTTAGCCTCTCCGTAAGGCCCCTTTGTCTATCTTGACGCTTAAGGTACCATTTTTGGTGGCTAACACTTCTTTTAGGCGTGTTTCTGTTTCTAGTTTGAGAGACACCAGGACAAGGTGGTGTTTCGGTTTAAGCCAGATTTTCTGCCTAAGGTTGTGTCTGCTTTTCACCTCAATCAGGACATTGTCTTGCCTTCTCTGTGTCCTAATCCTAGTAACCCTAAGGAGAGGGTCTTACATTCTCTGGATGTGGTTAGGACTTTAAAGTTTTATTGGTAGCTACTGAATCCTTCAGGAAGACTGATGCTCTTTTTGTTCTCCCTTCTGGACCTAGGAAGGGTTTGCCTCCGACTAAATCCACGATCAGCAAGTGGATCCGTCAGGCGGTGGTGCAAGCCTATTCTGCTAAGGGGAAGGAGCCTCCCTTCCGCCTTACTGCTCATTCTACTCGTGCTATTGGTGCCTCTTGGGCTTTTCAGCACCAAGCTTCTGTTGAACAAGTTTGCAAGGCCGCTACTTGGTCTTCTGTTCATACCTTTTCTAAGTTTTACCAGGTTGATGTTAGGGCCTCAGCGGATGCTGCTTTTGGCCGCAAAGTTCTGCAGGTGGCAGTGGTTTAAACTGCCCGGTATTACTTTTGGGGATCCCACCCTACCTTACGGACACTGCTATTGGATGTCCCATGTGTAAGGAATATTCTGGAACAATACAATTCTGTGAGTACTCACCTGTAGAATTGGTTATTATAAGTATACAGCACGTCCTGTTCCATCCCGCCCTTGTTAGCATTATTTTTGGTTACCTCTGTATGGTGATTGTTCATTTTGTGTTTGTTATTCTCCCGGCTTCTTGTATAACTGCTTGTCAACACTGGGAATTGGTGGGGGGTTCCTGGCTATTTAAGGGGCTGGGAGTGGCCACAAGTTTTTTCTGCAGTCCAGTGCCATTTTGTGGATGTATAACCCATGTGTAAGGAATATTCTGGAACAGGACGTGCTGTATACTTATAATACCAATTCTACAGGTGAGTACTCACAGAATTGTATTTTTTCCGGCACTGGTGTAGGGAAGTCAATTACTGTGCCATCTTGTTAAAGCCCTCACAGGAGATTGGCTTGTTGGGGGGAAAGGTTTTTCTAGGTGTGATTCTGAACGAGGAATAAACACTTTTAACAAATGAGTGGATAACACCCTATACTAAGATAGGAAGAGCGTTCTCCACATGAGGTGGAGAGGTTCTTAACACATTAATATGTATGGCTGAATAGGTAGAAATTGTACAATTATCAATACAATATAAAGTTTTATTTAAAAAATGCAGTGTAACAGTTTGTAAGGCTGAAAAAAAGATTAATTATTGCAAAGAAAGTATATTCCACCTTGGCTTTGACATGCCCCAGCCCAGGCCTGCCCTCTCCTTGAGTATGTGCACAGCAGGGTTTAATTCCGTCCTAGAGGAGGCGGCTGTCCCCTCAACTTCTGTTGGTTCCCTTGTTTGAAAATAACTCCACTAGGGGGCTTTATTTACTTTACTCTATTTACTTTACTTTACTTCCTAAAGTGGCTGTAGAGCTATGCAGTGCAGACTCCACAGCGCTTCTGCTGTCCCCGGCTAGATCCCCTGCTTCCTTGTAGCTGAGGTGGCCTCCCGTATCCAGCCATTCAGATAGGTTGGGAGTCAGAGCAGTTCCTGGACCAGAGGGAAGCTGGGGACGGCGCTATTCTTGAGACCAGCTAATCTCTGCAAAAAAGGCAAGTGGGCCTGACCTCGGTGGAAAACCCTGTTTTCATCACCGTTGGATGGCTACATCCCCTGGGTGCAGGGGATGGCCAGTTATGGGCTTTATGCCGCTTGAAATGGCCTAAATAAGATATTTCTTTATTTTAATATAGCACAATGCTGTAAGGTAAACTTTATAAAAAAATGATTAAATATATTTCTGCTTTTAACACAATGAATTCTCTCATATATAATAGCTCCATTGTAAAAAGTAAAAAAAAATATATTCTAATGAAAGGAAGCAAATGTGGCCATGATATTTACTGGGCAGTCAGAACCACAACCATCTATCTATATCTTCTGGTATAGACATCTTAGACATATAATACAAATTAAATAGTTTTTAATGAAGATCATTAATCAAAAGGCAATGCAACTGTGTAAGTATTTATAAGGGGTAACTAATAGCTAGCGGTTATTGAATGGCATTGTACTTTACAGATCATTACTCACATCTCATTACTTCTTTTGTATATGATGATGCAGAGCCAATTACAAAGCGACAAAGCTTCTTACACTCAAGAAAAAGTCAAGCTAAATGTTCACACTATTGATTAGCACTACGAGAGCTGCAGGCTATTGCTTGGCTTTATGAGCTTTTACAGTCTGATAGTGTTAGGAAAACTGTGAGCTCTACCGCTAAGCTAAACTAGCAAATGAGCTTGAACGGAAGAACTGAAAAACGACTGTTATTCTGAGCTTTTTTGCCATTATTTTGATTTATTGGAAGTAGGGGGCAGCAAAGAGGGTACTCCTTAATTTCAACAAAAAATAAAGTGAAAAGATTTTACCTCTAATCTAATAACTTTGTTATTCCTTTGCATTTGAGAGTTGTAATTTAACAGGTGAGATGCAGAATTTTTCCAATGAGGTAAAGATTATTTTTCATGGGTATTGAAACACAGTTTCACAAGCCTACATGTCTGAATACCCCATATGGTACTGTTATTTACAAAATTGTGAACAAAATCTCTGCCTAATTGAAAAAAATCTGCACCTCTGCTGCTCAATCGCGACACCCAGTCAGATGCAGAGGGTTTAAAACAAAGAGATAAAGAGATCTATTCTAAGTATGTCACACACCCCGCTTCAGATAGTCATTACACTTGGGTTATACTGACCTGTAGATGGCGATCTTGCAGAGATGTCAATAAAAAAAGGAAGACCCTCCCAGTCCATAAATACCTGGGACCTCCCACTCATTCCCCAGTCTTTCATCTCTGCAGACTGCGAGCAAGTCAGAAGATGGATGTCTCCTCCTTGCAGGTAGCCGGGATGACTCCCGGCCCTCTATTTGATCTGTTTCTGCCCGGATTCTCATATTGATTTACCTTGCCTCCCAGCCTCGGCTGCTGGTCTGGGCAAGGGTAGATGGCACCCTAGGTGCTTAGGAGCTACGCTCCACCGTGAGACCCCATACCAAGGGGTAGGCAGATAACCAGGTTGGTAACCCCGGTTTGGGATGCCCTGTCCCTTGGCCTTCCACCCTAGCGTGGTTTTCCCCTCTCCCGGATACCCTTAGAGGGGGGGGGGACCTTGTCCCTTGTAGACGTTAGTGTTTGGGTCAATATTCCTTCCCCCATTTTGACTCAATTGTAGTATGTGTGGTGTTTGTGTGGGTACTTGTCACTGTGTGCGTGTGTGTTTCACTGTACTTTTACTGTGCTTATCAGCTATGGCGGGAGGGAGCTTCTTCCCCTCAGGTGCGGGGCCGGGCGTTCACGCGATCGCCTACGGCCCGCCCCCAGGCTGCTGGCGCCGCTGTTAGTTCCCGGCTACTGGCTGGGAGGGGCGGAGCCAGGCGCGACGCGCGTACCACGTCGGCCCGCCCTCCTGCTTAATCAACAGAGAGAAATAGACTGCACCAAAAAATATATATTGACGTTATAATAACCAGGTGCCCTGCTCTGGTATAGCCCAAGAAGAGTGCTACAAGTAAAAAGGAAGAAGGGGATGCCCCAAATCCCCTGGACAAGGGGTAAAACCAGAGACTAACACTGGCACTCTGTTATATATAAATCATATTAAAGTTTATTTGAAAGTCTAAATCACATACTAAGACACATTAAAAGGATTTTGCTATTAAAAGACATAAAACATTTATATACATACTGCCGAACCAAAAAATGGGGAGGGGGGGGGGGGTTCAATTATCTCATAATATATACCAGTGCGGGACTACTATAAACTAAAAAATAATTATTTCATATATATACAACTGTGAAAAAAGTGTCCCGTGCTATTAAAGTGCATCAAGATCAACTAGGTAGAGCCGTGTAGATAACACTAGAAATATAGATGAAAGTCCAAATCACAAAATCCTTCTGCTTACGCGCATTTTCTCATACTCCACCGGGCGCGTGTGTGTCGGTCGGCTGACTGTTGGTTGGTGAGTGGCCTTCTGGGCCCCATTTGCCTTGTATTTATCCATGCCCCTCTGTGTGATTGTCGGCAATGCTTGTTTTTGACATGTTGGACATTTTGCTGTATAATGAGGGTCTGATTGCTGTGTCTGTCTTTTGTGTTCCAGGTGGACCATTGTTTTCTATTAAAGGGGGGTTCTCCCGGTCCTAGGGTCCCTGGTTAAAATTGGGTTCTGTAAATTCCTCCCACGGGGGACTTAAAGGGGCATCCCGGGTAGCATTTACTGCGTAATTCCCTCTGGTCATTGTGACTTTTTAAAAAATCACCATATGGAGGCTTCCCCGGATACTGGGCTTGTGCTCCCCTCGGGGCAATCCAGGCAGAGTTTAGGGTGTGGGGTATCCCTTTCGGGGGATGATGTATTTCTTTGTGTACCATGTGCGCAGCGGACTATTACGCGGCAGTCCAGATCCCCGGCGTCTGGTTCTGCTCCGCCAGTCCCTTCTCCTACTCCCCTCCGCCTGATACGTACCCCATGTGATGTGGTCATGGGTGGGGAGTCGCAATCTGAGGTGTGTGCCAGATTGGCCAATCTTGAAAAATTGTTTTCTAGTGCTGTTGCCAAAAAGGTTCCGGCTAAGAGAGAACATTTGTATACAGCCACACAGGCCCTTGATTTGGATGAGTTTGACTCTCTGGATTGGTCCGATTGTTCCCCGCTAGAGGAAGGGGAGCTGTTTGAGGAGTCGGATGGGTCTGATGATCAGCAGTTTGTTGGTGCTGATAACGAGCCGGGTCAGGGGGATTCCTTGGATACCTCTAAGGTCCTGGCTCATATGTTTGAGGTCTTGGCTATTTCTCCTCCTGAAGCGGCTCCTCTGCAAAAGGGGGAGTTCTTTGAGGTGACCAAGCCGCGCTTGGAATTCCCTTATCAAAAGCATTTTCAGCATTTCTCAAGGAATGGGAGAGGCCTACTCGACTTCCAGGTGTTTCGCCGGGTTGGGACAAAAAATATCCCTTTCCGGTGGACGCGGTGAAGCACTGGTCATCCCCTCCCGAGGTGGATACTCCTGTTTTGGGGTTGTCCAGCACCTCCATCTTGCATTCTCCGGACTGCACTACTCTCAAGGATGGTGAGGATAAACGCATTGACCAGATGGCTTGTCTTGGTTTTGCCAGTGTTGGGTCGGCCTTGCGGCCTGTTTGTGCTTCGGCGCTTTTATTAGTAGCTGCTAGGTCGGTTGTTAGAGGACTGTTGACCTCTTCCGGCTAGTGAGGAGTTCACCGCCCTTAAGCGATGTGAGTTGTTTTTGTCATTTGTGCTGGCTGCCTTGGATGACACAATGGTGATGTGTAGTAGAACTTCAGCCTTGCTTGTGGCTATCCGGCGGTCAGTTTGGTTGCGCCAGTGGGCTGCTGATTCTGTGCCCAAAAAGTCGCTTACGGCCCTTACCTTTGTGGGGTTGCGGCTCTTTGGAGAAAAATTGGATTCGGTTGCAAAGGGTGGTAAGTTACCTCAGCGTAAGAAGCAGCGTCGTCCCTTTCGGGGGCAGCTTCCTTCACTTCTTCCTTTTGTAGGGCCAGAGTTTGCAGGGGAGTGGCCTTCTCCTCCTCCAGAGGTGATTCCTGAACCGGGGCAGGGGCCGTGCCCGTCCAGGACACAGCTGGGGCTCTAAGCCTAAGGCCGCTGCCAAGCTGGCTCAGCAATGAGGGGGCGCCCTCACCCTTGCAGGTGGGGGGACAGCTGCAACTCTTCTCCCGGGTCTGGGACCAAGAGGTCTCAGACAGATGGATTCGGGAACTGGGGACTTCATGACGTCCATAGACATCAAGGATGCTTACCTGCATATTCCAATCTTTCCGGCACACCGGAGATTTCTCAGGTTCTTTGTAGAAAATCGTCATTTTCAGTTTGTGGCTCTTCCGTTTGGCCTCACCTCGGCTCCAAGGGTTTTCACCAAGGTGCTGGCGGGGGTGATGGCCCTTCTCAGAGCCCAGGGTATCCGCATTGTGCCTTATCTGGACTATCTTCTTATTGTGGCTTCCTCTCTCAGCCAGGCAGAGCTAGATACCAGGACTGTGGTAGCCACCCTGGAGAGATTCGGCTGGTTGATCAACTATCCCAAGTCCTGCCTCTCTCCCTCCAGGGTGGTGGAGTTCCTGGGAATGTCTCTGGATACTTCTCAGGCCAGGGTGTTCCTCCCCTGGCCCAAGGTTCTTCTGATTCAGGAATTGACTCAGCGTCTCCTATCCATCCCTCGCCCGTCCATCCGGCTGGGGATGCGACTGGTGGGATTGATGGTGGCATCGTTCGAGGCGGTTCCCTTTGCCCAGTTTCACACAAGGACGCTCCAGCTCCATCTCTTGGCGGCCTGGGACGGGTCCCTGCTGTCATTGGATCAGTCTTTTCTGATGTCCCCCTGGGTGCGGTGTTCCCTTCGGTGGTGGCTGAAACCAAGCAATCTGACGAGGGGCAGATCCTTTCTGACCCCTCGTTGGGAGACGGTCACCACGGATGCCAGCCTGTCAGGTTGGGGGGGATTTTGGAAGGATCTTCAGTTTCAGGGACTCTGGGGGCCTCAGGAGGCTCACGATCCCATCAATGTTCTGGAGCTGAGAGCCATCAGGTTGGCTCTGGCTCACTTGACTCATCAGTTGCGGGGCCTACCGGTTCCAGTTCGGTCGGACAATCGGACGGCGGTCGCCTACATCAATCACCAGGGAGGGACTCGCAGCAGGCGTGCCCTCAGGGAAGTGTCTTTGATCCTGGCTTGGGCAATGTCCATGCATCTCGGCAGTGTACGTTCTGGGAGTGGAGAACACGGAGGCGGACTCCCTGAGCAGGGGTTCATCTCGCCGGGGGGAATGGCCGCTCAGCCCCAAGGTGTTTCGGTCGCTTTGCCGCCGGTGGGGGACTCCTGAGGTGGACCTCTTTGCCTCTCGTCACAATCACAAGCTTCCGGCATTTGTGTCTCTCTCGCGGGATCCGCTGCCTCTGGCAGTGGTGCGCAAGCTAACCCTAGAGGGCGCGTCCGCAAAATTGGTGGCTCCAAGATGGCCAAGACAGGTTTGGTTTGCAGACGTGGTAAGGTTGGCAGAGGATCAGTTAGATCTGCCCCTTCTGCTGGATCTGCTCACTCAGGGACCACTGCTCTACCCCAATTTACCAACGCTGGCTTTGATGGCGTGGCTGCTGAAATCTCCATCTTGAAGGAGGAAGGTCTTTCTGCTGCTGTCATTCAGACTCTGGTTAGGGCTACAAAGAAGTCTTCCTCTTCCATCTACTACAGGATTTGGAGGTCTTATATTGATTGGTGTGAGGTCCGGGCCTTGCCTTGCAGGGCGTTTTCTATCCCTAGGGTTTTGGAATTTCTGCAACATGGTCTGGATCTAGGTTTGCAGCTTAGTACACTGAAGGAGCATGTTTCTGCCCTGGCGGTTTTCTTTCAAAGGTCTTTTGCTCTTCATTCTCTGGTTAGGACCTTTTTCCAGGGGGTTACGCATGTGCGGCCTCCTAGGAAGCCTCCCAGTTTGGGATTTGAATTTGGTTCTTTCTGCTTTGCAGGGTCCTCCTTTTGAACCTTTGCAGGATATTGCACTTTCTACGCTTACTCAGAAGGTTGCGTTTCTGGTTGCCATCACTTCCGTTCGGCGTGTATCGGAGTTGGCGGCTTTGTCCATTAAGGCTTCTTACTTTGAGAGGCATCAGGACAAGGTTGTTTTCCGCTTCAAGCCAGATTTCCTTCCTAAGGTGGTCTCTGCCTTTCATCTTAATCAGGACATTGTTTTACCCTCCTTGTGTCCTAAGCCCAGCAATGACAAGGAGAGGGTTTTGCATTCCTTGGATGTGGTTCGCTGTGTGAAGTACTATTTGGTGGCTACTTCCTCTTTTCGCAGGACTGACACCCTTTTTGTGGTGCCCTCCGGGCCTAGGAAAGGTTTGGCTCCCGCCAAGTCTTCTATTAGTAAGTGGATTCGCCAGGCCATTGTTGGGGCCTATTCTGCCAAGGGGAAGGTTCCCCCTTTTCGTGTTACTGCTCATTCCACTCGTGCTGTTGGGGCGTCCTGGGCTTTCCAGCATCAGGCCTCTGTTGAGCAAGTTTGTAAGACTGCTACTTGGTCTTCAGTTCACACGTTTTCCAAGTTTTACAAGGTTGATGTGCGGGCCTCAGCGGATGCTGTTTTTGGCCGCAAAGTTCTGCAAGCTGCAGTGGTTTAAGCTTGTGCATTGTTGCCTTGTTTTGGATCCCCGCCCTTTATGGACACTGCTATTGGATGTCCCAAGTGCAATGACTATCTGAAGCGGGGTGTGTGACATACTTAGAATAATACCATTTTGTGAATACTCACCTGTAAAATGGGTATTATAAGTATGTCACACACCCCGCTTCACCCCGCCCTTTGGTATTCTGGATCCTTTTTATGGTGAACCTTTTTTACTGTTACTGGTTATTTTGGCTCTTCCTGGTCCCTTTGTTTCCTTACTGCTGTTCTAATACTGGGGAATGAGTGGGAGGTCCCAGGTATTTATGGACCGGGAGGGTCTTCCTTTTTTTATTGACATCTCTGCAAGATCGCCATCTACAGGTCAGTATAACCCAAGTGTAATGACTATCTGAAGCGGGGCGTGTGACATACTTATAATACCCATTTTACAGGTGAGTATTCACAAAATGGTATTTTTCGAACCTTATTGTGTGTTGAGTCTCTGCAAACTCAACACACAGGTCTAAGATTGAGGTATATAAAAAAAATTTTGTGTTAGTGACCCAAAAGCTGTGATTTTGACTATTTGGGAACCCAATTTGGGATGCCCACGGTGTGAAACCCACCAGGTCCCCCAGTAACCTCACCTTTCCACGGCATGAAGCCGTTGTTTTGAATGGTATGTCTGTATAGGGAGCGGCGTTGCACGCATCCCCGGCCTTCCTGTGGAAATGTGCGCTCCTGCATATCCAGCCTATCTGAATGTTGAGGCGAGGATGCAGAGGCAGGCACCGAGGCGAGAGCCCAGGGAAGGGTAAAACTCTTGCGGGTGGGGGGGGGCTTACAGAGTGGGCCATGCCAAATTGGCATGCCCCGGGGGCACCTAGTCATCCATTCTTGCTATTATGGTTTCTAAACAGTGGAGCTGCGGCAGCCAAGAGAGTAAGTGCCCTTTTTGTTTTTTTTTATGTGGATTTACAGTCCTTTCAAAGAAGATCTCCACTTATCTAGACACCCCTCATACAGGAGGTGTTTTGTTTATTGCACCTGTCTCACATTATTTCTTTTGTCCCCTATAGCACTTTTGTCCAGCAATTCCAAGGCAGAATTCTGTCCAGGAATGCCAAATGCATTTATTACAGAAAAGGGTATGTGCTGCCCCTACTGTACAAGAACAATTTTAGCAAGAAGTTTACAGATTGGCATGAGCTGGACATCAACAGGGGCACAGAATACCGCTAGCAATGCACACCACTGATTATTGGAGACATAGCTGCTGCACATCAGCTACATTTTCCTGTGTTCCCTGTTAGAGATCTGCAATAATACCAAATCAATCAAAATTGATAGGGGGTGGGGTTTAAGTGATGTGGTTACAGCCCTCATGGACATCTAGAGGAAATGTAGGTTTATTATAAAAGAGGGCATATGATGTATGGGAAGCCTTTCCTTGTGGTAAGGCTTCCCCTGCTGCTCACTGGTGCTCTGTTAAAAGCATGAGCTGGGGGAACTGGTCATTAGGCTGATGTTGTGCTCATCCACCATTCTGTAAATATCAGGAACTCAACATTTTATGGCTTTGTGGAAAGGGACTTACCAGGCAAGTTAAAAATAAAACTTTACATTTTCTCCCCCTAAGCTGTTCATAGCCTGGCAGTGAAAAACGTATCAGTTCCCAAGAGCGAATGCTCGTGCAAGCCCATTCTCCATTCACTGGCAACCTTCATGACAAATGGCCGCCCTCTGTGTGAGTCACAGGAATGAAGGGGGATTGCTGAGGCTAGACACACACCCTCTGTTGCAATAAACCTCTATTGCAATACTAAGCAGTATAAGGGATATTACCAGACAATAGTGCATTTCCCAAATGACCACGAGTCGTTAATGTTACATCATTTCAGGGTTCATACCCTTTAAGAGGGAGCCTTACAGAGCCGAAGAGGTATGAGCCCCAAAACCTTTCGCTATAGTGGTTATCGTGGTCTTTAAGAGATTATTATACTGGCCCCTATGGGTTTACTTATTAGAGGATTTTTTCTAACGTGTATACATAGTATAACGTGTATACATAGTATTCCGCTGCGTGATTTCCCCCAGATCGCCCAGAAAACCTCACCTTTCCCTGATCCTACAGCGTGGGTTCTCGGCCAATTACAGACGTTTGACGTGCATATTTATGTATCCGATACATATTTATGTATCCTATATTCATTTTCCTATATACCTGCTTCCTATAATCCTTTATCATTGTAATGTGCATATAAATGTTCTCACACTCGATTTAAACAATTACTGAAGTTGTGAAGTGTACTAACCATTTTCTTGAATTTTCACAAACTCCTAAGTGTCTAAGTTATCATCAGTAACCAAATTCCACGTAAATGGCTCTCTTCATGTCATTAGGCTCTCTGAACTCTGCTCTGAGCTACAAGTCCCCATCTTCTATCTTCACCTCCTCCTCAGACACATTCAGGTCTCTTGAGACTGATCCACCAAACTGTATTCCACTCACAACACTCTAAGTCCTTCCTGGACTTATACTACAGGATGTGTGCCTTTTCTTTACCCACTCACTGTAGCAGCCATGGCCTGGCTGCTGTAAAGATTGGGTGACAGTAGAACAGGGCTCTGTTTCCAGCAGGGTAATCGAATAGGCCAGATAGCTACGAGGCTGGTTACATTTTCCCCATTAGTCTGCCGTAAATTTGTTAGAAACTTCCCTACTCTACCTAAAACTAAAAAGGCTTGGACAGGAGTCAGGCTTTAAATCTTACATTTAATATCCTTGCTTATCCCCAGGGGCCAAGAAATCTAGCCAAACTATACACAACCGTGATGGGCCCTCTGCCAGTAACATGTTTATTGTCACTCTGTATTGACGTTCTTCTGCACCTTATTATTATTCTTACATCGGCCAAGACATGAGCAATTATTTACTATAGCCAGATGTATTTAGAATTTGCTAACTCAGATTTACCTTTCATTTCTAGGAATATTTGGATGAAACTGAAGAAGAGTTTCCTGAGAGGCTTGGACACAAAACTGCTAGTATTAAAAGTGGATATTCCATGGTAAGTACAGCTGTCGATCTCTACAGTGGGTACTAGATTACACAAGACTCTTAACTAGTTCCCAGTCATGCTGTATTTGTACTGTAAATGATATAGTATTGCAGATGTACATGAATATATATGTCCACAGGGGTATATATAACTTTTAATCTTTAGTGTTACCAACAGACTTGGTGGAACTGGGGCCAAAAATCAGCCAGGGAATTTATAGGCCCACCAACATCCCATGAGCTCTCTAGCCCCACCTCCCTGATAAATGTGTGTGTTTATCAGCTGCTTGCATGAACAGATAATGGGTGCGGTGGGTATGTGATAACTGATGGTACTGAAGCTGTAGTATTGTAGGGGCAACTACTGTGGCAGGGTTGGGTATGTCTCCCACAGTCATGATGCTGATGCAGTAGCATTGCAACATTAGGGGCAGAGCTGTTTTTACAAACAGAATTTGTTTGAACAGAATTTGAAGACATTTCACACAAATTCTTGCTGACGAGGGGGGGGAGATGGATGAGAACAGACATTTTCACACTAAAAATAGCTCTAAATCAACCCAAAATGATGTCTTCGATGTGCTGAGCTGCTCAAGAATTTGTTTAGCAAAATGTGTGCTTTATAGAAGCAGTTTTTACTGCCTGCAGTCTTGAATTTTCACAAACTCTTCCGAGTCTGAGTCATCTTTTAACCAAAGTCCACTTAATGGCTCTCTGCTGGTTGTTGGGTTCTCTGAACTCTGCTCTGAGCTACAAGTCTCCATCTTCCATGTCCATTTCCTCTTCAGCCACATTCAGTCCACCTGAGACTTAGCCTCAATACTGTACTCCACTCACAGCACCGCAAGTCCCATCTTGACCCCTCTTTGAGTCTGCGACGGGGTGTGCTCCTTTCCTTCCTTAACATGGACCTAAAACCATATTGCTCTCACAGCTGAAAAAAATAATTACCAATATCCCTAAGTTCCTCAATAGAAGAAATGCCCCATCTCAGGTACAGGTGTTTTATTTAAAGGAAGATTATGAGAAAATTAGTTTTTGCTCTTTTTGGGTGTTAACGTTAAAACATTTACAGAGATGCAGGTTGCAATTCACACCCAAAATCAACCTGCATCTTGGTGCACTTTTTCAATTTTCTTTATTATTGGTAAGCACTTTAAAGTGTTTGACCCTGGAGTCTTAAAGATCGCATGGCTAGCTGATTTTATTGGGTTCTGGCCCTTTTGAAAAATGCAAAAAAGTGTTCTTACTTATCCCCAAATATTCACATGTACAGTACCTACAATGGGGCATTTTTACAAGTGAGGTGACATGGCAGGGCAGCACTCTGCAGAAAAATCTCTCTGAATTGCCTCCATACCCCATAGGGTGCTTTTATTTCTAAATGTTATAAAGAAATATGTTTATGTGAGTGGAATAAATCTATACTTCACCTGAGGAAATGCCCCATTGCATAACTCCCAAAGCTAGCTTCACCAAAATATTAGTGTGTCCGCACCCATTGTTGCTTAATGGTGGTAAAAAAACAGAATATGTTATAAAAGAGAGACAGTGCTGAACATTTTAAAAAGCTTGTGGATGTTCTTTTTTCCTGAGCCCTGATAGTCTTATAAAAGGATTTTCTCGAACCAAGAGTCAAGTAGCACTGCAGGACATTGTGAAGTGCCGAGGCTTTGTACTCTGGAAGTATGTCTAACTTTTAATCATAGTCTGAAGATATGGGAACAGGTGGCATCAAAGATCACACTGCGGGTGAGCAAGTCAGGTTGTAGATCAATTGCTGAAAAATCTCGACACTACTCAGGATGTATTGTGTCTCCTCTATAATATCAAAACTATTACAAGTTCACTCTCCCAATATGCCCGTTCATGTGGGATCTGATTGTTTGCTCCTTAAATAATTAGCCCTTGGCTGAGCTAACCACCTAATAGAGAACACTAACATTATGAGCCAGCATGTGAGCACTGGGAGAAGTTCTGTTGTTTTTCATTATAATCAGTGGCGAAGAATAGCTGGAACGATTCACAAGCAGGTCAAGAATGTTGGACAGGAGCAAGTTGCAAGTTTGAACTAAAAGCAGTAAATAATTGTTTGCATATATGCTTATAGATTCACTTAGAGGAAGATACATGCTTTCTCTTCTAAGCAGATCAATTAGCATTTGTAAGCACCCGAAAGCATCTCTGCATGTATGTGTAAACAGATACATACTTTCTCATGTGAACAGGTCCATAGTCATCCCTACACGTTCAGGCACATATCTGCTATTTTCATAAGAATATAAGTTTGCATGGTGTAAAATCCGACCCCTTCTATCCATAGGCATCCCTGCTTGGACATGTTCCCACAGCTCAAAAGCCCTCACATCCTTCCCATACCTTTTCGCAAGTGATACCTGCAGAAATGCATTCACATGCATGCGAAAATGATATTTGCTCACACAGGATAGATTCGTCTGAACTGCTGAATAGCACCTGCATTCGAATTAAAGCCGCATGCTAATATAATCACACAGTGTTGAATCGGCTCTGTAGTCTGGCACTGTTCATAATGGAAGAATCTCAGCAACACGCTGATGATTTCTGCATGTCATTTATGTTCTTTTAATTTGGTTGTATTTTTGTTCCCATGTGTGCTGAATTGCAAAAAAAAGCTTTTTTTCGTGTGTAAGTTCTTATATATGAACTTGTTTTGGTGTTCCTCTGTAAAGGTTTTGCATAGCAAGCATAACGGTGTGAATCTTAAATGCTACATAGGCCTTTTTGAAATGTCCCTGTAAGTTTAAAGCTCAGCAGGATTTATTTTATAACCATCCACCCCTGGGTTTAAGGCCTTGTAATACTTACCTCTCCCATGTTCTGGAAAGGTTTTGGCCTGGACTGAAGGGTCTAGTCCAAACTGAAGTGACTGCATTGTGCTTACTGTTACAAATTAATAAGAAAAGCTAATATGAAAAAAAAAAAATATATATATATATAGGATAGATAAAAAAGAACATATGGATGCTATTTGGGAAAGGCAAGTAGCTACAGGCTTAGCGTACTATAATCGGCAAACTTATTTTATAATACTTTTTTTAAAAATATGCTTAGGTACACTTGTGAGATGACAGAGTACAGATAATGAAGCGACAGATCTCACAGTGCCATATATTGGAATAGGAGTCTAAAATATCAGATGCATTACCTCTCCCTCCTGCTAAGACTATAACTTATAACATAGGTCATTCTGAAAAGCCTGCCAGCTTTCCGGTGAGAACTACATTGTGTTACATTGTTACAGCCAAGAAGCAGTTGAAGTATCCTAATTGTTTCCATTGTAATCAGCTGTGATATATTGTGAAGCAGTCATGAGCCAGCTATTGGAATGTAAATAGCTTACAGCTCAATGTGGTGTGTGCATCGCACTGCAGAGATGGAGAGAACACTGTTAAGGTTGTCTCCCATGTATGTTACCATTGTAAATACTGGTTTGGAGGTAAGTATTGGATTAAATATAGGCTACCACGCTATAATCCCCAGCCCCCATGATGATTTTGCTTCACTCTGTACAAATCATTAAGCTAAGAAAAGCCATCCCCAAACTCTGCTTCTTCTCTGACTAGATATTTTATAGATTTGTTTGCTTCCAATCATTGTATTTTGTGTTTCTATTTCTATATCTTCATCTAACGCCTTTACTATGTGTATCGCTTCTGTTCTTTTCCTCTCCTTCCAAGAATGCTCAGCCAGACAAAAAGTGGACCCACTTATGTGTCGCTGATGCTGATGCAGATACTGTGAGTCTATTCTTAATATATACGACTGTATCTTTCCTTCATCTTTTTATCACTGTGTCTTTCGAGTTGGCAACATTTGGCTATACTTATACACTATACACATGAGTGAAAAACACTTGTTTGTTTTTTGTTTTTCTACTGGAAGAAACAAAGGATAACACCTTGAAAATTGGGGGGGATGCTGAACTCTAGTTGCCTGTTTAATTAGCCAGCCTGTACTGAATAAATAGCGCATTGCTTGGCAATGTGTAGAGGCTTTTACCCATCATGCATAGAGCGGTTTATTCTGCAGTTCCCTCACAAGCCTAGGCAGTTGAAGGTCACTAGTTCTTCTCTGGAAAATGATACAAGAACCAGCCACCATGTTTTTCTTTGTTTTCCCAGTAAAAAGGCGAAAGATTTCCCCTGCAATATATACAGTATGTTCTTTTTGAAAAATGTTGAAACAGAAATGAAAACCTGTACATATTTATTGGGTGCATTTTGCTACTTTTACAGCTTTTATGTTTGTGCTTTTATCACCTTCTAACAATAATCTGAGCTTGTTGTCACTCATATAAAATATACTGCTACGGTAGCTGAGCAGGAGTAATTGCCTGAGCTCTGCTTAATGATCCATGTACTCACGCATCATTGAAGTCAATGAAGTGTCAGGCTGGACTTTAGGATGTGACAGTGTCGGCCTGGCGTAACATGCTTTGATTTTTTTGTAACGGAACTATATGCCTCAGTAAATGTTAAAGTGTATCGTTTCAGATGATGTTCCCCAGTAAGTTCCAGCAGATGCAGTGAAAAATGTCCCATCAAATGTAGTGGGCCCCATTCTATGTTTGTAGAAGTTTACTAACAGCGTTGCCTGGAATAGTGTTGCTCTAATCTGCCTCTGTCTTGTTCAGAATCAGTTGCCAATTTTTCCACCAATTTATTGTTCAAGGGGACTTAATATGAACATTAGTCAAATGTGTAGGTGAGCTAAATCTAAAGGTTCAGAGTGATAACAACAGGATAGCGCTACAGTATTTAGGTGACAAACTCACAGTCCTATGGTAGCCGACATACAGGGCTTAGCTAGGGGGATGAAGGAATGGTGCACAATGAAAGCTGAAGGTACTTCTTAAAGGTCCTGCTTTATCAGAAATGTGTAACGGTAACTATATATCTGACCCCCTGCAGCCGATTGCTCCCAGCCCAGATTTTTTAGACCCATTCTGACTATTAAGTCTAGACTGTATTCTGATTGATGTATATGGTTTACAAAAACCTATAGTAAATGGAAGCGCCTCTCTTTTTTGTGTCACAGTTGATTTAATGCGGACCAACAGTAAAAAATGGCTTAAACCAGACTAACACAACAAAGTGCACAAATGCGCCCCTCCCCAGGGCAATTTTGATTTCTGCAATTTAAAAATAAATAGAAGCTCATGCATTTGTAGGCCCCCTCAAACAGGAAGTGGTGCTGGGCTTCCTGTTACTGTACACTGTCAGTTATGTCCAGGCAGCAGCATGGCTGGGAGAGGAAGTTCCAAAATGGCTACCTTTCTTTTCCAACTGTGCCAGGCTGTTGGTCTGGTTAAAGTGTGTGCCTCTTAACCTGGATCTTCCAAGATTAAAGGGTGAGTATGGTTATTTTTACTTGCCTAGGATTGGCATTTAAAAAAGCCCAACTGGTTGTGGCTAATGCGGAACAACTTTTACTTATTTTTACTTTTCTCATTTTTTTTCCCTTGTCCCAGGCAGCATACTCTGTCTGAAGTCCTCAAGATCTGCCATACAAACTCACCTTTTGTGCATGTGGGCTTTTGTCCAATCAGAGCCATTTGCCATGCATATGTAATGTCCGGCAAACGGCTCTCATTATGGCAATTGGGAGCAAAACGGCTGCATCCCCAGCATCAAGCGCGTTCCTGTCCCCAGCCTAAATGGCAGTGGCAGGAGCGCAAACGCAGCCCAAATGTGGCAAGGAGCCTGGAAGCAGGTGAGTTTTGAGGTGCACCAGGAGGATTCCACACAGTGGGGCAATTTGCCTTGGATGCCCCAGGGGAAGGCCAGTGGACGGCCCTTTAATATTTTAGATTCCAGGACTGGCTGGCTTGGGTTTTGTATCTGATGATGCAGCATTGTTATCAAATCTCAGGAGGCAAGGTATAAAGGTGCGGGGCAACACTGAGCTTAAAGTGGACCATCACCCTCGGGTGATCGGCCCGGGAATCTATAAGATTCCCGGGCCGATCACCTCCCTCCCCGCGGGACATCCGAGATCGGGATGTCCCTCGGGGTGAAACCCCCCCAAAACCCCCTTACCTTACCTCCCTCGCGCCCCTCTAGGCATGCGCGCCCCCGCGCCTGGCCGTCCGTGAATGGCCGTCGCGGGCATGCGCGCATCAAGAGGGACGCGCGGGAGGCGGCGGCGGAGGAGCCACGGACAAGCGGCTGTCAAATCCCTTGTCCGTCGGCGCAGGGAGAGGTGAGTTTTTAGGGTGATCGGGGGAGTTTCACACAGCGGGGAACCCCAATCGGGGGTGCCCCACCGAAGTGGACCAAGACCCAGGATAGTCAAAATCCTGGGTGTTGGTCCACTTTAAAGTCCTTGTCCAGGCACACACTACTTTGTGTCAAATTAGCATCCTAAAACCTCTGATTATATATAAATACCTTATATATTCCTTATATATATATGTTTCTGGGTTCTAGCTGAGCTGGGAAGAGCATGTCGTGGTGCATCTTAATGAATCATGAGCCTGCTGCGGTCATTGACAGCTGTGGGACCACTGTGGCTTGCCAATTATGCGAGTACCAAGGGACAGAGGGGCTGTTAGACCACTTTTCTGCATGGTCCTGGATAAATAAAATTTAAGGGAGGGCAAACTTCTGAGACATGCTACTACACCTGAAGTGCAGGAAATGGAGGAGAGATAGAACAGGTATCAGGTAGGCTGCAATAGCTGTCCTGTTAATGGAAGAGAAAGGATACGATGTTATAGCACCTCATCTGGGCTGCAGGATATTAAATAGCACAGTGTATTGTGGTGTTCTTTATAGAATAAAAATCTTTTTTCGGTTGTGTTAAGGCACTTTTTAGTATTTTGAGAATAGATTTCAGTCTTACACCTGAAAAAGGCTGATGATTTCTCACAATGATTTATCTGTTAAAAAATACAAATGCAACAGATTATTGAGCAGATGGCCTCTTGATGTATGAATCAATATTTTTTTTAACTCCCAGTAACTGTATTTGAGATAAACAACCTCCATGAAATCCTCCCATATCTCCATCTTATGTTTTATGTGTTGGATGAAGTAAATGCTGCACCTAAATGAAAACTTTTTATCCCAAGAGATTCTGAAGACCAGTCCCTAGGCCCATTGCAGAGGGCTCGCGCTTTTAGCTGCGTGCCCCACAATTGCAGGTGTTATTAGCGCGTGGATGGGCATTCAGCGCTAGCACTCTGCACTCACATGGAGGGAGATCGCTAGCACCCTCCGGCTTTCACAGGAAGCTGTAAGGCGCTTGTCCGAAAGCACGAGAGCTCTGCATCCGCGTATTCAGCATGCTTGCACACTGTATTTCCTTTACTAAGAGCTACAGGTTGTCCATGCCAAGTCTTATAACACACGATGGAAATGGAAAACACAACATTCACAGTACATCTCTTTATTACAACCTATAAAGAGAAGACATTTTTGTCTACTTTTTTTTAACCAAGATGGTATCATCATCTTGAGAACAGACACAAAAGTAATCCTGTAATTACTTAATTCATTACTCATTCATTAAATTACATTCATTCATCACTTAATTCATTAAAGACAGGTGCAGACTTCAGTTCTGCTAACATGTACTCAAATCTTATTGTATAGGCGCTATCTAATATGACAGGGCATTGATCCAGTTCTCTGTTTGTGCTGGAGCAAATACATTTTAAAAGATTGACAATTTTAATGTGAGGCTTTATACAAATGCTATTGGGCACCCAATCAGCTGATAATGTTACACAAAGCTTTGTATTACACATGCTATTGTACTGTCATTAGTTAGTGGTATTCACTATGCTACTGTGTCCTGACCTTGGCACCAGCTGAAAAAAAAGGTGAAAAATCCTGGTGCTGAATTACCGCCAATTTAGACAATGGTGTTGATTCAGAGCCAGGTAGAAATTCTCACTCTTTTTAGGAGAGAAAATTGCCATTGATTTTCATTGACTACTTTGGGGTCGATTCAGAGCCACAAAGAAAGTCAATGACAGTTTTTGCTCCTAAAACAAGAGCGGGAATTCTCACACGGCTCAGAATTGACCCCAATGAAAGCAAATAAAAGTTTTCTCTCCAAAAAGCAGTGCACCTCTCTCACCTGGTGCCGAATCACCTATTTGATTTAGCACCAGGTATACAAATTGTGCCACCTTTATTTGAGAGGAAACTGCTATTAACTTTCATTGTATACATTGGGGTTAATTCAGCACCAGGTGTGAATAGAACGCTTCTATTATTTTTTCAACTAAAGTGAACTTTTTTTAACCTGGTGCTGAATCAACCCCATTAGGATCTATTCAAAGCCAGGTGAGAAAACTCACTCCTTTTTTTAGGAGAGAAGATGACTATTCACTTTCAATGTCTTCCTTGGGGCTGATTCAACAACCAGATATAAATTTTCACTTGGTGTTGAATCAGCTCCAAGGTAGACAATGAAAGTGAATGTCAGTTTTCTCTCCTAAAAAAGTCAGTTTTCTCATCTGGCTCTGAATCAACCCCATAGTGGTGCCCAAGTCAGGACACAGTGCACAAGACACTGAAAGACACCCCAACCATAATGTGAAGGAGAAACACAAGGTTGTCCCAATAATTAAATTAACTTATAGCTGCCTTATGAAGAAGAGCATTTAGACTTTTCTTAGCATCACCATATTGAATTTCTGTAGATTATGCATCCCAGGAATTTACTGGGTCCCTGTGGGCTTTCCTGTGTGATCTCCTTCCTGCTAAAAGGACTTCCTGCTTGGTCACTAAAGTTAGGAACAAAAAAAGAGAACTCTCCATTAAAGGGGACACAGAAAATGACAAAATAACTTGTATTTGGTTCTTTCTTCTCCTTTCTCAAACTAACAAAGTTTTGATCCAGGGCCAGGTTTTAATGTCACTACACAAACAAAAATGAACAGCACTGCTTATTTCACAAGGTAATCTGTTAACTGTCTTTGTTTCAGACAAGTATAAATAGCATGACAAGCGTCTACAGTGAGACTGGGGACTATGGAAACATAAAAGTTACCGGAGAAATCCTACTGAACATCAATTACAGCTATAAAACAGGTGCTTTAAATGTTCTGGTGAAGAGCTGTAGAAATCTCGCCATTGCTGATGAGAGGAAGAACAGAACAGATCCGTAAGTTGCTTATTTAACTTTTATACTTTCCACCCCAAGCTAATATTTCCTCTGCCCCAACAAATGTAGGGTCAGGGTATGCAGGCAGTACTGGAGGCAACCTGTTGTGTGGGAAATGTTGTGGCATAACTTTAGATCGAAAGGCAATTGTACTATTTGCTCCAGGAAAACAGCATAATGCACTAGTTGTACCTGGTGTTCAAACGTACCTTATATATATCAAAGGTGTGATGTGAGTGTGAATAAAATGTTGATGTTATTTATTTAATTTTCTATTATTGCAATGAGCTGAATAAATCACTCAAAAAGAAAACAACTTTACAAGCAGCCCCAATAAAACGATAAGTATGTATATATATATATATATATATATATATATATATATATATATATATATTGCACCCACTCTTGTATTCAACATAGTTTTGTATCTTACTGTAAGAACAGTAACATGCCTTCCATAGATTTACTAAAGGGTGGACTAGATAACATAGTGTGGCAGAGTATTGCAAAAACTGAAAAACATCTCTGAATGACTAAGCCCAGGGAAATGCTAAGAAAGATCACATCTGATTAAGCTCTTTTGCACAGGTTAGATGTAAGTTCAAGCACAGTTTCAAACCTTCAGGTTTGGGCTCAGAATTGGATAGTGCAACATAATGCAATTGATTTATCCACATTTGTTGGCCATATCTGGAAGAACTACCGCCATAAAATTTAACAAAGAAGGAGCCATGTGTGCCTTTTAAAGTGGACCAACACCCAGGATTTTGACTATCCTGGGTTTTGGTCCACTTCGGTGGGGCACCCCGATCGGGGGTGCCCCGCTGTCTGAAACCCCCCAGAAAGCCCCAAAAACTCACCTCACCACGCTCCCACGTGACTGCTCCAGCCAATCACAGCGCGCGTCCAAGGCCGCTTGGACGCACATAGCAGCTCAGCGGCTCTGAGCGCTGGAGGCCGCGACTCGCGCTTCCCTCTAACAGGGAGTGCACCTGCGCCGGCCATTCACAAACGGCCGGCGCGGGTGCGCGCCCTGCTAGAGGGAAGCGCGAGACACAGCTCGCGCATGCGCCGATGGAACGGGGCTGAGGTAAGGTTTGTGGGCCTCCCCGCGGGACATCCCGATTTCGGATGCCCCGCGGGGAGGGATCTGATCGGTCCGGGAATCTTATAGATTCCCGGGCCGATCCCCCCTGGGTGTTGGTCCACTTTAATTTATGGAGCAGGTCCATGGGCTGACTTTTTTATTTATTTAGTTATTTGCTGTGTGTGCTCCTTGCTTTATTTGAGTTCATCTGGCAAAGGCAGTTAATTTTACTGAAAATCTAGTCATCCGTATTGCACGCCAGTGACCAAACAAAATATGTGGATCCTTTGCCAGTAATATGCCTCTGCTCCCATGAGCTCATCTATTTTCTGTAAAAGGAATTCCTGCTTGGTCAACGCAAACAGGAAGAAAAAAAACTAAAACCACATATGGTAGCAGATAATTTCACAAAAAAACACATATTTCTCACACTATAAGACTCACCCAGGTCTTAGAGCAAAATACAAAGACTATTATGAATGATATTCAGAACCAAATAGATGAATTTGAGGGTACCCCAGCATGAATATAACATCCCCTAAAAGCACATTAACATTCTATGATTTGCCTGGAAGGGGCCCCGGATGCTGGGTGTGTGGTTCCCTCTATACTTGATCTGCAGGCTTGTATGCTGCACCCCCTGCTTTTTGCAGCACTCACATTTCTACCCTGCATCTCCATCTCTGTCCTGCTTCTCACTGCTCCCCCATCTATGCCCTTGCTATTTCCTGCTGCACTCCCATCTGCACCCTGCTCCCTATCTTTGCCCTGCACCCACATATCTGCCCTGCTCCCCACTAGTATCTACTTATGAGGTAGAAGATGGAGAAATTAGCTTCTTTATGGTTTGATAAACTGTACTGCATTCCATGTTTCTAGATATGTAAAGGCATATCTTCTTCCTGATAAGTCTCGTCAAAACAAGAGGAAAACAAAAATTAAAACCAATACAACAAATCCAGAATTCAATGAAATTTTAAAGGTAAGATGTTGTATTAGAATATTGCTGCTTTATATTACATAGTTTGTGGCAAGAACAAACATGATTTTGTGGTCATGTTCTTGTCAACAAGTGCACCACAGGTTGAAATGCAGAGGATGATAACATGGATTACTTAATTGTTGTCTGTCTCTGGCCAGCCCTGCCATGTATAAAGTATAGTAATACATCCCCACCACAAACAATTCAGTCAAAACCCATTCTAAAGTTTTAAGAAAGACTTTCGATCCATTTAACCCCCTGTCACCAGAACATCCTGATTGGGAATGCCTTTTGGATTAAGGAGACACTAAGTCAGCTAAGTCTTCCCTCCCTCTCACATTTTATTCCCCACTCCTAGGATTTGGGATGTCCATCTGCTAAACGCCCTCCAGAAATGGCCAGAATCCGGCATTAATATTCAACCCTTTGGCATTCCTAGGTCATCGGCAGCCACATTCCTGCATTTACTTTAGTGCTGTAGACCGATAGGGTTCACCAGGTTGTGCAACCCCTTTGCCCACAAATGGTCATGTGGGACATGGACATGGCACAAGAATCTGGACAGGATGAACAGTTTAGCCCAATTTCAGCAAGCATGCCTTCCAAATTGAGATGCCCATGGGGTGGACGATGCAGCAGCTCCTTAAAGATATCAAGCAGACATTTCCTGATTTGCTGAGTGCAGTTGATTAAAAGAAACAAAGTATGTACTCACAGCTCAGCTGAATACCGAATACTTCTCCATTTTTACATGTTGTATTACATACATTTTTATAGGAAAATGTGTTTCATCTCTATGTATAATGAGTAAATTGATTAAGATCCCTATGCATGGCAGAGGGTTTCAAAAATGTATATATAGTTTATTGGAACAAATCGGCTAAATTCCCTCACCATTCACCCCAGTTATGCAGCTTCAACCTTCCCTCATTCTTTCTGTAGCAAGGAATATGGATAGAAGGCCATGCTGTTTTGTTTATTTCTTTTCAATTCCATGATAGTTCAGGAGACACACAGGGGACGGCTATACTTCCTGCTTTCCTAGCATTGCAGGATTGACAGATTTTTTTAAAACACCAAATAGGCTATAAAGAAGAGATGACATGCTTGGACCTTTTAGTCTATGATAGATGGGTACCATAGTTTGGCTTTATATTTACATATAAGGATGCATACTGTATATAATGTAAACAGGATGACACCGGATGCTGCACTTTAATATTAGTTCATCACACCCATGACCCATTTCCTCCCCTCTATTTCATACTAAAATAGGCATGAAAAAAGTTTTAAAGAGAACAAAAACCCACTTTTACAACTGCGACCTACTCAACCTGCCCCGGAGCACTCACCTTTTTGAATGTTTTCCATTCTAGTAATATTGTTCTTGCTCTTAAAAAAGCAACTGACTGATAATAGAAGTCCCTCCTCTCTTTGCTGCTGCTTTGACTCACATGTGTTGTCATTGCTGCATATACATCACTTGTCAAAGCCCGGCTGCTCAACATGACGAAAGTGAGATATAGGGAGAGTCATGAGAAGTCTGTGCTCTTAATAGGTGCACTACATGCAGATAAGATGGAGGGGTGGCTGTCAGCCACAAACCCAATTGAAGGGAGATAAACTGGGAATGCATGAGACCTCACCCAGGCTCCTGCATGGCGTAGGCTCCCACAATCTACCAGGGCTGGAAAAAGATGGTGGCGCTAAAGGAAAAGGAGGCGTCGGTGACAGCTCCCACTCCTATTTGTAGTTAGTTATTTTTGTATGCCCAGGGTGGATAGGAACTGCGATAGACAAATGGTTTGGAATTCTCTGAAGGCATGTTTTTGTAATAACACATTGTTTTACAGTGCGCCCTTTACCATGCCGCATGCATTCATTGCAGCTAGAACCCTTTAGCTTTAGGGTTATCTTTAGAGAAAAACACAAATGGCGCATTGGTTTTCTACATATGACAGTTTTAGAAGGCATTTTACTGAGGAATCACCAAGACTGTGGTGCTTTTACATGGCTTATCCATTGTCTCTTTTTATTTTAATACCTGCCACTCACCAGTAACTGCTTCTGATTGCATCTCCAACCTTGTACATATTAGAAGACGTTATGGATCTCGGCTACATAGCTTTGCATTTGAATGCAAACACATTTTGCCGGATCCATCTTCGTGCTTGCAAGAGCTCTGTCTGGTCTTTTTGATGTAACCTAGCAACTACCGGGCAAATTCAAGTACAAGCTGGTAACATAAGAAACAAGCTGAGATGTTTAAAGCAGAATTTTGTAGCGACTACTTAGTGATGCGCTGCAAATTAATCTGTCGGCAATTCACGCACCGCAGGCTGAGATAAGTGAATCAACAGAACTGTTATTCAAGAATAAGCTTTACATATACCTATTGTGCCTTTATCCATAATATTGAGAATTACAACGATGCACAGTACATTTGTTTACTGCATTTCATATGTATTGCGTTTTGTAGACATGGCATAGATAGACATGGGTTACCATAGACATACAAGATGCAACACAGCAGTAGGCAGTGTATTTTTCATTTTTTGTGCAGCGCTGATAGAGACTTCAATGGCCTGCACTAGCAATATACTGTGGCTGCATTAGCTGCATTAGTTATTTTGCCACAACACAGATATGTGAAACTGCCTGTTGAAAATAATAGGATACAAAGCAGCGTTTAAGGGACCAATTGTTGCTTACCTACCCTGTAGAGGATTTATCATGGTGTGCTGCTGAATAAAGCTGTTTCCCAGCCCCTAGATTTTATTTATGCATGACCTCCTAAAAGGTGGATCTAGAAGCACCCCTTTTGCATCAGATTATGTGGGACGCACCATCTGCTTTGTCTGCAGGGGGAATTACTGCTTCTTCATTTGCTTGTATGTGTTTTCTGTATTCCTTTGTGCACCACAATGTTTACTGACCGCAAAAAAAAGAATGTTCTCCGATGCTGAAAGTTTATTGCTGCCCAGCAGTTTTAACAAGGACAGAAAGTAACGAAGCACCGCCAATTTCCTCACAGACACTTGGGGCAGACCTATACAACTGACAAAAAAATTGTGTTATTGTAATGACTACCTTGAAGCTGCTCTGTGACTATTGGTGAATGTTTAAAAATGTATACTGTACAACTTCTAATCTTGACTTTTTGTAAAATTATATATTCTATATCAGTATTTTAGTCATTTGAATAGGTCCTTAAAGTAAACCAAGTAGCCATCTTACAATGGGGGCATTGTAAGGAGGCATCCTGATGTGTTTCCCACAGTGTGAATAGCTAGAGCATTCACAGCTTGGGGCTACATATTCACCTAGTTCCTGGATCACATGCTAGCTAAATAATTCTTATTTTTTTTAAATTTTAAATTATTCATGTGAAAGAAAGAAGAAATAAAGACATTTCTATAAACCGCGCTGTGGCTTTAAATCAAAACTCTACTATAATTAAATAATAAATGATGTTTTGTCTATTACGTTCTATCTATCTATTGTCTATTAAGTTCTATATATGGATATGAATGCTTTCTATAGCACTGATGCAAACCTAAGTAGCTTAAAAGTGAATGCTGTTAAGCCTTAAAATACTCCACTCAATTGTAACTTGATAATACTTGTATATATAGAGACAAAATGTAAGAACTTTATGCATAATTCTGCCTGTATAACCCTTATTTATATATTGATACATTTTCAGTACGTAATTAGTCACACCCAGCTGGAAACAAGAACCTTGCACTTGTCTGTGTGGCATAATGACCGGTTTGGACGCAACAGCTTCTTAGGTGAAATCAATATCCCTCTTGACACAGGGAACTTTGAAAATCAAGAAGATCAGTCATTTTATCTGCAACCCAAGGTGGGCTTCATTTATACATATAAATATATATGTGCCGCTTTTTATTAGGTACACACCTAGAACATGAAAGGGAACATGAAAAAAGTCCATCTAGCAAAACTTTTTTGTGGTGGTCATTTTTTTTGTCAAGTTCCTAATTAACCCCCACCCCCACTTTATCCTTTATGAGGAAACAAGTTTAGTTTGAAGCTGAGCTTTAAGTGCTAGATTTAGGCTAATTAATATATAACCACACAACATAATCTAAGGCAACAAATACAGAGGACATAATTTTTCAATGTTTTAAATAGGAATGAGAGACCAGAACCAAACAGGGGGATAGCAGAAACAATCATCTGTGCCACCATTGCTGCCCAAACATGTAATGATCCTTGGGTTAGGTTGAGTAGGGAAAAGGCTGGTACATGGAACAGTGCAGGTACCAGTTCAGAAGGCCAAAGGCCCAAACAGAAGCTATGCATTTATGGGTTCAGAAACCCAAACAGCTAAAAGGAGACAACAGGAAGGGGTACACAAGAATGCACATCTGCAAGAGACAGAAACATACACATCTTCACACTTAGTATACTAATTACAAAATACGTTTTTTGCTTTTGTTTAGATGGACATAGCATCTGATGTAACTTTGCAGTATAAAGGCGAGCTAGCCATTGGGTTGCGCTATATTCCTCCGGAGAAAAACCTTACTCTTCCACTCGAACCAATTACAACAGGTAAAACAGATCTCTATTGAAAGCCAGTGTAAACTGGTAAATCTGTGAAGCTAGTTGTCCTAAATATTTGTAAAGGGCATCTATAGGCATATTGCCTTATATCTTATGCAGCTCATCGTTCCAGGTCCAGTACTTCCAATTTGCCACAATCTGCAGAGCTAAAAACAAAAGCACTGCACCCCATGTTGGAGCATGCTGTTCCACACACGCTGTGACCATGCTTGAAGACTGGAGCAATGGTTCCAATGGGCTGGTAGGTTTTAAAGCAGCAGACCTAGCGCAAAGCTACAGAGGAGTTAAACAGAATATCTTTTATGGTTTGTGTTTACAGATAACCTATAATTCCTGGCTATAATTATGTCTTTAGTTGTCGATCTGAAGAAAATAATGCAATATATATATATATATATATATATATATATATGTATTTATTTAATGTAGTTATATAAGTAATATATAGGTTATATATAGTTATATATATGTGTATATAATATAAATCTCAGCATTAAATGCAAGCTTTAGATACAGTATGTTAGTTTAAACTTCTTTAACTTTATTATTATAAAAAACAGAATTAAAATATATTATTAATGATATTGCATATTAAAGATCAAATAACAGTCTGGCTGGAATGGCCCTTTAATAACAAGGTCAAAGCTTTCATAACCCTCCAGGCCCCTCCCTCCCCCCGTGCTAAGGATTTGGGTGTTAAAATAATAAAACAACTCTCCTGATTGCTGCACTTCTCCCTTAAAGCTGACAGGGGGTGCGGCTCTGCATGGCAGCTGTGGTTTTGATTGACATTTGGACTTGAGTGACAGACTAGTGAAGTCACACTGTTGCATAGAATTGGATGTTGTCCTTAGCACAAATGAAGGTAGGGGTAGGGTGATAAAATATGTATTTCCTCCTTTAGATGGCTGAGGTTATCAGTAATGCTGAAATACAAGACTACTGTAAATGTAAAGGAAGTAAACATATACATAGGAAGAATGAGAGGTTGCAAGGAGTGTGATAGAGGAGGGGCACATTGGCAAATAGAGGTGGCAGTGGTGGCTTGGAGGAACATGGTGACATTGATAGTGACATTGGTAGGACAACAAAACACCTGGATGAAATCTGGCACTATAACAAGAGAACAATTTTTTCTATATATAGTTATATGTTTAGCACTGGTTTGCATTCAGATGGTTTGAGTATTAGGAATATGGTTATGATTTGGGACCTATGGAGGGATGGGCTATAAATATGGAACCTATATATTTGGAGAGGTAAGGCTAACGGCTTGTGTCTTGGTAGCAAAAAACTTAAAGGGTTCCGAGATTAAATCCTGCAGCACCCTCTCCCCCGACCACCGCTCACCAGGGACCACCATGTTGAATGGGGGACAAAAGGGGAGTATGTTGATGTTTTTTGGTTCTGGTTTTGCAATAAAAACATGAACATTGTATATACAGTACTATCCATCTTCCCTAGTTTACTATAACATTTTGTTAAAAGATCATGCAGTGCAAAGAATACATCTTGACTGGGGAGATGTGGGAAAATAAAAGACACTTTTATTTCAATGAAAAATAAAAGCACATTTCTAAGCATATGTTTATATATGTGTATATTTGCATCAAATATATTTACATTTTACAGGGAAGAAAAGTTTTAGAAAGTCAAAGAAGATTCCAATGCCAACTGGAGGAATATTAGAGGTGCTTATAAAGGAGGCCAAAAACCTAACTGCAGTAAAATCAGGGGGAACTTCAGATACATTTGTCAAGGGGTAAGGCAAAAGTTTTTACATATAATTTTATAATGCTAAATAATGATAAAATAATGTACGTGCCTATAAAAATATATGGCTTAAACCTGAACTACAGTCAAAAAAGACTAGCTCTGCTGAACAGTCTTTTTGAATATCATAATCTGGATTTTTACTCTTCTTACAAGTCTTAGAGTGCTCAAAATTAGCTATTCTAAGTGTGCCATACACTCCACTTCAAATCTTCATGACATATGGGTAATCTCCAGTAGAGGGCGAACTTCTGCAGAGACGAATATGCAAAAAAGAAAGCCCCTCCCAGTCCATATATACCTGGGACCTCCCACCAATTTCCCAGTTCCTTCTCTGCAGGGAAGGCGACAAGACAGAAGATGAAGACTTATTTTACTTGCAGGTAAGCCGCGCCCGGCCGTTTATTGTCCCTATTGCTGCCAGGACCCTTTCTAAATTGTCCCTAGTTGAGCCTCCCAGCTTAGGCTGTGGGTCCTGGTGAGGGTAAGTAGCACCCTATGGGTGCGGAAGGAGCTTTGCTCCACCGTGAGACCTCATTCTGGGGTAGGCGGTTACCCAGGTTTTGGTGATTTGAAGTGGAGTGTATGGCACACTCATAATACCCATTTTACAGGTGAGTACTCACAAAAACGGTATTTTTAATACTCGCCTATGTGAAATCTTCCAATGTGGAAACCACAGTTTACACCTCCTTTTACTCGTCAGGTTTGACAGTGCTACCATAAGTGCATGGATCAGGCAATCAACTATAGTGCAGTAAAGATGATCATAAACACTTTTATTTGCAAAAAGTATGAAAATAAACCTACTTTGTTGTCAATAGTTTTTTTTGAATATTTCACAAATACACTTATACGTTGAATACCATTTGTCGTCAAGTAAAGCCACATGGTATAAACACGCTTTAAAGCTGCAACCTGAATTTGTCAGCCTAAAGGACCATATAGATCATAGGGTCTTCAAGCCTTTTCACGTAATACTTCTCACTCAATTTGCCACTATAAACTCCCATCCCAGGATTGGGATGTTTCAAATGGTGCCACTGACATGGATGTCACTTCCAAAATCACAATTTTTTGCCCATTTAAATGTTTCATTTGAACATAAATTGACACTTCCAAAAAGGCCCTCTTTAGCTCCAGTAAATATCTGCAGAAATCCTTATGTACTAATGTATTTTATAGAAGTAAAGTTTAGTAAACTATAATATAGAATACACTAGGGAACCCCGAACGGGAAAAGGAAAGCATTGCTTTTACTTTGTATTACTTTTTTTGGTTACAATAAACATAGTTTATAGCAAAAAGGTTGTGTTCAAAATGCATCAGAACAGAGCAGAAGCATATTCCAGCAACCCTAATCCTCTTTACTTTCTTTTTTATTCTCTAGTTATTTATTACCAGATAACAACAAATCCACAAAGCACAAAACGCCCATTGTTAAAAAATCCGTGAACCCTCAATGGAACTTCACATTCTCCTTCACAAGCCTACAGCCCAATGACCTGCAGAATGTCTGTTTGGAGCTGACAGTGTGGGATAAGGAATCCCTGTCTAGCAATGTTTTTCTGGGTGGAGTCTGCTTAAATTGTGGGAGTGGTAAGTAACTGTAATCTTAGCTAAAAGATAATATAAAAACAAAAAACCATAGCCAAGGTTTCCTGAAGTTGAAATACAACTCTAAAATGACCCATTGTTGAGAGTAATCGAACAGGATGAAATAACTGAGGGTAATAAAATGGGTAGAAAATGTCAAAAATGATTAGCTTTTGTGGATGGTGTTTTGCTCCTTTTAGGTAACCAAAAAACTGAACACTGGCAGTGTCTCCAATTTCAGATGAGTTATGATAAATAGGAAACAATGCTATATTCCAAGTATGTCTCACACCCTGCTTCGGAAATATTAATTACACGTGGGTTATAGTCCACAAGAGGGCGCTTTACTGCAGAGATGGCAAAAAAAGAAGCCCCTCCCAGTCCATAAATACCTGGGACCTCCCACACATTCTCCAGCATAGTCTCTGCAGTGAAGGCAACGACAGTGAAGATGATGGCTCTTCTCTCCTTACAGGTAAGCCGGGGAACACCCGGCCCCCATTTTGTCCTATTTCCACCCTTTTAAATGACATTAAGCCTCCCAGCTACGGCTGCAGGTCCGGGTGAGGGTAGGTAACACCTATTAGAGGTGTTTGACCATGGAGCCATGCTCCACCGCAAATCCCCCACCAAGGGGTAGGTGGTTGTCAGGTTGGTGATCCTGATTTGGGATGCCCTGTCTGTTTTAAAGCCCTCACTACATAACCTAAATGTAGCTATCGGCTTTCCCCCCTTTCTCTCTGTTCCCGGTTAGTGGGGGGGCGGTATGTATACTAGATATATATATATATAATTTTTACTGTGTATTTTTTTACAAGGATTGTATGTATTTTCACTATGCGCTGGCGTCGTCCAGTGCTGCTCATTGTTTTTTTTTATATGTTCCTAATGGAATGTCCTCCCAATCATTCCTCCAGTGGCCCCCTGGGGTCTAACCCTCGTTTCCATGAGCAAAAAACCAGGGATGCCATCCCCATTGGGCAATTTTTGCGACTCAAACGCAATTGCTCTTCAGCTAGAGAGTTTTCTAAACAATCCCAAGCATTGAAGGAGAGATTTCACAGACGCGGATATCCCAGATCAGTGGTGCAACGGGCAATGAAGAGAGCCAGTGAGACCCCTAGGGATGTATTATTGAGACCTAGGCACACTTCCAGTGACGGAGGAGAGGTGAGATTCATTTCACAATATAACACTAATTGGGTTCAACTCAGGGGATTACTCAGGAAACATTGGGGGATCTTGAAAAGTGACCCCACATTGGCCAGATGGATACGTAAGGGACCACTCATGGTGGCCCAACGGGCACCCAGTATACGGGATAGAGTTTGTAGGAGCCACTTCTCGGGACCAGAGATGGAACAGGTGAGTAATAGGGTTAGGGGTTGCCACCCATGTGGCGCCTGCTCTATTTGTCCCCTGATCAACAACACTAGGGAGGTCACAAATAACAGGACGGGTAGAAGCTTCCCCATTCAGCATTTCATCAATTGTCGCACCACGGGAGTAATATATCTAATTACTTGTGGTTGCCATAAAGGCTATGTGGGAGAAACTAAAAATGCCTTGAAGGCCCGTATACAAGCGCACTTATCCTCAATACGGTTAGCTAGGCGCAATCGTGATATGGGCAGGGTTATACCCCCAGTTGCGGCACACATGCTGACAAAGCACCAGGGCAGCATGGAGGGACTCAGAGTCACGGCATTGGAGAGAGTGAGTTTGGGCCCCAGAGGGGGTGACATCAAAAGACTCCTGCAACAGAAGGAGTTGAGATGGATTTATGCGTTGGACACACAATCTCCTTGGGGCTTGAATGAGGATGTGGCCTTTTCACCATTTTTGGGGTAATGTCGTTTGTCACCAAGGCAATTATATGGGGATGGTGAGTATGTATCCCTTTGGGGCACATGGAGGTAATAGGTGAGTATTGCATGGGTTATCACTTGTGTTTGTATATAGGAGCACTTGTTGGTGTGTAACAACTCTTTTTTCTCTTCACATCTGGTTTGTTTTCACTGGTGATTGGTGTACACTTTGTTTTATGGATTACACACGGCTTTAGGTAAGCTTGAGCACGGTGTGGGTTTCACTATAAGTAGAGAATTATCAATTTGGAGTTTAACATCACATTTTTATGTTGGCTAGTCCTCGCAGGAGTATATACCTTGTCCCCAGCGCAAACAGGAGTGTTGGAAGGTGTGAATCTGGAGGCCCTAACTCACCCCCGTGACTTGGAGGATATCATCTGGGATGAATAATATACATGAAGGAAGAACTTCCCTTCGCTGCTCTTGAGTCGATTTATTGTGCATAGAGCTATACGTGATTGAAGATTTTGGGTTTAAATGGGCCCGAGCATCTTTTCTATTTTCCTACCTTTGATATTTGGAATATAGTAGCCACGGTGTAGGACCACTTTGTTGATGGGGGAATTATTGTCTTTTTGCCTCTTTATGATTGCCTGGGTGGGGGGAGGAGGGGGGGTGGTTTCAGGGTGGGGGGGTAAGCAAACATATTCGGCATCTAATGGATACCCTTGAGCTAGAGGGGGGTATAGATTGGCCTGTTCATTGATTTAAATGTGTGCACATGCATTTTTACAGCTATGGAATGGGTTTAGGCCCACTTTATGGTACAGCTAATGTTGTAACTTTGTGAGGTTTTAAACGATACACACAGTTCCCAAAAAATTACTTTTAGTATGTATAATTTCAGATTACTAAGGGGCCCCAAGTTGTCCAGGTCACCTTGGCTTGAGCGCGGCCTGGCACCTGAGTGTAAGTGTTCTAGCACGAGGGTATATGGGCCCGTGCATATGTTGCCATCCCTTTCCGTAGTATAATAGAGGCATTGGATGTCCTGATGTATTATAGTGTATATAGCCATAGGAATATTACATTCAATTATTGTTCTATATGTAGATTTATAAATATCTATGTATAAGTAGTTGGATAGATTATATGAATAATAGGTTTATTAAAAGTATGGTTTTTTTTGTATGTTTTTATACATTTCCTTGTATGAGCCTTATAGGAAGTACTCACCTACCCGTCGGGCCAGTCCGACGAACCGCCGCTCACAGCATTGTGCTGCGCTTCTCCCTCCCTGTTGACGCCCTCCCCCCATGCTTGCATTGGCGGGGGTATGTCACGTGTGGGGGGATTGATTGCGGCCTATGCATGTACCATCGTCCGGAAGCCCTGCGCTCCAGGCTGGAGCGCAGAGTGACTTCCGGTTACGGCCTGACGCGCTTCCGGCCGGAGCGCGTCTGGGCCGTCATTGGTGAGCTGGTTCCTGCAGATTGGCTGACGGGGATGGCTGGGATACTTAAGGGGAGCTGGTTAGGTTGACTGCCAGCACCTCACAGCCTTGAGAAAGAGCCTATCAGGCTCGAAACGCGTGGGCTACGCCGTGGGGGGTCCGTTTGCCAAGTACACAGTAAGCAATGATAGAGGATTCTTTTGTATTATGTCTGATGTTTTTTCACTTTGCACTTTGTCTCCTGTTGGGTCGTCCTTGTTTGGAGTCCTACTGGATCATGTTGATGCAATTTAGTTTACATGCACTTAGCACTTTATAAAGATTAGGTTATTAGAATTGTATATAGTTATTATTTCAGCATATAAACTTATCACTATGTATGTTTAGCACAGTACTACTTTTACTTGGCCCACGGGCTCCCCCATGTGGTTATTCACGGTATAGCACCAGGATTTGCTGTTGTTCTTAAACTGTTTTTAACTGTGATTTGGAATAAAAATATTATATGAGATTATAGTGGAGTACTAGTTATATTTTGTGGAGTGCGAGGGTTAGACCCCAGGGGGCCACTGGAGGAATGATTGGGAGGACATTCCATTAGGAACATATATACTAAGCATATGCAATAGGCACCCCTGTTTGGGCAGCGCACCCTGGTCTTGATACATTTACACAGTTGTATAGTGTGTGCCACCTGCCAATGTTTTGGTTTCATTGTTTTTTTTTCTTCAGCCCGCGTGCCTTCCATTGCGGCGGCGGCGGGCCGGTCACCTCGCAACCGGCTCCCGCATGGCCTAGCGCTCGGCACGCTGCCCGCCCCCTTCGCTCTCTTGTCTTTGTTCACTGAGGCCGGCTCCCGCTTGACAGGGGAGCGCGGCTGTCTCGTGGGGGGCCTGTTTGCGGTCCCTACAGCTGCCGTGCGGTGCCATGTTTCTTCCCTCAGAGGTGTTCCTGTCTCTATTTTTATTATTAGCTGTTATATATGAACACCAATCAATTACCTGCCTGTCATGGCGATCCTGCTTTCACAGGCACATTAACTATGGGGTGAGAAGAAGTGTAATGGCGCCAGGAAGCAGCATCTATTAATCCCGACGTTGATAGGGGGCGTGGCCTAGCGCTCAGCGCGCTACTCTGGCGGCCCGCCCCTTTGGCTTAGTATTGTGGACAAGACAGGCTCCCGCATTGAATGCGGAGCTTGACCGCTTGTAAGTTTCCCCGCTCTCTCACTTCATCTACTCCCTCTGGTCGCCATCTTGTCACCCATAGCGTGGGTGAGTGCCCCCTGCCGGGCTGTTTATTGTCTAATTTATGTGCATGTATTTTATGTGCATGTATTTTATGGGTACATTTTCTTTTGTGTCATGTGCATCCTCTGTGGATTGGGGGCTGCATTGTATTTTATGTATATAATTATTTATATATGTTATGCGGGTGATGGTTATTGTGTCTTCCGGGGGACTTCCAATTTAGCGCTTCCCCGGGTCCTGTGGCCTTTTCCCTCATTTTAAGGGGGCATATTGCCTTCTCATAAATTACCTATATATATATATAAAAATCCTCCCACTGACGGACATTTAAGGGGCATCCCTGGTAGCTCAACAGCGTAATTCCCATCGGTCATTGCGGCTACCAAAAATCACCTTATGGAGGCTTCCCAGGATGCTGTGCTCGGGGTCCCCTTGGGGCATCCCCGGCTGTGTGTGGTATGCGGGGCATCCCTTGGTGCTGGTGCGGTAATCTGGGCCCGTGCCCCCAGATCAGTTCGGCTGGTCTCACCACCCACACCCCCGCACTTGGGTATGACCCCTAGTGTCCTTAACACTAGCGGGGAGTCACGTTTGATGGTTGTGCTAGACTAGACAACACTGATTTTGATTGCTAGCCTTGCAGCCGGAAGGCTCCAGCTGAATGTCGGCACATGGCGCCCTTTGCGCTGGCCTATGCATTAACATCATGATTAATATTATTCTATTACTGTACACCCCTTGTGTAAAGGGATATTATTCAGATTATGTCCCTTTGATGATCAGCCTGCCATGGCACTGATGCCGCCTCAGAGCAGTGGGATGCTGACGTCTCCCTATACCCCTTACTTTAGTAGTACGGGCCCCTTTTTTCTCCTCGTGGTGACTCCTATGCAGCAGGGGAAATAATTTTTTGGGTACTGCAAATCCACTGTTGGCATTACCAGAACCGACGCTTGACCTAAGGGGTGGGATAGGAGGTATACCCTTCCCCGCTTATTGGTCAGTTATCCCACTAGGTGGATGCCCCCATCCGGGGGCTGTGTATTGCATCTGTGGTGTGTTCCCTCATTCCATTGCTGATGGATAGTGAGGACTGACGTATCGACTAACGGGCCTGCCATGCCCTTGTCTGTGTGACCCGGTACCCGGTGGTCGTCTCCGCTATTACGGCCGCTGCTTTTAGGACCTTATTTAGGGGTCGGCTTTAGGCTCCCCTTGGACCCTTCTGGTGCTGGGTTTAGAGCTTGTCGCTATGTGAGCTATTTATCTCCTAAGAGGTATTGTTGACCTCGGCTGGATAGTCTAATCCAGTCGCCCAGTCTTGTGGCGCCGGTCGGCGACTGACAAGGCTGTCAGGAAGGCGGTCTAGGGGCTTCCCCATGTTGGGTTGAGCCTGTTGGTGATGGTGGAGCTTTGGCTAAAGGTGGTAAGTTACGACATCAGGCTTGCAGTAGGGGAGCAGCACTGCCAATTCGTGACTCTCCCGTTCTGACTCACCTGTGCACACAGGGTGTTCACCAAGGTGCTGGCGGGTGTAATGACTCTTCTCAGAACCCAGGGCTTTCGCATTCTCCCTTATCTGGGGTGGGTGATCAACGACCTGCTCGTTACGTCTCCCTCACTCCATCAGGTGGAGCTGGACACTCGGACGGTGGTGGCAACACTGAAAGGTTAGGGTGGGTGATCAATTGCCCCAAGTCCTCACCCTCCCCGTCACGGGTGGCTTCCTTCCTGCGCATGACGCTGGATACCATTCAGGCCAGGATTTTCTTGCCTCAGCAGATGGTGGATGTTCTCCTAGCACTGATTCGTATGGTCCTGACGATCCCTCATTTGTCCATCCGGCAAGGGATGAGACTGGTGGGACTGATGGTGGCCTGTTTCTAGGCAGTACCTTTTGGCTCAATTTCACATGAGGCTTCTTCAGCTCCATCTCCTATCGGCCTGGTACAAGTGTTCCCTGTCTTTGGATCGGTCCTTTGTTCTAAGGGGGGGGGGCTCTGGAGAGCCCTCCAATCCCTGGGGCTGTGGGGCCCTCAGGAGCCACACGCCCCCATCAACATTCTGGAGCTGAGAGCGGTTTGGTTGGTGCTGTCGCACCTGACACATCACCTTCAGGGCTTACCAGTTCAGGTTCGCTCCGACAATCGGACAGCTGTCGCTTACATCAATCACCAAGGAGGGACTCGCAGCAGGAGTGCCCTCCGGGAAGTGTCTCTGATTCTTGCTTGGGCCTAGAACATTGTTCCGTGCATCTCGGCAGTCTACATTCCAGGGGTGGAGAACCTGGAAGCGAACTCCCTGAGCAGGGGGACCTCTCGCCGGGGGGAATGGTCCCTCAGCAACAAGGTATTTCTATCCCTCTGTCACAGGTGGGGGAGGCCGGAGGTGGATCTGTTTGTCTCTCGTCACATTCACAAGCTTCCGGCATTTGTGTCTCTGTCCCAGGACCCTCTGGCAGTGGATGCCATGTCTCTGTCCTGGCGGGAGCTCGGTCTCCTGTATCTGTTTCCTCCCTTTCCCATGGTGGGCAAGGTGGTACGCAAGCTGGCTCAAGAGGGCGGGCCAGCAATCCTGGTGGCCCCAAGGTGGCCAAGACAGGTGTGGTTCGTAGACGTCGTCCGGCTGGCGGTCAATCAATTCAGGCTGCCTCTGGTTCTGGATCTGATCACACAAGGTCAGCTTTGTTACCCCAATTTACAAATGCTGGCTTTGACGGCGTGGCTGCTGAAACCTTCATCTTAAAGGAAAAGGGTTTGTCTGAGGCCGTTGTCCAGACTCTCGTCAGGGCTAGGAAGAAATCTTCCTCTAATGTCTATTACAGGACCTGGCGGACCTACATTGATTGGTGTGAGGCTAGGGCCTTTCCTTGTCGGGTGTTTTCCATTCCTCGGATTTTGGAGTTTCTTCAGGATGGTCTGGACATGGGTATTCAACTTAGCACCCTTAAGGGGCATGTGTCCGCTCTGGCGGTTTTCTTTCAGAGATATTTCGCTCTTCATCCTTTGGTTAAGACCTTTTTTCATGTGCCTGTTTGGGATTTAAATTTGGTGTTGTCTGCCCTTCAGGGTCCTCCTTTTGAACCAGTGCAGGATGCTGCACTGTCCATTTTCACCTTAAAAGGTGCCTTTTTGGTGGCTATCACCTCTGTTCGACGGGTTTCTGAGTTGGCAGCTCTGTCTATAGACTTCTTGCCAAAGGTTGTCTCTGCCTTTCACCTCAATCAGGACATTGTGCTTCCTTCATTGTGTCCTAAACCAAGCAATGACAATGAGAGGGCTTTGCACTCTCTGGATTTCGTTAGATGTGTAAAGTACTATCTGGTGGCTACTTCACCATTCCGGAAGACGGACGTCTTTTTTGTGGTGCCCTCCGGGCCCAAGAAAGGTTTGGCACCCGTCAAGTCTACCATTAGTAAATGGATTAGTCAGGCCATTATTAGGGCCTACTCTGCCAAGGGGAGGGATCCCCCTTTCCAGATCACTGCTCATTCTACTCGTGCTGTTGGGCTTCCTGGGCGTTTCAGCACCAAGCCTCTGTTGAACAAGTTTGTAAGGCTGCTACTTGGTCTTCTGTTCATACTTTTTCCAAGTTTTATAAGGTTGATGTACGGGCCTCAGCGGATGCTGTTTTTGGCCGCAAAGTTCTACAAGCTGCAGTGGTTTAATTTATGCACTATTGCCTGTTGGGATCCCCACACTTTTTTTTTGGACACCGCTATTGGATGTCCCACGTGTAAGTAATATTTCCGAAGCAGGTTGTGAGACATACTTGGAATAATACCATTTTGTGATTACTCACCTGTAAAATGGGTATTATAACTATGTCTCACACCCTGCTTCGTCCCACCCTGAGTTGTATCTTGGATCCTCTATATGGTGATTTTTTTTCCTTGTTCATGTTGTTAATTTTATTATTGACTTCTCCTGGTCCCCTTACTGCTTTCATATACTGGGGAATGTGTGGGAGGTCCCAGGTATTTATTAACTGGGAGGGGCTTCTTTTTTTGCCATCTCTGCAGTAAAGCGCCCTCTTGTGGACTATAACCCACGTGTAATTAATATTTCCGAAGCAGGGTGTGAGACATACTTATAATACCCATTTTACAGGTGAGTAATCACAAAATGGTATTTTTTTAACAAAGCAGCTAGGCCTGCATGAAATGGCACATTTACGTGGATAATATGTGAAATGGAATACTTGTTTTGATTCCAGTACTGACTAAATTTTACACTACTGGTATATAAAATACTAGAACAACTCAGGGAGTGGAGGTCTCTACCATTAACATTTTCAGGAAGGCGTATATGAACATTTGTAACATGAATAACATGTATGAAAACCAAACAAAAATATCCCCATATTGGAGAGGAGCATCTTCTCATATTTACCATTCAGATGTTACATAAACAAACCCAACTAACGCAGCCTTAGGCTCTTATTCTTAGTATACAGTACGTCCTGCTCCAGATAGATTACTTACACTTGGGTTATCCTCCGCCAGATGGCGCTGCACTGCAGAGACATGTAAAACAGGCTCCTCCCGGCCCCTCAAATACTCAGGGACCTCCCACAAACCCCCAGATTTCTCTGCAGTGCTTACTGCGAAGACATGAAATTATCACTCTCTCGCAGGTGAGCGGGGCTATTAGCCTGCGGCCCTGTTGGACTATTCCCACCCGTTCCTCGTGTGATGTGCCTCCCAGCTTGGGCTGCGCTGGTCGGGTGAAGGTAGGCAGCACCATGTGTGCTTAAGGAGCGCTGCTCCACCGCAATCCCCCACCAAAGGGTAGGCGCTGTAGGCTGATGGTGAGCCTTTATGGGATGCCCCTCCCGAATTATTGTCCCATGCCCCGTGTAGCGGTGGGTCCTGTACAGAGGGCCGCCATCCTCCCTCATTCTCCCTGTAGCCTTCGGAGGGGGGGTGTATCGTGATTCGTGCATACAGTGTTTTGTCATGTTTTTGTACTAGTATATGTGGTGTCAGACGCCGCGTTGACTTGTCTTTTTTACTATTACAAATGCCGCGTCTTTTCCTTTATTTGGATGTTCCGCGCCGGGCGGCGGCGTTACCTCAGACGCTTAGGCGTCCTCATTGGCTGCTTGTCTGTGGGCTTCGCGATCTTCGGGGGGAGCGGGGCCTGGCTCGGCGCGCTATGCGTCACAGCTCGCTCTGGCCCGCCCTTCGATGTACTCCCGGCGCCATTTTGTCAGGTCGCGCACGCGTGTGTGACGATTCTACTTACCGCGGTCCGTAAGTGCCCTCGTGGGTGGCCTTATACTCATTTTAGTGTGTTTGGTTCTGACACCCCCTCGTCCCATTGTGTCTTTCAGACGGGTAAATCCATTGACTTCTCCCGGCCCGGTGTAATTGATAGTTGGGCCTTGTATAATTACTCCCACTTCCCTAGCGGGTCATTGGGGCATCCAGGGTTGCTTTATAGCATCAATCCCTACTGGCATATCGTGCCTAAAAATCACCAAATGGAGGCATCCCAGGATAATGTTACCGGGGTCCCTTCGGGACAGGACCGGCTGTGTGTAGCGTGTGGGCAGCCTCATGCTGACGCTGACAAGGCGCGGGTCTGTGTACCCTGTGCTGAGCAGGTGCTTGCATTGCAATCTGGCCTGCCAGTGGCTACACCTCGTTTCACTTCACCTGGATGACACCATCAGAAGGTGTGCCAGAACTTCTGCCCTCGTGGTGGCTATACGCCACTAGGTTTGGCTGCGCCAGTGGGCTGCTGACAATGCTGCAAAGAAGGCCCTCACTGGGCTTCTGTTTGGGGACCGCCTAGACCTTTTTGCCAAAGGAGGTAAGTTACCCCAGCGCAGGCGGCAGTCTCGGCCCTTTCGGGGCCAGGGCTCCCTTTCACTCCCCTACCGTGGTGCTAAGCAAGGGAAAGGGGTGTCCTTCGTGGGGGCTCGTGCAGATTCCTGGCATAGGAGCAGAGGACGACATCCTGGCTCCTCCTCGGGGTCTAAGCCCAAATCCTCTCCCAAGCCCCCTCAGGCATGATGGGGCGCCCTCACCCGTCAGGGTGGGGGGACGGCTACAGCACTTTGCTCACGTCTGGAGGCATCACGTCTCAGACCGGTGGATTCAGGAGGTAGTGTCCTCCGGTTACAAGATAGAGTTTGCTGTGCGGTCCCCCCCCCAAGATTCATCAGGTCCCGGATCCCCCAGGACCCTGTCTCAGCTCAGGCGTTGGCGCAGGCCGTGCAAGTCCTTCTGGGTTTGGGGGTCATTTGCAGGGTCCCCTCTTCACAGTTCCCAAAAAAGATGGGTCAGTCAGGCCCATTCTGGATTTAAAGATCCTCTACAAATTTGTCAAGAACAGGCATTTACGCATGGAAACTCTGCGCTCGGCCTTCAGCTCCCTGCACCCAGCGGATTTCATGACGTCTGTGGACATCAAAGACGCTTACCTTCACATCCCTGTGTTTTCAGGACACCAGAGGTTACTCAGATTTGCGTTGGAAGATCAACATTACTAATTTGTGGCCTTGCCATTTGGCTTCACTCGCTCCCAGAGTGTTCACCAAGGTGCTGGCGGGGGTGATGTCTCTGATAAGGTCAAGGGGCATCCGCGTGCTGACCTACCTGGACGACATACTCATCACCTCTTGGTCTCTACAGTAGGCAGAGTTGGACACTCAGCTGGTGGTGTCCACCCGGGAGTCCTTCGGCTGGGTGATCAATCACCCCAAGTCTTCTCTGTCCCTTTCCTCTGTGACCCCGTTCCTGGGAATGATTCTGGATACAGTGCAGTCAAGGATATTCATTCCTCAACAGAAGGTGGAAGCTCTAACTGCGCAGGTGAGGTTCCTGCTGTCGTGTCCCCATCCCTCCCTCAGGCAGGGAATGCAGTTGGTGGGCCTGATGGTGGATGCTTCGAGGCGGTGCCTTTTGCTCAGTTCCATTTGAGGCCTCTACAACTTCACCTTCTGTCAGTTTGGGACAAGGATCCAACGTCCTTGGACAGGGTCTGTGTGCTCCCCCCCTTAGTCAGGCGGTCCCTTTCGTGGTGACTGGACTCCAGGAACTTGCTGGGGGGCAGGTCCTTTCTGGCCCCCTCTTGGGAGACGGTCACCACGGATGCCAATCTGTCAGGATGGGGGGGATTCTGGAAGTCCCTGCGGTTCCAGGGGAGGTGGGACCCTTAGGAGGCCCACATACCTATCAACCTTTTTGAACTACGGGCGGTCAGGTTGGTACTGGATCAGTTGACCAATCTCCTGCGTGGTCTGTCTGTGCAGGTGCGCTCAGACAACAGGACGGATTCTGACATGGGCGGAGGCCAATGTTCAATGCATTTCGGCTGTTTACATCCCGGGGGCAGAGAATCTACTGGCAGACTCTCTGAGCAGGGGGGACCTCTCGTCAGGGAGAGTGGTCCCTCTGCAACAGGGTATTCCAGTCCCTGTGTCACCGTTGGGGTCTAACAGATGTGGATCTGTTTGCATCCCGTCACAATCACATGCTCCCGGCCTTTGTCTCCCTGTCTCAGGATCCTCTGGCCTTGACCACGGATGCTCTGTCCATGACATGGCAGGAATTTCGGCTCCTGTATGTCTTTCCTCCATTCCCCCTGCTGGGCAGGGTTTTGCGCAAGATTGCTCTGGAAGGGGTAACGGCGATTCTGGTGGCCCCCAGGTGGCCAAGAAGAGTGTGCTTCGCAGACGTGGTACAGATGGCAGTAGACCAGTACGTTCTGCCAGGGATGCCAGATCTGCTCACTCAGGGCTCCTTACGCCATCCCAATTTACAAACTCTGGCTTTGACGGCCTGGCTGGTGAAACCTCCATCTTGATGGAGAAAGGCTTGTCCGCCTCGGTGGTTGATACCATGGTGAAGGCTAGGAAGAAAACCTCTTCTTTCATCTATTACAGGGTATGGCGTACCTACATTGACTGGTGTGAGTCTAGGTCTCTTCCCTGGCGGGTGTTTTCAGTTCCCAGGGTTCTGGAGTTCTTACAGAATGGAGTCGGGACTCCAACTCAGTACTCTGAAGGGTCAGTTTTCTACCCTGTCTGTTTTGTTTCAGAAGTCTTTTGTTCAGCATTCTTTGGTTAAGACCTTCTTTCCAGGGGGTTACTCATGTGCGTCCCCCACGTAAACCTATGGTCCCTGTTTGGGATTTGAACTTGGTTTCGTCTGCCTTGCAGGGTGCTTCCTTTGAACCTTTACAGGATGCTGCTCTGGCTGTGCTTACCCTCAAGGTTGTCTTTCTGGTGGCCATTACTTCGGTCAGGCGTGTGTCTGAGTTGGCGGCTCTGTCTATTCAGCCCCCATACTATGAGAGACACCAGGACAAGGTGGTGTTCCGCTTTAAGCCAGACTTCCTGCCTAAGGTGGTGTCTGCTTTTCATTTAAATCAAGATATTGTTCTTCCTTCATTGTGCCCTAATCCTAGCAACGCTAAGGAGAGGGTTCTGCATTCCTTGGATGTGGTCAGGTGTCTGAAGTATTACCTGGTAGTCACTGCATCCTTCAGGAAAACTGATGCTCTTTTTGTGGTCCATTCTGGGCCCAGGAAGGGTTGGCTCCTGCCAAATCTACTATTGCACATGGATTCGCCAGGCTGTGATTCATGCCTATTCTGCTAGGGGAAGAATCCTCCCTTCCTCCTTACTGCTCATTCTACTCGTGCTATTGGTGCCTCTTGGGCCTTCCAGTACCAGGCTTCTGTTGAACAAGTTTGCAAGGCCGCTACTTGGTCTTCTGTTCATACCTTTTCAAAGTTTTACAAGGTTGATGTTAGGGCCTCAGCTGATGCTGTTTTTGGCCGCAAGGTTTTGCAGGCGGCAGTGGTTTAAACTGTCTGCTGTTACCTTTTTTATTGGGGATCCCACCCTACTTTATGGACACTGCTATTGGATGTCCCAAGTGTAAGTAATCTATCTGGAGCAGGACGTACTGTATACTAAGTATAATACAATTCTGTGAAATACTCACCTGTAGAATTGGTATTATAAGTATACAGTACGTCCTGCTCCAACCCACCCTTGGTTTTGCATTGTTCTGGATCCCCTGTATGGTGATTGTTATCATTGTTATAGTTACCAGTTTGGGTGGTTAAATTCTCCCGGCTTCTCGTTCACTGCTTTTCAATGCTGGGGATTTGTGGGAGGTCCCCTGGTATTTGAGGGGCCGGGAGGAGCCTGTTTTACATGTCTCTGCAGTGCAGCGCCATCTGGCGGAGGATAACCCAAGTGTAAGTAATCTATCTGGAGCAGGACGTACTGTATACTTATAATACCAATTCTACAGGTGAGTATTTCACAGAATTGTATTTTTGGCAAGTACCTCACAATTGCTGGTGTCAGCGTGCTGTGCGCGTTAGTATACTCCACTCCCACCTCCTCCATTTTAGCTGGGAAAATCTTTCATTAATTTGCACAGGTAAATATGGTGCTAAATCATTCTAAAATGCATTTTCTCACCAAAAAACGGGAGAAAAAAATATTCTAACGGTGCTGAATTAGTCTTCCTAAGACCAAATAATAAACTGGGAAAAGACTTCACAAAGACTCTGTAAATGGTTATAAACCTTTTCTGAGTTAACATTGATTTATGGCTAGCCCCTATAAGATCATGCAGTAGCCTCTCATTTACCAGCTATGGGTAAAAGAATTTTCAGATGCCAGTGGATTGTCACAGCTTGCATGCCCATCCAGGATGGCCCCGGGTGGTCATATGTGACATGGGAGCAGAACAGAATTGTGGAGAGGATGAACAGTATGAATGGTATAGCACAATTTGGGGTGTTTATTCAAACCTCAAGTGTACAGAGACTGGGAGTGGGGCTGATCTCCTTTTTTTTCTACGCTGTGCTCTGTCTGTAAGCCGAGCTTTATACTGTGCATTAATATGCATGGCACACATCAATGATTGGATGAAAGCCCACATATGTGCCATGGGAATGGCAGGAGGAAGACAGGAGGACAGAAGGAAGGTTTTGATCGCCAGGGATTCACAAATTGAGATGCCCCGGGACCAACCACCAGGATAGTAAAAATCCTGGTGATTGGTCCACTTTAAGCTTTGTAATAGCGTTAACAAGTGAATGCTAGGGTGTTTCTTATTATTTATATTTTACATTTTTTAAGATTTTATTTTTATTGGAAATTTGCAATATATAAAATGGCAGTAGTATATACAGAAGTGTACAGTGCAAGTACAGTATAGCTTTCATAATATATTAAATATGAAAACAAAGTCTTAATTAGCTTTCCAGTATCCCAAAGCACTATATGAGAAATATAATGAAAGAAACAGTCAAAAATTACTTAAACCAGACCAACACAAGAAACACTGCATCCCTCCCCAGGGCAATTTAGATTGCTGCATGACTGGGATGCTGAGAGAGGAAGCTTCAAGATGGCCACAACCTTTGTCCACTGTCCCAGGCTGTTGGTCTGGTTTAAGAGTTAGTAACAAGCAATTCTAGAGCCATATCAGGCTATGAAAAAGAACTCCTATCTGAAGGGGTGAGTAAATCACCCTGGGCATAACCTCCTTCTAAAGCCTACTAATGCATCTAAGATAGCGGCTGGAAATGGGAAGGGAGATACTATAATATATACTTAAAACACAACATTGGATCCTTGGCAATGGTTCCTAACTCCCACAAACCAATGTCCTCGCCAGAGTGTAACGAAATATAAAACAACTGTTATTTTAAATACAACAGCAAGTTATATTGTTTCCACTGATTTAAAGTATCATGTTTCTTGTTTTTCTATTTCAACATTGTAAGTATGCAATTCAATGTGTACACATTTAACTGACACTTGATATTGCCGAAAATAAACACAATAAGACAGTTGATGACAGTTTTTTGTTACCTTCCAAATGTCATGTTATCCACCTGTGCACAATACATGGTATGAGTTCCATCAGTCATCTTCCAACTTACATAATCATAGGAATAGCTCAAGTAACTTCCAATGTAGTATGATGGAAGTATAAGATGTTAATAAATATTTTCAAATTAAGTGCAATACAAGCTCCAGGCCTAAATGAGGCCCTAAATGGGTCCTATTTCAGAACTGAAAAACATGAGGCTTTGAGCTGCCATTTAAAGTGGACCAACACCCAGGATTTTGACTATCCTGGGTTTTGGTCCACTTCGGCGGGGCACCCCGATTGGGGGTTCCCCGCTGTGTGAAACCCCCCAGAAACCCCGAAAAACTCACCTCTCCTCGCTCCCATGTGATCGCCGCAGCCAATCCCCGCCGACGGACAAGCGGGTGCGCGTCCTGCTAGAGGGACGCGCGGGAGGCGGCGGCGGGCGCCGCTGGATCATGGATAAGGTAGGGATTTAGGGGTTTCTGGGGGGTTTCACACAGATCGGGGTGCCCCGCAGTCAGGGGTCTGATTGGTCCGGGAATCTTATAGATTCCCGGGCCGATCATGGGAGGGTGTTGGTCCACTTTAATAATAATTTGTGAAAAATTGTAATCCCGGATGCGGAGAACAGCGAAAATTGAGTTTACCTACAACTATTCAATTTTCTAAATTTTCACAATGGTTATCACTAGAAAATATTATTGATGTGCTGTAACTCATACAAAATCTTCTGGACAGGTTTTGGATTGGTGTCTCCTTTTTGGAGTACTTCCTGTTGTGGCCTGGATGACTGCCATTTTACAATGTTGAGCATATTGGTTGGGGATACAGCCCCTATATCAGAACACTAGAGCAGTAGAACAAAATAATCTTCCTATATAGTGATTCAGCAAATCTTAAATGATAATGACATCTTTCTGTTAGTCTATATGTTGATCAAAGTACTGTTTTGCAGGGCTACATTTTTCCCATGTCACAATATTTTCCAACTATCTAGAGTTGGAGCAATAAGACCAATAACCTGACACACATAACTAGATGATCTTAGGGGTCTGTCCCTCTAACATGCTCAAATCGAATGCGGCTTTGAGGCTTTTCCTCCCCACACTGTGGCTGGAGCGCAGCTGTCAGTACTTTCACAGTCAAGAGGCAAATGCATGGACTTAGGCAACCCCTCCTCCCTGCCGGACACAAGGATTTCCTCACAGGGAACCAGATAACTGCTGGTTACCCGGGAACTGCAATTGGAGACTTTAAGCCTGACCCATTGAGTGACAAGCATTCCTTCAGCTCTCCACCCCGAGGCATCTACCAGCCATGTTCTCCAATCCCTCTGTTTATCCAGGACAGGGGAATTCATTAAGATGACTCCAACACTTACCAGGTAGGCAGAAATTGCAGGTGGATGAATGTCTCATCCTGCCATATATTCATTAATATCTTATACTTACATTATACTCTCTCGTTTTTGACATTACCCCATAGACTTGTTTTAATTTCTTTGTTCCCGCATGCCATGTAATGTGTACAGGTGAATAACATGACATTTAGGAGGTTACAGTAGTAAACAATTCTTATTGTGTATATTTTTAATAATATCACTTGAAGAGTTGCACAGTGGTGAAATGTGTACTTTTTGAATTGTATATTTACAATGTTGTTGTAGAAAAACAAGAAACATGATACTTTAAGTTGGTGGACATGATATAATTTGCTGTTTTTATTGTATTTAAAATAACGATAGTTTTTTTATGTTGTTACAATATGGCGAGGACATCGGATTGTGGAACCATAGCCAATGGTCCAATGTTGTTTTTTTAGTATATAAAAAAAAAATCTTAAAAATGTTCTATCCTGGTGTTTCAATGCTGATGTAGATAGAGCAAAATAAAAATAGACATGGAAGAAATCACTAAAGAATAAGAAGAAAAATTAAATACAGGAAGAGGAAGGAAGAGATTGGCTGAGTAATTCTCCAGGTCACTAGATTAGTGTGTCTGGCATAAAGGCTAGAATTTACAGTTGTTCGGCCTTTGGCCATGTCAGCTTTCATATATCTATGCCATTTAGCACAAGTCTGGTGCAACCCTGGAGAAAACCAGGTCTATGCCTGGGCAGCTGGCTCTTTTGCATCACCACTTCCTCAGAAAGCAGGTGCAGGTAATTGGATGGAGTACCAGCAAACTGCCCACTGCATGCTAGGCTGGTGGCTTGCCTTCCCCCTACTCTAATTAGTAAGGTTACTGGGTCACATGTAGTGTAATAAAAAATAAAAAACTAGATTTAACTTACTGCCAACACTTACTTACTCTTACTCCCTGCCCGATGGCTCACTTGAAGACCTAATGAAATGGCATCTTCTGCTTCTAGGGTGCTGGTCCATGGCGTCGGTTGACAATTCCTTTTTAAGATTTTTCATTGCCTCTACAAGGAGAGGCTTTTATACTAAAAGCCTATACTAGGCCTTTATTGGAGGCTTTGCTTCTTGGTATTTCCCTTGGCCTCATGGAGTGACATATTTCATTTTAATTCATCTAGAGCTAATTTGTTTTCACTTCCAAAGCAGAATCCACAAATGCATTCACTACTCCAGAATATGCCTCTAATTATTATTGTATAATACCCATAATTACTCTATTTTAGGTTATGTACGAAAGTGCATATTGAGGTACATGAATTCCCCAGTTTCAATAGTTATTTTGTAGGAAGGCCAGATAGGTTAAAGGGAAAGTCAACTTTCCATATCATTTAGAAGTGTATATTTTTTTGTGCCAAAAGGATATGCTCAAGGTGCTGAGCAGATCTGTCATTTTTTCATTTTTTCCTATGTTAGCAAATGTGTGTTTTATGGAAGCAGTTTTCACTATTTGCAATCAGTTGCTATTGGCGATGTACACCAAGGAGCGAGAAGTGAGCCCTGTACACACAGAACACTGCTGATATGGCCACTGCTGAGGTGGGGGAGCTCACTCAACCTTACACATGCTCAACAGCAGTGTTCTATGCAAGTCTGCTCAGGGATCAGGGGGGCGTGGCCTGGCTATGGCGGAGTGAGCATGCGTGTGTGGGAGCTCTGCACTTACCAGCAGTTTAACGCGGATATTTCGCATCCACCTTCCAACTTTTTGTGACATGTCCAGATGCAGGAAAAGCCGTCCAGTTTCTGGAGGCAGCCGACCAGGCAAAATCAGCCAATTCTTTAGTTCGGGACAGAAGATGAGCGCCAGTGAAGAGGGCGCCAAGATGGCGGAGGAAGTGAGGAAAGCGCGTGGGTGGCGGGCTGGAGGAGATCGGGACCTGCGTTATGCATCGGGGGACCCAGGCGGTGCCGTGCCCTCGTCTCTGGACCCGCGGTCGCCGGATCTCCCTGCAATGCCGGTGCGGGCGCCCCTCGAGGAGCCGACGCGGGAGATGACAGCTGCAGCTCGGGAGGTGAGAGATGCCGCTCCTGTCAGTGGCGGCTGTGAGGCGCGCGGGAGCGAAGAGGGCAGGAGGGAGCAGAGTGGAGCCCCGGCGGCTTGGCGCGGAGCTCCGGCGGTCTCTTCAGCGGCGGTGCGGGAAGAGAAGGAGGAGGCAGGGCCGGGCGGCCTCTCACATACCGGCATGAGCGGTGGTGAGTGTGACAGGGGAGTCGGACTGGCCAGAAGGAGAGCGGGGGATGTCCCGGTGGCTGAGAGCGAAGACAGGGGGCAGATGCATGGCAGCCAGGAGGCGGACATTGGAAACTCTGGGCTCGGGCTGGCACAAAGGGGGTTGGAGCTGGAGGACTCCCATCTGGGGGCAGAGGCTCGTTCCCTTGGCGGGGGAGAGATTGTGCCGTACAAAACAGGCTCCCCAGGCTCGAGTGGTGCAGCAGAGAACCATGGCTCGCGGGAGGGGGGGGGGAATCTGGACCCACCCCCGGGGTCCCGGATTGGCAGCCGCTGACGGTGGTGGAGGTGGAGCTACACCCCCTGCCCCCCAATAGCAACTTGGCCAGCTCAAATGATGATGAGGGGAGCTTGGATGCGGTGTTCCCCAGCAGCCCTGCCCGCGACCTGGCTGGCCGGGCCCCCCTGCGCGGGGGTGCTTCTCCCCCGGCCTCCGGAGCAACCCGAGGAACACCAGCTGGGGGGAGCCCGCGCTCACCGGGTTCTGACGGACTTATGCCTCATACCCCTGATAATGCTGAAAATCGGCCGACAGCCGCGAGTCCGGCATTTTCGGACGGGCCTCTCAGCCAGGCGTCCCTGCGATTCCCTACGTGGTCTCAAGCTGTGACGGATTCCCCTGGCGCTCAAGACCTCGGAGCCCTACACGAGGAACGGTATAACATTGACACACTATTGAAGTTTTTACCGTCTCGTCGGGACATATAAGAATTATAGAATTATATTATCCCATGGAATTTCTGCTGAGAAGAGAGCTTGAAGAGCCTCTGAGGTATCTAATAGGGTGGGCTCCCTGGAGCAACAGCAGGCTACCACCGAACAGCGACTGGGCGCACTTGAAAGGGCGCAGTCCGAGATACAGCAGGCTCTCTCGGACTCCAACCAGCAAACTGTCCGAACTTTGATGCATCTGGACGACCTGGAGAACCGTAGTCGTCGGAACAACATTCGGCTCCGTGGTCTTCCTGAGGTGCCTGAAAATAACAACCTCAGTGGCACCGTTACCAAGATATTCAACAACGTTCTGGGCAGGCCTCCGGATGAATGTGTTGAGATCGACAGAGTACACAGGGCACCTGGCCCGCGCTCCGACGACCCAGCTAGACCGAGACACGTGGGGTGTCGTGTACATTTTTATAGAGTCAAGGAAGAAATTATGAGAAGAGCCTGGGACAGGGGGCCCATCCTCCACGGAACGCGGATAATATTGCTTCCTGACCTGGACGCACTCTTCAGATGCTCCGTGTCATGAAACCATTGTTGGAAGCCATTAAGTCGAGCGGTGCGACATACAGATGGGAACATCCATTTCATTTGGTGGTCACGAGGAGGGGTCGCCCGTTTGTTCTGCGATCTCATGCACAGCTGCCAGAACTCTGCCGCTTCTTGGAAATCCCTGACGTGCAACTGGAGGACTGGATGTCTCCTACACTGGGGGACTTTAGGGAACCAGGCGCCCTGGAGAGCCGCAACCTCAACGAGCCAGAATCAGAGGTGGAGGGCGTCGTCGGGCTGTTTAGCCCAATTGTGAATCGACCATGATTGCCGGTGTCCCGGCGGTCTTGCCGAGGGTCCATTGTTCCTTGTGAAGTTGAAGAACCCGCGGCCCTGTTGTTTGTATTTACCCTATTTGCCTCTCCCACGAACTGACGTGACTTATGAGGAATTGAAGATCCCAACGTGTTTACCTTTTTTGCATTTTTTCTTTTCCCGCCTCCTGTAGGCCCGATATTTAGCCATTCTGTTCGGCGCCCCCCCCCCCCCCCTTGGGGGAACCATTTCGGCTACCTGTTCTGCTTTGGAGTGGTGGCGCGGGCTCAGTTTTTCCAGCTTTGGCTGGTGGCGGGGTCCTCTCCTGTGGCTGACTGGGTCCCAATTGCCCTGTTGGGTGCCGGTGTCGGCGCCTCGGGTTGGATTGTTGGGGGGGGCTGCACCGCTGGCGGGCTGGCGTGGCTAGGACTGGCTGGCCTGGTTGTGGTGTGGCCTGCGGTGGTCTGGGGGGTGGGTCGCTGGGTGCCGTGTGGTTTTGGGGGGCCGTGGGTGCCTCTGCTCCCGCCGCCCGTCCACACCGTTGGCCGGGCTTGGCGTGCTTTGACTGTTGTGGCGGTTTCTGTGTCCATTTCAGGTATAGTTCTGGACAAGTTCAGTGAAGGTTAAGAGAAGTGGATGTATGTTAATTATATATCAGAGAGTGCATCTCCTGGCCTACGACTGTAGCCTTCCATCTTCCCCCAGTAGGTCAGTTCACTTACTCCACTTGGAGAGATAGTGAACATTAGCATTAGCATTCTCTTGTTCTTTTTGGCAAAACTTATTGCTGTTTCTTCTTTCCTCTTTCACTTTTCTTTCTTCATCTTCGGTTCTCTAGTATCCCCTTCTCCTGCCCTCTCCCTGTCTAACCATACCCTCGCCCATTAGTTATTTACATACGTTTTATCTTGTGGTGTGGGCGGGAGCGCACGGGAAATGGCAGAGCTAATAGTTGGCTCCTTTAATGTAAAGGGGCTGAATATCCCAGAGAAACGATCATGGGTATTGTATGATATGCATAAGCAAAAAGTAGCTATTTTACTCCTCCAGGAAACGCATTTCAAAGCAGGACATATACCAGCTATCAAGAATTGGTACAACCCCTCCTGGCACCATGCTCCCAACCCTAACATTAAAATAACAGGGGTCTCGATTGCCGTCCATAAATCTCTTCCCCATAAGGTATTAGATCTTAAGGTCGACTTGAACGGGCGGTTCGAATTGTTCTCCAGGGTATATACTGTGGCTAACATCTATGCCCCTAATTCCGACCAGGTTAGTTTTTGTGTCAAAGTGCTTAGGACCCTGGCGGGGTTCATGGAGGGTGCCCTGGTGGTAGGGGGTGACTTTAATATCCCCATGCAGCCAGAGTTAGACACTTCCTCTGGCGGGTCGTCAGTGTCCTCGAGCAAAAGAAATAGGCTGAAAAGGGTGCTCTCTGATCTACAGCTGGTGGATTCTTGGCGAGTATTACATGGACGAGAAATAGACTTCTCGTTCTATTTGGCCGCTAGGAATTCATATAGCAGAATTGATTACCTCTTTCTTCATCACCATGCCATGGACTGGGCTCCACGTGCATGGATTGGTCAACTATTGTGGTCGGACCACGCTCCAGTCTTCCTGTCAGTGGCTTTGCCTGGACTTTATCCTAAAAGCTGGAGTTGGAGGCTCAATAACAATTTGCTTGGGGACGCTGTGTGCCTGTCCAGGGTAAGAGAGGTAATTTCAGAGTTTCTCAGGACCCACGAGCACGATCCCATGCCTCTCCCTTACCAGTGGGAGGCGCTGAAGTGCGTGATCAGAGGCGAATGTATTAAACACGGAACCAGACTAAAGAGGGAACGAGCCTCCTTGGTTTCCCAGACCTTGCAGCGGATCCAGGCCCTAGAACAAGACCATAAAAGCAATCCATCTGGTGCTGTGCTTTTGGACCTGATGAGGGCCAGGGATAAGCTGCGGGGTCTATACAATCAAGCATATCTGAGGTTCAGAGAGAGGCAGAAGGTGCACTACTATCAATTTTCAGATAAGTGTGGGCGACTGCTTGCGAAGGCGTTGCACCCGAGACTTACGGGCACATATATTCCGAGCATAAATTGGCCGCGGGGTCAAGCCGCCGTAACACCCTCCCAAATTGTGGATAGCTTTAGGGAGTATTATCATTCGCTGTATAACTTGGGGAGTAACGGTGACACTTTGATTGACGCAGAGCCGCAGGAAGCTGTTGAGACTTGTGCGCAACACGCCCCTTCCCTCGATACCCAGAGAGGAGGCGGAGGTTCTGGACGAACCCTTTTCTACACAGGAGGGCTAAGGCGATCAAGGAGACGCCGCAGGGCAAAAGTCCTGGAGCTGATGGCTTTACTCCTAAATTTTACAAGCAATTCGGGTCTGAGCTAGGGTCTTTAATTCCATCGGGCCGGAGTGTGGGTTTCCCAGACAATCTTTGGAGGCTATAATTTCGGTTCTCCCTAAGCCAGGGAAGGATCCATCACTGTGTAGTAGCTATAGGCCGATCTCCTTAATAAATCTCGATATTAAACTTTATGCTAAGGTCTTGTCTTCCAGGCTTGGGCCACTCCTCCCGAGCCTGATGGGCCTTGACCAGGTTGGATTTGTACCGGGGCGGGAGGCTCGGGACAACACCAATAAGCTTTTTGACTTAATAGCACACGTTAAGACCGAGGGAGCGCAGGCATGCCTTCTCTCGTGTGACGCAGAGAAGGCGTTTGATAGAGTGGATTGGATGTTTCTTAAGGCATCCCTGCGGCAGATCGGTGTTGGCCCGGTTCTCCTGTCTCGGATTCTAGCATTGTATTCTGAGCCCACAGCAAAGGTAAGGGTGAACGGCCTCCTCTCCTCTTCCTTTAGGATTAACAACGGTACACGACAGGGTTGCCCCTTGTCCCCATTGCTGTATGTCATCACAATGGAGCACCTTGCTGTAGCTATAAGACAGAATCCGGATATCAGGGGCATAATAATAGGGGAGCGGGAGTATAAGGCGTCCTTGTACGCCGATGACTTACTCCTACATCTGACCGCCCCGTTGATTTCTTTTCCAGCGGCACTCAAGGAATTTGAGGCATTTGGCAGAGTAAGCAACTTTAAGATTAATTATGCAAAGTCAGAGGCCCTTAACATCTCTCTCCCTGGGCAGATCGTAAAACAGCTTAGAGTGAATTTTGCATTTAAATGGCAACCTCACTCGATTAAATATCTCGGGGTGCAGATTCCCGCGGACCTCTCGCGTTTGTATGAGTTAAGTTATTTACCCCTGCTTTTGAAGACAATAAGTGAACTGACCACATATGATAAGAGGCATCTCACTTGGTTCGGAAGGATCAATGTCCTAAAAATGGACATTCTTCCCAAATTCTTATATACCTTCCAAACAGTACCTATTCATTTACCTAGTAGCTTCTTCAGGAAACTGAAGACGGCTTTTCTGAGATTCGTGTGGGGCACAGGTAAGCCCCGTATAAGATTTAGTACCCTGACCAGGCTTAAGTCGGACGGTAGGGCTGGCCTTCCCGACCTGAAGACTTACCATACAGCGGTTATAACACTTCGCATTTTAGATTGGGCCCAGAAGGCGGAAGGGAAGCAATGGGTAAAAATGGAGAGGGCCATTTCTCCTGTGAACTTGACTTCGCTGCCGTGGGGGGGTCCGCTCCCCGGGCGAGTGAGGAAATCGCTCCCATTCCTGGCAGGAGCACCATAATCAGCAGACCGGGCCCTCTGACCCCTCTCTTTGACAATTACTCCTTTATGCCGGGGGTGCGGGTTAGGGGCTTTCTGGTGTGGGAGGCCTCGACCAATGTAACTATAGGCAGTATTCTGGCTCCGAACGGACTCCCCACGTTGGATGAAATAAGGGAAAAAGTCCCGGGGCAGTATGTCTCCTGGTTTCTTTATAGGCAGCTGAGTGCTTTTGTGGGGACTCAAAGTTTAGCAGAGCGGAGTAGAATGCCCCTGACACAGAGCACGTCCTCACGCAGGCGCCTCCTGAGGCGCATGCAATCGCTGTCCTTTATCAAACCCTTTTGAGTGCACTACATGACTCCCCGCCAGGGTTCATACGGAAGTGGGAAGAGGAGCTAGGGATATCTATTTCTAGGGAGGAGCTTACCAAAATTTACTTGCTCACCCACAAATTGGCAGTCCCAAGTGTGGCTCAGGAGAGGAACTTTAAGGTTCTATCTAGGTGGTACAGGTGCCCAGCAGATTTGAGCAAGTTTGACGCCTCCTGTTCTGATAGATGCTGGAGATGTCTGGTAGGGCGGGGTAACATGGTCCATATCTGGTGGAGCTGTCCTCCAATTAAGGCCCTTTGAGAGAAGATCTTCGCTATATATAGCAACATCACAGGAGAGTCGGTGCAGAACTCCGATGGATGGCTCTGCTGTCTATGCTTCCTGGTCCCCTGTCCAGTGGCAAAAAGGGTGTCCTGCGCCATCTTCTGACGGCGATGAGAGCGATCATCCCAAGGCGATGGAAATCTACAACTCCGCCTTCACTAGTTGAGTGGGTACAGGAGGTGGAGGCCATTCGCCGCATGGAGGAGCTGATCTCAGACGCCGGGGATGCGCAGGAGAGATATACGTTGACATGGGCCGGCTGGTTGGACTATTGGGACACCCACCTGTCGTTGGAGGTACAGTAGGGGGCCCTGTGTCTGCGCGCCCCTGCCTTCATCCCCACCCCCATTTACCTTTGGCTATATACGTGTTATGATTTGTGTTCTTACCCCTATCCATGTCCTGAGGCCCGCCTTGCCCCCACTCACACCACTACCCCCGTAATTCTATTCCCTATCCCTTCCTCATTCTCTCTTCCTTCCCCCTTCCCCTTTTTCCTTCTTCTTTTCTCTTCTTCTTTTCTGCATGTCTTGGTTGTCTCATGTCTTCCGGGACCCCCCGGCCCCTTCCCTCTGCCTCGGGTGGCCATCTATCCTCTCTAGGAGAGAATCCTTGTGGAGCTCGGCTGCGCATCAACTGCTCCACTCTCCCCTGGTTCCAGTTCCTGGGTCTTGGAGAGGAAGTTGTACCTGGTTAGCAGGCCGGATATGGAGGGAACTGAGGGGATGAGGGCATTAAGCATACGATGGTGGCCTGGAATAAGGTGTTGATTGTTTGTGCAATCTACGGAGGAGGGGGGGGAGCTGGGGGGGGGGGGGATGGGAGTATGCCTGTTGAATCTGGTGTTTTGGTAATATATGTGTACCTGTGGATGTGGGAATTGACATATCTCTTGTTCTTCTGTACTACTGCTCTGTACTGTCTTGTTATATTGTATGATGTAAACTTTAATAAAAAGATATTGAACTAAAAGTACTGGATCAGTTTAGCACCTTTTGCTGCACAAAAATATGCACTTACAAAAATTCAATTGATATCTCCAGTAGGGCAGAAAAGCTCCTGACAGTTTAGTATACTTTACTCACATTCAGTCTCACAGTCATGCATGCTGCGGATCCAGGGGACCTGTACTGTGTCCACTCACTGAATCAATTCTTACAAACTTAGCTACATGAGCTGTTTATATCTGGAGACTTTTTAGTGGTACCCTGGTTGTGATTTGTCATGGACAGGTCATTGATGTTGTTGCTATTGCTAGGGCAGTGACATGTAAGGTTAAGGATTAGGGTTCACTGCCAAAAAACACACGACAACAAATACACAAAAAACAAGGATTCTGTAGGGAAAATCTGTGATTTTCTGTATTTTTCATAAAATCATACCTAACTATGAAAACTCGGTAACCTGAATGCTTACTTTCCAATATATTCTATAAAAGGTATCACCTTGTAAATTCACTCTTCTATTGCTTTCTGTGGCCTACACGGCACAAAGAGTATTTGTTGATTATATAAAATCACAATACTTCACGGTAACAATCATTTTAGCTCATGTCCCACTTACGTATGTAAAAGTTTATACACATTATTTTAATTCATTTCACTAATGAACTGTCTTCCCACTCATAACCCCACCCAGCAACTTGGGAGTTCTCAGTAGCATGCCGGTCATGTGTTCTAAGTATCAAGCCCTGTAGAATGTCTTATTCTCCACTGACTTTCCCTTTAAAGTTAATTTCATGGATGAATTAATTTGATAGCAGTTGAGCTGTGGCTATAATCATTTGCTTGTAATGATATATACCACTGTAATAACTGTAATTAGCTCATGAGACGATTCAGCTAGATAAAGCAATGACTTTTGTTTTTGTATTTCTACGCATTTTCAAATGTCTCTTTCTGACTGCTATCCTAATTAAAGCTGCAATAGAATTTTTATTGGAATTTTTAATCATAAAACGATAGGAGCTTGTTTTATTTTCATTGTAATTAAGAATTCGATTTTGAAAAATCCTTTAACATTAATAATGCATGCAGCATTTCCTGTATTCTTTTCCTTTTTTATTCATCCGTTCCCAACACAATGTACTGTTTGTTTTTAACCTGTTGGATTGGGAGTCTGAAGAAGTGCCATCTGCAAAAGGGCTGGTGTAGTAGTGTCTTGCCCATCTATGTATCTGTCCTAATTATCTCTGCATTTCTTTCTAGGTCCCCATCTGTCTGTCTGGGTATATTTTGTTGATGAAATTGAAAATTCTAGAGCTGGGTGGCAGGTGTTTTAGTGCACAACAATTCATTCTTCATGGTTCAGGGCAGCCTTTTCCTTAGGTTTACATATGGTGTCCAACCCAGAGACAGAGCTCTGTGCATTGTAGAGCACTAATGAAAGGTCTGTGGCATTGTTTTCCGCAGGAGTTGTGTAACAAATATTTAGGACAAAGTTTACTTTGATTTTGCTGAGAAACTACAGATTAACGGGGAATGAGTCTCTCCTGCTTACTTTCACCTGGTCCCACTGTAGTGATCGCTCTCCTGCAGTCCTAGTATCAGAAGCTGGGTGCTGCACTTCTGTGTTCCAAGCTAACCTGAAGCCACCCTTTATTCTGTTTGTGCAGCTTGGCTGAGCTTGTGCGCCACCATACCCCTCCAGCCAGTTTGAAACTAGCAGTAGGGCACCCAGTTTCAGACACAGACAACTGAAGGGGAATCACTGCCGTGGAACCAGGGAAGCCTCATCTGCCCAGATCACCTCTGTTCTGGGGTGTGTCATTCTGGGGGGTTGCATTTGTTAAATATGTTCAGTCAGCTTATTTGTGTTAACCGCAGTCAATGCTGGTGGCTGAATAACAAAATGCATGCTGCAGGTCTTAAGTCCTATGAGGAACAATTACATCTCTGTCTTGTCATACCTTGGTATGCCTGTAATATACAGCACAGGTAGACAGACACTGGGGGAAGAATTTATGTTGGGGCTTTGGTATTTGTGTTTTGTATTTTTAGGCAACATAGAGAGATTGTATATTCATTCCTTTATTCGCCTCGTCTTGGGAGACATCAGGCACAGGGTGTTTGATGGGGAAATGCAAGACTGCTGATATGACTCATCACAGAACTATCAGACCAGGAAGTTTAGAGGCTGCTTTCAAAGCTTTGTAGAACTACTGGCTACAGAGGCAAATGCTATGTTGCGCATTAAAGCAAACCTAGTATTTCATTTTATAACCACTACTGAAAAATGCTTCCGAAGGTTAAATCTATTTTTCCAAAAACAAAATTGCTATGTGGAGAGTAGCTGCGTGACCTGAAATTGGATTTTTCAAAATGTCAGTAACTACATTTTCATTAGACAAGACAGTCTAATTACGGTACTTTTTATGTCTCGAGAAAATAAATGGTTAAACTGTGAGTGCTTTGCATTGTTTTCTCTTAATTACTTAATCATATTGAGTAGTCCCACTTAAGGATGAATTTAAGCACATTCAGTTTGCTTAACCATTCATTGTAAGAGAGATCACTCATACCATCTTAAGTGTGCTAATATATAAGCAGCTGCTGTACATTGTAACAGCCACATGTGTGGCTGCAGTTTACAATGTAACAATCACAGCTACGTGCTGAGTTAAACCAGAACAACGCCCATTTTTCACAACTTCCCATGCACCCCTGCGCATTAACAGAGGGGGAATGGGAGACATCTTACCTTTCTCCTTGATCCCCCAGCATTATCAAGTGCTGTGATTGGCCGTCATGGTCAAATGGTTGCCAGTGCCAGCAATGAGGTCATCCTTGTTGATGTGATTCCTGTTCTGGGGGAAGGATTTCTTTCTTTGTAACCTCCCCATCCAACCTCAGCAACAGGGGAAGGTGACAGATCAGGAGGGTTACCCCATGATTGGATTTCTGCTTTTAATCTCTGTGCTTTCATCTATCATCACTAACCAGAATTGGATATCTGCTAATTGTAAAGACTCATCATTGCTCAGAAAGCTCTTAGAAACATTGTATCAATTGTTTCAAGGCTGTGTGGCTGCCATCCCATAGAGTTACATAGCTTCCCGCATATGCAGCATTCCTTTGCTCCATATTACTTAACCCTACACTGCTGCTGCCCTGAGGCTGATGAGATCTCACATGTGAGTGTACAGACAGGCTGCCTCGTGTTTTTGGGATATATATCTCTGAGTTTGGTCTGGGCTGTATGCCCAGGAAAACTCCAAACTTTGGTGCAGCCTCCACACTGATAGCCTGTGGTGTGACAGAAATACACAGACACACTGCTGTCCAGCTGGAAACATTCTTTTGATCAATGCAGCCACCTAGAGAAAGATTTAATCTCCTTCTAACATTCTGTGTGGAAACCGATACAATCTCTTTCTGGCTGAATGAGCTGATCATAAGGAAGCTCCCAGATAGCTAAAATGTGGATGACTGTTGGCTCATATAGAAAGATGGCTGCTCCCGTGCCGTTTAGGAGCGCAGCATCTGCAAAAATATTCCACATCATCTGCATGGGGTTAGGTCCTCTCAAACAGAAAATATCACTGATCATCAAACGCAGGGAGCAATTTACTAAATTTTTTTTTTTTTTTACTGGAGGTCTGCATTAACATGTTAATATCAACAGTGGCACAGAATGTTATGTTGAAATATTTTATGCTTTTCAATGGCTTCTGTGATAAGTTAACTCATAGCAACAAATCCAGTGGCAGACCACCCATACTGGGACCTTAAGAATTTCAGGTAGGTTGCTTTAGTACCAGTTGGCTTGCTGCTTTATCCAGTTCCTGCTGCACTATACTACCACCAGCTCCCCATAGGACCTGGCCCAACTGTGTCCCTGCCCCCCGCTAAGAAGCCCCAGCCCCTGTTCGGCCTATGCAATGCTTTATTCAGTGCCTCCGCACCATGGCAGTGGTGGTGGGAGGCATGCTTACCCCTGCTATCTTCAATACGGAAGCTTTAGTACTATCAGTTTGGCCATATCCATTCATGCCAATAAACTGTCCTGCCAATGCTATATTGCCTCTTTTGAGTGCTGGCTGGAAATCACATTGGGAGTGGGGTTCATGTGCTGGCTAAGGGCCGTAAAGTCTCTGGACCTTTCTGTGTACAATGGTCAGACTCTTGATATTCTTGGTGTGCCACACACCCCGCTTCACTTCTAAATATTCATCAATTAATGGGTTAATCCACCGCCAGGTGACGTAGTGCAGAGAGGAAGTCTTGTAACGAGCCCCCTTCCGGCCTATATATACCTGGTACCTCCCTTCAATCACCAGTATTTTTCTCTCTGCTTGCTGACAAGTCAGAAGATGGAAGTCTCCTGCTTACAGGTAGGCCGGGGTATTCTTACCCCGCCACCCCCCTTTTGGTCTATTTCTGCCCGGTTTGAGTGTGTATACCTTTATGGTGGAATGGAAGCCTCCCAGCCTAGGCTGCTCACCGGGCAAATGGTAGATGGCACTTTAAGTGCCTAGGAGCTTATCTCCTACCGCTCGACCTCATGCGTGGGGCAATGCGGCTATCCGGCATGGTGATCCGGAAATGGGATGCCCCTGTCCCGAGGGTCCCCGTAGCCCCTTTCTCTCCCGTTACGGTCCCTTCTCCCTTCACTGGGGGGGGGGGGGGGGGGGTTTGAGGGTGTGCTTTAAGTATGTGTGTTTCACTTGTATCACTTTATTTCAACATGTGTGTGTGTTCATGTTATGCATTCAGTGTTATTCAGCATGTGTATACATTTGGTTTAGGTCTGCTTGAATGGCAGACTGTGCTGGGTAGGTGGCTGGCCGCTTTTCTTAGCAGACTATTGCTTTAGTGGACCCTACCCCCTTCCCCCTTCCCCCTTCCCCCGCTGGCTTTTTATGTACTCTTTTAGGCTGCGCTATGCGGTCTTTATTATTATCCTCCCCCCTCTGCTGCCTGGGCGCACGTGTAGTGGCCCATCTGGAGTAATCTCCAGCTGAATGGCTGTTCTGATTGGCGTAGGGGGGGCGGGTCCTGGTGACGCGGCATCGGGGGCGCGGCGCCGACGTCATGCAGCGTTTTGCGGCGGGCCCAGCGTTTACTTCCCTTCAAAAGGAGGAGGTCGCGTGGGCGCGCGGCCGCACTTAGTTTTCTGTGCTGTGGCTGCTGGCTGCAGTCCTGCTCTCCGGTTGCTGCCTTCGCTGGGCCAGGTAAGCGGCCCCACCCGTTGGGGCCGTTAAGTGGGGAGTGCATATCTTTTTTGTAGTTGGATATGGTGGGGAGTCACATTTTATTAAGGGGGCATGATTTTGCTCATATTTAAAGGCACTTTGGTGCCATGCCTATATGATTCTTATATACATGTGAGGATCTGATTGGGGTTTCTTTTTCCTTACAGATCCCGGGATCCCTGCTTATGGTGGCCCTCCGGCTCTGTGTTGCCTGGCTATATATTGGGATATCTATTAATGCATATATATATATAGACTATATATAGATATATATATAGTTTATTAAAGGGGACCTTAACTTAAAAAAAAAAAAAAAAAAAACCTCCCTTCCGGGACATTACTAATAAAGGGGCATCCCGGGTTGGCTTATGCCTTAAAAGACCCAAGTATTGCGAATACCATAAATCACCATATGGAGGCTTCCGTAATTTCCGGAAACGGTTCTGCTGAGCCGTTCGGGGAGTGTGTAGGTTGTGGGGTTCCACTCCCAGCTGATGATGTCTTTATTTGCATCCCTTGTGCAAATCAGACTATTGCGCGCCAGTCCGTTGCTTCGGCTGCGGGCCCATCGCATCCTTCATCATCTCCTACCTCTCCCTCCCTGTTCCGGACCCCGCATGACACTGTCAAAAGTGGAGACTCGCATTCCGAGGCGGCGGCACAGCCCAGCCCCCGGAAAGTAGTGCCCGTTAAAGCAGCGTTAAAGGCCGCTGCAAAACGGAGGCACCTGACTCCGGTACCTTCGGCTCCACAGGACGAGCTATGTGAACCTGTGTAATGGTCCGATGGATCCCCGGACGAGGATGAATTCCCGTCGGAGTCAGATGAGCCTGCGGGTCAGCTTGAGGCTGATGTGATTGGCGATTGGTCAGAGGGGGTTGTTTTTGACACCCCCTCCATTCTGGCTCAAATGTTTAAAATTTTGAGTTTAGATCCACCTGAGGCGGCCGCCCTGCCAAAGGGTCAGTTGTTTAAGGAGCCTCAGCCGCGTTTGTTTTTTCCCAGACAACACCACTTTGAGAGGGTGGTTCTTAAGGAATGGGAACATCCAACGCGGTTATCTGGAATTCCTTCCAGTTGGGAAAAGCGTTATCCTTTTCCGCCAGAATTGGTGAAGCTTTGGTCTGTCCCTCCTGACGTAGATACCCCTGTACTAGGGCTCTCCAGCATGGCTATGGTACAGTCTGCTGAGACCACTGTCCCTAAGGATGGGGAAGATCGTCGGATTGACCAATACGCTCGCCATGGTTTTATTTATTCCGGGTCAGCGTTGCGCCCGGTATGTGCTTCAGCCCTTCTTTTATTGGCAATTAAGTCCTTAATTCAGGGGCTATATGAGGATCTTAATCCCGCTTGCAAACAGTTCACTGCGCTTAAGCAGTGTGAATCTTTTGTGTCTTATGTCCTGGCCGCTCAGGACGATGCGCTGGCTATGAGTAGCAAGGCAGCGGCTATGCTGGTGGCTATTCGCAGGTCAGTATGGCTGCGTCAGTGGTCAGCTGACGCGGCTTCTAAAAGGGTGCTTACATCTCTCCCCTTTTTGGGGATGCGTCTGTTCGGGGAGAAAATTGATTCAGTCACAAAGGGTGGTAAGATGCCACAACGCAAGAGGCCTCGTGTCCCCTTTGGGGGGGCAGGTTCCCGTAGGCCCTCCTTTCGAGGATTCAGAGCGGGCAGGGGTGCTTCCTTTCCCGCTACCAGAGGTGCAGGTTGGACTCGGGGGAGGGGCCGTGGCCGGCCCACTCAGTCCTGGGGCACCAAGCCCAAACCTGCTGATAAGCTCACTCAGCAATGAGGGGCTGCCCTCACCCGTGCGGGTGGGGGGACTATTGCGACACTTCTCCCAGGTTTTGGAACCAAGTGGTTCCAGGCAGATGGATCCAGGAGGTAGTGTCGGCCAGTTACGACCTGGAATTCGAGTCTCACCCTCCTTCACGGTTCGTTCGGTCTCGGGTGCCCATCGTTCCTTTGGCTACGCAGGGGCTCCTGGCGTCGGTAAGGGATCTGTTAGAGATAACGGTCATCCGGCCGGGGTCGCTCTTAGAGATGGGCCTCGTTTTCGACTCCAATTTTTTCGTAGTCCCCGAGAGAGATGGGTCGGTTCATCCCGGCCTGAACTCTCATCAACACAGAGTGTTTCTTCCTTTTGCCCAAATTCACACGAGAACGCTTCAGCTTTTTCTGTTAGCGTTTTGGGACCAGCAACCTCAGTCGCTAGATCAGTCCTTCCAGTTGTCCTCCCGTGTACGGCAGTCCCTCCTGTGGTGGTTGGTCTCGACCAATCTTGTGTAGGGCAGGCCTTTCCTGACCCCCCTTTGGAAAATTGTCACCACGGACGCCAGTCTGTCGGGATGGGGCAGATTCTGGAAGGAGCTGCAGTTTCAGGGGCAGTGGGGACCTCAAAGGCCCCACTTACCCATCAATATTCTGAAACTGAGAACCATCCGTCAGGTGCTTGCTCTCCTGACTCAGCACGTTCTGGGCCTTCCGGTCCAGATGTGTTCAGACAATCAAACAGCGATTGCTTACGTCAGTCTTCAGGGAAGGACTCGCAGTCTGAGTACTCTCAGAGAAGTGTCCCTGATCCGGACCTGGGCAGTGTTCCATGTTCCTTGTCTCTCGGCGGTTTACATTCCAGAGGTGAAGAAACAGGTAGCGGACCGGTTGAGCAAGGGCTCTCCCCGTCTGGAAGAATAGGCTCTCCATCCTCGGGTGGTTCGCTCACTGTGTCTCCAATGGGGGACCCCGGAGGTGGACCTGTTGGCCCCTCATCACTATCACAGGCTCCCGAACTTCGTGTCGCTCTCCCAGGATCCTCTGGCTCTGGCAGTGGACGCCATGTCCCTGAACTGGGGAGTTCTGGGATTTCTATACCTGTTTCCTCCGATGCCCATGCTGGGCAGGGTTCTTCAGAAGTTGGCTCTGGAAAAGGTGTACGCCTTTCTCGTGGCCCCAAGGTGGCCAAGACGAGTAAGGTTCACAGACATCGTTCGGCTGGCAGTGGACCAGTTCGTTCTGCCTCTTCGGCCCGATCTGCTCACTCAGGGTCAATTGTGTTACCCCAATTTACCAGCGCTGGGTTTGATGGCCTGGCTGCTGAAACCTCCATCCTGAAGGAGGAGGGTCTTTCTGATTCAGTCATTAAGACTCTGATCAGTGCCCGGAAGAAGTCCTCTTCCATCACCTACTATAGGACTTGGAAAGCCTATATCGCTTGGTGTGAGATAAGATCTTTTCCTTGTAGGGTCTTTTCGGTCTCCAGGATTCTGGAGTTTTTACAATCAGGGCTGGACTCTGGTCTCCAGCTAAGTACATTGAAAGGGCAGGTCTCTGCCTTATCTGTCTTTTTTCAGAAGCGTGTTGCGCTTAAACCTTTAGTTAAAACTTTTTTCCAGGGGGTTACGCATGTGCGGCCTCCCAGGAAACCATTACTCCCTGTTTGGGATTTGAATTTGGTTCTTTCGGCTCTTCAGGCTCCTCCTTTTGAGCCTTTGCAAGATATTGCTTTGTCTACCCTGTCTCAGAAGATTGTCTTCTTGGTAGCGATCACTTCTGTCCGGCGTGTCTCAGAATTGGCGGCCTTAACTATCCAGGCGCCCTACTTCGAGAGGCATCGGGATAAAGTGGTCTTTCGGTTCAAGCCAGACTTTCTTCCTAAGTTTGTTTCTGCTTTTCATTTGAACCAAGATATTGTTCTTCCCTCCTTGTGTCCTAATCCTAAGAATGACAAAGAGAGGGTTTTGCATTGTTTTAATGTAGTACGCTGTGTTAAGTACTACTTGATTATCACGTCTCCTTTTCGTAGGACATATTCCTTTTTTGTTGTGCCCCATGGGCCTAAGAAGGGTTTGGCACCAGCCAAATCTGCCATTAGCAAGTGGATACGTCAGGCTGTTACTGCGGCCTATTCTGCTAAGGGAAGAGTTCCCCCTTTTCGTATCACTGCTCATTCCACTCGCGCTGTTGGGGAGTCTTGGGCTTTTCAGCACCAAGCTTCTGTTGAACAGGTTTGTAAGGCCGCCACTTGGTCTTCTGTTCACACTTTTTCTAAGTTTTACAAAGTTGATGTGCGGGCCTCAGCGGATGCTGTTTTTGGCCGCAAAGTTCTGCAGACTGCAGTCATTTAAGTTATGCTTCACCTGGCCTTGAGATGCCCTTCCCTTGTGGACACTGCTTTTGGATGTCCCAATAAGTGAAGAATATTTAAAAGTGAAGCGGGGTGTGTGGCACACGAAGAATAATACCATTTTGTGAGTACTCACCTGAAAAATGGATATTGTTGGTGTGCCACACACCCCGCTTCACCCCCACCCTTTTCGGTATTACCGAAGCCTTTATATGGTGAAGCTTTTTATTTATATCAAAATTGATTTTGAGGTTACCGGTGGAATACTGGTACCTTGTCTTTCTGCTTTTTAATATACTGGTGATTGAAGGGAGGTACCAGGTATATATAGGCCGGAAGGGGGCTCGTTACAAGACTTCCTCTCAGCACTACGTCACCTGGCGGTGGATTAACCCATTAATTGATGAATATTTAGAAGTGAAGCGGGGTGTGTGGCACACCAACAATATCCATTTTTCAGGTGAGTACTCACAAAATGGTATTTTTTGTTTGAGACCTCTTGCTATAGCACTGCTATCTTTGCACTTCGCCAATAGCCAAAAGGATTAGTCTAGCTTCTACCCTTTTTTCTTTATTGCATGGCACGGCCCACTTCGGTATTCATAACAGTTGGGTTATTCCGCCACAAGGTGGCGTAGTGGTACTGCAGAAAGCTGTGGCATCCCCCGGCTCCCTATAAAAACGGGACTAACCATAGAGTTCCCAGTGTTTCCTCTGCTGTGATACTGCAAAGTTAGAAGATGGCTCTCTCTCTTGCGCAGGTGAGCAGGGCAACCAAGCCTGCGGCCCTGCATGTCTATTTCCAACCGTTTCTGGACCCTCACTGCCTCCCAGCCTCGGCTGACAGATCGGGCGAAGGTAGAAGAGCACTAGGGTCAAGTGCTCCAGGAGCGCAGCTCCAGCCGCAGACCCTGTACCACAAAGGGTAGCCGGCCATAGGCTTTATGGTAAGCCTGATAGGGATGCGGAGTTCATGTTCTGGCTTCTGAGCGGGTGAGTGTTTTTGGGGACTATGTCTCCTTCTTTTCCTTCAGGGGTCCCCCCCCCTCCCAGGCCTGGATACTCGCCGCTGGCCTCTCGTCTCTCTCCCCCCCTTCTCTGGCTTTGTTCGGGGATGGCATCCGCGAGTGGTATTCTATGTGGTGTTTTGGCATTTATTGTGTGTTTTTTGGTGTTTTTCAGCCGCCGCACGCTTTGCACTGTGCTCCGCGGCGGTCGGCGCTATAACCTGAGGCGTTTTTTGCTTTGTCATGGCGCCGGCCGGGTCACGTGATCGCTCTTTGGGGGGGGGGGGGCAGGTCCTTGGGATGACGCATATCGCGTCGTCTCCCCGCGGCCCACCCCTCGAGGTACCTCTGCCGGCGCCATTTTGGACTGGCTGCGCGTCTGGATTTCTCCCTTCCTGGCTGCAGCTCTGCCTCCCTTGGTGTGTCGCTTCATCTGTGCTGTGCCTTGGTGACCCTGCGGTGTCTTTGATCTGTGAGTCCCCCTTGGGGGGGGGGGGTTTATTGACTTGGGGGTATGTGCTGTGGGATGCTCATGTGTCCTTTTCACTTACGTCTTTGAGGCGGGACACCATTGGGTTGTGTTTTCTCCCGGCTCTACGCCTTCCTCCCCCTCATCCCCCCCTTTCACAGATTTCTGGGGGCATCCCGTGGGAGGGCATCCCGGGTGGCTAATGTATTAGCCTTTACCCACTGCTGGCCTATTGCGCCTGTGTTAATCACCATATGGAGGCTTCTGGGGATAGCGTGCTTGGGGGTCCTTCGGGACAAGCTCAACTCTGTTCCATGTGTGGGGTATCCCCTGAGTAACAGTGTCACGGTGTGCGTGCCGTGCGCTGAGAGTGTACTTGCGCTTCAAGCTGGTTTGCCTGCTTCACTTCCCAGCTCTGCGCCTCCCTCGGCTTTACCTACTCCCCCGCTCCTGCACTTGGGCCCTGGTGAAGGGGATATTAGCAAGGAGTCACACTCTGATTTGGCTCTGCGGGTGGCCAGCATTGAGAGGCAGCTTGGCAGGACTATTCCTAGGAAGGCCTCTGGCAAGAAGCGGCACCTGATTTCCACTCCCTCACGCTCTACAGAGGAGTATGAGGAATTTGATGTCACTGCTGGACGTTATTCCCTAGAGGAAGGGGAACTGCTCTAGGACTCTGACTCCTCTGGGTACCAGCAGGAGGGTTGTGATAGTGACCCTGAATCTGGGGAGGATTCATGGTATCCTGAGGATACTGATAATTTGCTGTCTCACATTTTTGAAATTTGACATATTGCTGCCCCTGTGGAGGCTAAAAGGAAACAGGGTGAGCTGTTTCGTCCTAGTAAACCGTGTCTGGGATTCCCTGAGCAGGGACATTTCACCACTATGGTGCTTAAAGAATGGGAACGTCCTAACAGGCTGCCTGCTGTGCCCAAGGGTTTGGATAAGAGGTATCCCTTTCCTGCTGATCTTGTTAAGAGGTGGTCATTTCCCCCTGAAGTGGACGCTCCTGTGCTAGGCTTGTCCAATGCTTCGGTCATGCCTTCGCCTGACACTACCACTCTGAGGGACAGTGAGGACCGGTGCATGGATCAGATGGCCTGCCATGCCTTTACCTGTGTGGGAGCTGGATTGCGCCCGGCCTGTGCGGCTGCCATTACAGCTATTGCCCTTAAACTGCTCAAGCGTCTCCTTGATGGCGCTACGGATCGTAGCGGGGGGGGAGGAGTATAGGACTCTCTTAGTTTGCTCTGATTTTGTGGCCTTTATCCTTACTGCTATGGATGATGCTGTGCAGCTGAGCGGTAGGGCCTCTGCGCTCTTGGTGGCTATGCGCCGCTCTGTTTGGTTACGCCAGTGGGCAGCTGACGCCGCTACTAAGAAAGCTCTCACTGGACTCCCTTTCGCGGGGCTGCGGCTATTTGGGGAGCGTCTTGATGTTCTAGCCAAGGATGGAAGGCTACCTCAGCGTAGGAGGCAGTCTCGGCCCTTTCGGGGGTCCTCCATTCCCCTCCCTTCCTTTTGTGCTCCCAGAGGAGGCCGTGGCTCCCTTCTCTCTAGTGGCCGCAGAGATTCTTGGGGCCATGGCAGATCCCGTGGTCGTCCCGGTCTCTCCTGGAGTTCCAAGCCCAAACCCTCTCCCAAGTAGTGTCCTCCGGTTACAAGATAGTTTGCAGCCTGGCCGCCCCCAAGATTCATCAGATCCCGGATGTCTTTAAACCTCCCGTCTGCTCAAAGGTTGCTTCTGGCGGTTCAATGCCTGTTAGAGTCAGATGCCCCATCAAGAATGGGGTCAGGGGTACTATTCCAATCTTTTCACGGTTCCCAAAAAGGACGGCTCTCTGAGGCCCATTCTGGACCTGAAGGGCCTCAACAAATTTGTCAGATTCAAGCATTTTCGTATGGAGACGCTACGCTCTGCTGTCAGTACCCTTCGCCCGGGCAACTTCATGACCACTGTGGACATCAAGGATGCGTATCTTCATGTGCCTATCTTTCCAGGTCATCAGAGATTTCTAAGGTTCGAGCTGCAGGGTCAGCATTACCAGTTTGTGGCTCTACCCTTCGGTATCACCTCGGCGCCTCGGGTGTTCACCAAGGTACTGGCGGGGGTGATGGCTCTGCTAAGGAACTGTCACGAGCTACTCACCCAGCCTTCGGTCCCGCGCCAATCTGCGGGCGGTCAGCCGGAGGTCTGGCGGGGCCACTCGGCCACGCTGACGGCCACTCGGCTGTTTCCATCGCAAGCGGCGGCTCGGGCAGTTCCGCCGCGAGCGGCGGCTCGGGCAGTTCCGCCGCGAGCGGCGCCTGGATCGGCCACGTCCCCGGCATCGCGGCGTGCTCCTGACGTCCTGCGTCGTGCTCGCGCGCGCGAGCACTTAGCATTTATGCCCTCCGGCGGCGCTGCACACAGCGCGCCCGCCGGAGGTAATCAGCGCTGGGCCTATGAGCCCTGTGTGTGTGGGGGTGGCTCCGGTTTTGGGCCAATGAGCCCAAGGTGGTTCTGGGCGGAACGCCCTATAGTTTGAATTAGGCAATCAGTCCTAGTATCCTAGACTGCACCAATCATGTCCCTCAATCATGTCTGCCACTTCCTATAAAGGTGTTTCCATCACATTTGGTCCTTGCCCGTGATAGCGTGCTGCTGGGTGTGAATTGGTGTCTGCTCTGTCTTCGATTATCCTGCTGTGTATGGCCATCCTTGATCGCTGCCTGGACCGACCTTAGCCTGTTTCCCTGACTACGATTTGCCTGCTCCACTGTACTGCGTACCCGTGATCTCCCGGTTTTGACCTTTGGCTCGACTTGACTATTCTTCCGTCTCATCCTCTGGTGCCGCGTTTTATTGGACTGATCTTCCGTGTATGACCTCTGCTTGTTTGGCCTAGCCCAGTCTCGTTCCTGGTTCATCTGCCTTCCCCTTCATAAGTCTGCATCCTTTGTGCTATAAAGTCCTGGGGGCAACCGTGCCCGGTGAGGCGTGTTAAGCGTCCCGGCAGACGGGGGCTTGTCTATAGGCGAAGCTAGCAGCGGAGATTGGGGGTTGCAGACTTATTTGGAAGGTGGGCGTCCCATGGGACCTGACATTATCACGGGCCCATATCATTTCCTAGATGGAAGAATTAATGCAACAGGTGCAAGTTATGGCCACCACCATCAACCAGCTGGCCCAACGAGTGGCTACGCAGGAAAGCCGTCAACTACCTGTACCACTGGATCCTGGGTTTTCAGTCGAGCCGAAGATTCCCCTTCCAGAAAAATTCTTTGGGGAACGGTCTAAATTCTCTAACTTTAAGAACTCATGTGAACTCTACTTCCACCTACGGCCCCACTCATCCGGGTCAGAAACTCAACGAGTGGGCCTAGTTATCTCACTACTTCAGGGTGACCCTCAGACCTGGGCGTTTGGACTGGCGTCTACGGATGAAGCCTTACAATCAGTCTCCGCCTTCTTTGCTGCGATGGAGCTTTTGTATGCTGACCCAGACCGGGCTTCAACGGCAGACTCTAAAATACGGAGTCTTAGACAAGCGAAACGGTCGGCTGAAGAGTATAGCGCAGAGTTCCGTCGATGGTCCATTGACTCCAAGTGGAATGACCCAGCCCTGTGCAGCCAATTTAGAATCGGACTCTCTGAAAGTATTAAAGATGCTCTTGTGAATTATCCGCTACCCAAGAGCCTTGATGAATATATGCAATTAGCAATTAGAGTGGATAGACGTCTCAGAGAAAGACGCCTAGAAAAAGTCAAGGATCAACCTTGGGGATCCCCTCGTCAAGAGTTCAGGTCTAAGGGTGCTGCTGCCTCTTCTGCTATGACATCCGAAGAGCCCATGCAGCTTGGCGTGACTCATCTTTCTCAGGCGGAGAAAGTACGACGCAGATCGCAAGGCCTTTGCCTGTACTGCGGGAATCCTGGCCACTTCGCCAAGAATTGCCCTAACAAGGCCCCGGTGGCGGGAAACTACAGTACCTAGATCCAGTTGAGGGACTTCATCTAGGCGGTCAGGTATCACTCCCTCATGTAAATCGATTACTCTTGCCAGTTATGGTCTCTTGGGGCCTTTGACAGTGGAGCGGCTGGCAATTTCTTGGATAGGTCACTTGCCTCCACCCTTAATATCCCATTGATCCCTTTAGAAAATTCACTTCGGGTCCTGGCTGTCAATAATGAACCAATCATGGGAGGATTGGTTTCCTTTAAGACCCCTTTGGTGAATTTAGTTGTGGGTTCTGCCCATTCTGAGAAATTAGAATTTTTTATTCTTGAAAGTCCTGTATCTCCTATTGTATTAGGATTCCCATGGTTAAAAATCCATAACCCGGTTATTAATTGGGGATCGGGGGATCTAGTTAAATGAAGTCCATTCTGTTATGAGCATTGTTTCTCTACAGCCCTAAGGTCCTCACAGGTCATCCTTGAAGGCTTACCACCTGCCTACGCGGATTGGGCGGATGTTTTCTCCGAAAAATCCGCTGACACTCTCCCTCCGCATAGGGCCTATGATTGTCCCATCAATTTGCTTCCAGGTACTATACCCCCTAGGGGGAAGATATACAAATCTCACACGATCTGAAGAGCTGTGATATATTACGGAGAATCTCAAGAAAGGATTCATCCGTCCTTCCACCTCTCCTGCTGGTGCTGGTTTCTTCTTTGTCGAAAAGAAGGACGGCGGTTTACGCCCCTGTATTGACTACCGGGGACTAAACAAAATTACGGTCAAGAATAGATATCCGTTACCTTTAATCAATGATCTCTTTAATCAAGTATCTGGGGCTCAGATTTTTTCCAAACTTGATCTTAGAGGGGCATATAATCTTATTCGTATACGCCAGGGAGATGAATGGAAGACTGCTTTCAATGTCAAAGATGGTCACTACGAATACTTGGTTATGCCCTTCGGCCTATGTAATGCCCCTGCAGTCCTCCAAGATTTCGTGAACGACATTTTTCGCGATTTCTTGGGTCGATTTTTGGTGGTCTATTTAGACGATATACTTATTTTTTCCCGTTCCTTGTTGGAACACCATCAACATGTAAAAGCGGTGTTACAAAGGTTACAGGAGAACCATCTGTATGCTAACATTTCTAAATGTGTATTTGAAGTTTCTGAAATTCCGTTTCTAGGATATTTGATCTCTAAGCGTGGGTTGGTTATGGATCCCTCCAAAGTATCCGCGATACTGGAGTGGGAGCAACCAAGAACTCTAAAAGCGCTTCAGAGATTTTTAGGATTTGCTAACTTTTATAGACAATTCATAAGGGGGTTCTCTTCCATAGTGGGGCCCTTAACTGACCTTACTCGGAAGGGTGCTTTTGTTGAGGAGTGGCCTCCCTCAGCAATAAGCGCTTTTCAATCACTGAAAAAGACCTTTACTTCAGCTCCGGTGTTGATCCACCCCAATATCAATCACCCGTTTCTTTTGGAAGTCGACGCTTCCGAGCTTGGTGTGGGAGCAGTCCTCTCTCAGTATTCTGGTAATCCGGAGAGGCTGCATCCCTGTGCCTTCTTTTCACATAAATTTTCTCCTGCTGAGCGAAATTATGATGTTGGTAATAGGGAACTATTGGGTATTAAACTGGCCTTTGAAGAATGGCGACACTGGCTGGAGGGTTCTCTACATCCCATTACTGTATATACTGATCACAAGAATCTGGAATATATAGAATCCGCCAAAAGGCTCAATTCCCATCAGGCTCGCTGGGCACTCTTTTTCTCCCGTTTTAACTTCATTATCACCTACAAACCGGGGAAAAAGAATACCAAAGCGGACGCCCTGTCTCGCAATTTCGGAGAGTGTAAGGATCGATTCGATCCCGCAGAACCGATTTTACCCTTAGGTTGTATTGTGGGTGCCCTTCTCCCTGATTTGTCTAGCTCTTTGACTCCGTATCAGATTGATGCTCCTCCCGGTAAACCCTCTGAATGCCAATTTGTTCCCCCTCATTTACGTCTCGCCGTCTTACAGGAATTTCATGATGCCAAGTCCGCCGGTCACTTAGGGGTTCGGAAAACATTGGCTATCGCCAAACGCCATGTTTGGTGGCCTACCATCAGACGCGACATAACCGCCTTTGTTGAGGCATGTCCTGTTTGTGCGCGTAGTAAGACGACCCATGGATCTCCAGCGGGATTATTAGTACCTCTGGAGATTCCTGGTGAACCGTGGTCCCACATATCCATGGATTTCATTGTCGATCTACCTCAATCGCAGGGGAATACTGTAATCTGGGTGGTGGTTGACCGCTTCAGTAAAATGGCGCATTTTATTCCTCTGCTAAAACTTCCGTCGGCGCCGGAGTTGGTGCAGTTATTCATTAAACATGTTTTCCGTCTCCATGGTATACCACAGAATATAGTTTCGGATCGGGGGGTTCAGTTTGTATCCCGCTTCTGGAAATCTTTTTGTACTCGGTTAGGCATTTAAGTGTCCCTTTCCACAGCCTATCATCCCCAGTCTAACGGACAGACTGAGCGGGTGAATCAGAGTTTAGAACAATACTTGCGCTGCTTTGTATCGGATCGTCAAGAACAATGGGCGGAATTTATCGAGTTTGCAGAGTTCGCCTTTAACAATGCGCCTAGCGAGTCGACCAAGTTTTCGACGTTTTTTTGTAACTATGGCAAGAATCCCAAGGCATCTTCCTTCTCTGGTCCTTCCTCCAATCTGCCGGCCTTGGAGGAATGGTTACGGGAAAGAGCTAAGGTATGGTCTGAAACACAGACGAACCTTAGGAAAGCCTCTGTGAGATATAAAGTGTTTGCGGACCGACATAGATCGCGGGAACCACCATTCCAGGTGGGAGACTGGGTCTGGGTATCCACTAAAAATATAGCTCTTAGACAACCCTCGCCAAAGTTGGGTCCTAAGTATATCGGTCCTTTCCCCATCACAAATAAGTTGAGTGATGTTACCTTTAAAGTTAAGCTACCTATGTCCATGAAGATTCCGTCTACTTTTCATGTTTCCCTATTGAAATCCGCCAGAAACGTTCAGGTGTCATCTCCTCCTCCAGTTGTAATGGGAGATGAACTTGAGTACGAGGTTAACAGAATACTCGACTCTCGATTGGTCCGAAATTCATTACAGTATTTAATTGATTGGAAGGGTTTTGGTCCTGAGGAGAGATGTTGGGTACCGGCCAAAGATGTTCATGCCAGAAATTTAGTCAATAGATTTCATCGTGAGAATCCTGATAAACCTGGTAAGGGTCCGGAGGCCCCTCGTGAAGGGGGGGGTAGTGTCACGAGCTACTCACCCAGCCTTCGGTCCCGCGCCATCTGCGGGCGGTCAGCCGGAGGTCTGGCGGGGCGGCGTCCTCGGCGGCTTCCGTCGCTGACGGCCACTCGGCTGTTTCCGTCGCAAGCGGCGGTTCGGGCAGTTCCTCCGCGAGCAGCGGCTCGGGCAGTTCCGCCTGGAGCGGCCGCGTCCCCGGCATCGCGGCGCGCTCCTGATGTCCTGCGTCGTGCTCGCGCGCGCGAGCACTTAGCATTTATGCCCTCCGGCGGCGCTGCACACAGCGCGCCCGCCGGAGGTAATCAGCGCTGGGCCTATGAGCCCTGTGTGTGTGGGGATGGCTCCGGTTTTGGGCCAATGAGCCCAAGGTGGTTCTGGGCGGAACGCCCTATAGTTTGAATTAGGCAATCAGTCCTAGTATCCTAGACTGCACCAATCATGTCCCTCAATCATGTCTGCCACTTCCTATAAAGGTGTTTCCATCACATTTGGTCCTTGCCCGTGATAGCGTGCTGCTGGGTGTGAATTGGTGTCTGCTCTGTCTTCGATTATCCTGCTGTGTATGACCATCCTTGATCGCTGCCTGGACCGACCTTAGCCTGTTTCCCTGACTACGATTTGCCTGCTCCACTGTACTGCGTACCCGTGATCTCCCGGTTTTGACCTTTGGCTCGACTTGACTATTCTTCCGTCTCATCCTCTGGTGCTGCGTTTTATTGGACTGATCTTCCGTGTATGACCTCTGCTTGTTTGGCCTAGCCCAGTCTCGTTCCTGGTTCATCTGCCTTCCCCTTCATAAGTCTGCATCCTTTGTGCTATAAAGTCCTGGGGGCAACCGTGCCCGGTGAGGCGTGTTAAGCGTCCCGGCAGACGGGGGCTTGTCTATAGGCGAAGCTAGCAGCGGAGATTAGGGGTTGCAGACTTATTTGGAAGGTGGGCGTCCCACGGGACCTGACAGGAACCAGGGCATACGCATCATTCCTTACCTGGACGACATCCTGATTGCGGCCAAGTTCCTTTCCTCAGGCCGAGCAGGACACTCAGATGGTGACATCCACTCTAGAGTCCTTCAGCTGGGTGATCAACTATCCCAAGTCTTCTCTGTCCCCGTCCTTGGTGAGGTCCTTTCTGGGCATGACTCTGGATACCTCTCAGGTTAAGGTGTTCCTTCCTCAGCAGAAGGTGGGGGGTCTTCAGATGCAGGCTCGGGCTCTGCTATTGTGTCCTCATCCCTCCATCCGTCAGGGGATGCAGTTGGTGGGCCTGATGGTGTCCTGCTTCAAGGCAGTCCCCTTTGCTCAGTTTCACATGAGACCTCTTCAGTTGCACCTCTTGTCAGTTTGGGATCGGGACCCTGTGTCCCTGGATCAGGAATTTGCTCTGTCTCCTCTGGCCAGACAGTCCCTCTCATGGTGGCTGGACTCAAGGAACCTTCTGGGGGGCAGGACCTTCCTGCCCCCGTGCTGGGAGACGGTCACCACAGATGCCAGTCTGACTGGTTGGGGAGGCTTCTGGAAGTCCCTGAAGCTCCAGGGTCGATGGGGCCCACAAGAGGCCCATGCTTCGATCAACATCCTGGAACTGAGGGCGATCAAGTTGATTCTTTCTCGCCTAAACACTCACCTTCAGGGTCGGGCTGTTAAAATCCGCTCAGACAACCAGACGGCGGTTGCATACATCAATCATCAGGGAGGGACTCGGAGCAAGCGAGCCTTCAACGAAGTGTCCCTGACTCCCTGAGCAGGGGGGGCGTCTCGTCTGGGGGAACGGTCCCTCAACAACCGGGTGTTTCTCTCCCTGTGTCACCGCTGGGGTCAGCCGGACGTGGACTTGTTTGCGTCCCGTCACAATCACAAACTTCTCAGATTTGTCTCTCTATCTCAGAATCCTCTGGCTTTCGCCACGGATGCCCTGGCAATACCTTGGACTGAGTTTCGGCTTCTCTATGTGTTCCCTCCGTTTCCTCTCCTGGGCAGGGTCATGCGCAAGATAGCCCAGGAGCGGGTACCAGCCATCCTGGTGGCCCCTTGTTGGCCAAGAAGAGTTTGGTTCGCAGACGTTGTGCAGTTGGCAGTAGACCGGTACGGCTTGCCCAAGGATCCAGATCTTCTCACTCAGGGGCAGCTACGCCATCCCAATTTACAAACGCTGGCTTTAACGGCTTGGCTGCTGAAACCTCTATCTTGATGGAAAAGGGGTTGCCTGCTTCTGTTGTTGATACCATGATTAGGGCTCCTTTATCTATTACAGGGTCTGGCATGCTTACATTGCCTGGTGTGAGTCTAAGTCTCTTCCCTGTCGTGTTTTTTCTATTCTCAGGATTCTGGAATTCTTCCAACACGGTTTGGATCTAGGCCTTCAACTTAGTACCCTAAAAGGCCATGTTTCAGCTCTGGCAATTTTTTTCCAAAGATCCTTTGCCAATCACTGGTTGGTTACAACCTTTTTCCCGGGTGTTTCTCATGTGCGTCCACCCTGTAAGCCTTTGCTACCAGTCTGGGATTTGAATCTGGTGTCTGCTCTGCAAGGGCCTCCCTTTGAGCCTATCCGTGAGACTGCCTTGCCCATTCTGACTCTTAAGGTAGTCTTTTTGGTGGCTATCACTTCTGTAAGGCGAGTTTCTGAGCTGGCGGCACTTTCCATCACACCTCCTTATTTCGAGCGGCATCAGGATAAGGTGGTGTTCCGGCTTAGGCCGAATTTCTTGCCTAAGGTGGTGTCTGCCTTTCATCTCAATCAGGACATTGTTTTGCCTTCATTGTGTCCTAATTCCAACGAGCGGACACTGCATTCACTGGATGTGGTCAGGGCTCTGAAGTTTTATTTGGTCGCTACAGAGACTTTCAGGAAGTCTGATGCTCTTTTTGTTCTCACTTCTGGACCTAAGAAGGGTTTGCCTCCGACTAAGTCCACTATCAGCAAGTGGATCCGTCAGGCGGTGATTCAAGCCTATTCTGCTAAGGGAAAGGAACCTCCCTTTAGGGTGACTGCTCATTCCACTCGTGCTATTGGTGCCTCTTGGGCTTTTCAGCACCAAGCTTCTGTTGAACAAGTTTGCAAGGCCACTACTTTGTCTTCTGTTCATACCTGTTCAAGGTTGATGTTAAGGCCTCAGCGGATGCTGCTTTTGGCCGCAAGGTGCTTCAGGCGGTAGTGACTTGAACTGCTACCCATTACTCTTTGGGGATCCCACTCTACTTTTGGACACTGCTTTTGGATTTCCCAACTGTTATGAATACTGAAGCAGGCCGTGCCATGCAATAAAGAAAAAAGCAATTCTGTGAGTACTCACCTGTTGAATTGTTTTTGTTCTTGCATGGCACGGCCCGCTTCGCCCCACCCTTGTTATCGTTATTCTTGGTTGCCTTTTTATGGTGATTGTTCCAAGTTAATTGGGGTTTTTTACCCTTTTTTACATTTTTTTTTTTTACCTTATTCTCTCCCTGCTTCTTGTCTCACTGCTTGTCTACGCTGGGAACTCTATGGTTTGTCCCGTTTTTATAGGGAGCCTGGGGATGCCACAGCTTTCTGCAGTACCACTGCGCCACCTTGTAGCGGAATAACCCAACTGCTATGAATACCGAAGCGGGCCGTGCCATGCAAGAACAAAAACAATTCTACAGGTGAGTACTCACAGAATTGCTTTTTCTTCAGCTGTAACCCAGCTATCCACCTCATGGTCCCTGTCATTCTTTCTTCCCCACTGTTATACAATCCCCTAACCGTTCCAAGTTAGTCAGTTCAAGGCTCTGGTCTTCGTTGAAAAAGCATATCGGCGAGATACCCAAATTACATTCAGAATCCGCATTTCCAAATACAGTAACTTGCGTAAACTAAGCCCACAGTATTCTCCTCTAAATGCTTGGTTAAGGGCTTAATGTCCTTAAAGACATTAAAAATTGAGATATTATTTCTTTTTTCCGACACAACTTCATCACATGGCATGAGTCACTTATATTGTACGTTTTCTAACAACATTTCCTAGGGCTGCAGTGTTTTCTGAAAATAAAGCTGTTTATCTGTAAAAATACTAGTTTTTTTGTGTAACTTCGACTTTAATTCCTTGAAAACATAAAACAGAATGTTTCCTGCAAGCTACATTATTTCTGTTTAGTAAATGCATGCTGATTATATTAGAATACTTTTTTTTTTAAATAACACTGACAGATTGCATGTGAAAAGGCATATAAAACACAGGTGTAAACTGAACCTAAAAGGTCATCTCTGGTCAAAAATAAAAAACAAAGTCAATCTTACGCACAGGAAAGATAATCTGCATGTAACAACTTCTTCTGGGGGTATTCTTGAGCATATAGCAGATGCCAGTCATAGCAAATGCCTCTATTCCTCCTAGTCACAAGTTACTATAGCAGAATCTTTCACTGATTGAAGAAGGAGCAGGCCTCTTGAATGTCAATGCTGAATGGATTATTACATTGGGTAATTACATTGTAACAGCAGGGTGTCTGGTTGCTATACACAACAGAGTGTGTACATGTTAAATTGTGGCAGCATCCACACGCCTGGCTGTTTACTGTGTAACAGTGAGATCTCACAGGCTTTTTACAATGAAACATAGTCCTGCTTGTTACATTGAACAGTGCAACAGTGGCACAAGTTTTAAAACTCCCTGCACCAGATGTATTGCTCACATTGCCACTGCTTCGGCAGGGAACAAAATTTTGTGCAGACTAAATTATCTGTAAGACGAGCATAGTGTGTTTTTTGTTGGGGGGGTCATGATGTGTTTTTTGCTTTCTAATCCCAAGAATGAACAAAACAAACAAAAATCTGTCCTGAACGTCACATGTAGAAATGAAAGCATTATATATTAGTTATTTTATAGAAATTAGGGGACATTTTTACTAAAACAAAACATATGTGCTTATGTCTATTTATTGCGTATAGGTACAAGTTATGGAAATGAAGTTGACTGGATGGATGCTCAAGGTGAAGAGCAGTATTTGTGGCAGAAAATGTTAGACAACCCTGGAACATTGGTTGAAGGAACTTTAATGCTGAGATCCACCATGGCAAAACACAAGAAGGCATCTTAAAAGTCCTAAAACAGTCAAGACCTCTTGTACCGACTAGCTACAAAGCCTTTTTGTCTGCACAAGGATTCCGTTGCTTGGCTTTATCATGTTCCTTTCTATTAACTGCCTACATTTCTGCTGGCTTTTAGTACTGTTATGAAGGGTTTGTTTTGTACATGTGTATATATGATTCATAGCCTCTTACTGTAACCACGTTACATTTTGTACAAATTATGGTTTACATCAGCACTGTATATAGTATCCTCATGATGCCAGTTACCTCTGCCCATACTGTATTATTATTTAATTCTGCTTGTAAAGAAATCTTTGTTTTTAGAGAAAGCTTTTAGAGTATAGAAAATAGCACAAATAATAGCGCCAAATAAAACACATAAGTGTCTTTATGTTCTGTCTATGTTACTGTGGGCATAAACAGAAATCACATGGCCTGATAGCACCCTCGGGTTTACATTCTAACTCACAGCCATGATACTGCCATTGTCCTGCTCCTTAAATGCTGTTTTTGAAAAATCTCATTTGACCTGGCTGTGTGATTTGCAGTGAGAATTCAAAGCAACTGGGCTTGCAGCATTTTTCTTGACTGTTCTTGAATCTTCTTAAATACCTTACATTTTTGCTCCAGTTAACACAATATGATTGATTCAGCGCTGTATTTTTTTACAAACTTTTTTTAAGAGAAAAAACTTTTTTCTTATGATTGTTGTTACACCATATTTAGATGTGTACTTGTTTATGCTGAATTGCACTGAGGAAAAAAGTAACAAGAAAAGGCATTTTCTCTTAAAAAAAATGAGAAAAAAATAGTGCTGAAACAACACTAATACATCATCAGGTTCGGTCGAGGAGGTGATTGCTGCATTTACTTGAATAGAGCTGTAAGGTCTTATTAAGCTGTCATGGATGGGTGATAAAACACTATACCTACTGTATGCCTGGGAAAACTTTGGTGGCCAGAGCTATTGTATCCCGTTACTGTAGGACTGCTTGGCTGGAGTGCTTCCAAACTGGATTGTCCTATCTCCGGCTACTCACTACTTGCAATATCTGTCCCATTAACCAGTTCATCTTTGATAGGTTCTTAGATCATGCTACAACCACCCCTTTCCTTGATGTAGACAAAAGGCAGCTCACCCCCAAGTATTCTGGATCAGCAAAGGAATAGGGGTCTCACTGGCATGCCCCGTATAGAAAGTCCATTGTTGTAAAGAAATCCAGCTCGATCCTAAAACATAACTTTTTACTTCTCAATAGGTAAAAACATCATGGCCTCGATTCAATAAGAGTTGAAAAAAATTCTCATGGTAGTAAAAAATTCAATTCATGATAAAAAGCCTGAGAATTTAACTGTTGCTGAATCACCAGCTAGGAAAACTATGAAAGTCAATGGCACTTTGTTATTCCTAAGAAAAGTAGAGAACTGTTTACTCCTTTCTACACTGTAGCAAAAGCTTCCATTGACTTTCATTGTCTCTTTATCTGGTGATCCAGTAACAGTGACATTCTCAGGCTTTTTACTTTGAATTTTTTACTACCGTGAGACTTTTATTTAACTCTTATTGAATAAAAGTCCATGTGTATATCCAAAAAAACACAAAAAGTAAAAAAGATTAGTGAGAATCCATAGCTCCCCCCAGATGAAGTGTGTATCTTTATTCTTAGTATACAGTACGTCCTGCTCCAGATAGATTACTTACACTTGGGTTATCCTCCGCCAGATGGTGCTGCACTGCAGAGACATGCAAAACAGGCTCCTCCCGGCCCCTCAAATACCCAGGGACCTCCCACAAATCCCCAGATTTCTCTGCAGTGCTTACTGCGAAGACATGAAATATTCACTCTCTCGCAGGTGAGCGGGGCTTTTAGCCTGCGGCCCTGTTGGACTATTCCCACCTGTCCTTCGTGTGATGTGCCTCCCAGCCTGGGCTGCGCTGGTCGGGTGAAGGTAGGCAGCACCATGTGTGCTTAAGGAGCGCTGCTCCACCGCAGTCCCCCACCAAAGGGTAGGCGGTATAGGCTGATGGTGAGCCTTTATGGGATGCCCCTCCCGCATTATTGTCCCATGCCCCGGTAGCGGTGGGTCCTGTACAGAGGACCGCCATCCTCCCTCATTCTCCCTGTAGCCTTCGGGGGGGAAAGAAGGGGGGGTTGTGGGTGAGCGTGTATCGTGATTTGTGCATACGCCTTTTGTCATGTTTTTTAACTAGTATATGTGGTGTCAGCCGCCGCGCGGACTTGTCTTTTTACCATTGCAAATGCCGCCGTGCGCATCTTTTCCTTCATTTGGATGTTCCGCGCCGGGGGACGGCGTTACCTCAGACGCTTCTGCGTTCTCATTGGCTGCTTGTCGGTTGACTTCGCTCTCTTCGGGGGGGCGGGGCCTGGCTTGGCGCGCCCTGCGTCACGGCTCGCTCTGGCCCGCCCTTCGAGGTACTCTCGCCACCATGTTGTCAGGTCGCGTGCGCGCGGGACGTTCTTACCGCAGTCCGTAAGTGCCCTCGCGGGCGGCTTTATACTCATTGTAGTGTGTTTTGGTTCTGACACCCCTTCTTCTCATTGTGTCTTTCAGACGGGTGAATCCATTGGCTTCTCCTGGCCCGGTGTAATTGATAATGTTGGGCCTTGTAAGATTACTCCCACTTCCCTAGCGGGTTATTGGGGCATCCAGGGTTGCTTCATAGCGTCAATCCCTACTGGCACATTGTGCCTAATAATCACCATATGGAGGCATCCCAGGATAGTGTTACCGGGGTCCCCTTGGGACAAGACCGGCTGTGTGTAGCGTGTGGACAGCCTCATGCTGACGCTGACAAGGCGTGGGTCTGCTGAGCAGGTGCTTGCATTGCAATCTGGCCTGCCAGTGGCTACACCTCGTTTCACTTCACCTACTCCCCCCAGCTTAAATCTCACTCCTGTTGAGTTGCATACTAGTGGGGATTCTCAGCCTGATATGTCTTCTAGACTGCCTACTGCTGAACAGATTATTGCGAGGTCTTTAGCGCTTAAGGGCCCTGGTAAGAAGCGGCACTTGACGCCTAATGTTACTGTTTTCCCTATGGGATCTCAGGAGTTTATGAATCTGTGTGGCTATACCCCTTCTGATAAAGTAGAGCTCTTTACTGACTCAGGCTCATCTGATGAGAGACCAAGGGGTCATGACGATTCTGGCTCTGACCCCTGGGCCCCGGATGACACTGACAGATTATTGACCCAGATCTTTGAGGTTCTGTCTATCTCTCTCCCTGGTGAGGCTCCCAGGCAAAAAGGGGAGCGTTTTCATACAGCAACATCACGTTTAGAATTTCTAGAGCAGGCACATTTCCATACCCTTGTGCTCAAGGAATGGAAGTGCCCCAGTAAACTTCCCGGGGTTCCAAGGGATTGGGATAGGAAGTATCCCTTTCCCCCTGAGGTGGTTAAATGTTGGTCATCCCCTCCCGAGGTGGATGTCCCGATCCTAGGGCTATCTAACACCCCTGTCATGCATTCCCCTGATTCTACTACCCCCGGGATGCTGAGGAACGGCGCATTGACCTGCTGGCCTCCCACGCCTTTGCATGTGCGGGGACGACGCTGCGCCCGGTCTGTGCCTCTGCTATTTCTGCTGTGGCCACTAGAAACCTTATCAGAAATATGCTTGATAGTGCCCGTGATGATCTCCCTTGTGAGGTGTTTAATGCACTCTCCAGTTGTGATGTTTTTGTAAATTTTGTCCTATTAGCATTGGATGACACCATCAGAATGTGTGCAAGAACTTCTGCCCTCGTGGTGGCTATACACCGCTTGGTTTGGCTGCGACAGTGGGGTGCTGACAATGCTGCGAAGAAGGCCCACACTGGGCTTCCTTTTAAGGGGCTACGCCTGTTTGGGGCCCGTCTAGACCTGTTTGCTAAGAGAGGTAAGTTACCCCAACGCAGACGGCTGTCTCGGCCCCTTCGGGCCCAGGGCCCCCCTTCACCCCCCTACCATGGTGTTAAACAAGAAACAGGGGTGTCCTTCGCGGGGGCTCACGCAAATTCCTGTCACAGGAGCAGAAGACAACGTCCTGGCTCCTCCGGGGGGGCTAAGCCCAAATCCTCTCCCAAGCCCCCTCAAGCATGATGGGGCGCCCTCGCCCGTCAGGGTGGGGGGATGGCTGCGGCACTTTGCTCAAGTCTGGAGGCATTACGCCTCAGACCGATGGATTCAGGAGGTAGTGTCCTCCGGCTACAAGATAGAGTTTGCTGTGCGGCCTCCCCCAAGATTTATCAGGCCCCGGATACTCCAGGTCCCTGCTTCTGCTCAGGTGTTGGTGCAGGCCGTGCAAGGCCGGCTGAGTCTGGGATCATTTGCAGATTTCCCTTAAAAGACAGAGGCAAGGGGCTCTACTCCATCCTTTTCACAGTTCCCAAAAAAGATGGGTCAGTCAGGCCCATTCTGGATTTAAAGATCTTCCAAAAATTGTCAAGAACAGGCGTTTTCGCATGGAAACTCTGCGCTCGGCCATCAGCTCCTTGCGCCCCAGGGGTTTCATGACGTCTGTGGATATCGAAGATGCTTACCTTCACATCCCTGTGTTTTCAGGACACCAAGGTTCCTCAGATTCGCGTTGGAAGATCAACACTGCCAAATTGTGGCCTTGCCATCTGGCCTCTCTTCAGCTCCCAGAGTGCTCACCAAGGTGCTGGCGGGGGTGATGTCTCTGATGTGGCCAAGGGGCATCCGCGGGCTGCCCTACCTGGACGACATCCTCATCACTCTTCAGTCTCTACATCAGGCAGAGTTAGATACTCAGCTGGTGGTGCCCATTCTGGAGTCATTTGGATGGGTGATCAATCACCCCAAGTCCTCACTGTCCCCTTCCTTGGTAACTCCATTCCTAGGAATAAATCTGGATACAGTTCAGGCAAGGACCTTCCTTCCTCATCAGAAGGTGGACAATCTGATTGCACAGGCTCAGTCCCTCCTAGCTTGTCCCCATCCCTCCATCAGACAGGGGATGCAGCTGGTGGGCCTGATGGTGGCGTGCTTCGAGCGGTCCCTTATGCTCAGTTCCACTTGGGGCCTCTGCAACTTCACCTATTGTCTGTATGGGACAAGGATCCAGCATCCCTGGACAGGGTCTGTGTGCTCTCCCCCCTGGTAGGCAGGTCCCTCTTGTGGTGGATGGACTCAAGGAACTTGTTGGGGGGCAGATCCTTTCTTGCCCCTTCCTGGGAGACGGTCACCACGGATGCCAGTCTATCAGGTTGGGGGGGGGGTTCTGGAAGTCCCTGCGGTTCCAGGGGAGGTGGGGCCCTCAGGAGGCCCACACACCTATCAATGTCTTTGAGCTGCGAGGGATGCGGTTAGTTCTGGCTCGCTTGACTACTCATCTTCAGGGCCTGCCTGTTCAGGGGCGCTCGGACAACCAGATGGCAGTTGCCTACATCAAACATCAGGGAGGGACCCGGAGCAAGAGGGCCCTCCAGGACGTGTCTCTGATCCTGGCCTGGGTCGAGGCCAATGTTCCCTGCATATCAGCGGTGTACATTCCGGGGGTGGAAAATCTGCTGGCAGACCCTCTGAGCAGGGGGACCTCTCGCCAGGGAGAATGGTCCCTCTGCAACAGGGTGTTCCAATCTCTGTGTCACCATTGGGGCCAACCAGATGTGGATCTGTTTGCGTCCCGTCACAATCATAAGCTCCCGGCCTTGTCTCCCTGTCCCAGGATCCTCTGGCCGTAACCACGGATGCTTTAGCAATGTCATGGCAGGACATTCAGTTCCTGTATGTCTTTCCTCCATTCCCCCTGCTGAGCAGGGTTCTGCGAGGGGGTGCCAGCAATTCTGGTGGCCCCCAGGTGGCCAAGAAGAGTGTGGTTCACAGACGTGGTGCAGATGGCAGTAGACCAGTACGTTCTGCCAGGGGTTCCGGATCTGCTCACTCAGGGCCCCTTACGCCATCCCAATTTACAAACTCTGGCTTTGACGGCCTGGCTGCTGAAACCTCCATCTTGATGGAGAAAGGCTTGTCCGCCTCGGTGGTTGATACCATGGTGAAGGCTAGGAAGAAAACTTTTTCTTCCATCTATTACAGGGTATGGTGTACCTACATTGACTGGTGTGAGTCTAGGTCTCTTTCCCGTCGGGTGTTTTCAGTTCCCAGGGTTCTGGAGTTTTTACAGCATGGGTTGGAGTCGGGACTCCAACTCAGTACTCTGAAGAGTCTTCCCTGTCTGTTTTCTTTCAGAAGTCTTTTGCTCAGCATTCTTTGGTTAAGACCTTCTTCCAGGGGGTTACTCATGTGCGTCCCCCACGTAAACCTATGGTCCCTGTTTAGGATTTGAACTTGGTTTTGTCTGCCTTGCAGGGTGCTCCCTTTGAATCTATACAGGAGGCTGCTCTGGCTGTGCTTACCCTCGAGGTTGTCTTGCTGGTGGCCATTACTTCGGTCAGGCGTGCGTCTGAGTTGGCGGCTCTGTCTATTCAGCCCCCATACTATGAGAGACACCAGGACAAGGTGGTGTTCCGCTTTAAGCCAGACTTTCTGCCTAAGGTGGTGTCTGCTTTTCATTTAAATCAAGATATTGTTCTTCCTTCATTGTGCCCTAATCCTAGCAGTGCTAAGGAAAGGGTTCTGCATTCCTTGGATGTGGTCCGGTGTCTGAAGTATTACCTGGTAGTCACTGCGTCCTTCAGGAGAACTGATGCTCTTTTTGTGGTCCATTCTGGGCCCAGGAAGGGTTTGGCTCCTGCCAAGTCTACTATTAGCAAATGGATTCGCCAGGCTGTGATTCAGGCCTATTCTGCTAAGGGGAAGAATCCTCCCTTCCGCCTTACTGCTCATTCTACTCGTGCTATTGGTGCCTCTTGGGCCTTTCAGCACCAGGCTTCTGTTGAACAAGTTTGAAAGGCCGCTACTTGGTCTTCTGTTCATACCTTTTCAAAGTTTTACAAAGTTGATGTTAGGGCCTCAGCTGATGCTGTTTTTTGGCCGCAAGGTTTTGCAGGCGGCAGTGGTTTAAACTGTCTGCTGTTACCTTCTTTGTTGGGGATCCCATCCTACTTTATGGACACTGCTATTGGATGTCCCAAGTGTCAGTATTAGATTTGGAGCAGGACGTACTGTATACTAAGAATAATACAATTCTGTGATAACTGTATAGCTGTAGAATTGGTATTATAAGTATACAGTACGTCCTGCTCCACCCCACCCTGGTTTTTGCATTATTCTGGATCCCCTGTATGGTGATTGTTATCATTGTTATAGTTACCAGTTTTTGGGTGGTTAAATTCTCCCGGCTTCTTGTTCACTGCTTTTCAATGCTGGGGATTTGTGGGAGGTCCCCGGGTATTTGAGGGGCCGGGAGGAGCCTGTTTTGCATGTCTCTGCAGTGCAGCGCCATCTGGCGGAGAATAACCCAAGTGTAAGTAATCTATTATGAGCAGGACGTACTGTATACCAATTCTACAGGTGAGTATTTCACAGAATTGTATTTTTACTTTTGTGTGTTTTTCTTGGATATACACAATGTTTTTATCTTTTGAGAAATAACAGCTATGTTTTAGGATCATGCTGGATTTCTTTACAACAATTAACTTTTCTTTAATGTATATTTCTTCACCCTAAATTTAATATGATTGCGATTTGTAATGAATAATTTTGTGATAAACTTTTGACACTTGTCATGCAGCCTAGAGAAGACTTACAGATGTGTCCATATTTTAGCTCAGCTTTAATATGGTTAAAAGCACACATCTATTAAACACAATATTCTAATAGGGTAACTAAATCCCAGAAAGACTTCATTTAAATAAAAATCACCTATTGGCCTCCATTAAAATAACAGTTGACTAGACATTCATCTTGTGATAGAAAGTTAAAAAAATACATTATTTTAAAAAGCTGGTCATCTTGCTATACACATCTTGCTATATATCTAGCCATAAGAACAGCTAAGGAAGAATATCTGTATACTCTAAATGTTTATTGGGGGCTCTCTGTCCTACACTGATCCTCACTTAAATGCCCTATTTTATTTTCCTAAGTGTACAAAAGCTGCTCTGGGTATCCCATCACTGGAACATCAGTTGGCAGGTGGATGTAAATGCTGTCATGGAAGAACAAAGGAAGGAGCTGGTAGTGCTCAATTCTAAGCATTTCTATGGACTCTACAGCAGACATGCCTTGCAGGGTGCCTGGGGAATGCACAGTGATGGACAGGGACCAGAGGCCTAGGATTTTATCAGCCACTGGCCAGCCATAACCAGTAATGCAACATCCCCATTGAGCCCCCCCTGCCCCAGTGTGACAGATCATGGGCATGCTTTAATATGGCCCCCTACTGTGCAGCCATGATGCTGAGGATATGGCATTGTAGGGGCAGAACATGGACTGGGTCTTTGTACTTTTGGGGCTAGTACAGAGGGATTGGTTTGGGGGGAGACTTTTGAGGGGTTATTGAGTAAAGTGAAGGTCATATGTAGGATGGTATGTCGAACATTCATTCATTGTTTAAAAATTTAAATGACAAACACCGCACTCCTAAAGGGTTAACTAAGTATACAGTAATAATTGTGCTACAACGTACCAGACTTTTATCCCAAATAAGCCTCCAGCGAAATATATATATCATTAAAGAGGACCAACACCCAGGGGTGATCGGCCCGGAAATCTATAAGATTCCCGGGCCGATCACCTCCCACCCCGCGGGACATCCGAGATCGGGATGTCCCGCGGGGTGAAACCCCCCAGAAACCCCAAAAAGACCTTACCTGATCCGCCGCCGCCTCCCGCGCGCCCCTCCAGACGTGCGCGCGCCCGCGCCGGCCCTCTGTGAATGGCCGGCGGGGGCGCGCGCGCGCCGAGAGTGACGCGCGGGAGGCGGCGGCGGAAGCGGCTTGGACGTTCCTGATCCCCGCCTGGACGTTGGTGGGGATTGGCTGCGGCGTTCACGTGGGAGCGTTGAGAGGTGAGTTTTTTGGGGTTTCTGGGGGGTTTCACACAGCGGGGCACCCCCGATCGGGGTGCCCCACCGAAGTGGACCAAAACCCAGGATAGTCAAAATCCTGGGTGTTGGTCCACTTTAAAGGTACAGAGCATAAAGGAATAAAATAATATTTACAACAATTAATCAATGGAACCAATAATTGGCCCAAAGAGGTGTAGGCTGGCAATAAAGAGACAATTCATCAGTCAAAGTAATTCATCAGTAACCCACACTCAATTCCGTTTAAAAAGTTCTTCAGTTCATATTTCAAAAATGTCCCAAATTGCATGCACCAGTGTAGGTATAACAACTCTTCAAGGAGAAGAATACACTGACTTCAGTGAAAGTCCCAAGGAAACATGCACCCTCCACACGTGATCACCTCCACTCAATATGCGCTTACCAGAGCGAAGTATAAATAACTCCTTATAAACTGATGTACTCCGTGAATCAATCCAAGCTTACTCAAAATAGTTCAGGAAAAACTCATTCCGTGATAATCAATTGGTCATATAAGAAAAAACATAAAGAGAAAAATAGTGTAACCCCATCTGAGTAGTATTAAAAAGTTTAATATTAAAATTGCACTTACAAAAATCCCAGTATGAATGCACAAATAGGACACTGCAGAAATAGTCCTCTTCCCCTAGTCCACTGTGGCCAGTAGCAGATGTGGGTACAATGGGAACTTAAAATGTGCCTGAATGAGTGCACTTCACCTCTTTAAAATATGGTAAATGGTGAGGTGAAGCCTTTGGGCCAATTATTGGTTCCATTGATTAATTGTTGTAAATATTATTTTATTCCTTTATGCTCTGTACCTTTAATTATATATTCATTCATTGTTGCTTTCGTTGGATCGACTCTTCCCAATCCCACTTATATGACCCTGCATGAACCCAATGCTGCATTTTGATATCTATTGGCAATGACATTTGGTTTTGGATATCTATTTTATTAAGACTACATTATAAGAATGTTTAACACACACAGGGGTCGATTCAGAGCCTGGTGAGAATTCTCACTCCTTTTTTTATGAGAGAAAACTACCATTGACTTTCATTGTCTACCTTGGGACTGTTTCAGAGGTGAAAATTTACATGGGGTAGACAATTAAAGTTTTCTAAAAAAGGAGTGAGAATTCTCACCTGGCTCTGAATCGACCCCACAGAGAGCAAGGCTATTATTCATATGCACAATTATGTGTTACTCAATAAACGGTATAGAGGTTGTTCTAAAATACTGTGATTATGAAATGAGAGGAATATGGATTTATAAGGAATATGCAGTACATTATATCTGCTTAAATATCAACACAATCAATATGTTTTGTTTGCATTTCAGAGAATTTAACATATATTTTGTATACTGTGCATTTTTAAACAATTTAGGTGACATCAGTCAAAGGCATTTCAGTAGAAGATATCTTTTGCAGAAACTATGTTCTATATAATTTCAATGTAATATATAGAGAGAGAGAGAGAGAACGAGAGATACAGAAAAATATATTTCATGTTTACTGCTGGCCAATATCTATCTAAATAAATAAAAGCAAATATTTAGGCTGTGTGTAAAATTAAAGCAAGGTTTTTCTGTCCCTGTTCTGTAGCCCAGCTTCCATATTTTATTTAGGCATGACCACCTTTTTTAATACTAAGAGGTGGACATATCTCCACCTACTTGCATCAAACTGCGTGTGACAAACCATTGTCCATGTCTGTAGGGGGAGATCTGCCCTCTGCCATCCAATAAATCCTGTTTAGGAACTGAAGTAAAGGCAGACATGATCCCCTTTATGGATTTGAATTACATTATGACAGATGCTGCAGCTATCTGGGACATGCTTTGTTTTTACACCCAGCCTGAAAAGATTTAATTTATCTTATTAATTGACACTGGCTGTGCACGTTTTATTTTATATTTAGATATGTTGTTTTATTTACCATGATGCACATTTTTTCTAAATACAGAGCTACCCTGAAAGCTGACTGCATTTTAGTAGCACAATACTGTAGATGTACAAAAGTTTTCTTTTAAATAATAGCTCCTTATTTTTTACAGTTACAACTAAATCTGAATTAGCCATACTGCACTCAGGCCTAGAATCTCTATGTGTATCTGATAAAGTTTGGTGGGTATTTCCTTTAAACATGAAAATGTATTGTAAAAACTGTTGTGACTGTCTTGGGTTTAAAATATTGTTACATAAATTTTAAAAAATATTTTAAAATTGCATCTACTCTTTAACTGTATAAATTTGACAATCTTTGTGCCACTCTAGCACTGTCACTCCGTCTCTAGATACCTGTTTGCAGACTTAGGAGGCATTGTATCCCTGGGGTTACAAAAAGAAAAGGGCATTCAAAATCAGGCAAATTATTTACACCTTTCAGGCTACAGTTTTAGCTGCTCTCATTTTGGAAACATTGGAAGGGCCAGTCTAAATTTGACATTAGCCGCATTTTGTAGCTACATTCTGTTCAGTACGTTTGTGCAGCATTTTGTCCTGGCAGGGGGTATATGTAAGCCAACAGCCACTGCCAGCAGGTGGCATGTTGGCTCCCTTACTGTTTGAACTGGTATAGGGGTCACGGGTAAAATAAGACATCATTCACAGATTTAAAAACTTTTTAATAAATATAAATTAACAAAGCTCCCTCCCCATGTCATATTTCCTCTGTCTCCCATTGGTTGGTGTCTTTTCACAGGTCCACTGAGTACTGTGATGGGTTCGGGCTCTCTCAAGGTCAGGCGAAATGGTTTCTGATGCCTCTGCAGTTTAGGGGGACAAATGTTCCCCGACTTAGGGACTCCTCTTTGCGTGACTTTGTTTCCTTACTGGTGGCAGAAGACATGTTGTCCTCCAGCAAAAACCCAAACAAAACTGGACTTGGCAGGATACAGGTTTAATTTGCATTTGTGGATTTCACAGCAATAATTTCTGGAAGTATTCCTGAGCCCATACCCTAAACTGTTTTATGTTTTTTTTAATGTAGTGCCCATGGATCATGAGCATTATGCTGGTGCTGTGATGTACCAGCAGTGAGATGGAATCCTAATTGCGGAAAGACCAGGCTTCCACCACCTGTGATGGAGCGCCCTTCAACCAACTGCCCTGTACCGAAGACTTGAACCTGCAGCCTGGAGTCTAAAAATCTCCAGTCCTCTCAAGAGCTCCCTTGCAAGGGGGATAGGTTTGCTGCTTGGGAGGTCACAGGTTGTGCCCAGGGTGTAAAGGGAGTGAGCAGACCGGAGACAATCAGCTTGTTTAGCTGGACTACAGAATGAGCCCATGGTCAGCTGAGGTTTAGGAGGTCACAGGCAAATGAGCATAGTCTAAAAGCAGAGCCAAATTCAGGGGTTGCAAGCAAAGGGGCAATTCAAATAAAAACAGGGGTCAGAGTGTGACCCAAAAGAGTAGAATCTTAGACACCCCAGGTCTATTCCACAGTAATCCAGAGAGCACAAGATGGCACAGGAAGATGAGCATGGTGTTCATCCATCAACTCATGTACAGTTTATCTGCACATGCTCAGTACACCTACCACCACTACTGTGACAGATGGTTAACCCCGTGTGTGCCTACTTTGAATGGACGTTAGCAAGCACTGCGAGTACGATTTTGAACATGCTCAACACAAACGGTATTTCCCACAAGTGAACCACAAATGACATTGCGTCCATGTACGCTCTGAATGCTACCTCATTCAGGTGCAGTAACCTCGCTGCACCTAGTTCTATGACAATGAGGGCACATGGATCAATTTTAACTTGCGCACGTGGATATCTCCAGATTGTCTTCATATTTTGACAAGGTTATGTACTAATGCGTCCCTGTGGCATCAGCTGTTTAAAGCTGAAGTGTCAGTCTCTGGAAGTAAGTGTCTTTCATGGATGAATATCCAGAGCTGATGGTTTGAGGTGGTACAGTTGTCTTCTGATTGCATATAAGGTTCACAGGCTTTTTTCCATTTAAGGGTCTCTGTTGCTGCTTTGAAGCTCCTTGATTGGTTAAGCTTCAACCCGAGGTAGGTGTAGCTGTTGGATTGTGGAGCCTTAATGTGAAGGAGGGAATAGATGATTATTTCTGACCCTTCTTCTGGAAGACAATGACTTTGGTCTTCTTATGATTGATGGGTAGTGCCCATGTGGTGCTGAATTTTTCCAATACTGCCATGCTTTTTTCTCTTGGTGACAACAGGAGGTCATCGGCATATAGCAGATACTTCTTGCAGTCATGCAGGGGGTGACCTGGTGTTGAGGAATCCTCCAGAGCTACAGCCAATTCCTTGATGTAGATGTTGAAGAATATTGGACACAGACTGAAGCCTTATCTGACTCCTCAGCCCTACTGGAAAGAATGCAGTTCTCTTGCTATTCACCTTACACTGCATTGGTTCCCAGTCTATGAGCTTTGGATGATATCATAAACTCTCCCGCCTACTCCACTCTACAGGTGTTTGAGGAACAGACCTGGATTCCACACAGAACAGGCAAAGATTTTCCCTTGTGTGGTGCTGTTGACGTGCATCTTGGTGAGGCGGTGCAGAGTGTAGATATGGTCAGTGTTGGCTTTGGCTTGGCTTTTACTGAGGACCTCGTGCTCTGTGCAGAAGCATCCTTTTAATGTTGATGCTGTTAAACAGTTTCCCCACAGTGCTGCTGACGCAGATCTCTCTGCAGTTTGCTGGGTCATATTGGTCCCCACACTGAAGACTGATTGGTCCCCACACTGAAGACAAGGGTGAATAGTTCTGCCAGTGCAGTGTGTATGTCTTCGGAGCTGTATTTAATCATCTTGGTAAGATACTAGCAATTTTTCCTGTATTTCCGGCATGGCGAATGTTACGTCCAAAAGGCTCTGACAATGAGGTCTCTGCAGATCATTATCCTTTCCGGGTCTAGAATTGAGCAGCCTTCTTTTGAAAGACCTCATAGCTGTCTGAGGCTGCAACTTGGTAGATGTCATACTGAGAGATGAGAATAGAGCTGCTTATTTATATTCAGATGTGTAGTTGTCTCCTCGTTTTATTGCATTTACATGCTCTCCTTGTACTATATTAATGTTCCTCCTGAGAGATGTCACATCTATCTTTCTATACATCTAGTTCTGTCTATTATCTTTTTTTTGCCAGGTTCCATTAACCTTTTTCCCTCTTGTCTTTTACTCAATAACTGTTCCTTCTATTGGCATCAATATTTCCACATTCTATCATATACCAACAAAGTTGATTGAAAGCAACATATGATCCTCTAAAATCAAGACATAAAGAAACCTTCTAATAAATAGATTTGTTTTCTGCTTTTATTATAAATTATACAAATGAGGCTCAATCCCCAGTATTTTCCATCAATGTTATGTGGACAAATTCAAACCAGCTTATCGATTTACAATAGGGTACAAACATTTGCCACATGCACAGAAGTATCCAGCTGTTATCCCGGGCATATACTACTATGTGTGCAATGTTAATAATGGTTTTCTGGGCAACAATAGGGAGTGCATGGGCAAAAAGTGCATATGGCAGCCTGCATGGGTAGGGCCTGGGCTGGTACTTTGACTCAATTCTTTCCACTACCAAGGGGGTTTTAAATACAAAATGATTTTATTTCAACTTATTATTAAAAACATAATTCACATGTAAATATGTTCATAAACATTCAAGCAAAGTCAATTCATTTGTGCAGGAAGAATAAGTCCATACAATTCAGTTGATGTCTTTCAAATGTGGACATGTTTCACTCCTATTAGATATTGTTATATGGAGCCGGAAAATAGAGGAAGAAGTTGGAGGAGACAAAAAAAAAAACACAAGATGATGGAAATTACAGTCATAATATCAAAATTGAATAGTGAGCATACATAAACAGTGGTCTTTTTGCCTTAGCATTGTTGTCTGGTGTCTTATACATCCATTTAGGTTTTTTCACAAGGCAGTACCCCATCAGCAAATACTGTAGTATGAGAATTCCATAAGAAACAATGAGCCGATGCGGTGCAGAGTAAGTTCCCTTTAAGCTGTATTTACTAGGTTAAATTAGTCAAACAGCCTCCGCACTTCGGGATAAAATGGAGACATAGGGTGGTCGCCGTCCCAGCAGACATGGGGACAAGAATCCTCCTGTGAAACCTTGCTGGACACGCCGCTGTTGTGTACGTGTCTACCATGGCAGCAGTCCTCCCCTGGCTTCCTCTTGAACTGGGCGAGGGGGAGGCATGGTGGGAGGATCACGTTCAAAGACCCTCACATTTGGTTGGAACGCAGTGCTCTGCTGCATGTGTGACGTCTCCCCTTTAAATGCCATCTGCCATCAAATTTGTGGTGGATAGATCGGCTGTTCACGCCGGCCAGCAATTCTCTGTTAATTTTAAAGGATAGCAAATATAAGTGAATTATTAATTGATAAGGAAGTAAAATCAATATAATATCTAAGGTTTTTACATCAGTAATGCTGGTGGGTTCTGCCTTTTACAGTGTATTGGTGAGGAACATCCAAACGCATAAATTCCAACAATATATTTCAATAATGTACATGAATAATCTTGATATCAAAGGATAAGTTGCGTGAAAAATACCAAGCACATGGGATGGAGCATACCAGAGAAATATTACATCTATGTGTGATGGCCATAATCGATTCTCTTGTAAATCCACTATAGGTGACTTGCATGGAAGGAAGAATATCATTTCAAAAGGGAACAATCGTGATAGGAACAAGTATATGTTGTGGGCCTAGTTGAATGGAAAGGAGTCGCCAATTGCTTGTTTGTGTACAATTTACTTATTAGATGAATAGTGTCTACTTCTGTAAAAAAAAGGTACAAAGCTAAGATGTTCATTCAAACCTAGGGGTTCTGGTGCCCCCAGGTTGTATATCCGTCTTGCTTCATATTTCAGTGTGCGCAATTCAATATTACCACCCCTAATGTTAGGGTGTATTCGTGCAAGGCCTTGGAAAGATAAGCACGATAGATCTCTCTTGATGTTTTAGGGGGAAATGTCCCCCTATGGGAGAGTTTGTATTCTTTTTGAGTATACTATATATTTGTGTTCATATATATAATGTGTGTAATTTACAAAATGTTTTCCCCACGTAAAATCTGCCACATGGGCATGTCATTAGGTGTGTTACATGTGATGTGTTGCAACTGATATAGTACTGTGTTTTCTGGATACAGCCTTTTTGTAATTGAATGTTCTTGCCTGTCTTTAGGTATCTATGTGCTGCAGCCTCCACGGGTATAGGCACCTGTGGTCTGGCAGCAGCTTTTGGAAGTTAATCTTTCTTCGTAGTGACTATGAACTCAAGTATCAGATAGTCTACGCACTCTTTGAAATACTAGTTTTTGAAGGACACCAAATGAATTATATAGACTTAGGCAACCTGCGCAAATGCTTAGCCCTTGCTTGAATTTTTATTAACATATTGACACATGAATTATGTTTTTAATAATACGTTTGAATGAAAATTTTTATTTTTTTAACCCCCTTGGTAGTGGAAATAATTGAGTCAAAGGGCCAGCCCAGGCCTTACCCATGTATGCTTTGTAGAGAAAATAGAGCTCAATAATCTAATAATCATTTCCAAATATGGAACTGAGAATATAAAACCCCTGTTATTCTAATATACTTATGGCAACATGAATGAATACATATTTGGCAGGACAAACCCCTGCCAGGAAATCCAATCAAAATTGTGTGGAGATCCTATGATTGTTGGAGCATGGGGACATCCAGGTTTGGGCAGCTGACTATTGGGTTTTCTGTGCCAGTGGTTGCACAATAAGTATCTGTTGCCCAGCCTCCATGATTGCCAGACGCTGGTGCGCAGCGGGATAGCTTAAATCAACATGGGCTCCTGCTGCAACCACACATACACATCCAAATCAGTGGGTGTCCACTCAAATGGACTTTCTTGTTATGGCTGAGGCCAGTGCAGTAAACTGAACCAGGGAAGGGTCTCCAATATAGTAGAAAGACATTGTCCAGGCTAGGTGTAAAAACAAACCATTGTTTGCTTACCCACCATACATAGGATTTACTGCTAAATAAAGATTTGCCCCCTTTCCTGTAGCCAAGTCCCTGATTTTATTTATTCATGTGCACTGTTTTTTAGCATTGAGAGGTGGATCTCCCCTTCTTTTGCATCAGAATGTCTGGGTTACAGCCTTCTTGCGTGTGCAGGAGAGGATATTAGCTGCTCCCTTCTTTGCTTGTCTGTTGTTTCCCTGCTTCTTCATATAGGTCCACCTCTCAATGTTACAAAAACATAGTCACAAATAAATGAAATCCAGGGACTGGGCTGCAGAAAACAACAGCTTTATTCAGTAGCTCACCAGGATGAATCTCCTGCATGGCAGGTACGCAAACAATGATTGGTTTTTACATTTAGCCCGGATAATCCCTTTATCAATTAGCTCTAGGTTTCCAAGTTTTCTCTCTGATGTAAATCGGTCTTTGCCTAAAAACAGACTCCTATTCTACTTAACTTTACTGCAAATAGAATTTGTCATTGGAGCCCCATTTGGAAAAAACGGTAAAGGTTGTTCAGCACTTCCCTAGAGACAGCTTATGCATGAGTAAGGAGGATTTGCTTACCCATTTTACCATGTACTGATTGTCGGCGTAAAGAATTTTACATGCAGACAGTTGTAATCCCTGATCAATAAAGAAGACACATCTTCCTCCAATGGAATATTCCTCTGACAGCTGTATCTCACTTTCCTGACAAATTTGCCTTCTGCTAACAGACTTAATCAATGGCGAGTGTAAAAATGTCACATCGCAGCTGATAGCAAGGCAGCTACTGAGATGCAACCACAGATTTCGGGAAAGTGAATGGCACTCTATCCAGCATTAGGGTGAGGACTATTGAATGTATAGCAGAAGGGGGAGATGGGGGGTCTTCAAAAGTAACAATGTACCCAGGAAATGCTTAAAACCATGATTTGAAGCATCTGATTTCTCTTTCTTCCTTTAAAAGAAAGAAACAAGATTTACTGGAAATTTCTTGATGTCTGTTGCATAAGAGATCTGATTATTTATATGTTTCTGTCTTAGCAGGAGCTGGCATGGTATGTAGTGCTTCAAAACTTGGAGATCAGGTTGTATGACATCTCCAGGCAAGGTAGCTCCCAAGGGGGTGATCCAGACACCCCCACCCCAGAGCTGGTCAAGCACAAGAGCTGCAAGTTCTTGGAGCTTAGGACACATCTTAGGTGGAGGAGGAGCGAGCTGTCACAGTTCAGGAGGTGCTAGTACACAAAGTTTATTCACATCAGCAGAAGAGCATTTATGGAATATTGTTGTTCCTTGCAGCCATTGTATCTTCCTCAGCTGGAAAAGGCAGATGCCTCACCCCATTTGTGTCACACCCCTATCGGATGCCCCCCGATATAACCCTGGGGGGTGAGGGTATGCAAAAATGTCACTGGACCTCATCTCTGATATACATGAATATTAACTTGCCACAAGTTAACTTAAAAACATAAAGCAGTTCAACCCCTCTCCCCCCACTCGCCCTCCCCTGCCGCGCTGCTGGCCCGTCTTGGTTAAACAAAAAAACATGTTTTTCGACCAATGAGGCCATGTAGATATACACCCTCATGCCTATAGGCTGAGCACAGAAGCACGCACAGCCAGAGGGATGCCGGGGATGTGGCCCCCATCAATAACTGTGTCACAAGAGCCGCTGGTAAAGGTGAGTTTACCAGCGACCCCCGGGTTTCACATAGCGGGCAGAGTGACCTGCCCTGGAGACTTTTAGATTACAGGGTCGACCCCGGGCGGGGTGAACCAGGGAGGGCTCCATTCCTCAGGTAGGCTTGAACAACCACAGGGGAACAGACAGGCTTAGAGTAACTGTGTCTATGGTATGGAACAATTCTCTTATGGCCCCCACAACATGACTCCCTCCCCCACACACTCCCCAATCCCCCACACTTTCTCACTCCACATATAGGGATAATAAAAAATCTTGCACTATTCCTAGTATGTCACACACCCCACTTCCAAATATTCATGACACTTGGGAACCCGGCCTGTAGAGGGCGATCTTGCAGAGATGACATGGAAAAAGGAGCCCCTCCTGGTCCACAAGTACTGGGTTCCTCCCACTATTCCTCAGTCTTTTCGTCTCTGCAGTCGGCGAAGCATTCAGAAGATGACTCTCCTTCAAGCTGCAGGTAGCCGGGTTTGCTCCCGGCCCCTTTTTTTCTCTATTTCTGTCTGATACTCTTTAAACCTGTTTGGTTATATTGTATGCCTCCCAGCCCTGGCTGTATGGTTCAGGCAAAGGTAGATACATACACCTTCTGGTGTATACAGGAGTATTACTCCTCCATGAGACCCAAATGTGGGTAGGCGGTTTCCGGGTTGGTGTTCTCGGCATGGGATGGCCCTGTCCCTTTATAATCCCCTTGTGCCTTATGGGTGCATTTCTATCCTCTCCCCTTTCGTTCTCCTTTACCCTGCTGGGGTAAAAAGGAGGGGGGGGGGCGTTATCTGGGCTTATTTGTCACCATGCACACAAATAATAAAAAAAATTAAAAAAAAGATATATAAAATAAATCTTTATTATATTATTATGTATGTTTACTATACTATTTAATAGGATATGTTTTATTTAGATTTTCCTATTTCTGTCTAGGCAGCATTCTTTTGCTTACCCTTTAAAGCTCTTTGTTTTCTGGCTATGTTCAGATTTGAATTTCCCTCCATTCTTGGTCATGTGATTCTGGGGGTGGGCGGGCCTTAGGCACATAGCAATCATTTCATTCTCAAGAGCACCTGGGTGCTCTCTTTGTCTGCCTGGCTCCTGCCCCTTCCCTCATTGTGCTTGCTTTGGCAGCACATATACTAAAATTGGAACAATACAGAGAGGATTAGCATGGCCCCTGCGCAAGGATGACAAGCAAATTCGTGAAGTGTTCCATATTTAAAGGTGCCGGGAGTACCCTGCAGCTTGCTGAAGGGAGTTTCTGCCATTTTTTTCATGCTTTGTCATTTATTGTATTGTGTGCATTGGTGACTGTTTGTTTTCTTTGTAGGTGGAAAATCTTTATTTTAAAGGGGTTTCTTCTGGTCTTTAGCCCTTAAAGCCTTATTTGGGGGTCCATTTGTGTTAATATCCTCCCACTTGGGACTATTTAAAGGGGCATCCCGGGTAGCAATTGCGTAAATCCCATATATACTTGGCGACTATAATCAATTATAGTATAATACTAAACACCATATGGAGGCATCTCAGGACAATGGGCATGCAGTTCCCTCTGCACAGACTCGGCAATGTTTTGGATGTGGGGCATCCCTTGTTGGGGATAACGCAATTATTTGCGTCCCTTGTGCTCAATTAACTATTATGCAGCAAACTGGGGCCCGGGCTTCGGCATCTGCGGCTTCTGCCTTATCTCCTACTCCGCCATGTCTTGTCCGTACCCCCAGTGATATTGTCATGGGTGGTGAGTCGCATTCTGATTTATGTGCCAGATTGGCTCATCTTGAAAAATTAATGTCTAGCTCTGTGGCCAAGAAGGCTTTATTGGTCTGATCCTTCTCAGTTAGAAGAAGGAGAATTATATGAAGATTCAGATGTTTCTGATGAACAGCAATTTGTTGGTACTGTGATTGAGCAGGGTGAAGCTAGTGTTGTGGATACCCCTAAGGCTCTTGCTCAGTTATTTGAGTTTTTGGTTATCACTCCTCCTGAAGTAGTCCCTCCTCAAAAAGGGGAATTCTTTGGAGTCTCTAAAACTCGTTTAGAATTTCCAAATCAAAAGCATTTTGATGAAATTATTCTTAAAGAATGGGAGAAGCCTGCGCGGCTTCCTGGCATTCCCTTGGGCTGGGACAAGAAATATCCCTTCACAGCTGATACTGTTAAGCGTTGGTCATCACCACCTGTGGTGGATGCCCCTGTTCTTAATTTATCCAATTCTTCTGTGTTGCATTCTCCTGACTCCACTACACTTAAAGATGGAGAGGATAAGCGTATTGATCAAATGGCGAGCCACGCTTTTTCCAGTGTGGGCTCGGCCTTGCTGCCTGTTGGTGCTTCAGCACTCATGACAGTGGCTATTAGGTCTGTTGTGAGAGACCTAATGAATTACTCAGGGCTTGATCCGGCCTCTGATGAGTATGCCGCTCTTAAGCGATGTGAGATGTTTGCATCTTTTGTACTTTCTGCCTTAGATGATACTCTGCTCATGTGCAGCAGAACCTCTGCCTTGTTAATCGCCATTCGGCGGTCAGTATGGTTGCGGCAATGGGCAGCTGATATTGTAGCCAAGAAATCGCTTAAAGCGCTCCCTTTTGTGGGATTGCGCCTCTTTGGAGAAAAATTGGATTCTGTCACTAAAGGAGGTAAGTTACCTCAGCGTAAGAAATAACGTCGTGGAGTGGCCTCTTTTAACCCTTCCTTTTGGGGGTCTAGATCCGGTAGAGGATCGGCCTTTTCAGCCCCTAGAGGGAATGCATGGAATAGAGGAAAGGGACGTGGCCGTCCAAGTCAAAATTGGGGGTCCAAAACCAAATCTGCCACTAAGCCTGCTCAACAATGAGGGGACGCCCTCACCCTTACGGGTGGGGGGATGGCTGCGGTTCTTCTTCCAGGTCTGGGGTCAGGAGGTATCAGTCAATTGGGTTCTGGAAGTAGTCTCTTCCGGTTACAAACTGGAATTTGAGTCCCGGCCTCCTCCCAGATTTTTCATGTCCCGGATGCCGTCAGATCCGGCAATTGCGCCTAGTGCCTCCAGCGGAAAGGGGTTTGAGGTTTTACTCCAACCTATTCACGGTACCCAAAAAGGAGACTCAATCAATTTATCCGTTTCAGAAAATTACGCATGGAGTCTCTGCGATCAACGATCGATGCTCCCCGTCAGGGGGACTTCATGACATCCATAGACATCAAGGATGCTTATTTGCACATTCCTATTTTTCCAGGTCACCAGAGATTTCTCAGGTTCTCGATAGAAGACCAGCATTATCAATTTGTGGCCCTGCCATTCGGCCTTACCTCGTCCCCAAGAGTCTTTACCAAGATGCTGGCAGGAGTGATGGCTATATTCAGGGTCCAGGGCATCCGCATTGTGCCTTTTCTGGACGATCTTCTTATTGTGGCCTCCTCCCTCGAACAATCAGAGTTGGACACCAGGATGGTGGTCTCTATGCTAGAGAGGTTCGGATGGGTAATAAGTTACCCCAAATCCTCTCTCTGTCCATCCAGGGAAATTCCCTTCCTGGGCCTAATTCTGGATACATTTCAGGCTGGGGTTTTTCTTCCTCGGTCCAAAATGGTTCTGATTCAGGACTTGATTTGTCTATTCTTGTCCAACCCTCGTCAGTCTATCCGTCTAGGGATGAGACTAGTTGGATTTATGGTAGCTGCATTCGAGGCAGTCCCGTTTGCCCAGTTTCACATAAGGACGCTTCAGCTCTTCCTTTCGGCAAAGTGGGATAGGTGCCTACTATCATTGAATCAGACTTGTCTATTGTCTCCCTACGTTTTGCAGTCCCTTCAGTGGTGGTTAATATCGCTCAACCTCCAGAAGGGCAAGTCATTTCTGACTTCGCGTTGGGAACTGGTTACCACGGATGCCAGCCTGGTGGGCTGGGGGGGCTTCTGGAAGAAGCATCAGTTCCAGGGATTGTGGTGGCCTCAGGAGGCTCATTCTCCAATCAATGTATTAGAGCTTCGGGCCATACGTCTTGTTCTACTTCGACTGACCCATTTCTTACAGGGTCTGCCAGTTCAGATTATGTCAGACAACTGAACAGCTGTTGCATATATCAATCACCAGGGAGGGACTCGCAGTTGGGGTGCCCTCCGGGAAGTGTCTCTGATCCTTCAGTGGGCAGAGATCAATGTTCCCTGCATATCAGCAGTTTACATTCCTGGGATAGAGAATGTGGAGGCAGACTCCCTGAGCAGGGGATGTTCTCGCCAGGGAGAATGGTCTCTGAATCCAAGGGTCTTTCAGTTCCTCTGTCACAAGTGGGGGACTCCACAGATGGACCTGTTTGCTCCTCGCCACAATCACAAGCTGCCAGCTTTTGTGTCTCTAGCCCAGGATCCTCTGGCAGTGGCAGCGGATGCCATGTCTCTGGCCTGGAAGGATCTGGGGTTCCTATATCTGTTTCCCCCATTCTCCATGATCAGTAAGGTGGTGCGCAAGTTAGCACTGAAGGTGGCCAAGACGTCTGTTGTACACAGACATCGTAAGGCTGGCAGTGGATCGTTTCCATCTGCCTCTTCTTCCAGATCTCATCACTCAGGGTCAACTTTGTTACCCCAATTTACAAATGCTGGCTTTGACGGCATGGCTGCTGAAGTCTCCATCTTGAAAGAAGAAGGTCTTTCTGATGTGGTTATTCAGACTCTTACTAGAGCTAGGAAGAAGTCTTCCTCTGTCATTTATTACAGGACTTGGAGGTCCTATATTGATTGGTGTGAATCCAGGGCTTTGCCCTGTAGAGTATTTTCTATTCCTAGAATTCTGGAATATCTGCAACGAGGTCTGGATATGGGATTCCAGATTAGTACTTTGAAAGGGCAAGTCTCTTCCTTGGCTATTGTCTTTCAAAGGTCGTTTGCTCTTCATCCTTTGGTTAAGACTTTTTTCCAAGAAGTCGCGCATGTGCGGCCTCCCAGAAAGCCTATACTTCCTGTTTGGGACCTTAACCTAGTGCTTTCAGCTATGCAGGCTGCTCCCTTTGAGCCTTTGCAGGATATTCCTCTTCCTATTCTTACTCAGAAGTTTGCCTTTTTGGTTGCTATTACTTCTGTCCGCCGAGTTTCTGAACTGGTCGGCTTTGTCTATTCTAGCCCCTTATTTTGAGAGGCATCAAGATAAGGTTGTTTTCCATTTTAAACCGGATTTCCTTCCTAAGGTGGTGTCTGCTTTCCACCTAAATCAGGATATAGTTCTTCCTTCCTTGTGTCCTAAACCTAGTAATGACAAGGAAAGGGTCTTACATTCTTTGGATGTAGTTCGTTGTGTTAAGTATTATTTAGTTACTACTTCGGCCTTCCGCAAGACGGATGCATTTTTTGTTGTGCCTTCTGGGCCCAAGAAGGGTTTTGCTCCTGCCAAATCTTCCCTTAGTAAGTGGATACGTCAGACCATCATTGGGGCCTATATGGCTAAGGGGAAGGTTCCCCCTTTTCGTGTCACCGCTCATTCTACTCGTGCTATTGGAGCTTCCTGGGCTTTTCAGCACCAAGCTTCTGTTGAACAAGTTTGCAAGGCTGCGACTTGGTCTTCTGTGCATACTTTTTCTAAGTTTTATAAGGTTGATGTGCGGGCCTCAGCGGATGCTGCTTTTGGCTGCAAAATTCTGCAAGCTGCAGTAATTTAAGTTATGCATTATTCCTTGGGGATCCCCACCCATTATAGACACTGCTATTGGATGTCCCAAGTGTCATGAATATTTGGAAGTGGGGTGTGTGACATACTAGGAATAATACCATTTTGTGAGTACTCACCTGTAAAATGGTTATTACGAGTATGTCACACACCCCACTTCCCCCGCCCTTTTTTGTTCTAAGGGATCCTTTATATGGTGATTATTATTTTCAAACTATTTTTCAATTATCGAATATAATTTGCTCTTCCTGGTTCTTCACTGCTTTTTGAAAAGACTGAGGAATAGTGGGAGGAACCCAGTACTTGTGGACCAGGAGGGGCTCCTTTTTTCCATGTCATCTCTGCAAGATCGCCCTCTACAGGCGGGGTTCCCAAGTGCCATGAATATTTGGAAGTGGGGTGTGTGACATACTCGTAATAACCATTTTACAGGTGAGTACTCACAAAATGGTATTTTCTAAAGACTCCACATTAGACCTCACACACTCATCCCCCCCTCACCTGCTATAGCAAGAGGTGGAGGCCCAGGATGTGTCCCCTATAATCTGGCCCTGGTTATGCACCATGGGTGATAATGGTGCTGGGGAGCTGTGGGGGTTGAGAGAAAATGATCCATTACACTGAATATAATATGGCCTTGAGAATCCCCTGGCAGGTCCCTAATGTCCATGCTACGAGTAGCAGGTATTGTACTTCCAGACACTAAAGAGTTTATTCATTAAGCCATAGCGACAGGTAACAACAGGTAGCGCGAGGTAGAGAACGGTGACCTCCGGGCGCTGTACACAATAACACATTTATCAAAGCGATTCCAGTGAGCGACTCTAACAGCGACACGTAGCGTCCGATTCATCATCACAGACGGCTCAGCGTATACTGCCGGCGACCTGGCTTCCAGAGCACCTAGTATTACCTGTCGCTCTCCCATATATTTCAATGGACGTTACATCTCCTTTCTTTAAACAGGGTTTTTTTAATTATCAAATATTTGTGTGACCTCTCCTGGTCATTTTTGAAAACTTTTTTTATTTTTAATATTTTTATGCAGAATTGTCATTACAGGTCTGGTATTAAAGTGTTCATGTCACAATGTAATTCCATGTGTTTTCGCTTTGTTACTAGTAGATAGTGTTCAAAAGCGGACTTTAATCACACAGCTTCTGGCGCTCTGGGCTACAATGACCCGATTTTGAGCACCGGCGCTATGTGAAGCTGTTTTTTTTATGAATATGGTGTGAGTCGGTCGCACTGAGCAGTCGCTGCCGTTCGCCCCCATACAGCGATGTACTAGTGTTACAGCGACTCACATACAACATATTCATCAATGCTGGCCAGCAACTGAGGCGCTCTGTAACAGCGACCCATAGCCCATCACAGCGGCTACTAGCGGTCGCTCTAAGCGCCTCGCTACAGACGCTCATCTGCTGGTACCTGGCACTAGTAATGAATCAGCCTCTATTTATATTTAGCTGTGGAGTCAGTTTTACTGTTGGGCCAAGAAACACAGTCCACAGCAACACAAATCAAACCTAACCTACCCCCTGATGCCATCAGTGAGCCCTGCATTAGAGGAATACTTCTTTCACAAAAACGCTGCATAAATGGAGCCAGGGAGAGGGACAGACCTAACCTGAATGGGAGGCTACATGTTGAGAACCAGAGAGCTCTGATAGCTTGACATGTATGAGGAGGCAGGCAGGAGCGGTAGGGGAATGAGGTCACGTTTCCCCTTCTGCCCCCGCCTCGCCCACCTACAAAACCACTGACAGGCAGCCAGAGGTATTTTTATTTTAGACTGAAAAAGCCCTTTAAATAGAAATTCCGTTTGGCAGAGGGGCCTTTAGTTAACAAAGTGTAGCTAAATGTGTATCACTATTTTAATTACAAATACATTCACTCAATCATTTCATAATAAAACATTCTTTAAAAGTTATAAAACAACCTATACACACCTTACCCTCCCCCCATGCTGAGCTGATAGCAGAAGAGGAATTAGCTGTTTCCTGGAGCAGATCTAGCACAGTCCTCTATCATCAATGAAGATGGAGCAGATTCCTTCACTGATTGGGGTAAGGGACAAATCACGCTGTATGTACTTATCCCAGCATTGATGGTCTGGAGGAGCTGCAAGCTGTAGGGGCTGGTAAAACATTTTCTGCTGTCAGCTCAGTAATGAATCACATATATCATGTCAGTAATGAATAAATAACTAAACATGATGGGTCTTGGTGCTGACATTAAATAGGGCCTTGTCGGGGAGGCCGATTTATTAATAGCGCCAGGTAGCAACAGATGAGCGACAGTAGCGGTATTTTCACAGCGCCCGCTAGTATTCGCTGTGCTTGGCCGTTGTTCGGCTGTTGACAGCGACTCAGTCGGAGTGCGGTAATGTTGAATACAGTGTTAGGAGTCGCTATTTGACAGGTTCCGCGCTGTATGGGAGCGCATGATTGCGACTGGTCAGAGCGAACGGCTCCCAGCATATTCATTAACAAATTATGCTCCAAAAATTCTCGCGCTGTGAAATGCTTGTTTAAACCCCAGAGCGCTGGCGGCGATGGGTTAAAAGTAGTTTTTTAACCCCCAAACCACCATATTTTTGCATGGCTGCCTCTCTCGGCGGTGTCCTGGCGGCCTTGTCCCCCCCATGTGGCTACTCCATTCATTGCATTAGGGGGCTTGAAGCCAGCCACCCTGGATGATGAAGGCGCTGCACTGAGAAGCTGCAGGAGACAAAAGGTGATTATATCATTTCTTTTTCAGGCGGGATGGGGGTTTAAAGGGAAAGTCCAATTTGATGGCATTTTTGAAAGTGTACATTTTTTTTGCCCAAAGTATGACTTCAAGGTGATGAGCTGATCTAGTACTTAAGTATTTTCTTATTTTACCAATTGATTGTTTTCTGGAGGCAGTTTTCCCTACCTGCAAAGTATTGCTATTAGCAAATGTCCACCAAGTTCTACAAGAAGAGAGAGGCAAGTCCTGTACATACAGAACACTGCTGCTATAGCTGAGGTGAGGGAGCTCACTCACGCCTCCACATGCCCAGCAGCATTGTTCTGTGTACAGGGATCACTGATTTGTCCTTGTAGATCCTGGACAGTTGCCAATACTAACAAAAGAAAAAAAAAGTGTGAAGTGTTCAGAACCTTGAAGACAAGATCTGGCATCCAAAAATATACATTTAAAAATGCTAAGTAGAAAGTAGACTTTCCCTTCAAACATTACATCCATAATTTTATTTTACTGAGATTTTATGTGTTCTATTGTAGCTTCGGCTGTATGTTTAGGGTCGTTGTTGTTCTCCCATTTAAAAAATGTTGAAAATACTTTATTTAGGGCACGGTATATGTGATGCAAATCAGTTATATAGGTTGGAGGGACAATGATGGGGCCCCCTGACCTTATGGCCCATGTTGCGGTTGTTACCCATGGACCCCCTGTAGTTATGCCCATGAATGGATTAGCTGGCCCAGGGTTAAGGTGAATACAGGCTTTGTTTTTTTCATATGAAAAATAGGTTTTGACATTCAGGCCCTTATTTAAGAAGGGATAGCGTCAGGTAGTGGCTGGTTAATGAGAGGTAGCGACAGGTAGCGACTGGTGAACGCCAGACACGGCACGCAATTACACATTTATCAAGCAGAATCTGTTTAGCGACTGGGATAGCGCCATGTAGCGTCCGATTCATCATTTTCACAGCCTCAGCGAACAGCGCCAGCTTTCAGCCTTGCACAGCGCCAGGTATGACCTCTCGCTACCTGACGCTTTCCCATTCATTTCAATGGACGATACTTTCCTTCTCTTTAAACAGGGTTTTTGTTTATTTTTTTTTTCCAAAAAATCACAAATAATTCTGTGACCTCTTCTGGCATTGAAATAGCAGTTTTTTCATAATTTTTTCATTTTTTAAATATTTCCTCAAAAATTACATTACAGGTCTGGCATTAAAGTGTTCATGTTACAATGTTGTTACAATGTAATTCCATATGTTTTCGCTTTGTTACTAGATGATAGATGCTGGAAAACAGACTTTAAACACACCGCCTCAGGCGCTCTGGGCTTCAAACAAGTATTTTTCAGCGCCAGGGATTTGTGAGCCTGTTTTTTTCCTGAATATGGTGTGAGTCGGTCGCTATGAGCAGTCGCTAACATGCGCTCCCATACAGCGCTGTACTGGTCAAATAGCGACTCCTCACAATGTATTCAACATTACTGAACAGCGACTGACTCGCTATAAAGTAGTGACCCACGGCCGAGCACTGCGACTACTAGCGGGCACTCTGAAAATGCCTGCTACAGACGCTCATCTGTCGCTACCTGCCGCTAATGATGAATCAGCCTGCCCGTAAGCAAATCAGTTATATAGGTTGGAGGGACAATGTTGGGGCCCCCTGACCTTATGGCCCACGTTGCGGTTGTTACCCATGGACCCCCTGTAGTTATGCCGTGAATGGATTAGCTGGCCCAGGGTTAAGGTGAATACAGGCTTTGTTTTTTCATATGAAATGACATTTTGACATTCAGCTATGTTTCACAACAATATACACCAAAATATCTGCAAAATATTTTTATTAATTAAAGCTTTAATAATTTCTATTTATAAAATGTGTCCTTAATAACTCCCAAATTACACACATATTTCAAATACACATCTTTAAGGGGAAGCTATACATAAAGCAGAAGGTAGCGTGGCTTATCTACACGTATGGATTCTATAGTCTGTATAATACATAAGCAGAAAATAAAGGTTGCCCTCGCCACAAGCGTTACAATTCACAAATGACACAAAAAAGTCACATAGAATAAAATAGTCATTGTCTTAATTCTGCCTCCCTGGATGCTGAAATGACAACACTTCCACCACTTCCTACCTTGCGAGCTACTGAAAAATAGATGAGGCCGCTACAAATGGGCAATAAACAGGATTGCATTGTTTCTCATCAAAGGAATCCTCTAACCTTGGCTCTAAAAGCTGCACTATCGCAACAAAAATTCTAATAATAAAACTCCTCATAAATGCTAAATGGCAGGAGGAAGGGTTTATTATACGCCCTTAGCGAAAGGAAGTCATCCGAGCATGTTTCTCTTTTAATGGACAGAAAAAGAAAGGAGTGACAGGTTTGTGCATGTGGACTGTTCAACTGTCCCCTGACCCAGCTTGTGCTCGAATAGAGGCTTGCTGCTCTCTGCCTTGTACATTTAAATAAAAGGCTTTGATTCCTTTAATACCACCTATAATGGGTCTCTCCCTAATCAGACCTATAACAATATACTGACACTCCAAGCCCCACCCCTCATCTCGTTATCTAACCGTAACCTTATGCAGATGAGGACCAAAAGCGTGTTCAGAAAGTAGGAGTGCATGATGACGTATATTCTTATATGTTATTGGGCAATTTGGACATAGCTTTAAGAGGTGTAAAGGGGCAATTTGCATGGGCCTGCCTACTGCAAGGGATTCTGGGAGAAATTCCATCATCCTTGGCTTGTATGCCCCAAGCAAATACTTTCTGTTTTAGAAAAGCCCTCTTTGCCTTGTATCTTTAAAGTGGACCAACACCCAGGATTTTGACTATCCTGGGTTTTGGTCCACTTCGGGCAGGCACCCCGATTGGGGGTGCCCTGCTGTGTGAAACCCCCTAGAAAGCCCCAAAAACTCACCTCACCACGCTCCCATGTGACCGCGCCATCCAATCCCCGCCGAAGGACAAGACAGCGCGTCCGCCGCCGCCTCCCGCACGTCACTCTTATAGGGCGCGCGCCCGCGCCGGCCATTCACAAACCGCGGGCGTGCGCACATCTAGAGGAGGGCACGCGGGAGGTAAGGTAAGGGGTTTTGGGGGGGTTTCACCCCGCGGGACATCCCGATCTCAGATGTCCGGCGGTGAGGGAGGTGATCGGCCCGGGAATCTTATAGATTCACCCCTGGGTGTTGGTCCACTTTAATTCCTCCTATACAGCCCAACATGGGTCTCTCCCTAACCAGGCTTGTGACGATGTGGCAACTGTTTCCAAAAAACTGACTCAGGGACAGGCATTTAGAAGTGACCAGTTTTACCCTATAAAGGAGGAATCCTGACACTGATGTTGCTTCTTTTCTCGAGTAATGGAAACTAAATGGCTAGGATGGATGCAGGGGACATAGGTAACTCCTCTTATGTTATTTGCCATGTTTTACAGGTGTTTTTATATTAGACAACATCACAATAGACACATTACACATAGTTGCTGTGGTTCTTTTGAAAGTGGCAGCCCTTACATTTTCATGACAGATTTACTTGAATTCACTATTAACCACAGATTAGCGATACATAGTCACAACACAATAAAAATGGATCCCATGAAAATCTGTACATCAGGTATATCTCAATGCGGCACCGCAACATCCCTCAATACGTGTCTATCAGTTACATGTGTGACCAACTTCAGCTTGGAATTTCATCTCATCTTTTCGAAGTGGGAAGGAATCAATTAAAGTAAAGAGATCGGAATTGGTGATAGGCATGACGTATCGTTCCTTGTCCATGCCATGTTTGTCCAATACCACCATCTGAAACTTGTTCTCAGGGATCCGCAGGAGCAGTCTATAGACAAAAGATGGAAAGTATCACTAAAGAAAAGTATAGCAGAGATATTGTATAAATCAACCTTATGTTATTCTATGCTCAGGATGACTGTTACAGGCTTCTGTGCATTGTGCATGTTAATGGGCCAGTCTGAAATAAAATAAGTTGGGGCAGCTATACAAAAGAAAACCAGAATCAGTACAGTAACTTGGCATTAGAAAGCAGATGTACAGTATGTGCTGTTGTTCAAATGGTCAGATCAGGTTACAGATGTACTTTAAAGTGGACCAACACCCAGGATTTTGACTATCCTGGGTCTTGGTCCACTTCGGTGGAGCCCTGCTGTGTGAAACCCCCCCGATCACCCGAAAAACTCACCTCTCCCCGCTCCCAGTGCGGACGGACAAGCGATTTGACAGCAGCGGACAAGCGGCTCCTCCGCCGCCGCCTCCCGCGCGTCACTCTTGACGCGAGCGCGCCTGCGCTGGCCATTCACAGACGGAAGCTAAGGTAAGGAGTTTGGGGGGGTTTCACCGAGATCCCGATCTCGGATGTCCCGCGGTGAGGGAGGTGATCGGCCCGGGAATCTTATAGATTCCCGGGCCGATCACGGGAGGGTGACGGTCCACTTTAAATGAGACATATTTGTATACTCCAAGTACATACTGTTGGTAATTTTAGTTAGTGTGTTATATAAAAATAATATATAAAACATGCTTACATTATTTTTCCTAAATATTTAGCAGATTTAAAGTGTCTACCACGCCAGGTGCCCGATCCCTAAGCAGGAACAGCGCAGTTCAGCAGCAATCCCGCGCTGGCCACGGATTGTGATTCAGAAGACGGCAGCTGCTCCAACCTATTTCTAACTATCCTGGGAGCTGCACATGAGCATTTAGAATGGACAAATCACACATAGGCAGTGCAGCTTCAGCATACATCTGCAGATGTGCGCCAACTAAGGCCTCTTTTTTTAAATACGGTTTAGAAACAGATTATACAATTGGTTGAAGGCTAACAAAGTTGAGTGTTGTGACTACTTTAAGATTTAAGTAATTGCTCTGCTTGCTTGCACCTCCAAGAATAGTTAAAGGTTGGTCTGAGAAGTTACCATCTCTCGCTTTTGTATCTTTTAGATTTATGCAAGTACATGGAGGTCTTTAGCTGTATGGGGATGGCATTCAACCCTCTGCTCCCCTCCATGTGCTGCAATGGAGCTATTGGAGAGCCCCTAGTAAGCTGCTCTGAATGTATCCATTGCATTGAATATCTCAAAGGTTAAAGTTAGGAATGCATCTAAACAGAGGCAGCATGGAATTTGGGGGTGCAGCTTCAACATACCTCTGCAGGTGTATATCAACCGAGACCTCAGTTTTTAACTTGATTTTAGAGAGAGATTACAGGGTTGGTATCTGGCTAACAGTATTGAGTGCAGTCCCCACAAATAGAGAGAGATCCATTGTTGGATAAGGAGGTGTGTGCCAAGTTCTTTTTTATTTCAACCCTCCTAATTTTCACTAACTTGATTTGCAATCCAATGTGCATGCCAACTTATCAAACCCTATATTGACACTGTACCCCATAAGGAGCTCATAGATAAGTTATTGAAGGTAGGACTCAATCCCTGTAAAGTTCAGTGGATTTCCAGTTGGCTGAGGGATCGGTATCAGAGCGTTGTTGTAAATGGCGTGCAATCTGAACAAAGGCGAGTTACAAGTGGTGTGCCGCAGGGCTCTGTCCTGTGCCCCATTCTTTTTAATATATTTGTAAGTGACATAGGAGAAGGCTTGGTAGGAAAAGTTTGTCTGTTTGCTGATGATACAAAGGTTAGTAATAGGGTGGATATTCCTGGAGGTGTCTGCAACATGGAAAATGATTTAGCTTTACTGGATAGATGGTCAAAACTGTGGAAACTAGAGTTTAATGTCTGTAAATGTAAAATCATGCACTTGGGTAGAAGGAATCCCTGCTCTGAGTACCGTATGGGCAGCACTGTGTTAGCCAGGACCTCGGAGGAGAGAGATTTAGGGGTACTGATTACTGATAGCTGCAAGATGAGTGGACAGTGTAGCCAGGCAGTGGGAAAAGCAAGCAGGATGCTCGGCTGCATAGCTCGAGGCATCACCAGTAGGAAGAGGGAGGTTGTGATGCCGCTGTATAGAGCCCTGGTAAGGCCACAGCTAGAATACTGTGTGCAGTTCTGGAGACCTTACCTGCAAAAAGACATTATTCAAATAGAACGTGTCCAAAGGCGGGCAACGAAAATGGTGGAAGGACTTAAACTTAAAACTTATCAAGAGAGACTTAAAGAACTTAATTTGTAGAGTCTGGAGGAAAGAAGGGAGAGGGGGGACATGATTGAGACCTTTAAATATGTGAAAGGATTGAATAAGGTTCAGGAGGGAAGTGTTTTTAAGAAGAAGCTTAATGATAGAACAAGGGGGCACAACCTGAAGCTAGTCGGGGGGAAGATCAGGAGCAATGTTAGAAAATATTATTTTACAGAAAGAGTAGTAGATGCTTGGAACAAACTTCCAGCAGAGGTAGTTGAAAAATCAACAGTCACTGAATTTAAACATGCCTGGGATAAGCACACATCTATCCTAAGATAAAGAGAACATACAGTATACACATAAGGGCAGACTAGATGGACCGTATGGTCTCCTTCTGCCGTCAACCTTCTATGTTTCTATTTGTCACACTAGGAACATGGAAAAATGAATATTCTACCCAACCAGGTGTTAGGAAATAAAATGGCAATGTGGGCTGTTTTTGACTTTATGGATTTCAATGTGGTTTTAAAGCGGGAACGAAAATGAGGAATTTGACTTTCCCTGGTTTTATTTCATTCCCCGGCGGCATCCTGATTGGCATTCCAATGGCAGGCACTCCTGAGAGCCAATGAGAGCCATTTGCTGTGTTTTCCTCTTTTGGCAAGCAGCTCTCATGTCATGTCTGGGGATGCAGGGGATGCAGCAGTGCACGCTCCCCCTTCCAAACAATGAGAGGCGCCAGTCAAAGGACGTAGCCATAGCAGAGCCAGCGCATGTGCGGTTGGACCGGGGTAAGGTAAGAGATTACTGGTGACCTGGGGGGTTTCACAGAGTGGGGCATCTCGATTCTTTAAGATTCCAGGCCGGCCACTGATGGGTTTTGTTTGGCTTTAAATAGACTTCCCCATTCGTAGTAGACTGTAAAGTCTAGATCAGAAATGTTTAATAGACCGGTGGACTTACATTGTGGCTCTCACCTTTTCCTAGTACACTTGGTGGCATGGTGAAGTGTTGGTAACTACCAATTGTTATTGCAATTGCCGCTGGGTGGATTATGATGGGTTACAGAGATTCATGATGAATAAAAAGGGTGAAATCATTTGCCCTGCTTGAGGCAAATCACCACTTTCACCCTTGATCACTGAAAGCTACTTTGAACAGCTTAGCTCTGACAGCACCACTAGTATATAAAAATAGAATTTATTCAATGTTACCAAGACACGAGGAGGCGCCATTAGACTGTACACTTCAATAACAAATATAGCTAAAGTACAGTACAGTACTGTCTACCTTTGGTCTAGACCAAACCTCTAATCTGTCACCTATTGATATTACAAATATAATCTTCCTCCCCCCATCTTGTCCAGCCACACACATTGCAGGGGCTTCGTCAGGCTGTTCTTTATTATACGGTTGTATATAAATACTCAGTTTTTCTTATGAGGGGGCACACTCTGATAAGGGCTTCGACTCACCCCAACCTCTGCAACTGGTGGTCACATGGTCTGGTGTCTGGTGACCAGGTGACTGCCGGTGGCCAATCAAAGAGATTGGTTTGGTGGAGGTAAGCAAAACAAGGGTTTGCAGGGGTATATGCAGGGGGCCTTCACCAATCCGGATGCCCCATGAATGTGATGTGGGCACTGGACCACTTTAACCTAATCATTTTGCACCTGTGTTTTGAAATAAAAGATTTCCAAATTATACTTAACAGTGTAGATCAGTTATACTGTACATTTGCAATACACAAGGGCTGTGGGTCCTCCATCATCAAATCTGACCCTCTAAATAAACAGCCTACTGCATAATTAATATTTTCTGGTTTTCTTTCTACAAATGAGGCCCCATCCCCTGTAGATTTGTGCAATTTATTTTTTCTGAAAGAAATTAGAGCAGCCTATTGATTCCAATGCGGGCCTACCTGTTGCCCCCTGCTCATCCTGAGCATTTCCTAGTGACAATTAACTTTAAGAAAAGGCTTTAAAGCAGAACAAAACCCAACTTGCCACTGAACTTCCTCTGGGGCATCCCAAATCAGAATGTCCCACTTTGTGAGCCCCCCCCCCAAAGGTAAACAATGACTGCATCCCCAGTATCTCAGGTGGCCCGCCATTCAGACAGGCTGGGGGTGGGAGTTGCGCCAACTATTGCTCGCCATTTGTCGAGCATTAAAATGCACAGCAAATGCCTCTAATTGGACGAGAGCAAGTGATGTGTTGTTGGACCAGGGAAAGGTGAGTTTTTCTTTTTTTACTTAGGAGGTTCACACAGCAGGGCATCCCAAATCAGAGAGCCTCAGAGGGCAAGCAACTAAGTCCGGGATAGTCCAAATCGAATCTTTTTTGTTCCTTTTTAAATAAAAAGTGGTGTACGTCTTTTTCATTTTGATATAATTATATTTAAAAAAACAGGATAAATCTGAATAGCATTTTCATTATTGATGTCAATTAGAAATATATATTTTATATGAAGGTCTCTCGGGCTTCGTGTAATTGATGTGATCAAAAACACAAGATTTGTGCATAGAAATATTTTTGCGAGATTCAAATATTAAAACGTCAATAATTGATGCTTTATCAATAATTAACTTTCATCACGAGAGATTATTTACAGCCAACACGTCTGTGAAATCCACTCGCAGCTGCTTCAATAATTCAGGGCTATATTTAGGGGGCGGCTCTGTGCATATTAGCAGAACGCGCTGCCTCTCCATCATGGTGCAGCCACATAGAGAAAGGGAAAGCTAAATAAGTCATGTGATTTATATGAACTATTTGGTGGTGGTGGAAAGGAAATTGGAGAAACATCTCATGTTATGTTATTATAGACTCTCTCCACCCCTTGCTCAGTCAGATTGTTATGGTACCACATCCCTGTGTGTCAGAGCTACCTGATCATTTGTATACATGTTAAAGTGGACCAAAATCCTAGGCCAATCGATTCCCTCCCTCTGCGGCATCCAAAAACGGGATGCCCCGGTGTGTGAAACCCCCCAGGTCACCCCATACAATTCCAGTCCAACGGTGCATGCGCAAGCTACCCCCACATCCCCGCTATCCCTCTAGCAGGGCACGTGCCTGCTCCAGGCATTTGTGAACGGCCAGCGCAGGCACATTACTTGTTAGAGGGTAGCCGGGGATTGGAAGATCGGCCGCGCATGCGCCGTAGGACCGGGAAGAGGTGAGTTGATTTCGGTGACCTGGGGGGTTCACACAGCGGGACACCCCCATTTGGGATGCCCCAGGGGCAAGGACCAAAACCCAGGATAGTCAAAATCCTGGGTTTTGGCCCACTTTAATGCTTCTACAGATTGACATTGATTATATTAGCTATAGACTGTTAACAGGACCATGTTTCTATATGGTTTCTATAGAGCAATTATGTGCATTTTATTTGTTTATCTGTTAGCACCTTGATTACTAATGCCTTAAAGAGGAACATCAGAGGGGATTCCCCAATCGGCCCCTACTTACCTTTTGGATGTCACTGCTGCCTTCTGCTGCAACATCTGGCTGCTTTAGGGCCTGAGCGATGCCCCCCTTGTCCGACTTCTGTTAGTGCTCTTCAAAGTTCCGCGCCGATCAGCGAAGTCTCGCAGGATTTTGGGAGGCCCCATTGCATCCCATTCATGGGCAGGCGCAAGATCGGAGGCTGCGCGCAGAGCCTTATGGGATACAAGATGGAGCGCCCGTTGGTCACCTGGAAACCAAGAAACCTAGAAGATGGATCCTTTGGCGTGGTGAGTAAAGGATGCCCTAAGGTAAAACCAGATCAGTCAGATCGGTGAGGCTTGGGGGGGTTTTAACCTCCCCTGATGTTCCTCTTGAGGTCCATACCTCCCAACTGTCTCTAATTTGGAAGGACTGTCCCTCTTTTGAATCTATGTCCCGTGCGCCTCATTGTTCTTCCCTGTCCTCCTTTGAGGTTTAATATGCAGAACCGCATCAATAAATGATTCATTCTCCCATTCAAAGTGTTTATATTGTAACTGTTGCACACTATCTCCTATTCATCAATCAATTAGGGGGCGTGGCTTAATTTAACAACTGTCTCTCTTTCCCACACTGAAAAGTTGGAAGATATGCCTTAACTCTGTTGAGCATGTCCACTGTGTCTGATATCTTTCACTTGTAGTTTCCCAGATACCCCCTGGCTCTTAGTCCGGCCCTTCTTCTAGCCAGAAGCCATCTTTACTTGGATTGCTGAGACAGCGTGTGTGAGATGCTTGTATACATACATCTCAGCAATCCAGTCCCATCCTTTCCTACCATCTTTCGCTTAGCACAGTTATTTCCTATTTATTCTATACATCTTTGCTAGGATGTAGATGTATTTTAGCTTCATATTCTTCTAAGCTGAAGTTAATTCCTATATAGTCCCTCACCCGTGCTTCTGTCCATTTTGCCCAGGCACTAGGCCATACATTTATGTATCTTTAATGTGTAGCTTTTTATTGTTTAGCTATTTAGTGTATAGCAGTGTTATTTTGCCATATTACTATTCATATAAGAAGAATTGTTACTTCTTGTTTCAGTTGTACCCCTACTCCGTGAAGTTTGTTGAGTTACTACATTGGATCAGAGGAGTACACCCTGCCCATGGGCGAGGGTGACACAACACACTAATTATAGTTACCTAGGTGTCTGTCATCATTGATTACTGAGGAACATGTTATTTTTCTCCTTCAAGAACTTATTGTGGCTGCTCAACCAAAGCACAATATTGAATTTCATTTGGAATTGACTTCTGTTCACTTATATTATAGAACCACCGAGAGTCATTGAGGGCATCTAACCAGGAAAACATGATCATGTGATTTGGGAACAGCACCAAATAGGACAGGAAATCTAGGATAACAGCGTCTGGACATCATTTTCGGGATAGGGGCCTTATCACAGTCTACACTCTTTCTCTCACATTTTCTGTAGTTGTCAGGAAGTAAAATCATTATAGTGTACCATGGGTAGACAGAATCTAGATTAGCAGTGACAAGAAGCAGTTAGAGGAGGGGCAGAGGGACAGTCTAGGATAAGTTCTGTACCCCAAACTAGAAATGCATATTACTCGTTAATGAGGTATTTTCACCTTTGCCTCACAATTTAAAATAGCACTAAGATTATGTGTGCCTCCAAAGTAAGGTGTAGACCAATGAACCGATTAAGTATCTGGATACTTCCACATCCGCCCTCGGTTGATCAACTTTTATACATAGTTGGGTTCTAATGACTTCTGTAGGGATTTTCTTTGAGCATAAAGCTATCCCTCATCTTGTCCCTCGTTGCCTCCTTTAGGCTCAAGTTTTTTGTGCTTTGTTCTCCAGATCTGTATAAATACACGTATTACCGAACAAACGTATTTATGTTCAGCCTTTTACCTGATTTGTAGGCTTAGCCCTGGTGGGAGCATCCTGCGTCCAATTCTTCCAATGTACGTTGGATATACACCAAATATTTCAATAACTGTCACATGCCGTAAGTCCAGTCCACATTGTGCTTGCTGTTAAACAAAAGAAGACACATCTTTAATTATTTATCTATTGTAGCTAAATTATTTCTGAGTGAAGTGCATTAAGGTGACCCTATTCTTAGCTTAGGGAATAACAGTTCCCTGCCACACACTAACATGGACAGAACCCAAAATTGAGGGGGTGGTACACTGAAACAGTGGGCACTGTTACATACTAGAGGATGTGTTCAGGGGCTGCAGGAGAGCATCTTGGGTCTGATAACATTTGTCCACCACTCTCCGGTCAAAGAACCACAACATGAATGTTAAACCATACTTTAATGATATTTTGAGATTTTTTGACATGTATACTCACTTAAATAGGAGAGAATGGGAGCACGCACAGCACTCTATGGTGGTGTGAGCATTACGGGGGGAAAAACAGACGCGTCTGGTGCTGGAGTCGGCTGATCAACAATGCTAGATTGCAGCGGAGGTGTTTTCTTTATGCAACCCCTCTGCCCTGCCTCAGTGCAGGCAAACGGTGGCGGGGGGGGGGGGGGGGTTAAAAAATGGGCCATAGCAGCTGTAGTGGCGCTTTAACTATGCTACATCCGTAGGTGAACTTTGAAATTGAACTTTTCATTTTTTCAAGCCCTTTTTTCAAAACTTAAACAGAGTGTTATAGTATAAATTATTTTGTTTAAAAAACTCTTTCTGATAAAATGAATTCAATGAACTACATGGTGAAAGCACATAGAAAGTCACTTTGTTCGTGGCAGATGCACAGGAATAATAGAGAGAAATGTTCAAGCTGATTCCTACCTGGAGAGTCCCGACTTGCAGTCTGTAATACACATCTGCGGCTGTTGGGGTGGACAAGACAACTATTCTTCTTTTGTCATAAAACTGATCCAAGAAGTCGACTGCATTTCTCATTCCAACATTTATGTTCATGACTGTGTTTGGAATTAAAAAAAAAAAAACAATTCTAGTCACATATTCCCCAGGCATACAGATGCATTGTGGGAGCAAGTAAGGGTTAAAGGCTGGGGGATAAACTAGCCAGAACAAATTCCCAAACTCGGGGGGAAAAAACAGTCACCTCTAATCACTTCCAACATCTTTGCGTGGTCAATGTGAAATTATAATGTATTCAATTATAATGTGTATTTCATTTATTTTAATCCAAATTATTGGTATGCTCTTTTAGATAGGGGGGTGTGGTATGTATGTAATATGCCTTTCCCATCAATTAGGTATTTTTCCAGGCCATTTATCAGACATTCCAACTGCACTGGGCACTTCTAGTTCTCTGAGTTCTAGTTCTCCCCATAAACCTTGTCTTTGCAGATCGGAGCCGTCCAAACACTGCAAAAAAGAACCTTGCACCACTGCCGACAGTTTCACCCTCTCATCAGATTGGGAGCATTCAAGACTTTCATAAAACTTTTATTAAATGTGACTTTTGCGCTTGTGCATTAATTGCTATTTTGTATTTACGTTCTGTATACCAGGCATCGTTAATTTAATGTACCTTTCATGTAATGCCATTATGATGCCAAAATAGCCCTTTTATTGGTGTTTTATCCTATTTATGCGGTGTTGGTTAAGTAAACTCTGTATGTTCCTAATGTCCCTTTGATTCAAAGGATATTTGCTGCAAACTATCTTTATAAACAGAGTATAGCAGTCAGCCTAACAATATCAAGCAAAGATAGGGTCATGGTAAGAGACAGGGCCGTATTTGGTGTTCATGGTGCCCTAGGCACTATAAAGTGCTTGCGCCCCCCCCCCCCCTTTTTTTAAGTTAGGCCACTGTCCATATAAAAAAAGTGTGTAGAGGGAAAGGGTGCAATGGGTTGGAAGCAGAGAATTAAGGGGCAGTTGTGGCCGGAGGGTGGCAGGTTCGAATCCCGGTCCTGCAACATGAATGAAGTGCTCTTGAGCAAGGCACCTAACCCCCCCAACTGCTCCCAGGGCGCCATAATTAGGGCAGCCCACCACTCTGGGCATGCGTACACTCACTGCACGGATGGGTCAAATGCGGAGGACGAATTCCTGTGTGTGCGCAAGCATACAATGGCTATCTATGCATTAAAAATTCAAAACAAAATGAAATGAATGTGTGTGGAAATGCAGAGAAGCAGATAAGCATGTTCCATCTTTTACTGCATTCTGACATACAGGAGTCACATGACCACACCAATGGAGGTGAGATGCTCTGGCCTGTGTTCAACCCATGCCCCCCCCTACCTTCACACAAATGCACTCTGCATCCTTCTGTGGCTGGGAGGGATTGCGTGTTAGGAGGCATGGGTTCTGGCTATGGGATTTTTAATTTCTTTTCTTTACTACAGTACTAAGGGCAGTGCCCCCCCCTTCCAGGTTGCCACCCTAGGCACGTGCCTAGGGTTGCCTAATGGTAAATACAGCCCTGGTAAGAGAGGGGGGGCACTGGATTTTTATAGTTCTGTGCTCTCTGGCTTGAAAGGACACACACATGAACCAAGCTCAGGACAAAAGACGGGGGTAGAAAGAGAAGTAAAAAAGGAAGTAGTTCTTGTACATGTTCTCTCACCATGAGATTTATATCATAAAAAGGTTTTGGCAAGATCCTATAATCTGGTATAACCCTACTATTTCACTGTTTAATGATACAGTAAGTGTTTAAAACAATATTCAAACAAAATCTATACTTACCTGACCATGAGCAGGCTTAATCCGAATCGCTGGCCATTCCTCTGTTCATGCTGGCGTTGACAGTATGCTACCTACAGGCTCGCAGCCTGCTTTGATCATCTGATGCTGAGACAAGCATGCCAGCATGGACGTTGTACCTATTCATGCAATCCACCACTGGAAGGCCATCAGGCCCCCTGCTCGGTACTCCAGACCGAATGGTAGTTCAGCATTGGCGCATAGAGCGGAGGGGCGGAAATTCCACTACAGAGCGCTCTGCTCATTGCCACAAGACACTGCCATGGGATCCTGGCAGAAGTTAAAGTGGACCAAAACACAGGATTTTGACTATCCTGGGCTTTGGTCCTTTCCCCGGGGGCACCCCGATCTGGGTTTTGGTACACTTCAAGTATGTCGCAGGGAAGCCCCCTAGGAAAGAGTCTCCATTTTGATATTTAGGGGGTGATTTACTATGTTCCCTATCGTTCGCTACTTGATATAAAAGTATGTTTGCCAGATGCGCAAGCACGCATGACAAACCAGCGAGTAAGCAAAACTTACTGCAGCGAACACCAGGGAACTCAGACTTTTGCAGTACATTATGCGGTGTTTGCGCCACAATTAGCCAGGGAAAGTGGTTTGGAGAATGCAGGCAATATGCTGCGGTAGAATTCATTAGCAAAAATATAAAATCTTGCTGAAAACACACTTTTATAGCATATGTCGGCATTGGAGGGGTCTCAGAATATTTGTGGGGTATCTTGGGAGTTTCTGGGTTGGTTGAAAGAATAAAAGTTTATTTGAAAATATAAAAGTCATGTAAAAACATTATTAGTAGTTTTTCATATACTGGATAACTTTCTAATGTTTACTCTCGAAAAATAAGTTGCTAAAAAAACAAAAGTGACAATCTCTTCCTAAATAACATTGATTACAATGCGGTTTGACACTGAAAGGTGGTGAATGCAAAAGTATTTGCCAGCATTCGCCGAGCCAAACTGAAATAGAATTACAAAACACGTGGATATTGCTGGCGGAACAGGCAGATGCCCAGTGGATATGCGGTGGATGCTGGCGAATCCTTTGTAAATTACCCCCATAGTCACTTTTAAGACTATTGTAAAAGAGACCTCAGCATGAAACCTTCAAGGACATACTGAGGATAAATAAAGAACTTCCCTTTGTTATACATGTACTACAAAGTATTGAGAGGCTCATGTACACAGTGTCACTGTTACACTTACTATGTAATATTTAGCTAATAGTCGGTAAGATAACTATTAAGTTGCTATTTAAATATTATTTTGGGATACATATTAGTTATTAGGTAAGCAGATTTTCCTAAAGACACATCATACCTAAAATACCTGGACAGCAAGCAGAGATGCACAGTTATTAAAGAGGAACATGGAGGAGGTTAACCCCCCCCCCCCGCCTGTTTTCATAATTGGGCACTGTTTACTCACCTCACCGGGGAATCCATGGTCTGGGTCCCTCGGATTCCGGACAACCTTCCCGATGGGCGGCGCCACGTTGCATCCCATCCAGCACTGTGCACGGCCCCGCAATCTCGCGCCTGTGCTGTGACCATGAATGAGATGCAATGGAGCCGCCAAAATCCAACAAGACGTCGCTGAGCGGCGCTTGCTTTTGAAGAGCACGGCTAAGTCCTGCTGTCATTTACAGATGGCTAAGCTGGCTATGGGGGCGAGGTGCCCCGAAGCAGCTGGTTGTCGCCACAGTAGCAGCTTACCGAAAGGTAAGTAGAGGCCGATGCTGGGGGGAATCGGCCTCTTTTTATTTTAGGTCCAATAAATAGTTTGAAACCTCTTTGCAATTTTGATGAAACCAATTAAGAAGCTCTCGTAACTGTGCTGACTACAGAAGATCATTGGGGATGAGGGAGCTGTGGCTGACTGACTCAATAGCTGCTCTTCACGAATCACAATAATCCAATGAGCCACTGGGAGATTCAGCATGGCTGCCCTTGTCAACAGCTTCAGTGGAAGAGAAAATAATATGATCAAATATCCTTCAGCTACAGTAACAAGCAACATATTTTATCACTTATTATTTGATCTATCATGGTAGAAAACATGGGAAATATTCTTTATGCAGAGAACAGAGCCTGTAATGGACATACAAGAGGTAATGCAAAAGCTGATTGGTGGTAGGAAGGTGCATCAACAACATAAACAGCAGTCATCCTCCCATGGATTACTTTAGGCTTCTTTTCTTCCTTTGTAAAGAATTTAATCACAGAACAAAGCTCCAAATCCCTCAGTTTCTATAAAGAAGACCCACACTGTACTTGACATCCTGTCACTTCCAGTGCTTTCATCAGACTGGTACTGTGCGTGTTGCATGTCAAGATATGTCTCAACCTCCAGGCTTAGCTCTCTACACTGACAGAACATACTGGGCTAGATAACTTATTTAACCCTTTCATAGATTGTAACTTCAGATAGTCTGTTTTTCTACTAAACACATTTTGTTATAGATTTACACCTCTCTGTTAACTTGCCGTTATTTTCATGGTGTCTGACAGCCAGGAGGACAATAGAAGAAGGTGATCACTATATATCACCTACTGTAACTCCCTCCAGGAATACCTGATTTTTTGAATGTAGCCCAACAGATTCATATGTGTTTTCTTTTACTGGCTTCCAGCTTTGGAAGCTTAATGAAAAATGATATAATTTTTTCTATGTATACTAATGCAGTTAAACCGTTTTCCTGTGCTTACCTCTGAGCCTACCCATTCCTTATTAGTGCTATGGTCCATGATCCATATAGGTTTTGCATAGCAGTCATAGAAATCGCTTATGTAGTAATGGTTTGCTCACACAATAAGAAGACCTGTCATTAGGGATGTGCGAAACTGAAACTCAAAGTTCGAGACTTGACATCTGTGCACTGTTTGAAAAAATGCCACACTGGTGAAATCCTTTGCACCAGCTTTTTCTGTGCTCAGTCCCTGGACATGGTGGGCAGTAGAGGTAAGGGTCTGATCGCTGATGGTTTCTCCCTCTTCTGCTGGATTCATCATCACCTTTCTGATCATCTTCTGCCCACCCACTCCTCCCCGCTACCCTCCTTCTCAGCCTCCACATTGCAGAGAGCTCCAGTAGCTGGCACTTAGGTTTCCTCTTCATTGTTAATGGTCTGATGTCCAAGTCCTCATCCTCCAACAAAAGTTGTTGGGCATCTGGGAAATCCTATGTCTGCAACTGGGGCAGGGGGAGGTGGATGGCCCACTGAATCCCAGCTAGGAGTGTCATCATAGAGCATTAGTGACTCCTCTATGACTTGTGGACGGCCTTGCTGATTTGAAGGAGGTTGAAGTGGAGGGCTCGGGTGGGTTGAAGTAAAAAAAAGTGGAGAGGCATGGAAAAACAATAATAAAAATAACCATGTTTTTCTGGCTGCTTTGCAGGTCCCTGAGCATGGACTTGGTGAAGATTATTCAGTGTCCTACCCTCCTGCAATAATACACAATAATAATACTAATAATGTTTTTGCAGGTCCCTGGTGAACTGGAAATTGATCTATAAATGCTTCAACTTGGTCTGGCCTCACCATTCTGGCAGTGGGGTCTACAAGAATACACTGCAAATCCTGGCACATGCCGGCACTGGAGGAAGGTGTAGTCGGCACAGATGTAACACCTTCTTTCACCAGCATCAGTCATGGCCCTGCCTTTTATTAGCTGATTTCTTAATTTTAGAAGTTACTGACAGTGGCCTGTCCCCCTCAGTATATCAGTCACCTGTCCCCGGAAGTGGCCTGTAAGGGACAATTAGTAGATGTTTTTCTCTCCCCCTCAGTATATGTGCAGCCTGTCCCTGAAAGTGGCCTGAAAAGGACAATTAGCAGAGGTTTCATTCCCTAAAATGTGAGCCACCTGCACCATGCCCCCCCCTTACTCATCCGGTCAATAAAATATCTATGCTCTAGTCTAAAATATCTATGCTCTATTCTATATAAAAATATATATTTTTATGTTTTTTAGTACTTTCCCTAGCCCATTTTGAGCAGGGCATTAGCCCCAGTGCTACCCTTGAATTGGCCTCGGAGTCTGACACCTGTAAAAAAATTATATTTTATTTATAATTTATTTTTGCATTTCTTTAATGCTGTTGTTTTCTGTATCGTAATATTTTGAGTACTTTCTCTACCCCATTTTGTGCAGGGCAATCTCCCTGGTGTTACCCTCCCCCCCACCTCCGTTTGGCCTCTGTCATCTATAAAAAAAACTAATATTTTATTTTATTTATGTATGTATTTCTTTAATATTTTGTTTCCATTATTGTTTTGAGTACTTTACCTAGCCCATTTTGTGCAGGACAATAGCCCTGGTATTCCTCTTGCCTTTCAGCCCTCTAGTCCTTGCTACCCCTATTTAACAGCCATTTTACAGCGGCAAGTTCAGCCTAACTTGTCAAACCCGAACTTCAGCGGGTTGGCTCATCCCGACCTGTTATCCATTACTAATACATCAACACTCTCTCACATACTCTGCCTTGTCTGACAATATATGAGTGCCAGCTCTCTTGCCAACACTGCTTTGTCTGACCATATTTAAGTGCCAGTTCAGTTGCCAACACCGCAAGGTCTGACCCCGTCCAAGAGCAATCTCTGTCGCTATCCCTGCCACATCTGACTTATTTGGGTACCAACCCCTGTTGCAGATCCTGCCCTGTCTGACCACATCCAAGTCCTAGACTTGTTGCTGACCCTGACACATCTGACCACATCTGGCAGCCAACCATGTTGCCACATTTGACCAAGTCTGTGCTCCTGCCACTGCTACTGTTGTTATTGGCTGAAGTTGGGCTTAACATGTTGCAATACAATAACAAAATCTACAAATACCTGACAATAAACAGGCTTGACCCCACACAGCTGTATGACCTGAGTCTCTGCTATTACTCTACAGTTAGCTGGTCAAGTCTGTCTCCATCTGCCAGCCTGCTTTGGGACCATCCTTGATGTCAGTCATAGCAGGTCAGGCCTGCATCAGGCCACCACTGCTACAGCAGAACCCGTTGCAGTGAGGACCCCATGCCAAGAAAGCTGCAATCACACTATGTGGCTATTTACTATAACTGTACTCTTTTGAGACTGTGGCATTATACCTTTTCTGTTTAGATGATACCTAGACCTATTAATAGAACAATTGAGCTGTTATTCTGTTATTACAATCCATGTAACCTTGTACAGCAAAAACCTCTGCTTGGAGGTTTTGGGATTTTTTTTCTGTTAATATTAAAGTAATCTTGAATTACCGGTATGTGTAACTTTTGAAAGCAAAACATTCTAAAAATAAAATCCTTGATTACTGAGTTATATAGAAAATATATAGACCAATCCCTGATAATCAGGGTGCCTCTGGTGAAATCCTGCCCTTGGGGCAGGGATTCTACCTGGATCCAGATTCATTTTTGGTTTGTCTCACTTTAAAAAATAGTAGTGTTCCTTTAAAACAAAAACCTTCAGGTCCATCAGGCCAGCTTTTGGCAGTTATCCATCTTATCACTTATATATTCATATAAGATAGAAACATATGTATTTTCAATGGTCAGAATGCTTATATACCAGAATACTGACTGGTTGTTTGAAACCCAATAAATACATGTCTCTAATGCCACAAAATAGTCAGGTGTGTAATGGCCCAGAGATAAACAAATCACATCTTGCATGTATCTAGCTCACATACCTGCAAACACCTTGCTTTATCTTCTGGCTGCAGCAGGCTACTTTTTGACAGTCAATTACAAAGATAAGATTTAACACCTTTAGCACTGCACAGTTTGGCATACACATAAAAATATATACTCACAGGAACATGTCGGATCTGACCCAGTCCACTCGGAATTAAACTGGCACACACGAGCTGGGCTCCCTTGCAGTTCAAAGCCCCCAACACAAAAATAGTCACAGGTTGCACCATAGTTATCTCCAGCTCCTGAACATTTGATATATCCATTCTCTGGAGCATTCAGCTTAGAACAGCGCCTGACTTGGTAGAAACACATAGACATATTTTTGAAAAAGGGGTTGCTGCAAATCGTAACATTTAAAAACTTGGTAAACAATAAACTCCCCCCCCCCCAAAAAAAAAAACCTCCTATAACGCATTGCTGCTATGCTGGACTCCGTCCGAGTGGTGACATCCTCTCTTTAACACCATTATTCACCCAAGTGGTGCTTATAGGGTTACCTGGTGGGCAGGTAGCTCTTGGTACAAAGAGACCTTCCTGATTCCTACCATTTAACCTCCGAATGCAAAGCCATAACTGGTCCCAAATTCTATCGACTTACACGTTGCAGTAGCTTCTGGTACCAGGGAATATTTCCACCTTTTTACTCTTACTTCCTGTTGGGTCAACCTTAACTGGGCACCAGTTAGTGTAGCTGCTTGGATAGGTATTTCTTTGGACAATGACCCGGGACCTATTCCTTCCTGTAATATATTTGATGTACTGTACCTAGCCTCTTGCCAAAAGCATATGTATGTAACATACAGTATATACTAGGTGAATAATAATATTGAATCTGATCATGATAACAAGGGGGGGGCATGCTAATTATATGGTAAAGTAATTGTAACGCTGGGTGCACGTTGGGTGTGATTTGCAACCTGCATTTCCGTGAGTTTTTTTAACTAACAAACAAAAAGTGCAATAAAAATGTTTGTTCTAATTGTCCCCCAAAAAGCACCTGCACATACATGTTTTTTTTTAAAGTTGGGAAACCACAGTACCCTATGGGCTATTAAGAAAAAAAATGCTAATTTTTTTGCATATCTCATAGGGTAGTGTTGTTTTCAAGCCCTCAAAGTATTATCATTACATCACTGAAAAAATGATGCCCCCACCTGTAAAAATGCTCCATTGCATGTACAGGTGATTTTCTGGGTTGTGTATTAAAGGTAAAAATCTCATTAAGATGCAGGTTGCAGTTCACAATCAAATGTGCCCGAAGTGTAACCCTTGCTCCACTAAATAGTTAGCCCTCCCAAGGTTTTACTACACAACATGTGTTGTGCAGTAATTTTATGCAAAGGGTCTACAGTGTGACAGCTATATCATCCAAATAAATATCTATCTTAACCCCAAAAAATACAATTCTTTGAGTACTCACCTGTAGAATTGATTTTGTAGTATACAGCACGTCCTGTTTCACTAAATTCTGTACGTCTGGGTTATCCGCCACAAGGTGGCGCAGTGGACTGCAGAAAAGACTTATGGCATCTCCCGACCCTATAAAAGGACAGGAACCTCCCACGAATTCCCAATGTTACAAAGCAGTTAGACAAGAAGCCGGGAGAATAATAATGAAGGAAACCCAACCAAAAATTTTAACAAATCACCATACAGAGGTAACCAAGAATAATGATAACAAAGGATGGATGATACAGGACGTGCTGTATACTACAAAATCAATTCTACAGGTGAGTACTCACAGAATTGTATTTTTCCAAGTATACAGCACGTCCTGTTTCACTAAATTCTTTTTGTCTGGGACATCCAAAAGCAGTGTCCGTAAAGTAGGGTGGGTTCCACAAGAACAACGGCGGGCAGTTTAAACCACTGCCGCCTGAAAAACTCAGCATCAGCTGAGGCCCTAACATCAACCTTGTAAAACTTGGAAAAAGTATGAACAGAAGACCAAGTAGCGGCATTACAAACTCGTTCAACAGAAGCCTGGTGCTGAAAAGCCCAAGAGGCACCAATAGGGTGCTAAGGGAAGTTCCTTCCCCTTACCAGAATAGGCTTGCACCACCGCCTGATTGCTGATAGTGGATTTAGCCGGAGGCAAACCTTTCCTAGGTCCAGAAGGGAGAACAAAAAGAGCATCAGTCTTCCTGAAAAATTCAGTAGCTACCAAGTAAACACTTCAGAACCCTGACCACATTCAAGGAATGCAGAGTCCGCTCCTTGGAATTAGCAGGATTAGGACACAATGAAGGCAAGACAATCCCCTCGATTCAAAGAGCCAAAGTTAATTGATTTCGTATCGAGAATCGTAAGTTTGGGTGGGTGTTTGTCATTTTTTCTTGTTTTTTTGCCCATTTCGTATTCGCACGATCGTTCGCGCATAGACGTATATGAACATACGCATTTCGTACGAGAATCGTATAATTTGCGTTAGTTCGTGTGTTTTTCCCGCCCAAATCGTATTATTTGCGTCCGATCCTATTTTTTACGTCCTTCACATGGGCTTGCGACCAATTCAGAGAGGTGATTGCTAATTGTTTGGAAGCCCATTAAAGAGCTGCTTTACGAAATGTTTGCCGGCAGCTATTTGGCCTCGGGAGTAGGATGGAGCGGAGCGAGTTTGTGGCACATCAAGGGCTTATGCTTTTTGGCATTGAGTTGATCGAGATGTCTGAGAGCAGATTGCCCCTGCGTCGTCGCATGAACATCGATAGCATGAATGATGTTGAGCTGTTCGAGCTGACCAGGCTTAATCGCGCTTCCCTCCATAAATTATATAGTGAGCTGCGGCCATGGTTAGCCCGCACCACAAGGAAGGGGCATGCAATTTCAGGTATGACCAAGATGCTTGGCTGCCTGCAATTTTTGGCGAACGGCTCGTTCCAGAGGCTGGGTGCCCTCTCCGTGGGGATGTCACAGCCTACGCTGAGCCGCGCACTCTCTACATTTTTGGAAGGCATGGCTGCCATAACTCCAAAATATATTTATTTTCCGGATGATATGGCAGCCAGAAACGCCATTAAGCTTGGGTTTTATAATGTGGCCGACATGCCCAACGTTATTGGTGCTATTGACTGCACACATGTGGCACTCGTACCTAGGGCAGCCGACGAGTATATATATAGGTATTGAGATTGGTTATTATGTTGGCCAACGTGTCATGTAACCTGTTTTCCTTTGCGGCAGCATATTTGTTTATCCCTCATTTGTGTAGCTGCTTTATCTAGGCTTTTCATTAGTATTTCCCAATAGAGTGCAGACATGTTTTGTTGTTAATTTTTTATTTTGGGTCAAATATCAATTACCCTTTTTGTATGTTTTTGCCTTAAGGAATCGTAAAATGGGACACTCCCTTAATGTCCAGGCCGTGGTTGGTCCGGACATGCGGTTTATGAGTGTCCTTGCCGGCTACCCAGGATCGTCCCACGACTCCTATATCCTCAGGCGATCTGGGTTGTTTCGGAGATTTGAGGCAGGTGAATTTTCGGGGGCATGGCTGCTTGGTAAGTGTGTCCTATTTGTGTGTTATTAAATGTTGCATTAATCTTGTATTTGTTGATATGTTAGTATTTGAATTCTTTACATAAGCCTCAAACTGCCTTTTTCTTGGGTCATATATTATGAACTTCCAAAAAAAATGCTTGCCTCGCTTTGTCCTTCAGAATGTTTTCCCTTTAGTTAGGATGTCTGTAAGTTCCTTGTCCCTAAATATATTGGTTTTGAGTTTATACCCAAGGATCTTTGAGCTTTGGCTCCTTTTGTACTATTGGTCTTTAAATGTCAAAGTGGACTTAAACTGCATACATTGTAGTTTCCAGATAAATGTGGATAGCCCCTCAGCAGCATCCTAATTGTAACATGTCTGAAAACTAAAAATATATTTAAATTCCAAATACCCTTGGGCGTGCAGATGTTTGTTAATTAATTGGTATATTGAAGTGCCATTTTTAATTAGGTAATACATTAGTGGAAAGATTTATTTGGCTAATGTGCCCTGTTTTTTTTTTTGGCCACTTTACCTTACATCATTATGATATATGTTACATTTTTTGTGTTTGTTGTGTTGCCTTTTTAATTTTGATTACATTTAATTCTCTGTTTAAGGTGATTCCGGGTACCCACTTCTACCCTGGCTCATGACGCCTGTGCTGCGGCCCCAGGATGCCTCTCAGGAAGCGTACAACCGTGCGCATCGCAAGACCCGGGCTGTTGTGGAGAGGGCCTTTGGGCTGCTGAAGACACGTTTTCGTTGCCTTGACCATACTGGGGGCGCCCTGCAATATGATCCCAAGAAAGTGATCGACATTATCATGGCATGTGCTGTTTTGCACAATTTTGCCATCCTGGAACGTGTCCCACATTATGTGGACAGCCTGCCCTCTTCAGCCGTAGAGGATGATGTCGAGAATTTTGTGGGCCCACCCAGTGAGTCTGGCCAATCTGTTAGAGCCAACCTGATCTTGCAGCATTTTACTTAATTTTTTTCCCTGTCTCAACATTCTGTGTGTCTGTGTTATCCTTTTTGTTAAATATGTTGTTTTGCCGTAATGTGGCATTACCTCAAAGTAAAACATTTTGACCTTAATTGTTGCCTAATGTATTTCATGTAGTTTCCTTAGCTTTAGATTTGCATTGTTACACCTCTTCAAACCAAAATTATCTGGTTTAGCCCAAGCTGTTTAAAATGTGTTCCCACTAAAAACGCCACAAGTATTGTAAGTGAGATTTTTTTTTTACTTAGAAAAGGAAAAATTATAGTGCTTAACAGAAAACATTCCACATACATCTGTGGTTACAAATGGATAACATTACAAAAAAAACATCGAGCACATCTACACCTGGAAGTGAGTGGCACAACCAAACAAGGACACCCAGTCCAAAGGCCAGCCTAGTCCAGTCATTAATATTGCCTGTGCCCAGGGATATTTGGGCATGGCCATAATGTCACACAAACATGTCTGCAAACAGGAGGAGCACCAACCAAATCCATATTTAAAGCCATAAGTGGCCAGATACCCTCCACATAGACCTATGGCATTGGCTAGTGGCCTTAAGCATTACTCTAAGGAGCTATATGGGAGCAAATACAAAACACAACCTGCATGAGCAACACAAAATGGATTGTTTGAAACCTCAAAGGACAAGTAAATACAGTGGGGGTTAAGAGAAAAGATGTCCCACACACCCATGGCTTAATAGGGTGGCTGCCCATAATACCCAGGTGGAGGTCCAGGTGGAGGTCCATGTGAATGGGACCTAGCCTGGGCCATGGCAGCATTGTGAATTTGAAACTGCTCCACAATGTTTCTCTGCATATTGGTCATCTCAGCCATGGCTGACTGGATGCCATTACTTGCATTGACCACGTTGCTGTTGAGGGTACGCAACTCCGCGAGGATGCCCTGTAGACTGGTATGGATGTTGACCATGTCGGCATGCCTTTGCTCACGCTCTGTAACGAGCTGTGCGTCATAAGAGTCCCTTTGTTGGGTCCATAATTGAAGCAGGGCACTCTGCCTCCCCTGGGAAATTGTGGGGCGGCGTAATGGAGTCCGCCGCACAATTACCCTGGCTCTTGGGCGTGCCCTGCCGCGTGGTGTCGTCCCCTCAACAGCAACAGGCCTGCTTTGCAAATCCTCAGCAGCAGAGTGAACACTGGGGACTGTAGTGTCAGTCTCCCCATGTGCATGCACAATGGATGGAGATTCACTCTGCTGCTGAGGATTGGCCAGAGAAACATTATGGAGCAGTTCCAAATTGGGACCCAGGGGGAGGTCATCCGACGTGCCCTGCATGGAGACATCATCATCTTCCTCCATGTCCTGGATCTCTTCCATGAGTGTGCGGGTCTGTAGGGACATATAAAAAAAAAAGTGTAAGTTGGCGTCCAAATTTGGGATTCCAACAGTTTAACACATTCTTAAGCACTTGGTAGTATTTATGGTACTAAATTAACTTACCGGAAATCTCTGATCTGGGCTCCTATGCTGTACGGACCTGGTAGGCATAACCAAACTGGGGGGTGAGTTTACCCTTGCTGAGGGATCATGCTGGGCTGAAGAAGAGAAAAACAAACCACGTAAACACACACATAACCATTTTTGGGATAGGTAATCAAATATACCTCTATTTGTAATATTAATCAACTCTAGAGCAATGGGGACATTTGTTCAAAGACACGCAAGTTTAGATAGGTGCAATGGCTCGCGAAAACTGCTAACTGACCTCAGTTCTAAGTCAGGAAGTGTACCCAGTCAGCATACAACTTTCAACGCACATTTTTGGATTTAGACTACCATTCGCTAGGTCCGGGGTACTCAAACAATTGTTGGAAAGGTCCATTTAAAGGTATGTGGTGAGAGGTGAATGTCTGGCCATGGGGCTGACGCAGGGGGTGTCTAGTTAGAAATAAACACACTGGTGGAGGGGCTGGAGATTTCAAAGTGCAAACTAATAAAGGCTGCTTGCCCTTGCTGGGCTGGATGGGGCAGAGCTGAGGGGACAGGGATTGGATGGCTAAAGGGGGGAGTTAACGTATTGATGGTGATGGGATGGATGGAGCAAATCTGTTACAAATGTATGGGGCTTATGTGGGGGGGGGGGCATGGGGGGACTGTGGCAGATGGGCCAGAGCAGGGGCAGCGGGACACGATTGTGCCAAGAGAAAGTTTTACCAAGTTACTGTGTACCTTGCAATGCCACTTCCTGTGCAGTACTTCATATTGCAATGCTATGTTTCAGGGAGCCATCACATTGGGCAGGAGAACAACCACTACATCGCCGATCAAGGGGGCAGCTCTGAGCACGTCAACACAGAAGTAACTGAGTGCAGGGCTGTCTGGGCAGGGGTCCTGGAATCTGGTGCCAAGGTCCGCATTGGGACCCCGGGCCGCCAGTTGAGTCTCGCTGCTCTAGGTCAGATATGTTTGGGGGTGGCTAATTACATTGTTAACTCAAACACAACTCACACAACAAAAAGGCAACCCATACATAATGATGTGTGTTTTGTGATTGATTCCAAATATATCACTTTTCTGGAGAAACTTCATGACTTTAACAATCCAATTGGAAATTTGATCTTTGCCATAATGGATGTGGGCCTAAATGTGTGATTCCCAGGGACCAAAAGAGGACACAAACAGGCACAGTAGTGCGAGGCCAAGCAAGGCAAACCATAGGGGCATCCCGTTATCTTGTTACTAGTGAACTGTAGATTATTTAGCAAACAGGCAAACATGCAGATTTAAGAGTACTCACCGTGGGTACGGGTCGGTGAGTCTGTGTCCCTTAGACCAGCATGTCCACCGACCGCGACCGGATGGAGAAGTCCCAGCACAATCTCCTCAGCAGGGGTAAACTCCAATTTAGAAGGAAAGCCACCTCCAGTTTTCAGGCTGAAAAGAGAAAATCGTTTGGTACTCAGAAAAGGTGCATACAGTACATCCTAAACATTATATTTAGAGAAAACATTTATTTACCTGTAATTATGCCTTTTAATTTCTTTTTGCCGTACAGCATACTTCAGATCAGAGATTTTCTTCTGAATTTGGGACACATCTTTCCTCTCTTCCCCCGCTGCATTTACTTGTCGGAGGATGGTTTCAAACAATTCCATCTTGCGCTGCTTTGTGGTGTGTTTTGATTTGCTCCCATAGAGCTCGTCATAGTATAATGTAAGGCCACTAGCCAATGCCATATTTTGGTCATGGGAGAATCTCCCACTCAACTGGCCGCGGCGCAATGTGCGGCCAGATGGTTGGCTTGGCTGCTCCTCCATGTGTGCAGACACATGTGGTGACATTATGGCCTGGGGCTGGGTAGGGGAATGGCCGGATTGGTGGCTTCCCAATGACTGGACTGGACTGGCCAAGGGACTGGGTGTTCTGGCATGGCTGGCCACGAACTTCCAGGTGTAGATGTGGTCATGGTTGCAATTCTGGGCCCTCTTGGGGGGCTATGTTCCCGGCTGGTGCCAGGTCGGGGGCTCTGTTCCCGGCTGGTGCCAGGTCGGGGGCTTCTGGCCCTGGATGGGGTTCTTCGGGCCCTGTAGGGGCTTCTGGCCCTGGATGGGGTTCTTCGGGCCCTGTAGGGGCTTCTGGCCCTGGATGGGGTTCGGCGGGCCCTGTAGGGGCTTCTGGCCCTGGATGGGGTTCGGCGGCCTCTGGCTGGGCTTCTGGCCCTGGATGGGGTTCGGCGGCCTCTGGCTGGGCTTCTGGCCCTGGATGGGGTTCGGCGGCCTCTGGCTGGGCTTCGGGCCCTGGATGGGGTTCGGCGGCCTCTGGCTGGGCTTCGGGCCCTGGATGGGGTTCGGCGGCCTCTGGCTGGGCTTCGGGCCCTGGATGGGGTTCGGCGGCCTCTGGCTGGGCTTCGGGCCCTGGATGGGGTTCGGCGGCCTCTGGCTGGGCTTCGGGCCCTGGATGGGGTTCGGCGGCCTCTGGCTGGGCTTCTGGCCCTGGATGGGGTTCGGCGGCCTCTGGCTGGGCTTCTGGCCCTGGATGGGGTTCGGCGGCCTCTGGCTGGGCTTCTGGCCCTGGATGGGGTTCGGCGGCCTCTGGCTGGGCTTCGGGCCCTGGATGGGGTTCGGCGGCCTCTGGCTGGGCTTCGGGCCCTGGATGGGCTTCTGGCCCTGGATGGGGTTCGGGCCCTGCTGCGGGGCCTGGGTTGCCGAACTGCCCTACTTGAAGCCATGGCCGGTGTGGGCTCCCTTGTGCGGCCTCTTCTGGGGGCAGAGGTGGTGGGTGCTGCAGTTGGCTGCTTTTGGGCTGCAGGGGCACGTGGCTTGGGGCCCCTTTTTTGGGTTCCTGAGGGTCCAGGGTCCCTTGGTGGGGCCGAGGTGGTAGTCTTGCCTCTCAGCTTTCTCCTACCTTGCTGGGACCTTGTTGTTGGGCCCTCCGCGGTCTTGCTTTGCTGGGGTCGCTTGCTCATAGGCTTTTTAGGTGCCATCTTACACAAATGCTCAAAGAGAATGAGCTTTGGGTGCAGGGACCTTTAAATAATGAGCCCAGCGTGTGACGCCTATGCGCACGACTACGCGCTCGTACGAACGTACGTTCGAGCGGAACCAGGAAACCGCTGGGGTTTCACTTATCTGCTGCCTTGAAGAAGCATAAAGATGGCGCCCACTATCTTCACCCGTCAACAGGAAGAGATCCTCATGCTGGTAAGTGGCTGCCTGTGCATTTTAATCTAATAGTCAATGATGGCCTAAATGTAAATGATGCGTTTGGAACTAGTTTGGGGTCTCTTAATGTTTAATCACTGGCTCCTCACACTTCATCCTCAAGGGCCGAGCCTGGCCACGTTTTCACCTGTCTATGCTGATGTCCTAATTCGGGCAATTGCTCCGGCTTAGCAACAGTTAATTAACCTGTGGAGTAGCGGGGCTAGCTGGCAAACCTGGCCTGTCTCGGACCTTGATGCGGATGTTTGAGGAACACTGTTTTCCTAAGCCATAAAAACACAACGGGAAGCCACACACGTGGTCCAAAAGCCTAAGCATTAGCCTACATCTTGGATGTTTAAACCATCCTAACATGCCATAGATGCAGGTGGGCTGATTCTTGATGTTGGCTATTATCTGTATGTACATGGTGTGTGATACATATAACATAAGACCAGACTCTCATTCACAGTCAACGTCCTCTTTAAGGCACTCCCCAAAAATGGCTGCCACTCGAAATGTGTGTGTTAATGACATGAAATTCTCAACTTGTGATGCAACACATATGTGTGTGTGTGTAAAAGTAAAATCTCTGTGTCCATTATGTTTTTCAGATCATGATTCAGCGCCGGTATGACTTCGCGCCCAATGTGTGCGAGAAAAGGGACATCGCCCGGGAGATCATCGCGGAGATACACCGTGTGACTAGCACCACCTTCACTCACACCCAGATAATGCAGCATTGGTCGGACCTGAAACGTCTGCACATGCCCCGGGTGCGGAGGTTTTTTGGAATCCATTTCCCAAGTAAGTACAAAGCAATTGCATGGTATATGTTCCAAATGTATAAGTTATGCCTTTATTTATAATGACTTTTCTTTGGTAGTGTTGGAAATGGATTTCAGAATTCGCCGCACCCGGAGGCGTACAGGCCGACCAGTGCTGCATGAGTCTGCATCTGTGAGTGAAGGTGGTGGATCTCCCGGGCGACGGACCTACCCCTCCTCTGTGGCCTCCTCAGACCAGCCCCTGGACCTTACCACAGAGGAGGGGCCAAACCGCGTGGGCGTGGAGTCATACCTGGCCAGGCATGGGGAAGGCTCTGGTATGTCACTCTTCATGTATAGGCACAAAGATATACATGGCAGGCCAAAAACTAAGTTATCCTTTATTATGTATTTGTAGAAGCTTCTGGTGCGGGTGAAATAGTGGAGGAGGAGGCAGCAGAGATGCTGGAAGTCGATCCTGGCGAAGGTGAGTGATGTCAGCCAGACTGGGAGCCAGATATGTTGGGAATAGTGACTCTCTACAAGTACTAACCAAATGTCACATGTTTCTCCAGGGACTTCTTCACAGCAGAGCCAGGACCAAGGGCAGCCTGTTGGCCCCAACCAGCCATCTGTCGGCCACCAACTCCGTAAGTCTCCATGCCATTATTCATATTAATGTTTGGTTAGCTAATAACACACACATAACTAAAGGCGTAGCCAATGTGTAGTTCACACTTTCATGTGGGCACTTCGTTAGCTTAAAGAGGACCCTAACTTGTATTAAGAACCAAAGAATTAGCCATCACACTGTACCTACAGATTAGAAACATGGAAAAACACCCTTCACCCATCTAATGCATGTTATTAGACTGAACCAAACCAATATTGGGGAATATGGAATGCGCAATATTTACAGGCAGCATGGGATACAGATTGAAAAAAGGAAGGTGCTGCCATGCATTGTGTGAGTGATGACCTTTCCCTCAACCCAGCTATGCTCGGGATTCCCAACGCACCACTGTAACCTACTCCCCTGTACTTTATCCAACTCTCCACTCCTCATTAAGTGTTATGCTTCAGAGTCCAGATGGCGGCGCTGTAATCCCAAAAAAAACCAAATTAACTTTGAGGTGGTGCAGAATCATTTGTGAATAGTTATTGGTTTTCATTAAATAATGTGGAAGGTCCGGTTTAAGGAGTTTAAACACTTACCTGTGGGAAATGCATTAACTGTATCCCTTGGAAGAATGACATATGTCATGCATTTACATGTATTTGATTAACCCTAAATCTATTTCCAGCATACAAACCGGTCTGGGACTCCTATTTATGTTTCTTTCTCTATTGGTTACAGGGATGATCCCCCAAACATTGGCGGGCAAAAAAAAAAGAATGAAGGAGTTGGTGGCCGAGCTGCTGGCCATACAGGCGACGTTGGGGCCAACAGATGAAGAAGAGGATGATGAATAGTGCCCTTGGTCCTGGCTCCTTTGTTTAACTTGTTTTTAAAGTTTTTAAAATTTAAAAAAGTGTTTTATGGTTTTTTTAAAAAACCAAAAAATATGTTTTTAAAAAAACCCCCCCCCAAAAAAAAAAATGTGTTTTACTGTTAAAAAAAAAAATAAAATATAGGTGTTTTACTGTTAAAAGAAAAAAAAAATTTATATGTGTTTTACTGTAAAAAAAAAAAAAAATTTATATGTGTTTTACCGAGACAAAAAAAAAAAAAATAAGTTTTAAAAAAAACAACCAAAAAAAAAAAAGATGCTTTGAAAATTAGTAAAAACAAAACCAAACAAATAATTTAAATAAATTAGATTTTAAGCCTTCCTAAATGTGTCTTTTCTAATATGCACACACCCAAAAAATTACACAAACCAGAAACAACACGCTTAGAAACATATAGACATATGTACATTATGTGATTTTCTTACGTTTTAGGGACCGAGAAATGAAGTTGGATGCAGGCGCTAAGAGGTTTAGGTAAGTTTGAGGGACCGAGAAATGAAGTTGGATGCAGCCGCTAAGGGGTTTAGGTAAGTTTGAGGGACCGAGAAATGAAGTTGGATGCAAGCGCTAAGAGGTTTAGGTAAGTTTGAGGGACCGATAAATGAAGTTGGATGCAAGCGCTAAGAGGTTTAGGTAAGTTTGAGGGACCGAGAAATGAAGTTGGATGCAAGCGCTAAGAGGTTTAGGTAAGTTTTAGAGACCGAGAAATGAAGTTGGATGCAGGCGCTAAGAGGTTTAGGTAAGTTTGAGGGACCGAGAAATGAAGTTGGATGCAGCCGCTAAGAGGTTTAGGTAAGTTTGAGGGACCGATAAATGAAGTTGGATGCAAGCGCTAAGAGGTTTAGGTAAGTTTGAGGGACCGATAAATGAAGTTGGATGCAGCCGCTAAGGGGTTTAGGTAAGTTTGAGGGACCGAGAAATGAAGTTGGATGCAGCCGCTAAGGGGTTTAGGTAAGTTTGAGGGACCGATAAATGAAGTTGGATGCAGCCGCTAAGGGGTTTAGGTAAGTTTGAGGGACCGAGAAATGAAGTTGGATGCAAGCGCTAAGAGGTTTAGGTAAGTTTGAGGGACCGAGAAATGAAGTTGGATGCAGCCGCTAAGGGGTTTAGGTAAGTTTGAGGGACCGAGAAATGAAGTTGGATGCAGCCGCTAAGGGGTTTAGGTAAGTTTGAGGGACCGAGAAATGAAGTTGGATGCAGCCACTAAGGGGTTTAGGTAAGTTTGAGGGACCGAGAAATGAAGTTGGATGCAAGCGCTAAGAGGTTTAGGTAAGTTTGAGGGACCGAGAAATGAAGTTGGATGCAGCCGCTAAGGGGTTTAGGTAAGTTTGAGGGACCGATAAATGAAGTTGGATGCAAGCGCTAAGAGGTTTAGGTAAGTTTCTGGTTGAGGGTGCGCATGCGCAAGATCTTATAAACATACGAACGCACGAATCTAAGAGGCCAAAAACCAATGAAAGCCAGAGGCAAACGCAAGTAATTGGAAGAGGTTGACGATGGAAGCAGCCGAAAAAACAGGCTGCCGCCGCAACAGGTGAGCACATGAACGTGATTTTTACGATTGGCAACTGACTGAGGCAAGTTCGGGAGATATCATACGAATGGACGTATCTTTTAGGATAGAAACGTATTTGCTTATTGAATCACTCGCAAGTTCATACGAACGCACGAGCGGACGTGAAAAATAGGATGATCGTGAGCCAAATCCAAGCTGTTACATGTTTCTTTGAATCAACCCAAATGTCCTGATTGAGATCAAAAGCAGACACAACCTTAGGCATGAAATCTGGCTTAAACTGAAACACCACCTTGTCCTGGTGTCGCTCAAAATGAGGAGGTTTGATGGAAAGCGCCGCCAACTCAGAAACACGCCTGACAGAAGTGATAGCCACCAAAAAGGCTACCTTAAGAGTCAAAATGGGCAAAGCGGCCTCACGGAGAGGCTCAAAGGGACAACCCTGCAGAGCAGATAACACCATGTCAGGTCCTGTGGGACACCCACCTTCCAATAAATCAGCAACCCCCAATCTCCGCTGCTTTCTTCGCCTATAGTAAGCCCCCGTTTGCCGGGACGCTAGACACGCCTCACCGGACACAGTTGCCCCCAGGTCTTGTTAGCACAAAGGATGCTGACTTATGCAGGGGAAGGCAGATGAACCAGGAACTAGACTGAGTAGCAATAAACGGACAGGGGTCATACACGGGTGGTCAATCCGAGGAGGCACGGTACAGTAGGGTTTAGACGGAAGAGTAGTCAGGGCAAGCCAAGGGTCACAGCGGGAGGTCAGAAGTTCGCGGTACAGAGGAGCAGGCAGAATCGTGGTCAAAGAACAGGCAAGGTCGGTCCAGGCGGCAATCAGGGATGGTCAAAACACAGCAAGATTCACAGGGAAAAAGGTATCCAAAATCGCACCCAGTAGCACGCTATAACGGGCAAGGATTGACCGCAGGGGGAATACTTTTATAGGGGCAATGGGATCAAAGAAGGGATGTGATTGGTGCAAACATAGCCTAAGGGGATTGCCCCATTCAAATCAAAGCACTAGGGCTCATTGGCCCAGAACAAATTACCTCCGGCGGCTGCTCTGAGCATAGCGCCGCCGGAGGGCATAAACAGCAGCCAGACGCGCACGCGCGCGTACACGAGGCAGCGCGCCGGGAGTGCGCCGAGTAGTGAGCGACGCGGCCGACGCCGCCGAAGAGGAAGCCGCCCGAGCAGCCGCTCGCGACGGACAGAGCCGAGCGGCTGCTCGCGGCGGAAACAGTCGAGCGGCGGCCGGGAGGAGCAGACGCCGGCCCGCCGCCCGTCGCAGAGGACGCCCAACTTGTGTTCCGGACGAAGGAGAGCCATCGTGGGACCGGAGGACAGGTAAGGAAGTACCCGTGACAGTAGTTCCCGTGACACACCAGATTCAAATCCCAACTGGTAACATAGGCTTACGTGGCGGATGCACATGAGAAACCCCCTGGAAAAAGTCTTAACCAAACGGGGACTGGCAAAACATAACCTTTGAGGGTACTAAGCTGAAGGCCCAAATCCAAACCATGTTGCAAGAATTCCAGAATCCTGGGAACACCCGACAGGGAAGAGATTTAGACTCACACCAGGCAATGTAAGCATGCCAGACCCTGTAGTAAATAAAGGACGAGGACTTCTTCCTAGCCCTAATCATGGTATCAACAACAGAGGCAGGCAATCCCTTTTCCATCAAGATGGAGGTTTCAGCAGCCAAGCCGTCAAAGCCAGCGTTTGTAAATTGGGATGGCACAGCTGCCCCTGAGTGAGCAGATCTGGATCCTTGGGTAGGACGTACTGATCTACTGCCAATTGCACGATGTCTGCGAACCACACCCTTCTTGGCCAACAGGGGGCCACCAGAATGGTTGGCACCCCTTCCTGGGCTACCTTGCGCAGCACCCTACCCAACAGAGGAAACGGGGGGAACACATAGAGGAGCCGAAACCCCTTCCAAGGCATTGCTAGCGCATCCATGGCAAAGGCAAGAGGGTCCTGTGACAGACAAAGACTGGAGGTTTGTGATTGTGACGTGAAGCAAACAGGTCCACATCCGGCAGACCCCAGCGATGGCACAGGGAGTGAAACACCCTGTTGCTGAGGGACCACTCCCCCAGCCGAGACATCCCCCTGCTCATGGAATCTGCCTCCAGGTTCTCCACTCCCGGGATGTAAACTTCAGATATGCAGGGGACATTCTCCTCGGCCCAGGACTGTATCAGGGACACTTCCTTGAGGGCTCGCTTGCTCCGAGTCCCTCCCTGATTGATATAGGCAACCGCCGTCCGAAGGTGTGGGGTCAACTGGGAAAGAACCAACCTTATCGCCCGTAGTTCCAGAATGTTGATGGGGGCATGAGCCTCCCGAGGGCCCCACTGACCCTGGAACTTCAGAGACTTCCAAAAGCCTCCCCAACCTGTCAGACTGGCATCCGTGGTGACAGTCTCCCAGCACGGGGGCAGAAAGGTCCTGCCCACTAGGAGATTCCTTGAGTCCAGCGACCACGAGAGGGACTGACTGACCAGAGGGGACGGAGCAAATTCCTGATCCAGGGACACAGGGTCCCGATCCCAAACTGACGAGAGGTGCAACTGAAGAGGTCTCATTTGAAACTGAGCATAGGGGAACGCCTCAAAACATGACACCATCAGCCCCACCAACTGCATCCCCTGCCGAATGGAGGGATGAGGGCAAGAAAGTAGAAACCGTGCCTGCGTCTGCAGGCTCTCCACCTTCTGCTGAGGCAGAAAAACCTTGACCTGAGATGAATCCAGATTCATGCCCAGAAAGGACCTCACCAAGGACAGAAACAGAGAAGACTTGGGATAGTTGATCACCCAACCGAAGTACTCGAGTGTGGAGACCACTATCTGGGTATCCAGCTCGGCTTGATGGAAGGACTGAGACGCAATCAGAATGTCGTCCAGATAAGGAAGCATACGAATGCCCTGAGATCTCAACAGAACCATCACCCCCACCAGCACCTTGGTGAAGACCCGAGGGGCTGAGTTAAGACCGAACGGTAAGGCCACAAATTGGTAGTGCTGATCCTCCAGAGCGAACCTGAGAAATCTCTGATGACCTGGAAAGATTGGAACATGAAGGTAAGCATCTTTGATGTCCACAGAAGTCATGAAGTCACCCGGGCGCAAGGTACTGACCGCCGTACGCAGAGTCTCCATGCGAAAATGCTTGAACCTGATAAATTTGTTGAGGCGCTTCAAATCCAGGATGGGCCTCAGGGACCCATTCTTTTTGGGAACCGTGAACAGATTGGAGTAGAAGCCTCTGCCCCTTTCTTGGAAGGGCACCGGGCAGATGACACCCAATTCCAAAAGGCTTTGGACCGCAAGCCGCAAGCCCTGAGCTGACAGGGGGCCTTGAGCCATCTGGGATCTGATAAATCTTGGGGGCGTTATCCAGAAGGCACTTGAGCAGCCCTTTAATAGCAAGAGCCGTGATGGCAGAGGCGCACACAGGGCGCAGCGCAGTCCCTGCACAAGCAAATGTGTGACAGGCCAGCTGATCCACACGCCGGTCCTCACCATCCCTAGAAGTGTCAGGGGAATGCATGACCGAGGTATTGGACAACCCAAGCACGGGAGCCTCGACCTCGGGGGGACACGACCAGCGCTTATCCACATCAGCAGGGAAGGGATACCTCCTGTCCCAACTCTTGGGCACCGTGGGCAATCTGCTATGACGTTCCCACTCCTTGAGCACCAAATTATTAAAGTGATTCGGCTCAGGGAACTCCAAGCGTTGTTCAACAGTGTGAAAAAGCTCACCCTGCTGCTTTTTAGCCGGCACAGGAGGGGTAATACATAGCACTTCAAAAATGTGAGCCAACAGCCTATCAGTATCCTCGGGAGACCATGGATCTTCTCCAAAGGGAGACCCAGTACCGCCATAAATCTCCTGCTGTTCCTCAGAGGAATCAGAATCAGAGAAGAGTTCCCCCTCTTCTAGGGGGTAATGGTCAGACAGAGTGTAATGTCCCTCATCCTCAACAGGAAAAAGGGAAACAGCGGGGATTAGGTGCCGCTTCTTGCCAGAAGCCCTGCGGGGGACAGGCCCAGTAATATGCCTTTCCAGGCTGGCCACCCGCATAACCAAATCGTAATGGGATTCCCTGCTAGCATGTCCCTCACTGGGGGTCAGAGGCAGGTGCAGGGGGGGTAGGTGATGTAGAAGGGGGCGCAGAGCTAGGAAGCGAGGCAGGCAACCCAGACTACAGCGCAAGTACCTTCTGAGCGCAGGGCACACATACCCTGACATCGTCACTCACAGGGGATACCCCACACGCGGCACACAGCTGGGTTTGTCCCGAAGGAACCCCAAGCACATTATCCCCGGAAGCCTCCATATGGTGATTAGAAAGGGCACACTGGCCAGTATAGGGTTAAGGCTAGCAAGAGCCACCCTGGATGCCCCAAAGCCCGCTAGGGAAGGTGGAGATGAAAAGGGGAAGAGGGCCGGGAGAAACCACAATCACGTTTATCCCGCCTGAAAGACATAATAAAACACACATAACAATCCTATAGTGCTAGTGAAATAGCAATAAGACAACCCCGATAGGGGACTCACGGACTAGTTTTACTGTGGGCCAATGAGCCTGTTTATGTTTTGGCCAATCCCCACACACTTCCCCCTAAAAAGCCTTTCCCATCCAGGACCACACAGTGCCCATGATAGCCGTCCCTTTGGGTGCTATTGCTTGTGAATTCTGTCATTGTGTTTAACTGTGTATAACCCACTATTTTGCCAGACCTTGTCTTTGCCTGAACCTTCCTGTACTGTGCCTCTCTTGTGATCTCTCGTTGTGTCCATGGATACTCTTCTCAACTATGTTTCTGCCTGCCGATTCTGTTCTGCCACCGTGCCCTCTGGTGTATGACATTTGACTCAACTTTTCATCCCATGACCTCTGTGTACTTGTGCCTTGTCAATTGGCTGGACCGATCTTCACATGTAAGACTCCTGGTTATGTCTGGACTTCCCATCTCACCCTATGATGGACCCTATTCTCTGCACCACGGCCCATGCAGAAATCTTACCCTCTGTATTGTGTAACAAATGAAGCTTTTTACGTTTCTAGTCCTTTACATCCTGTCCAGCAACACAAACCATTGCAGACTGTTCATGTGTTTACATACCTTTGACTCGCACCTGAAATTTACATGAAGCTTTGTTCTCTGCCCTGTCAAACACTGTGTACTGGATTCTATGCTCTCCTTCTGGAAACTCGGATCCTGATGGCCGTCCTTTTAATATCACACTGCAGGAAAACATCACAATTTGTCTATCTTATTCATTTTGTATCTATACAGTTTGATCTTATTTGGTGTTATCTTGCCTGATCTACTTTATGACCCAGCCAAGCAGTTGTGTTATCCTGACAGGCCAAATAAGATATAGAGAGGAGGGCTCTGAAGCTACTGGCCCTTATGTCGGATAATCACTCACAACATTGTAGGCTCCCTTGGCAGTCCTATTGCTGCTCCTGCAATGAATATCTGCTGCCAATCTGGCAATAAATAACAGAGCACAGTCAGCTGTGCTTTCAGGATTTCCAGAGCAAATAAAGATGAGGTGATGACGGAGAGGAGCTGGGTGGGTCAATTATTGTGGTAGTATCAATATTTAATATGTATTTAAAAGAGAACAACGCTTGTGCTAGTGTACACTGTTTAATACAACAGAACCAACTAACACAACTGGTCAATTGGCATCAGGGCCGGATTAAAGGTGGGGCGCAAGCCCGGGGCCTCCACCATTTCCCCTTCCCTTCCAAGAGGGCCTCCACCAACTTCAAGAATTGTCCCGCGGGTGGATCATGTCATGCGGGCATCGGCCGTAGCTGACTGACTGCCTGCAAACTGTCCGATCCTCCCGCCAGCCCGCCTGCTAGACGCCAGATCCTCCCGGCCAACGGCCTGACCACACAACCCGTCTACCAGCCGATCCTCCTGTACATATCATGCACAGGGGGATCGGCCAGCAGATGGGTCGTGTGGTCAAGCAGGTGGGCGGGAGGATCGGCGCTAGCTAGCCATCAGGTGGGCCGGAGATTCGGGCGCTAGCTAGCAGGAAGCAGGGTCACATGGGCGCGTGCGGGAGGTTCAGGTGGCTGTCTATCAGGCGGGAGGATCGGGTGGGGGGACTAACAGTCCCAGGTTTCATCGACCAGCTGACATATGTGAAGGAGCATCGGCCCAGCGTGCGTGTGGGCGGGTGCTTCGGCTGACGGATGGGAGGATCGGCCAATCAGTCAGCTGGCCAGCATGTGGGCTTTTCACTGTAAGTGAACTGGATCTGGTAGCACAAGACGAGTCAGGAGGGTTCACCAGATCAGATCTCCAGGCAGTGTGAGTAACATTTTTTTTCATTATATTAAAAATGGTGTTAACAGACTTTAGCATGCTGACCCATCACCTAACTACCTACCTACCTACCTACCTTTACTTACTTGCCCACTCATCCACCTACACATCTACCCATCTACTGATCCACCAACCTACCTACTGACTCTCCCACCTACCTACCTTCCCACTCATGCACCTACCTACGCATCTACCTCCCTGCCCACCTACCTATCTGCCTACTGAGCCACCCACCTAACTACCTACCTGCCCATCTACCTACCTACTGACCCTCCCACTTACATACCTGCCCACTCACTTACCTATCTGTCTACTGACTCACCTACCTGTCCACTCACCCAGCTAATTATCTGCCTACTGTGCCCCACCCACCCACCCACCTACCTATCTGCTGACACACACTTACCTACCTGTCCACTCACCAACCTACCTATCTGCCTACTGACCCACTTAACTACCTACCTACCCATCTACCTACCTGTCCATTTGCCCACCTACCTATATGCCTCATGACCCATCTACCTGCCTTCTGACCTTCTCACCTACCTACCTGCCCTCTCACCCAACTATCTATCTGCCTACTGACCCACCTAACTACCTACTTACCCTCTACATACTCACTCACCTACCTATCTACGTCCCTTCTTGCCTACCTAACCTACCTACCTCCCAACCTCCTACCTACTCACCTACCTACCCAACTGTCTACCCTACTTACTATGTCTACCCACACACATGCCTACCTATGTGCCCAATCTCCTAAATACTCAACCACTTACCTATCTTGCTCACTCACCTACCTACCCATCAATATACCTCCCTACCCACCCACATGCATACCATACACAGCAAAAACTGTCACTCATGTTGTTCTGTTGCTAAATCGCAAGGTCTACAGTGTAAGAACAGGCTTGCCATGCGGACCGCGCATGCGCCGTTGGACGGGGATTCAGGTAAGGTTTGCGGGCATCCTGGGGGGGTTTCACACAGCGGGGCATCCCGGTTTTGGATGCCCTGTGGGGAGGGATTCGATCAGCCTGGGAATCTTATAGATTCCCGGGCCGATCCTGATGGGTGTTGGTCCACTTTAATACATACTTCAAGAAAAACTTCAAGAGCTGAAGTGGCCAACAATGAGTCTGGATATAAATCCTATTGAGCACCTGTGGAGAGAACTTAAAATTGCTGTTGGTAGAAGGCGCCCTTCAAATGTGAGAGGCCTGGAGCAGTTTGCCGAAGAAGAATGGGACAAAATTCCAATCAAGAGGTGTAAGGCTCATGTTGATGGTTTTATAAAACAATTGATTTCAGTTTTTTATTTCTAAAGGTGTACAACCAATTAGCTGTGGGTGCTCGTAAATTTGTCCGGCCAATGTTTGGACTTTTACTTGAAATTATATCATTTTTTGGAACAGCACGTCCTGGGGTGGGGATAGGCGTATTTCTATAGTTCACCTCAGCTCTGGCAGAAGAAAGGCTAGGTTCATCCCAGATGAAGATCCCTGGAGCATGTGACAAAGGATGTGATACATGAGTAAGATAGAATGGTGATGGGCTGAATAAGCCGAGTAAGTCATTTCACCCATTCAGCTGCTTTACTAATGATCATGCAACATGTCATAAAAAAAACAATTGCAGTCACAATGATTTATTACTCAAACATCTTACTCTGTCAATATTCCGTCAGCTGTGTCACGTCCCTCAGGGGTGTCCCAGAAAATTCTTGCAGTCACTTTATTAGGCTCTGCTATCTTCTCTTTCACACGTGGACACTGGATTCGTGGTGGTTCCAAGTCTGCATTATAATTCGAAAAATATCACGTTATGCATACAGTGTATATTATATCTATAGAGACACAACATAAAGAAATACTAATGCCCTTATTCATCAAGCGATAGCACCAGGTAGTGTCTGACGAGCGCCAGGTAGCGGCAGCTAACGGCGACTACCGACTCAAGTACGCCCGGCAGCGGTCAGAATGACGCATTTATCAAGCAAAATGAGGCTAGCGCCGGCGAGAGCGACGGCTAGCGCGGCATTCATCATGAAGCTGCCTGGACCGAACAGCGCCGCTGCAAATTCCCTCACAGCGCCAGGTATGAGCTGTCGCTCCCTGGCGATGTCCAATGCATTTCAATGGAGCAATCTATAATTAATCATAATTAATCGGTATTAATTTTTTTTTTTTTTTGTCAAAAATTCGGAGACCACTTCTGCAATGTTAGGATTTATTTTTAAGTAAAAAACAAATTTTAAACTAATTTGTGCAGAATTGATCTAACAGGTCTGAGATTAATGTATTCATATTACAAAATGATTCTAAACACATGTATAATGTTACATTCCAAAAATATGGTTGTTTAGGGGTTAAAAACAAGTTAATACACATCGCCGCCAGCGCTCTGGGGTTTAAACAAGGAATGGACAGCGACAGCACATTCGGAGCGTGATTTGTTAATGAATATGAAGCTAGCCGTTCGCTCTGGCCATTCGTTGTCAGGCGCACACATACAACGCTGAACCTGTGAAACAGCGACCCCCCAGCCCATATTCAACATTACCGCACACCGACTGAGTCGCTGTCATCAAGCTAATGCCGGCCAAGCACAGCGAATACTGGCTGGCGCTGAAAAAATCACGCTGCAGTCGCTCATCTGTCGCTACCTGGCGCTATTAATGAATCGGCCTCTTATTGTTCACCTGAGAAATAAGTGCTGTGTACTTGGACCTATTTAAAGCAGAACAATACCAAGGATTTTGACTATCCCTTGTTTTCTTTGCCCCCGGTGCACCCCGATTTGGGATGTCCCAGGGGAAGGCCAGCGGCCAGCCCTGGAATCTTGCTTGCCTAGGTAAACAACCTAATAGACAATATTAAAGAGAAACATCTTTGCTTTAAAGACTCCAGGGCAATTTGTTCTTCCTGGGGCATAACGATCTGGGATGCCTGCCCCTGCCATGGCAATCAATGAGCAAACTCACCTTGCCTTGCAAACCAACAGCACTATACCTCCATTCAGCTAAAATAAATGATACCCATCTGCGCAGTGGGATCGCTAGTAAGGTACGTTTTCTTGATGATCCATGGTGATACAAACAGCAGGCATCTCAAATACGGATGCCCTACCAAAGAGGAACAACACCCAAAAGAGTGAGAATACAAATCCGTAACATCTATTATCTTTTAAAATGGTCAGTTTAACAGGGAGCCTAATTCATTTTTTTTTTGTGCGTGCGCTAGATAAGCGTCTCTCTGCGCCAGCTCTCCAGAGCCGCCTGGAGACAAGCGTTCACTTGCTCCCAGTGGGCCACCAGGCGCTAGTGCAGAGCTGTTAACAGCCGATGCACTAGCGACCCTTAGCATTGGCCGGGAACAGTAGATACAAGCAAAAACAATTCCAAACAGCCAAGGGATCCCGTGGCACATGCACCAGCAGAAAAAAAAATATAGCCCAAAAAATTATAACCAACCCAGTCCATTGAAATCTATGGGATAAGTGAGTGCCTGGTCTTATGTGGCACTGTGGGGACCTCAGCGTCTGCACTTATTCCATCGCTGGCGCTGATAATAGATGGGACACTACCTGCCACTATCACAGGTGCTCTGGATTTTTTACTTGATAAATACACCTTTTGCACTAGGACCTGTCCTGACACACTAGCGCTTCTTAAATAAACCCTTAAGTGTCCCAGTTTGAGTCCTTGTATTTTGTGCTGGTCATCCGTACTGACAACAACACTATTAATGAATCCTTCAGTCTCAGCTTACCAAACAATGAGGCTACAGATGCAGAAATATTAAAGTGTCCGTAACCATACTGTCAATCATATATTTTGATATGGCTGGAGTTGGCTAGGCTAGGACAGCAACTGCATTAATAAGGCAGCAAACAGCTCACCTGATGCCTGGCCTGTGTGTTTCCTGCAGCACTGGGTAGAAACCATAGCAGGGCTTTAAAAGTTGGCCCTCCTTTCAATATCAGTGTCCTAACAGCCACTCTCTGTTCCTTAATGTTCTCAGCATGAGCAAGCATGGCAAGCCACAGTGGTCCCACAGCTGTG